>JARQOD010000004.1:4514847-4574879 GCA_033576555.1 Oophaga sylvatica
TTCTATTTAAAATTTAAAAAAAAAAAATCAATTATTTAAAAAAATTCTTTTTTAATAGTTTTCAATGTTTATTTTACCATTTTCTCGATTTTTAATGAGTTGCTCACCTTCTTTATCCTCTGACGTTTGTGACCCACAGGAAAGGGGCACCAGGGTACTGAAAAGTCCTGCACAAGAGAAAATCTATTATAGAGGTCTCTTTTTATAGTGCCACCTATAGGTAGAGGATATGTATAGCTGTTTTACCAATACTTGCCCAGACTGTTCTAGAACAGAAAAAAATGCCATAAAAAGAATCATATTCTCCATTTGAGGAAAAATTTGAATTTAATCCAATGAAAAATTAATTTTAAGAAAAATATTAAAATAAAATTTGAATTAAATTTGGCGGAAACCTTCTTAAACGAAATTTGAATTAAATCAAATCTTCTATTTTAGGGAAAACATTTGAAAAGGAATTGGTGAAAATAATCCTAAATGAAATTTTCATTCAAACAAATAAGGAAATTTAAATGAAAATGACAAAAAAATAGGGAAAGTTTCACTTCCACAACACAATTTATAATTATTTTTTTAAAGTAAATTTGGGAAAACATTCCTAAATAAAATGTGAAAAAAAAAATTAATTAATTAAAAAAGTGTTAAACAGTTAAATAAGGAAAAATAAGTCCGCCCAATCTAGGATCACAATGCACAGATTGACCGTGCGCCTCGAGACTCGAGTGTGACAGCTGCATATATTTCTAAAGGCTCTTACACTCGACTCAGGAGACGTGCGGTCAGTCTGTGCATGGTGATCACTGATTGGACCGATAATCGCGGACGTCTGAAATAACTCTATATGGAATTAGTAAAACAGCAAAAAATGTAAAGTGACAAAATAGCTAAAGAGTAATCGCTGCTATTTCAGAATTTAATAGTATACAGGAAAATTTGCAACTTTGTAATATATATTATCAGAGAATTCTGCATTTCTCATATGGGCTGATTTTTCTCTTTTAATTCAAGAGTAAAATCTGTAAAATTTGTGTTCAGTAAAGACAGATTTTCCTATTACTGAAATAGGAGATGACAGTTGGTGCTTTTAAAAGTCATTGGAGAGAAGATGGGAAGAGCTAGAGGTAGACACTGACATTCTAGGAGGAGCTAGAGGCAGACACAGACATTCTAGGGAGGAGCTAGAGGCGACACAGACATTCTAGGGAGGAGCTAGAGGCAGACACAGACATTCTAGGGAGGAGCTAAAGGCAGACACAGACATTCTAGGGGAGCTAGAGGCAGACAGAGACATTCTAGGGAGGATCTAGAGGAAGACACAGATATTCTAGGGAGGAGCTAGAGACACACAGACATTCTAGGGAGTAGCTAGAGGCAGACACAGACATTCTAGGGAGGAGCTAGAGGCAGACACAGACATTCTAGGGAGGAGCTAGAGACAGACACAGACATTCTAGGGAGGAGCTAGAGACAGACACAGACATTCTAGGGAGGAGCTAGAGACAGACATTCTAGGGAGGAGCTAGAGACAGACACAGACATTCTAGGGAGAGCTAGAGGCAGACACAGACATTCTAGGGAGGAGCTAGAGACAGACACAGACATTCTAGGGAGTAGCTAGAGACAGACACAGACATTCTAGAGAGGAGCTAGAAGCAGACACAGACTTTCTAGGGAGGAGCTAGAGGCAGACACAGACATTCTAGAGAGGAGCTAGAGGCAGACACAGATATTCTAGGGAGGAGCTAGAGGCAGACACAGACATTCAGGGAGGAGCTAGAGGCAGACACAGACATTCTAGGGAGGAGCTAGAGGCAGACACAGACATTCTAGAGAGGAGCTAGAGGCAGACACAGACATTCTAGGGAGGAGCTAGAGACAGACACAGACATTCCAAAGAGGAGCTAGAGACAGACACAGACAGTCTAGGGAGCAGATAGAGGTAGACACTGACTTTCTAGGGAGGAGCTAGAGGCAGACACAGACATTCTAGGAGAAGCTAGAGGCAGACACAGACATTCTAGGGAGGAGCTAGAGACAGACACAGACATTCTAGGGAGGAGCTAGAGACAGACACAGACATTCTAGGGAGGAGCTAGTGACAGACACAGACATTCTAGAGAGGAGCTAGAGGCAGACACAGACATTCTAGGGAGGAGCTAGAGGCAGACACAGACATTCTAGGGAGGAGCTAGAGACAGACACAAACATTCTAGGGAGGAGCTAGAAACAGACACAGACATTCTAGGGAGGAGCTAGAGACAGACACAGACATTCTAGAGAGAAGCTAGAGGCAGACACAGACATTCTAGGGAGTAGCTAGAGACAGACACAGACATTCTAGAGAGGAGCTAGAGGCAGACACAGACTTTCTAGGGAGGAGCTAGAGGCAGACACAGACATTCTAGAGAGGAGCTGGAGGCAGACACAGATATTCTAGGGAGGAGCTAGAGGCAGACACAGACATTCTAGGGAGGAGCTAGAGGCAGACACAGACATTCTAGGGAGGAGCTAGAGGCAGACACAGACATTCTAGAGAGGAGCTAGAGGCAGACACAGACATTCTAGGGAGCTGATAGAGGTAGACACCGACATTCTAGGGAGGAGCTAGAGGCAGACACAGACTTTCTAGGGAGAAGCTAGAAGAGACACAGACATTCTAGGGAGGAGCTAGAGGCAGACACAGACATTCTAGGAGGAGCTAGAGGCAGACACAGACATTCTAGGGAGGATCTAGAGGCAGACACAGACATTCTAGGGAGGATCTAGAGGCAGACACAGACATTCTAGGGAGGAGCTAGAGGCCGACCACAGACATTCTAGGGAGGAGCTAGAGGCCGACACAGACATTCTAGGGAGGAGCTAGAGGCAGACACAGACATTCTAGGGAGGAGCTAGAGGCAGACACAGACATTCTAGGGAGGAGCTAGAGGCAGACACAGACATTCTAGGGAGGAGCTAGAGGCCGACACAGACATTCTAGGGAGGAGCTAGAGGCAGACACAGACATTCTAGGAGGATCTAGAGGCAGACACAGACATTCTAGGGAGGAGCTAGAGCAGACACAGACATTCTAGGAGGAGCTAGAGGCAGACACAGACATTCAAGGGAGGAGCTAGAGGCAGACCAGACATTCTAGGGAAGATCTAGAGGCAGACACAGACATTCTAGGAGGAGCTAGAGCAGACACAGACATTCTAGGGAGTAGCTAGAGGCAGAGACAGTCATTCTAGGGAGGAGCTAAAGGCAGACATTCTAGGGAGGAGGTAGAGGCAGACAGACATTCTAGGGAGGAGCTAGAGGCAGACACAGACATTCAAACGAGGAGCTAAAGGCAGGCATTCGAGGCAGGAGGTAGAGGCAGACACAGACATTCTAGAGAGGAACTAGAGGCAGCCAGTTTTAGTTCTCCTTAGAAAGTTATAAGCACCAACTATCAGCTCTTATCTCAGTGATGTGAAAATCTGTTTTCTCTGAAGACACATTTTCTCATTACTTAGAAAGGAGATGACAGTTGGAGCCTTTAAAATTCTAATTAGGAGGAGGAGTTATAGGCAGGTACAGACATTCTACTAGAATGACAGTATTACTGTTCTCCATAGAACTTTATGAGCACCAACTGTCATCTCTTATCTCAGTAATGGGGAAATCTGTATTTACTGAATACAGTTTCCCATTATTAAGATAGGAGATGATGCCTTTAAAACTCTAATGAAGGGGAGGAGCCAGTTGTCCTGGAACGACAGTTATAGTTTTCCTTAGAACTTTTTGAGCAACTACTGCCATTTCCTTTCTCGCTGAAGACAGATTTTACCTGAGAATTGACAATCATGAAAGTGAAAGTTCATTCCAGGAGGAGAAATAAGCAGATTTCTCTGATAAGATATATTATAAAGTTTCTTATTTTGGTGTACACTACTGATTTATGAAATAAACTGAAAGGACGGAGACACTTTAAATGTCACCAAACCGTTGAGGAATGGTGTTATTCCACATCGCAGTCCTCTGGCGGTCGTTATATTGTGAGATACTGCTGCGGTGGATGTTATGTCATGATTTCATAGGAGCTGGTTACGATGACGAAGGATGATGGAAAGAGCATTGTGACAATGGTAATGAAGCGGGAAGTGGATTTCCCTGCAGGATTTTCCTGCGGCTCGTTAGTCCCGGTGACATAAAATAATATGGAGGTTATGGGAAGTTTAATAACATTTCAGGCCCCGGCAGATCATAAGCTTGGCCTCCTGTTCTCTTGCATTGTGCTCCTTGCTCACCTTTTTTTGCAGGCTACATTGCAAAAAAAAATATATATATATACATCCCTTGGATATGGCACACGTACTGCTTAGCATTTAATTAAATTCTGCCTTTGACAGTCACAGCTTCCTGCTGCCATCCCACTGGGGCGACATCGCTTAGCAGGGGGACCGGAGCGCGAGGAAGTCTATGTATAATGTGTCTGATATCAATGTTCTGTCACCGTAGATATTATTTCAAGGATTTTTATTGTTCGGGAGCCACGGAAAATCATTTCTTCCGCCCCTCGCACTGTTTCCTTTTAATAAGTGTATAATCTGATTGCGGAATAACCCTTTCAGGGCCACACATGTCGTCCACGAGCCACGTTTTCTATATTTTTGTAGATATTTATTTGGCTTCGGCTCTTGGTTAGATCGTGGAAGAGGTCCAGGCAGGAGAGACAGCCTGGAATTGTCGCCCCTGCCTAAAAGTGGCAAATATGCATGAAAATTGGCAACAACCACCAATTTCTGGGGGGGGGGGACTGCTTATCGTTTCTGTGATGTCCGTATGAGATCAGGAACTAGAAGAGAGAACTGAGCCACCAAACAAGTCAGCATTAAAGAAGCACTCTCATAAAATTTTGATATATTGCAATCACCAATTTTACAATTGCTCCTTTTGCTTTTCTACCCAGTTAGTTCTTCTCTTTTCTCTGCTCTAGGTAGAAACAGGAAGTCTCTTGTCCCTGTATTTATCATTCTCTCTTCACCTCTTGACTCAGCTGCTTCACACCTTCCCCGACTCCTGCTATAGACTATTGACTTGACTCATATCTTGTACAGAGAAAATTGACCTCCTGATTCTACATAGAGCTTCGAAGAATTCAGCTACACAGTTTTTAATCACGGGATGTCATAGACCTAATGGAAAAGAGAAGAATAAGCTGGGTAGAAAGGCAAAATGAGCATATTAAGAGGGTAAAAACTTTGGTGGGATGCTTTTTTAAACCACTGGACACCAGGGATCTAGTCACCAAGCCAGACAAAACTAACCAACCAACCGGACACCAGTAATCTAGACATAAAAAATAGTCAAAAATTAAACACTGTAAATCCAGGCCCCAAATCAGTCAACAATAAACCAGTGGATAATATGGATCTATTCACTAAAACAGTCAAAATGTAACTACTAGACACCAGGGATCAAATCACCAAATAAGTTAAAATGTAACTACTGGAGACAAGAGATCAAATCACCAAATAAGTAAAAATGTAACTAATGGACACCGGAGATCAAATCACCAAATAAGTAAAACTGTAACTACTGGACACCGGGGATCAAATCACCAAATAAGTAAAAATGTAACTACTGAACACCAGGGATCAAATCACCAAATAGGTAAAAATGTAACTACTGGAGACCAGGGATCAAATCACCAAATAAGTAAAAATGTAACTAATGGACACCAGAGATCAAATCACCAAATAAGTTAAAATGTAACTACTGGAGACCAGGGATCAAATCACCAAATAAGTAAAACTGTAACTAATGGACACTGGGGATCAAATCACCAATTAGGTAAAAATTTAACTACTGGAGACCAGGGATCAAATCACCAAATAAGTAAAACTGTAACTAATGGACACTGGGGATCAAATCACCAAATAAGTAAAACTGTAACTACTGGACACCAGGTATCAAATCACCAAATAAGTAAACATTTACGGTAATTACTGGACACCAGGTATCAAATCACCAAATAAGTAAAAATGTAACTACTGGACACCAGCACCTAAAAATAAAAATAGTCAAATTGTGGATTAGTTCCCTTACCGGCCAACAGTGAATTACTAGACTCCAGTGATTTAGATACCATACCAGTTAACACTTAGCTACTGGACACCAGGGATCAAACAGACACCAGGAATCTAGACATCAAAACAGTCAAAACCAAACCTGTTGTGAATGGGTTTGAGATGAGTTCTGAGCAGAGGCTCCCTCTGGTGGTTACAAGCGGTACTAGTGAAGATTGTGAGGACTGGGAATCAGGTGTTACTGACTGGTCTTATATAAGGGAGTCATTTTCCCATCAGGGTTGCCGGTGATCAATTGTTATGGTCTGAATCCTTCATTCCAGTTTCCCTTGTAGCCTGCTGTGTCGTGTCTGCATCTCCTGCTACCAGATAAGAATTTTTCTTCTTTTGTGTTGTTGCTATATTTTTGCATTTTTTCCTGCACTTCTTTGGGGGCCTTCTGGGTCCCCTCCGGGGGCTTCTGCCTTCTCAGTTTAGTTCAGCCACTGAGTTTTGTTCTTTTGCTTTTTCCAGTTTTTTCAGTGGCTGCTGTTTTGATTTTGTTACACCAGAGAGCTAATTTAGGTGGTAGAGGTCGTGTGATCTAAGGTGATTTTGAAATTAGTAGAGTTGGTGTTTTTCAGGGTTTTCTGGGATTGCAGTAAGTACCCTTCCTATCCTTTTCTATTTAGATAGTTTGGGCCCCAGCGTTTGCTCATTCTATTTTCTTTCTGTGTCAGTATTTCCTCTTGTCTAACCGCCATTACATGTTTGGGGGCTTTCTATTATCTTTGGGGTTCTGCTCCGGGGCAGATAGCTTTCCTATTTCTATCTTTAGGTGTAGTTAGTTTCTCAGGCTGTGACGAGGCGTCTAGGACCAACGTAGGAACGCTCCACGGCTGCCTCTAGTTGTGGTGGTTAGTCAGGGTACTGCAATCCCATAGATTCCAACTGCTCTGGTGTATTGCCTTTTTTACCTGCACTCCTCAGCTACCGAAACGTAACAGTATCACCGGCCTAAAAATTGAAAATTGTATGGTACTCACAGAAGGGAAAAATATTGTGATAGAAAAAAGGTTGTCAGAGTTGTCAGAGATATTTTTCTGTTTGTTGCATTTTTTTTTTTCCCTCTGTATCTCTGGGTGCGGGGGAGGATCTTTTCTCCCAATGGAGTTTGCACAGTTGTCTGGCCGTGTGGATCAGCTTGCCACTGAGGTTCGGAGTATTGCTATCTATCTTGCTGGGTTGCCTGTTGTGGAACCTAGGATCCCCATGCCAGATTTGTTTTTAGGGGATCGAGCTAAGTTTCAGAATTTCAAAAATAATTGTAAATTGTTTTTTGCCTTAAAATCTAAGTCCTCAGGAAACGCAGCGCAGCAGGTTCAAATTGTCATCTCTCTCCTGCGCGGCGATCCTCAGGATTGGGCTTTTTCCCTGATACCTGGGGATCCTGTTTTGAGTGATGTTGATGCGATTTTTCAGGCTTTGGGGTTATTGTACGATGAGCCTAATGTCACTGATCAAGCTGAAAAAGCCTTGTTGGCATTAAATCAGGGGCTTGATGACGCTGAGTTATACTGTCAGAGATTCCGTAGGTGGGCAGTCCTGACCAAATGGAATGACGACGCTTTGGCGGCCCTTTTCCGGAAGGGGCTGTCGGATAATGTAAAGGATGTTATGGTGGGATTCCCTGTCCCCTCTGGTCTCAATGATTCTATGTCATTAGCGATTCAAATTGACAGACGTTTGCGTGAGCGGAGAAGTATGCGTGGAGTGGTGTTGCCTTGTGAGCCAGCTTCTGAGCCCATGCAGTGTGATGGAGTGGTGTCTGGGGCACAGCGTCATGAGTTTCGAAAGCGCAATAGGTTATGTTTCTACTGTGGTGATGCCTCTCATGCTATTTCAGTCTGCCCTAAGCGGGGAAGATGTTTTGCACGCTCAGTTGTCTTGGGTAGTGTTCAGACTAAGTTTTTATTAACTGTCACTCTGATATGCTCTCTGTCCTCATTTTCTGCTCAGGCTTTCGTTGATTCTGGAGCAGCTATTAACCTGATGGATTATGATTTTGCTAAACGTTGTGGGTTTCCCTTGATACCCCTACAGAAGTCTATTCCCCTACTGGGATCGATTCTACCCCTTTGGCTGAGAATAAACCCCAGTTTTCTACTCAGGTGATAATGAGGGTTGAACCTGATCACCAGGAGTGCTGCAAATTTTTGGTTCTATATAATCTGCATGACATTATCGTGCTGGGTTTTCCTTGGTTACAGTCTCATAATCCTGTTTTGGATTGGAAATCTGTGTCTGTAACCAGTTGGGGCTGCCAATGTGTTAATACCAACACTCCTGTTTTTTCTGCCTCCCCCCAAGCTCAGGATGTTTCTGACTTTTTGTTTGATTTTTCTGATGTGTTTAGCGAAAGTAAATCTGCATCCTTACCTCCCCATAGGAGCTATGACTGCGCTATTGAATTAGTGCCGGGTAGTAAATTCCCTAAAGGTCGCCTTTTTAACTTGTCTGTACCTGAACATGACGCTATGCGGTCTTATATCAAGGAATCATTGGAGAAGGGTCATATCAGACCATCCTCTTCACCCTTAGGTGCCGATTTTTTCTTTGTGGCCAAAAAAGATGGTTCATTAAGGCCGTGTATTGATTATCGTCTCTTGAACAATATTACTGTGAAATATCAATACCCGTTACCCTTGATTTCTGACCTGTTTTCCAGGGTGAAAAACGCTACTTGGTTTACCAAGCTTGACCTCAGGGGGGCGTATAACCTTATTCGCATTAAGCACGGGGATGAATGGAAGACGGCATTCAATACCCCTGAAGGGCATTTTGAGTACCTAGTGATGCCCTTTGGGCTCACTAATGCCCTTCCGTCTTCCAGTCCTTCATGAATGACATTTTCAGGGATTTTGTGGACAAATTTCTGATTGTTTATTTGGATGATATCTTGATTTTTTCTAATGACTGGGACTCTCATGTGAAACATGTTCGGACTGTGTTCCAGATTTTGAGGATAATGCTCTGTATGTGAAGGGATCAAAGTGTCTTTTTGGCGTACAGAAGATCTCATTTCTGGGATTCATTTTGTCCCCATCTGTTATTGAAATGGACCCGGTCAAGGTTCAGGCCATCTGTGATTGGGTCCAACCTACTTCATTAAAGGCTCTTCAGAGATTTTTGGGTTTTGCCAATTTTTATCGTAAATTTATTGGTAATTTCTCGGTTATTGTTAAACCATTAACTGATTTGACCAGAAAGGGTTCTGATGTGGTGAATTGGCCTCCTGAGGCAGTCTCTGCATTTCAGGAACTTAAGCAGAGATTCACTTCTGCTCCTGTTCTACGGCAGCCTGATGTTTCTCTGCCATTTCAGGTGGAGGTTGATGCCTCTGAAATTGGGGCAGGTGCCGTTTTGTCCAAAAAGATCCAGAGACCTCTAAAAGTAACCCTTGTGCCTTTTTCTCTCGAAAATTTTCTCCTACTGAACGTAATTATGACGTGGGTAATCGGGAGTTATTGGCCATGAAGTGGGCTTTTGAAGAGTGGAGACATTGGCTGGAGGGAGCCAAACATCAGGTGGTGGTCCTTACGGACCATAAGAATCTGGTCTATCTGGAATCTGCCAAGCGACTCAATCCTAGACAGGCCAGGTGGGCCTTGTTTTTCACACGTTTTAATTTTGTGGTTTCCTTTCTTCCTGGCACTAAGAATGTTAAGGCGGATGCCCTCTCGAGGAGTTTCCTTGCGGACTCTCCTGAGTTATCTGATCCTTCTGTTATTTTGAAAGAGGGTGTAGTTCTTTCCGCCATCTCGCCCAATTTGAGACTTGCTCTGGAGGGGTGTCAGGAGGATAGGCCCGAGCGCTGCCCTGTTGGAAAATTGTTTGTCCCGGACCAATGGAAAAAGAGTGTGATGTCTGAGATTCATTGTTCCGCATTGGCTGGGCATCCCGGAATTTTTGGTACCAGAGACTTGGTTAGTCAGTCCTTTTGGTGGCCTACCTTGTCTCGCGATGTCAGGGAATTTGTGCAGTCCTGCGGGACTTGCTCTCGCTCCAAGCCTTGCTCTCGCTCTAGTGGTTTGTTGATGCCATTGCCTGTGCCCAAGAGACCATGGACCCATATCTCTATGGATTTCATTTCCGATCTTCCTGTTTCTCAGAGAATGACCACCATCTGGGTAATTTGTGATAGGTTTTCCAAAATGATACATCTTGTGCCATTACCTAAGTTGCCTTCCTCCTCTGAATTGGTGCCGTTGTTTCTTCAGCACGTGGTTCGTTTACACGGCATTCCTGAGAACATTGTGTCTGACAGAGGAGTCCAGTTTGTTTCCAGATTTTGGAGGACTTTTTGTTCTAAACTGGGTGTTCAATTGTCTTTCTCCTCGGCATTTCATCCTCAGACCAATGGTCAAACTGAGAGAACAAACCAGACATTAGAGACTTATCTAAGATACTTTGTGTCTGCTGATCAGGATGACTGGGTCTCTTTTTTGCCTTTGGCTGAGTTTGCTCTTAATAATAGGGCTAGCTCTGCCACTTTGATGTCTCAGTTTTTCTGTAATTCTGGTTTTCACCCTCGATTTTCTTCAGGACAGACGGAAGCTTCTGTCTGTCCAGGTGTTGACTCTGTTGTTGAGCGTATGCAACAGATTTGGGACCAGGTAGTGGAGAGGTTGTCCCTCTCTCAGGAGAAGGCCCAGCGGTTTGCTAACCGGCATAGGACTGATGGTCCTCGGTTTGAAGTGGGGGACTTGGTCTGGTTGTCCTCAAAGAATATTCCTATGAGAGTAGCATCTCCTAAATTTAAGCCTAGGTTCATTGGACCTTATAAGATCATGGAGATTATTAATCCTGTTTCTTTTCGTTTGCTTCTTCCAGGGACATTTAAGATCCATAACGTGTTCCACAAGTCCTTGTTGAAGAGGTTTGTTGAGCCAGTGGTTCCTGCTACTGTGCCTCCTGACCCTGTTTTGGTTGAGGGCAATCTGGAGTATGTGGTTGAGAAAATATTGGATTCTCGTTTTTCTAGACGAAGACTCCAGTATTTGGTTAAATGGAGAGGTTATGGTCAGGAAGACAATTCTTGGGTGTTTGCTTCGGACATCCATGCTAGGAGACTTATCCGTGCGTATCATAGAATTCATCCTGACCGACCTGGTTGCTCAAATGAGGGTTCGGTGACCCCTCCTCAAGGGGGGGGTACTGTTGTGAATGGGTTTGAGATGAGTTCTGAGCAGAGGCTCCCTCTGGTGGTTACAAGCGGTACTAGTGAAGATTGTGAGGACTGGGAATCAGGTGTTACTGACTGGTCTTATATAAGGGAGTCATTTTCCCATCAGGGTTGCCGGTGATCAATTGTTATGGTCTGAATCCTTCATTCCAGTTTCCCTTGTAGCCTGCTGTGTCGTGTCTGCATCTCCTGCTACCAGATAAGAATTTTTCTTCTTTTGTGTTGTTGCTATATTTTTGCATTTTGTCCTGCACTTCTTTGGGGGCCTTCTGGGTCCCCTCCGGGGGCTTCTGCCTTCTCAGTTTAGTTCAGCCACTGAGTTTTGTTCTTTTGCTTTTTCCAGTTTTTTCAGTGGCTGCTGTTTTGATTTTGTTACACCAGAGAGCTAATTTAGGTGGTAGAGGTCGTGTGATCTCAGGTGATTTTGAAATTAGTAGAGTTGGTGTTTTTCAGGGTTTTCTGGGATTGCAGTAAGTACCCTTCCTGTCCTTTTCTATTTAGATAGTTTGGGCCCCAGCGTTTGCTCATTCTATTTTCTTTCTGTGTCAGTATTTCCTCTTGTCTAACCGCCATTACATGTTTGGGGGCTTTCTATTATCTTTGGGGTTCTGCTCCGGGGCAGATAGCTTTCCTATTTCTATCTTTAGGTGTAGTTAGTTTCTCAGGCTGTGACGAGGCGTCTAGGACCAACGTAGGAACGCTCCACGGCTGCCTCTAGTTGTGGTGGTTAGTCAGGGTACTGCAATCCCATAGATTCCAACTGCTCTGGTGTATTGCCTTTTTTACCTGCACTCCTCAGCTACCGAAACATAACACAAACCCCGGAAACCATTAGTTTAGTCCATAAACCAGTCAACAATAAACCACTGAACACCAGTGAGCTAGTCACCAAACCACTAGGCACCAGAGATCTAGTCACCAAATTAGAAAACATTAAACCACTGGACAGCAGGGATGTAGACGCCGAACCAGTAAACACTTAGCTACTGGACAACAGGGATCTAGGCATCAAATCATCCCTTGACTCCAGGGATTAATTCACCACTAAATCACTAGACACCAGGGGTGTTGTCACCAAATTAGTTAGCAGTACACTAAACCACTCAACTCCAGGGATCTAGTCATAAAACCAGTCAACAGTAATTGACTCCTGGGATGGGGTCTAGTTACCAAATTAGTCTACACTAAATCCCTAGAGGCAAGAGATGTAATTACCAAACAAGTCAACATGTATCGTTGAACACCAGTGATATATTCACTAAACCAGTGAATACTAAACCACCAGACACCAGGGATCTACTTACTAAATCAGTTAACATTTAATCACTGGACACCAGTGATCTAGACAACAACCAAGTCAACACTAAACTATTGGACACCAGAGATCTAGACAACACCAACACTAGGACATTAGGAAAGGACCTAATCAACCAATCAACAATACACCACTGGACACCAGGGATCTGGTTAAAACCACTGTCTTTCAAGGGACTAAAAGGACTGAACAAGTAATTAATAAGGGGGAGGCAATTTTTTGGCCATTTTACCTTTGCAACAAAAGGAGGGCTGGGATAAAGGTTAGGTATGGTTGGCTTCCTTCTGGGGTGCAAGTGAAAAAAGGGGACACAATTTTGCTGTAGGACAATGTCCTAACTTTTTGGAATAACGAAAGCTATAAATGGGGTAAATGAGAAATATTCTGTATTTTCACCACTGGCTAAACGAGTTTGTCAGCAAGTAAGTATCTTTAATAAATAGAACATAATCGGAAGGATGATTCCGCAGATAAGTAAGAGATTGATTCACCTTGCCAAGATGTTCTGCAGAGGTGGACGACCTGTTAAGATCAATCAGTCATGGAAAATGGAGATATGACACTTTACAGGCAGAGTAAGGCAAAATAAGGACCCTGGCTCTGCATGATGTGAGTTGTGTTGTACCCTGCAAAATGTTCTGCTCGGCGCAAGGATGTGAGCGGTGACCTCGATGACATTGTTCTGTGTCATCCCGGTCTGTTTCATGCAGAAGCGGAGCTGCCAATCACGGAGGAGGACGCAGCCTGTGATGAGTGGCAGACATCTGCTCGCTGTGTGCAGGACACATATGTTCTCCGCTGATCCATCAACCTCAGCAGCAAAGAGAAAAGCGTTAGTGACACTGACTGTTCTGTAAGAAGGATCCTAAGGTGGATAGTGAGTGACCGGGCAAACACAGCTCGATGGAAGTCCTTATTGTCCACCAATCAGAATGGTTCCTTGTCTGAGCTCACATATCTATCTATTATCTATCCAGTGTTAGTCATAATCAGAATGAATTTCAGAGAACCGTTTCTGGGTACAATCTATCACTACACACATCTAAATGCTAAAACTGTGATATTAAATCTATCAATACACAGATCAGCTCTGTGAGTCACTTACGGAGGGGTACAGGCTATCTCTTCTCTTTATAAAACATCAATTTGCATACTGGCCACTAGTAACACATAATGGACTTTTAAGCTTTTCTGTGTAGGCTGGGAGAGATTGAGCAGAGTCATCTCATTATCTTTAGATGGCTGGTGATTTATTTGCTGCTTGATTATGCTACCAGAGTCTTATATATGGTAGAAAAGTAACAACATACACTAGATATCCTGATATGATATCTCTTGAGCCACTTGGTTGCTGAAATAGAGGGGTCTCTTCTTGGTAACTGTATTTATGGACATTTTTTCTGACCATTAACTCTAATTCATAAATGACATACATCCCAATATAAAATGTAGCTCTATAAAAAGAGCTGTCATGCTTAAAACCCCAGGCTTTAATAAAAATGAGATGACTCTGCTGACCCTGCCTGCTATTGACCATGTGATGACTGTGCAGAGGCTGCCCTTTAACTATAACAAGATGCATCTGCTGATCCGACCCTCTAATACCAATGAGATGCCTCTGCTGACCTTACCCTCTAATAACAATGAGATGCCTCTGCTGACCCTATCTTCTGATAACAATGAGATGCCTGTGCTGACCCTACCTTCTGATAACAATGAGATGCCTCTGTTAAACTTATTTTCTCATAACAATGAGATGCTTTTGCTGACCCTACCCTCTGATAACAGTGAGATGGCTCTGCTGACCCAACCCTGTATAACAATGAGATGCCTCGGCTGATCTAACCCTCTGATAACAATGAGACGCCTCTGCTGATCCAACCCGAGGATAACAATGAGATGCCTCTGCTTATCCAACCCTCTGATAACAGTGAAATGCCTCTGCTGATCCGACCATCGGATAACAATGAGGAGTCTCAGCTGATCCGACCCTTTGATAACAATGAGAAGTCTCTGCTGATCCGACCCTCTGATAACAATGAGAAGTCTCTGCTGATCCGACCCTCTGATAACAGATGCCTCTGCTGATCCAACCCTGTGATAACAATGAGATGCCTCTGCTGATCCGAACCTCTGATAACATGAGATGTCTCTGCTGATCCAACCCTCTGATAGCAATGAGATGCCTCAGAACACCCTATTTATTGGCAACAATGAGTTCTCTGGCAACAATGAGATGCCTCTATTGATCCGACCCTCTGACACCAATGAGATCCCTCTGCTGACCCTACCCTCTAATAACAATAAGATGACTCCGTTGACTCTTCTTTAATGATAAGAAGATGACTTTACCAAGCTCATCCTCTTATGATAATGAGATGACTATGCTGATCGTGCCTTAGTCTAAACAGCAAAGCAAAAAACACAACATGTCAATCTTTAATGGGCAAAGTGAAAACTTGGTTGGAAAGGGAATGGGGACTAAGAACCATTTTGCAGGTTAGGGGTAAAATCTAGGATAATTTTATGGTTTCTCCAAGTTTTTGTGAAATTATCTAGCACGCTGTAGAGCTATACCTCTTGTAGGACAGCGCAAGCTCTTATGAGCTTATAACCCTTTCAGCCAGTGACACAGGGCGCTACATGTACTTAACACTAACTGTAGTGTTTACAGACACTCTTACGGCCAACGTAAACCGTCCGGGAAAAAAAAATGCAAGCAATCAATATAACACAGTGGTGGCTTGTCAATTTATATAGAGGTGTTTATGACTGTTGTGTAGCAGGATTCAGCAAACACCAGCTCATTAAAGTTTAACGCTCAGCAGCTGCCATGCAATCTTAGGTCACGGTATCGGGAAAAATGAAGAGTTTCAAGAGATTCTTCTTCAGATTGTCTGAAGTGGGAAAAAGTGGATTGAACATAAAAAATGTAAAAAAAAAATATCCTTTCCATATATATATATATATATATATATAATATATATATACAGTATATATATATATATTAATTATGTACAGCAATAATATTGACTAATATATGAATCACAGAAATATAGATGACAAAATAAAAAAGTAATACATTTAAAAATAGCAGTAAAAACAACAATTAAATAATTAAATACATGAAAATGCATCAAAATAAGGTAAAATATAAATACAAATGTAATTACATTAATATTAATAAATAATAATTTACTAAACTTTACAATAAATAGTACTAGAGAATATAAGAAGCTTTTTAATATATCTTACTTGAGAAATCTGATCCTTTCTCCTCTTATGAGCCACTTTTTCTCCTCCATCTGCCTCCTGAAAAAAACAGCTCCATCTTGCTCTAGACAGGATGGGCTACCAAGCGCAGTGAAGTATCAGGTTACACCTCCTATTATCCTTTATGGAGAGGGGAGAAGGAGGAGGGAGCAGATTAAGAAGACAGGCAAAAGAGAAAAACAGATTGTGCTGAGCTTTCTAACAAGTCTTTAACCTCACTCCAGAGCTGGATTCACATCTACACTGCTTAAAACTGCTGCATATTTTTTTTTCCATGTTGCAGCTTTTGCTTAAATATATATCAAAAAACTGACCGGCACATCCAAACATAGATCCAGTGTGAACAGGTGCTAAACCCAGAGTCACCAACTCATGCACATACAAGAAAAAAAGGTAGCACACTGTAGCGCTATAGCTTGCAAACACGAAATATGAAAAAGGAATAGCATCACTGCCTTAGAAATATGAAAAATTGAGAAGGATAGGACGTGGCTATCAGGCACACATAATTTTGCCATCTTATGTTCTAAGACTTCTCAATTTTTCATATTTCTAAGGCAGTGATGCTATTCATTTTTCATATTTCGTGTTTGCAAGCTATAGCGCTACAGTGTGCTACCTTTTTTTCTTGTTTGCTTAAATATAAACCCCAATCTATTTCACAATCATGAATGAAAACCTACATGGGACACATCATATAGCAACTTGCATCTGTGAAAAGCATCATCGATAGTGCAGGGTATTGCCCTCCCTTTAAGTTGCATTTTCATATGTATATATATATAAATGTGTACTCGTATATCGTCCCCAACTAAAAAATAGCTAAAAAGCAAATAATAAAAAAAAATATTTAAATAAAAAGAGAAGAAAAATGAATATTTGCTTTAGTAATTGAAGTGACTGAGCAGAGCCGCCCGCAGAAGATGTTGTTTACCTTTCTGTGACCTGAGATAGTCTGCAGAGTTCATCTGATTAGTAATATTCTCTCCAAAGTACATGAAATCAAAACGAAGAGGCTGCGGCCTGGATTTTTTTTTTTTTTTGCTGAGTAGCCATCATCTTAATCTGCTGCCAGTCATGCAGATAACTCCTCCGGTTGGGATGTGTACATATTCACGTCTGACAGGCTAAATGTATGTAATGGAGGGCACAACCTTACAGCGGGCGTCCACGTATCCAGGCAGGACGCCGGCCTGGGAGGCCTTTTCTTTCAATTAGATTAATAGATATAGACTTAAATGGAAAACTAATGATGAAGAAAAAAAAAAACCTCATAGAAAATTATTCACCCGATGCCATAGTAAGAAACAGATAATAAACTAAATAAATTAAGTTGTTTAAACAGTTAAATGTATTAAAAAAAACTACATAATATACATTTATTTTGAATTTTTTAAAATGTTTTTAATTAAAATTTATTTTTTTACGTTATATTTCTCTGTAGCTCACTTTTTAGATTTACTCTGCAGACTGGGACAGAGTCTTTAGAGTCATCTCATTATCTTTAGAGGGCTAGGGATTTATTTGCAGCTTTGGGAGCTTATGTATGGAACACAAGATATATAAATCTGCTGTGTAGGAATCTTCTGTGCCATTTGCCGATTGGTAGGATAGAGGGGTATGTACTCTCTTTCTGGAGACCATATTAGTCTATGGACACTTTTCTGACTATTAGCTTGCATTATTTGCAGCTATCATACCACAGACAGTCTGGTGCCAATTAAGAAAGAAGTCTTCAGTATTGCCACTCCAATGGAGAAAAATACTATATAGCACTGCTGTACTATCTTATCTAGTCCTACGGTACTGCAATACAGCTGGCATCAAGCTGGAATGATTATTAGATGACTCTACTGACCCTGCCCTCTAGCAATACTGATATAATTCTACTGTCCCTAGCCTTTAGTGATAATGACATAACTCTACTGACCCTGCCCTAAAATGATAATAAAATTACTCTGCTAACTTTTCCCTATAGTGATAATGAGATGACTCTTCTGACCCTACCCCCAAAAGATCATGAAATGACTCTGCTGACTTGGACCTATAATGGCAAAGAGATGTCTTTACTGACCCTGCTCTAGAGTGATAATGAGATGACTCTAGTGATGACCCTACCCCCAAAAGATCATAAAATGACTCTACTGATCCTGCCCTCTAGCAATAATGATATAATTCTACTGACCCTAGCCTTTAGTGATAATGAGATGAGACTGCTGACACCCTAGCCTGTAGTGATAATGATATAATTATGCTGAAACCATCCTATAAAGATACTAAAATCACTCTCCTGTCCCCTTGAGATCATGAGATGACTTTGTTGACCCTGACCTCTAATGATAATGACATGACTCTACTGACCCTACCTTCTAGTGATAATGAGATGATTCTACTGACCCTACCTTCTAGGGATAATGGCATGACTCTACTGACCCTACCTCCTAGTGATAATGAGATGATTCTACTGACCCTACCTTCTAGGGATAATGGCATGACTCTACTGACCCTACCTCCTAGTGATAATGAGATGATTCTACTGACCCTACCTTCTAGTGATAATGGCATGACTCTACTGACGCTACCTTCTAGTGATAATGAGATGATTCTACTGACCCTACCTTCTAGTGATAATGGCATGACTCTACTGACGCTACCTTCTAGTGATAATGAGATGATTCTACTGACCCTACCTTCTAGTGATAATGGCATGACTCTACTGACCCTACCTTCTAGTGATAATGAGATGATTCTACTGACCCTACCTTCTAGTGATAATGAGATAATTCTACTGACCTTACCTTCTAGAGATAGTGAGATGATTCTACTGACCCTACCTTCTAGCTAGAGATAATGAGATGATTCTACTGACCCTACCTTCTAGTGATAATGAGATGATTCTAATGACCCTACCTTCTAGTGATAATGAGATAATTCTACTGACCTTACCTTCTAGAGATAGTGAGATGATTCTACTGACCCTACCTTCTAGCTAGGGATAATGAGATGATTCTACTGACCCTACCTTCTAGTGATAATGAGATGATTCTAATGACCCTACCTTCTAGTGATAATGAGATGATTCTACCGACCTTACCTTCTAGAGATAGTGAGATGATTCTACTGACCCTACCTTCTATCTAGTGATAATGAGATGATTCTACTGACCCTACCTTCTAGTGATAATGAGATGATTCTACTGACCCTACCTTCTAGTGATAATGAGATGATTCTACTGACCCTACCTTCTAGTGATAGTGAGATGATTCTAATGACCCTACCTTCTAGTGATAATGAGATGATTCTACCGACCTTACCATCTAGAGATAGTGAGATGATTCTACTGACCCTACCTTCTATCTAGTGATAATGAGATGATTCTACTGACCCTACTTACTAGTGATAATGAGATGATTCTACTGACCCTACCTTCTAGTGATAATGAGATGATTCTAATGACCCTACCTTCTAGTGATAATGAGATGATTCTAATGACCCTACCTTCTAGTGATAATGGCATGACTCTACTGACGCTACCTTCTAGTGATAATGAGATGATTCTACTGACCCTACCTTCTAGTGATAATGGCATGACTCTACTGACGCTACCTTCTAGTGATAATGAGATGATTCTACTGACCCTACCTTCTAGTGATAATGGCATGACTCTACTGACCCTACCTTCTAGTGATAATGAGATGATTCTACTGACCCTACCTTCTAGTGATAATGAGATAATTCTACTGACCTTACCTTCTAGAGATAGTGAGATGATTCTACTGACCCTACCTTCTAGCTAGAGATAATGAGATGATTCTACTGAACCTACCTTCTAGTGATAATGAGATGATTCTAATGACCCTACCTTCTAGTGATAATGAGATAATTCTACTGACCTTACCTTCTAGAGATAGTGAGATGATTCTACTGACCCTACCTTCTAGCTAGAGATAATGAGATGATTCTACTGACCCTACCTTCTAGTGATAATGAGATGATTCTAATGACCCTACCTTCTAGTGATAATGAGATGATTCTACCGACCTTACCTTCTAGAGATAGTGAGATGATTCTACTGACCCTACCTTCTATCTAGTGATAATGAGATGATTCTACTGACCCTACCTTCTAGTGATAATGAGATGATTCTACTGACCCTACCTTCTAGTGATAATGAGATGATTCTACTGACCCTACCTTCTAGTGATAGTGAGATGATTCTAATGACCCTACCTTCTAGTGATAATGAGATGATTCTACCGACCTTACCATCTAGAGATAGTGAGATGATTCTACTGACCCTACCTTCTATCTAGTGATAATGAGATGATTCTACTGACCCTACTTACTAGTGATAATGAGATGATTCTACTGACCCTACCTTCTAGTGATAATGAGATGATTCTAATGACACTACCTTCTAGAGATAGTGAGATGATTCTACTGACACTGCCCTCTAGTGACAATAAGATGACTGTACTATGCCTGCCTTCTAGTGACAATGAGATGACTATAACTGCACTGATTCTGCCCTCTAGTGATAATGAGATAACTCTGCTGATCAAGCCCTATAATGAAAATGAGATAACTCTACAGACACTGCCCTCTAATGTTAATGATAATAAGATTATTGTGGTGCCCTTGCTCCCAAGTAATCAGGAGATGACTCTACCGATCTGGCTCTTTAGTGATAGTAGGATAATTCAGCTGACCCTGTCCTCTAATGATAATGAAATGACTCAGCTGACCCTGCCCTTTAATGATAATGAGATTATTGTGGTGCCCCTGCTCCAAAGTAATCAGTAGATGACTCTACTGACCCTACCTTTTAGTGATAGTGAGATAACTAATCTTACCCTGCCCTCTAATGATAATGAGATGACTCTGCTGTCCCTGCCCTCTAATGATAATGAGATGACTCTGCTGTCCTGCCCTCTAATGCTAATGAGATGACTCTGCTGTCCCTGCCCTCTAATGATTATGAGATGACTCTGCTGACCTTGCCTTTTAATGTTAACGATAAAACTGTACTAACTCTGGTCTCTAGTGATAATGACATAATGCTGCTGACCCTGCCCTCTCGTGATTATAAGAAGACTTAGTTGATCCTGCCCTTATAATAAGAAGATGACCATGCTGACACTGTCTTAGTCTACACAGCAAATTAAAATTTAGAAAGGAGCTGCAGAAAACATGGAATATATTCTGTTCATGGGCTAATATGAAATTTTGAATAAAACAGGCAGGAATTTGTATATGAATAGTCACATACAGAGAATTATATATATATATTATATATAATATATATAATAATATATGTACATATATGATGCCTTTTCTGATGATGCATTAACTATAAATACTTAAAATGTGGAATAAAAATCCAGCTGCTCGTAGAAGTCACGTGATTCATCCCTCTGGCTAGAAAATTTTGACCTTGGATTTTTTTTTACTATTTATCTGTTACTTTTTTTTCTTATTTTAACCAAGTAACAGTAACCCCTGTCATTGTCCAAAGAGATCCAACTAACATAGAGAGTAAAGCCATGTGACAAGCCGCAGATAAAAAGCGATGGATATTTCAGCTAATTGGATATTTGTAGATATAAATCTAAATGCAGCAAGGAGTTTATTTCATATGGTGCAATAATGATGGGTAAATTATATCACAGCTCCATAATTAACTCTGGAATGAGTCACCATTACTATATCTGTAGCTCAGAACATCTTATACGCAGGGCGGGGGGCACCTGTAGTCGCACTTTCCAGAACTAGATGTGCAGTGAAAACTTTATATTGGTACTTACAGATTACTCAGAAGCGGGACACAAATTTAATCAATTTTGATCATTACAGCAATGATGCATATGTGTATATACTGTATGTCAAAAAGAACAGAAGAAAATATACTTCCTGGTGGTCTAGAGTAGAGGAGAAGTTAATATCTGTATCATTGGTGTTCTAGAGTAGAGGAGAAGTTAATATCTGTATCACTGGTGTTCTAGAATAGAGGAGTAGTTAATATCTGATTCCCTGGTGTTCTAGAATAGAGGAGTAGTTAATATCTGATTCCCTGGTGTTATAGAATAGAGGAGTAGTTAATATCTGATTCCCTGGTGTTCTAGAGTAGAGGAAAAGTTAATATCTGTATCACTGGTGTTCTAGAATAGAGGAGTAGTTAATATCTGATTCCCTGGTGTTCTAGAATAGAGGAGTAGTTAATATCTGATTCCCTGGTGTTCTAGAATAGAGTAGTTAATATCTGATTCCCTGGTGTTCTAGAATAGAGTAGTTAATATCTGATTCCCTGGTGTTCTAGACTAAGAGGAGATAGTTAATATCTGATTCCCTGGTGTTCTAGAATAGAGTAGTTAATATCTGATTCCCTGGTGTTCTAGAATAGAGTAGTTAATATCTGATTCCCTGGTGTTCTAGAATAGAGTAGTTAATATCTGATTCCCTGGTGTTCTAGAATAGAGGAGGAGTTTAGTATCTGATTCCCTGGTGTTCTAGAATTAGAGTAGTAGTTAATATCTGATTCCCTGGTGTTCTAGAATAGAGGAGGAGTTAGTATCTGATTCCCTGGTGTTCTAGAATAGAGGAGTAGTTAATATCTGATTCCTTGGTGTTCTAGAATAGAGTAGTTAATATCTGATTCCCTGGTGTTCTAGAATAGAGTAGTTAATATCTGGTTCTCTGTGTGTTCTAGAATAGAGGAGGAGTTAGTATCTGATTCCCTGGTGTTCTAGAATAGAGGAGTAGTTAATATCTGATTCCCTGGTGTTCTAGAATAGAGGAGGAGTTAGTATCTGATTCCCTGGTGTTCTAGAATAGAGGAGTAGTTAATATCTGATTCCCTGGTGTTCTAGAATAGAGGAGTAGTTAATATCTGATTCCCTGGTGGTCTAGAGTAGTGGAATATATTTGTCTCCCTCGTCATCTATCTAGAACAGAGGAGCATCTTGTTTATTTTTCCCTGGTGGTCTAGGGAAGTGACAGGGTTAACGATTTCTTCCCTGTGCTGTGGTTAAGTCCTTACTTTGTGGTCCGTAGTAGGTGCAGCAGCCTCAGAGAAAGGGTTGTGGGTGGACACAAATGTAAATATATTCTACTTTTTTTTCTAAACAATATACCCATGTTCAGATGAGAAATTAAAGCATGTCAGACTTCACTGATAATCTAGGGAAGAGGACAAATGAATATCTGTTTCCCTCCCTCTACCTCAGTAATACAGCAATCAATGATTGCTGTCCTGGTGGTCTAGAGTAGTTGAGAGGTTAATTCCAACTTCTATGGTGGTATAAAATAATTAAATGGTTAATGAGGTAGACGATCAAAAGCCCCCATTACTGTCAAGTATTAATGCCTGTTAGCGCCTCCCCTCAGGATGCCGTAGTAAATACCACCGCCATCATACGCTCAGTAGAAAGACCTTTCAATGCCAACGATACATTCTGATTCGGGATTATTAGGGTTTCTGTGAAATCTGTGCAATTCTACAAGGATTGTGATTACTATGAATATATAACATTGCTACTAGATTACAGTTTGTTAATTTTGCAGAGTATGTTGTGGCGGCACTATATATTTGGAATATGTTTTCTTCAGCTTATGTATATCATTGTTATGGCGTCAATGACAATGGTCAGGAATTCATATTTACTATGTACGGTGTGGCGGCACTATATAATACTTGGGATATGTGTTCTTCAGCTTATATATATCACTGTTATGGCGTCACTGACAATGGTCAGTAATTCATATTTACTATGTACGGTGTGGCGGCGCTATATAATATTTGGAATATGTGTTCTTCAGCTTATGTATATCACCGTTATGGCGTCACTGACAATGGTGAGTAAATGATATGTACTATGTACGATGTGGCAGCATTACATAGCATATTTTCAGTTAGGAAACAATATGAAAGTATTATTTTGACAATGCATATTTCGGCACTACATCGCATGCTTATTTGTATGGGATCTCGCAGAACGCCCCACGTCGGGTATCCTGGGGCGAGCTCTGATTAATGGTAAATTTCGTACATTAATGTATATGTGTCATTCAGAGTAACTTGAGGAAAGCCTCCACAGTTTTTCCCCGTTGCTTTTATGTTTATTTTTACCTCTCGGCGAGTTACTTTTCCCTAAGTGCTGCTTATAGTTTCTTAGCTAAATAATAAATTAGATGTTGGTTCCGTCTTAATTAGAGATGTGTGTATTGTGGGGCGGTGTGTGACACGGAGAACCTCACGTCATATCACAAACACTATATAATGTGTTACTTACCCCTTGGCAGTGAAAAGGGCTGAATAATTAAAAGCGCATAGCTGGAATACTGAGGGTTTCCACGCGGTATTATCAAGGGGTTTCATCGCTAAATATACTCGGGGCTACAAGTGCTGAAAAAATGTTATTATTGACCATTTTCTATACATGAACTGACAACTAGTTGTTTCTAGATGTAATTGTGCGTCTCTCTCGCTCAGCGAGATCTTCTTGGACATTTTCCTATTTCAATAATTACCATGCAGTACCTCATTTCCCCTGCGGAGGTGCTGCAGGGAAATTAAACACTTGCAGCTAGATTCCCTTGCAAATTCTTTTAATGTTAATACTCCAGGGCTTGACGAGATTATACAAAATGCAAAAGAGCCAGTTCCTCAGTAGTCTCTGGCATCGACGAGCCTTCATTGACCAGTTCCCTTCACTCCTTTCCAGCACCAAGACGGGGGCTGTGAAAACTTACCTCTAAAAATGTATCCAGAGTCAGTCTGGCAGTTCCCAAAGCATGATGCTAGAAATCTTCAACTACAGTCCTGCTCCTTTTAGAGGTCACATTCCCTCTATGGCTGCATATTCTCTGATCTTCTAGTGTCCATTTTCTGCTCCCCCACAACCATTCAAAGCCCTTTCACATCATATTTACACCCCTCTCTTCCCCTGCTCCCATGTCCTACTGACATCAAGACACCAAGAACCTCGATGGTTCCTCAACCCCTTCACATCATTTTTACACTCCTCTATTCCTCAGCTTCCATGTCCCATAGAAGTCAGGAGTCAGGACACAAAGAACCTCAGTGGTTCCTCAACCCCTCCACATCATTTTTACGCCCCTCTATTCCACAGCTCCCATGTCCCATAGATGTCTGCAGTCAGAACACAAAGAACCTCAATGGTTGCTCAACCCCTCCACATAATTTTTACGCCCCTCTATTCCCCAGGAACCATGTCCCATAGATGTCAGGAGTCAGGACACAAAGAACCTCAATGGTTCCTCAACCCCTCCACATCATTTTTACTCCCCTCTATTCCCCAGCTTCCATGTCCCATAGATGTCAGCAGTCAGGACACAAAGAACCTCAGTGGTTCCTCAACCCCTCCACATAATTTTTACACCCCTCAATTCCCCAGGAGCCATGTCCCATAGATGTCAGGAATCAGGAAACAAAGAACCTCAGTGGGTTCCTCAACCCCTCCACATGACTTTTAAGCCCCTCTATTCCCCTGCTCCTGTGTCCCACAGATGTCAGGATACAAATACACTTGCCCACATTTCCAGGATTTCGGGAGGCCTCCCCTTTTTTCCCTGAACCTCCCTGACTTAACAGGGAGTGAGAGTATCTGCTCTCATATGCATTGGATTGTTGTGAGGTCACTTCAACATTGACGAGATCTAGATCTGTTGACAATAATATGGCCATCTTACTTAACATGGTTCTTGTGAAAATAGGCAGCCGCTACTTTTTTTTTTAGCTTAGAGAGTTTCATCACACTTGGTCTGGCCATGTGAAGGACCCAAAACAAGTTTGCGTAGCACTAGGAGGCAGTATATTGTATTGCAGATACTGCTTCAGCTACATTGGCTTTAGTGGTGGTCATCTTAATGGGAAGTTTATTGGTTCTACCCATTCCACTCATCGACCATTACCCCAATTTAGTTGACATTTCACTGTAGATTAGGGAGAATACAACAGTTCTCTGCAACTAGGTCTAGAAGTGGGATATGTCGCTACCGGCTACGACATTTTTGATTTGTATATCAGGGAAAAGTGTGGTCATATGGACACCTCGTCTAATGCTAATACTGTTTTATAAATCACCTACTTTCACCATAACCATGACACAGTCCATAGTAACAATGGACCATGAAGAATCTACCCAGTCCTAAAATAATTTTAAGTCTTTTTAACATTTAGACTCTAACATCAAGAACTCAAGTGGGTCTATTGGGCTCATGAAAGGGCATCAAATTCAGGCAAGTCCATCCGAAAAGGTCTTCATTGCTACCAAATGTTTCTTGTCAAATACATGTAAATTTTGGATACTTCTTGTAGAAATCTTTAAGTTCTCATAGAGAACTTTCAAGCAATAGTTGCACAAATTATTGAGCTCTTCATTTTTGGATATTTCTCATAGAGAACTTTCGACCAAAAGTTGGCCAAATTATTGAGACCTTCAAAAAAAGGATATTTATCACAGAGAACTTTCGATAAATTGTTGGCCAAATTGTCAGTCAATTTGGGGTAATTCTTATTGAGAACTTCTTCCAACTATAGTTGACGAAATTATCGCGTTCTTTAATTTTGGATATATCTCATGGGGAACTTTTAACCAATAGTTGGCCAAATTGTTGAGCTCATCAATTTTGGATATTTCATGTGGAGAAATTTTGACCAATAGTTGACCAAATTGTTGAGTTCATCAATCTTGGATATTTCTCATGGAGAACTTTCGAACAATGGTTGGCTAAATTGTCAAGCTCTTCGATTTGACATATTTTTATAGGAAACTTTTTACCAATTGTTGGCCATTTTCTTGAGCACTTCAATTCTGAATATTTCCTTTAGAGAACTTTCAACCAATTTTTGGCTAAATTTTCTTAGCTCTTCAATATTGTATATTTCTCTTAGAGAAACATCAACCGATTGTTGGACATATTGTCAAGCTCTTCAATTTTGGATGTTTATCATAGAGAAGTTTCGAACAATAGTTGGCCAAATCGTTGAGGTCTTCAATTTTGGATATTTCTTGTAGAGAACTTTCAACCGATATTTGGCCAAATTGTTGACCTTTTAAATTTGGGATATTTCTCAGAGAGAACTTCTGTTCGACATTTGGCCAAATTATCTAGCTCTTCTATTTTGAATGTTTCTCGTACAGAACTTTTGATCGATAGTTGGCCAAATTGTTGAGTTGTTCATTTTTTACCTAATTTTTCTAGAGAACCGGTCAACCAAGTTGTCGAAATTTTTACCATGGACATTCATCTAATGTCTTCTTCTCCGGACTCTCATGCTGAACACCAAAACTGGTAAAACCATCCAGTATGGTTGAGGTTAAACCTGTTCCAACATTGCCATTTTCCATCGTGATCGAGGGTGGATGCCGTTGCGGCAAATCGAATAAGGAATGTAATCAGCCCCCTGTCTCTTTGTATTATCTTACGGCAGCTTTCCTCTGTGCAGGAACCACAACTCATTTACTTGTGACAGAAACGCTAAGACATTTCTTTAAAGGGGGGGAACCCCCATCAGGTACAATTCCTATCATCCCAAGGTATTTTGTGGTTTTGCAGCGGAGTTCTTTGGCTTTGTAGGTGGTGCGACAATGCCAGGGAGCAGAGCAGCACAGGAGCTGACAGCTGATAAGGACCTCTCGGTGCCTGCACATTCTCACAAACAGGTCTCTCCGGCACAGATAATATGTGAGCTCTGGATGTTTTCCATATTCGAGATAGGTCTATTTTTTCCATCCTAAGGATGGATCCTTGCCAGCGACCGGTCGCTACTGATAAAGGGGGACTGCAACCTGACAATGGACACTAATTACAATTGGATGGAGGTCTTTTGATTGGATCTGGTTCATGTCCCATACCCATGCATTTTTGCCTACAGCAATGGTGGGTCAGGGCAGGGAAAGGATTAATGGTAATATCCCTGATGGGCTAGGGTAGTGAACAAATAATTATAGCATCCCCTGGTGGGCTAGGGCTGTGAAGAAATTGTTGTTAGTATCCCTAGTGGCTAGGGTGATGACTGGATTCATGACTACACCCTTGGTGGGTTAGGGCAAAGCAGTGAAGAAAATGCTTTGGTGAAGACTAAGATTGGAAGGTAACCACGGTCCTTGGCCCCCGCCAACATCACTTTCATGTATTTTGGAAACGACGCCTTGCAACAGGTGGACAGGGGTGCGTATAATTGCCAAAAAAAAAAATGTTTGCCTGTTCAACAAGAAGCAAGAGAATAAGGATCACTGACGCGCTCCAAACGTTGTCATCTATCACATTGATAGACTATTCTCATAATTGCCAATCCCAAAAATGGTTTCTGCCCTCCGATAATATATGACAGACTGATATAAGTGCAAAGCCGCCATTGATTGAGCGATGCTCGGCCGCTGTTAGGGGGAATTAGTCCGTCGCTGTTTTACAGTTTGCAGCTGATGTATATACGTGAGGAGCATGCAGAGCCGGGGTGACGGATGAATGGCTCGTCCTCCGTCCATCAGAAAGCCTTCATAATAGTGAGGAGAAGAGGACAGGAATCGCAAGGCATCCATCACAAGCACCTGAGCGTGGAGAATAGAACTCATCATTTATTCAGGTCAAATCTACAAATATCATAAGAAGATCTATCTAGATAGCAACATTAATAATATCCACTGCGCCGGACAGGCCTTGTCATCACTGTCCCCATAGGGGCTCACAAGCTAAATCCCCTATCACTAAGTCTTTGGAGTGTGGGAGAAAACAAGAGGAAACGCAAGGAAAAACAGGCACACCTCTATCTATTTCAACATTTTAATAGTTATATTCTTGTATATAGGAGCAGTATTATAATAGTTATATTCTTGTATATAGGGGCAGTATTATAGTAGTTAATAATAATAATAATAATAATCTTTATATAGCGCCAACATATTCCACAGCGCTTTACAGTTTAACAGTTTCAAAACATAAGTCATAAGTAACAATGTTAACAATACAATAATTAAAGCAGAATAAGCCGATCCCTGCTCGTGAGAGCTTACAATCTACAATGAGGTGGGGAGATACAAAGTACAGGTGTGTATATATAATGGTGCATTTACAATGATGGTCCAGCCATCTTGAGGGAGTGAGGGATGGATGGAGATAGTGAATGGGCTACACACACACACTTAAACATAGAACGACTTTGATTAGTGAATGTGATAGGCCGCTCTGAACAAATGTGTTTTGAGGGAGCGCCTGAATATACCAATTTGTGACATTAGGATTGGCAGGATAGTCCTAATTTCGTAGGTGTTGGGGAGAGTGGTAGGCCATGTCTACCTAGAGGATGTGCGCAGCGAGGATAAGCTCATGTGGAGCCGGGAGTGGGAGGGTAACGGATTAGTGCGAGAGGTAGGTCCGAAAAGTGCGTTTGCAGAGGCGGCAGGTGATAGATAGAAATGAGGGAGAGATGTAGGGGGTGCTGCACTGTGGAGAGGCGGCAGTGAGATAGAAATGAGGATGAGATGTAGGGGCGCAGTGGAGAGGGGCAGGTGATAGATGAATAGGATGTGGGGGTGCTGCACTGTGGAAGGACGGCATGTGATAGGGGAGATGTAGCTTTGGTGATAGATGAGGAGGATGTAGGGGCGCACTGTGAAGCTGTGGGACCAGTACTGATGATCCATAATGAATGGGCAGCCATGTAAGGATTGGCGAAGAGCGACGGTCGAGTACGATTGCAGATGATGACCGGCTGCGCTTAAGGGATGAGGAAGTCGAGTAATGGGGAGGCCAAGTAATAGAGCGCTGCAGTAGTCCAGGCGGAGTGGATCAATGCTACAGTGAGGGTTTTTGTTGTTTCCATGGTGAGAAAAGGGCGGATTCTAGAGATGTTCTTTAGGTGTAGACGGCAAGAGCGGGCAAGAGATTGTATATGGGAGGTGAAGGAGAGATTGATGTCAAACATAACACCCAGATAGCGAGCCTGCTGCGGGGTGTTATTATGGTGCCGCCCACAGAGAGGGAAATGTCAGATTTAGGGAGGTTAGTAGACGGCGGGAGCAGAAGGAGTTCAGTCTTGGAGAGGTTAAGTTTCAGATAGAGAGTGGACATGATGTTGGAGACTGCGGACAGACAGTCGGTGGCGTTCTGTAGTACAGCGGGGGTAAGGTCGGGGGATGACGTGTATAGTTGTGTGTCATCGGCATAAAGATGGTACTGAAAGCCAAATCTGCTGATGGTCTGTCCAATTGGGGCCGTGTAGAGAGAGAAGAGAAGGGGGCCAAGGACTGAGCCCTGGGGTACACCGACAGTGAGAGGAAGAGGAGATGATGTGGAGCCAGAGAACGAAACACTGAAGGAGCGGTCAGAAAGATAGGAGGAGAACCAGGAGAGAACAGTGTCCTTAATACCTAGTGACTGGAGCCTAGACAGTAGGAGACGGTGGTCAACAGTGTCGAAAGCTGCAGAAAGGTCGAGTAGAATGAGCAGAGAGTGGTCGCCGTTACGTTTTGCTGTAAGAAGGTCATTGGTCACTTTGATGAGTGCAGTTTCAGTCGAATGTAGGGGGCGGAAGCCGGACTGTGAAGGGTCTAGGAGGGAGTAAGTGGAGAGGTAACGGGTGAGGCGGGAGTAGACTAGGCACTCCAAGAGTTTAGAGATGAAGGGGAGATTGGAGACCGGTCTGTAGTTGTTTGTGCAGGAAGGGTCGAGAGCGGGTTTCTTTAGTAATGGAGTAATGATGGAGTGTTTGAAGGAGGATGGGAAAATGCCAGAGGAGAGTGAGAGATTAAAGATTGTAGTTAGGTGAGTTGTGACAACTGGAGGAGATGTGAGGGAATGGGGTCGGTAGTGCATGTAGTCGGACGAGAGGAAGAGAGGAGTCTGGAGACTTCTTCTTCTGTGATGGGATCAAATGTGGAAATTGAGCCAGGGGAAATGCAGGGTGGGATGGGAGTCACAGCACTTGGTGGTTGAGAGCAGATTTCCTGACGGATAGTATCTATTTTTTCTATAAAGTGGGAGGCCAGGTCGTCAGCACAAATGTCTGTGATAGGGGCTTGTGCTTTTGGCCTGAGGAGGGAGTGAAAAGTGTCAAAAAGTTTCTTGGGGTTGTTGGCTAGTGAGGAGATCAGTGTGGTGAAGTAGGTCTGTTTGGTGAGGTGAAGGGCAGCATTATAAGTTCTTAACATGAATTTAAAGTGGATGAAGTCTTCTGGTGTGCGGGTTTTTCTCCAGAGGCGTTCAGCACTCCTAGAGCATCGCTGAAGAAGTCGAGTTTGCAATGTGAGCCAGGACTGTTTTACTGTGTGTTTGGAGGTTCTGAGGGTGAGCGGTGCTACTTAGTCAAGGGTGCTTCTAAGAATGTCATTGTAGTGATGAACAGCCAGATCAGGACAGAAAAAAGAGGAGATTGGGGACAGCGATGAGTGTAGGGAGTCTGAAAGTGTCTGAGGGTTAATGGCTTGTAGATTTCTGAATGTGTGGTAGGTAGGAGTGCGCTGGGGTGGTGGAGGATTTGTGAGCGTGAAGGAGAGAATGTTGTGGTCAGAGAGTGGAAGCGGTGAGTTATTTAGGTGGGAGATTGAACAGAGGCGGACAAAGACCAGGTCAAGGGTGTTGACCATCCTTGTGTGTCTCAGAGGTTGAAAGCTGTGAGAGGCCTAGAGAAGTGGTTAGTGATAGAAGCTGAGATGCAGATGTGGAAGTAGGGCTGTTAATGGGGATGTTGAAGTCTCCAAGCATAAGGGTTGGTAGTTGTGAGGACATGAAGTGCGGCAGCCAGGCTGAGAAGTGGTCAAGGAACTGGGTGGGCGAGCCTGGGGGCCGATATATGACCGCTACTCTGAGGGAGAGGGGATGGAAGAGCCTGATGGTGTGGACCTCAAAAGAAGGGAATGAGAGTGATGGAATTAGGGGGATGACCTGGAAAGTGCATTGTGGGGACAGGAGTATGCCAACTCCACCACCATGTCTTGTTGTGGGTCTCGGGGAATGGGAGAACTATAAACCACCATAGGAAATGGCAGCAGGGGAGACAGTGTCAGAATCCTGAATCCAGGTTTCAGTGAGGGCCAACAGATTAAGAGAGTGGTTCAGAAAGTAGTTGTGCAGGAAGGATAGCTTGTTGCATGCAGACAGTGGATTCCAGAGGGCACAATTGAAAGAAGGCGATGAGGGAGTGCAAGTAATATTAATAAGATTATTATGGTTTCGGTATGAGGTAGGGTAGGGATTGAGGTTGGGGATGGTGGAGCAGGGTTGGGGGAGATGTCCCCTGAAATCAGTAGGAGTAGGAAGATAAAGAGCAAGTAGTTGTTGGAATTGTAAGTAGGTTTTTTCTGTGATGTGTTTGGGCAAGATGGGCTGAGGTTTTTCAGGAAGGTGAGGAGTGTATGGGAGCTGTACATGGGAGAGGGAAGGATAGAGGGGCTGATGTGTATGAGTCGTGATGGAGGGGGATGGGCGGTGAATGTGGATGGCAAGGGAACACAGGAGGAAATAGATAAAGTACATAATGAAAAAGAAGGCAAAGTGTGGGGTACCTGATTCCAGCCCTGATTAACTGCCATGAATAACTGCCGTTTTCAAGATGCTTGTCTTCTGTGATGCTTAGCTTCTGGGATGCATGCGCCCCCACAATGCATGCGCCCCTTAGACTACTCCTAAATATATAGCCCACACTACAGGGTCAGGAAAGTGGGATTGTGGGAGCTGCTTTGGGATAATTTGGCAGCTGGGGCCAGCACACCAGGGGGTGGTTAGATCATCAAAGGCACTAGACCTGGCAACATCTATATGTTATAGCACCTTCCACCTGCATAGCATCTACAGAGGCCCCAGTCACAGGAATACACAGCAGTAAGTATTAAGCACAGTGCAAAAAATGAATTATACAAAAGCTTTACCAGGCACATTAAACTATGTTGCAAGATGGTAAAGCAGTGGTTGGCAGCAATCAGAAGTATGGAGTGCATACCATTGCTATATGTGCTAGTAGTTATGTTAACTACTATATGCTAGTAGTTATGTTCTTGTATATGGGGCAGTATTATAGTAGTTATATTCTTGTACATAAGAGCAGTATTATGGTAGTTATGTTCTTGTACATGGGCAGTATTATAGTAGTTATATTCTTGTACATAGGGGCAGTATTATAGTAGTTATATTCTTGTACATAGGGGCAGTATTATAGTAGTTATATTCTTGTACATAGGAGCAGTATTATAGTAGTTATATTCTTGTACATAGGGGCAGTATTATAGTAGTTATATTCTTGTACATAGGGGCAGTATTATAGTAGTTATATTCTTGTACATAGGGGCAGTATTATAGTAGTTATATTCTTGTACATAGGGCAGTATTATAGTAGTTATATTCTTGTACATAGGGGCAGTATTATAGTAGTTATATTCTTGTACATAGGGGCAGTATTATAGTAGTTATATTCTTGTACATAGGGGCAGTATTATAGTAGTTATATTCTTGTACATAGGGGCAGTATTATAGTAGTTATATTCTTGTACATAGGGGCAGTATTATAGTAGTTATATTCTTGTACATAGGGGCAGTATATAGGTATGTTCTTGACATGGGCATATTATAGTAGTTATATTCTTGTACATAAGGGCAGTATATAGTAGTTATATTCTTGCACATAGGGGCAGCATTATATTTTGGCTTATAGGGCAGTATTATAGTAGCGTGTTCTAGCACATAGAGGGTAGTATTTGAACTAGTAATGATCTGGTCTGGATATTGCATATGTACATACTAACCCACATTTTTCATAGACAAATGTTTAATGGAAAGATTACTATAATTTCTTATGCTAAATTCAGCCTTAAGCTAATAAAGTGCGGTGTTGTTCTGTCGGGTCATTAACAATGGGATTTAGTGATGATTATTTTTTCTCAGTCTCCGAGTCAGGAAGGCTTTTCGTGTTGTGTATGAGGAATGGTATCCCATGGATAGCTATAACCACCAATTAGCAGGCAGTACATGAATTAGCTGCACCATTAATATCCTCTCCATTGTAAATGGTTCCCTATATATTATAAGTGATGCATTATCCCCTAATGTTCCTCATGTATAATGCTATTATGAGTTATCTCGGCTCTCTGATAAGAATGAGCACTTCGCTTATAGAGCCCGGAGCCATATGGTTATTAACGCCTTAAATAACATCATACATTATACCCCATGACGGGGACATAATGACTTTACTATCTGAGCTTGACACATTGAACATGTCATTGTTTAATGGATTAACTTGGTTTCCAACATAATGGGATCCTCCGGTGGGCGTTCTTCCATCTTTACCCACACGCCGTAATGTTCATCCCTATTGATAATGCAAATATGGACATTTCCGACAAAGATGTAACCACTGAAGACCTACATCAGACCCTAAACTTGAACCTTTGACTTACATAATAATTGGTCATCAGAGTAATTCATTTTGGAGAACCAAAGCCAAATTGTACAGTGAAGATTTTCCTTTACAAAATTTTCGATAGTATCCCAAAAAAGTGCAAAAATGTGAAGTTGGACACTTGTTGATGCCAGATTTTTAGACTCTCTAAACTGGGGGGTCTCCAGTTCCTCGTTGTCCTTTAGGCATTGTGCCCAGTCCTTGATCTTGTCTTTGGAAAAATTTAGGAAAACCCAAGAATTTAGTCATCAATACAGTAAAATGCCATATCTGATGATTTATAGGACCGGTCTACGAGCTGTCGGGAAACTACAGGGTGGGCCGCATTTTTTTTCCTTCTGTAGCTTGTGTTTCACATATTTCTGGTTTGTGTGTTAGTTGCTGATGGTAAAAAAAAAATTAGGCACCACTTGTTTAGAGTTGTCCACAGTGGGTGCTAAAAAATGGACCCTAGCAATTGTTTATGACCCTCCTTTAACACTTAGACTGCTGACACTCAGAGGCGGCAGTTAAAGTGATTTAGGCACACATGGTCATTTTTTGGGGGTCGATTTCCTGTGAATTCTCTTAATCCTCTCCTGGACATCTGCAATAACGACTAGTGTCCATACACGTAGTGTCCATTTTTCTTTCACCTTCTATGCTAAATTGTATATGTGAAACAAAAACCAAAGAAGGGAATACGGCCCACCCTGTAGTTTTTCGACAGCTCGAAGACCAGTCCTGTTAATCGTCAGATATGGTATTTTATTATATTGATGACTAAAATCTTGAGTTTTCCTAAATTTTTTCACATTTTTTCATTTTTAAAACACTTTAAAAAAAAAAAGAAGGACCTGGAGTTAAAGGGGTTCTCCGAGATAAAATGTACAGACTATCCCCCCCTAGTTGATTCGGGTTTAACTCATGAGGCTCAGACTTGATTGCTCCCAATTTTATATGAATTTTACTTTTGTTATTATTTGGACAGATCCTAAGAAAGTTCTGAAGCTCAGATGCCTTCAAAGAAGACGTCCGGTCTCTCGAGAACTAAGCTGAGAGTTTATGGAAGGTTGGCTCATGTCCTCTGGGACATTTTGATGCCCCCTTCTTTTCAGTTTCTGTAGACTGTCTAACACATCTTCATTTCTCAGAAATATTTTCTACTGTTCAGTTAATTGTGGTGGAGATGGGGACGTGGGAACAGATGACGAGCCGCGTCCTACATTGATAGAATATTCCATCTCCCACACAGACTCCCGGAACTCTGTATTTCCAGGATAATAGATGGCTCAGGATTATCTCCAAACCCACGGAGATACACAGGGGGCCGCTGATCATACGGATCTGCATAAGTTCCATTATTATTCATGGGACCTCCGATGACTTTCAGGTCGGAGTTGCTAAGTATGCAGTTACAGTGGGGTCCCAACACTGAGGGTTTTACATGGTGCCATTCATCCACAGCAGACACGTGAAAAGAAAGGTGTGAACGGGGGAACCTCCTTTACAGACCTAATAATTCCCACAGCCGTACAGTAGTATCCAGTATGGACAACATTTCTACTGTCAGCAAGCAGAGATCTTGATGGTGAGAAATTGCACTGCAGAGTACAATGCAGAGTTGCTGAAATAATTATTAAAGGAATATGTCAGCAGGTTTGCTCTTTAGTCTGCGCATTTAGGAGCTGATAGCTATCCGCATGTGCACTTATTAGTCTGTGTTCTGCAGTTTCAACACAATCAGTGGTTTATCCACAGGAGTTTATCACTGCAGGACTAGGTGACACGTGCAGGAAAGTCCAGCTAATCTGTATAACCCGCCCCCACCACTGATTGGCAGCAAGCTGGAAAGGTATGGGCGGGGTTATACACAGCTCAGCATTCTGACCACTGCTACATTTACAGTAGGGAAAACAGGGATTCTATCAAAGCTGCAACAAGCAGCCCAGTAAGTGACACATCGCTAGAATCAGGGTCTCTGTATAGATAGATAGATAGATAGATAGATAGATAGATAATAGATAGATAGATAGATAGATAGATAGATAGATAGATAGCTGTGGAATAAGTTATTTATATTTAGGGGTCACTCTAACAATAATGTGGGGCCGGGGTATTTTTTTTCAAGGAGGGGAATAATATATTGTACTGCCATAATACTATGAAAAAATGCAGTTGTGCCACTACTAAATATCACCTCCATACTGCATAGTGTATAGCACACACATAATAATGACATATAGTGCAGACATAATACCGTCACACAGTACACATTGCAGGGTTGTCACGTTCTGCTGTACACTGGCGTCGTCCTCGTCATCTGCACTGCTCTTCCCGTCTGTCTCATGCGCAGGCCACATCCACAGCAGCGGCAGGAATCAGCGCGCAGTAATGCTGTGTGTGTAAATGAGGATGAAAAGGGATTTAAGTGATTATAGTAGGACGGACAAGAGCTTAATGCCGAACAGTCGGGGCAGAGAGCTGAGCCGCCAGAGCAAGGTGCCACTCTATTAATAAGACGGCTGGGATTGTAACCATTGCACGGCCGCTCTATACCAGTGCAAAACCTGTAGCAGACTCTCATCTACTATGTGCCAGTGGTAATAAATGGTTGCACATCCAATAGGAAGTTACAAGTGGTCTACCACAAGGCTCTGTCCTGGCCCCAGTGTTGTTCAACATTTTTATAAATGATCTAGATAAAGGAATTGAAGATAAACTGATCAAGTTTGCAGACGATGCAAAGCTAGGAGGGATAGCTAACACTAGAGAAGACAGAGAAAGGATTCAGAAGTATCTAGAGAAGCTTAAACAATGGGCAGCCACTAATAGAATGGTATTTAACAGGGAGAAATGCAAAATTCTCTACATCTGGTCAAGAAAAGTGAAAATTAAATCTATAGATTGGGAGGAATAGAACTAAGCAACAGCACGTGTGAAAAAGACTTGGGTATACTAATAGATCACAGACTGCACATGAGTCAACAGTGTGACGCATCAGCAAAAAAGGCAAACCCAGTTCTAGGATGTATTAACAGAAGCATACAGTCTAGATCACGTGAGGTCATTATTGCCCTCTACTCCTCTTTGGTCAGACCTCATCTGGAATACTGTGTCCAGTTTTGGGCACCACATTTTAAAAAAGACATCAACAAACTGGAGCAAGTTCAGAGAAGAGCGACCAGAATGGTGACCGGTCTGCAAACCATGTCCTATGAGGAACGGTTGCAGGATTTGGGAGTGTTTAGCTTGCAAAAAAAGAAGACTGAGAGGAGACTTAATAGCTGTCTACAAATATCTGAAGGGCTGTCACATTGTAGAAGGATCATCTTTATTCTCATTTGCACATGGAAACACAAGAAGCAATGGGATGAAACTGAATGGGAGGAGACACAGATTAGATATTAGAAAAAACGTTTTGACAGTTAGAGTGATCAATGAGTGGAACAGGCTGCCATGAGAGGTGGTGAGTTCTCCTTCAATGGAAGTCTTCAAACAGAGGCTGGACAGACATCTGTCTGGGATGATTTAGAGAATCCTGCTTTGAGCAGGGGGTTGGACCAGATGACCCAGGAGGTCCCTTCCAACTCTACCATTCTATGATTCTATGATTCCTCTTTGGTCAGACCTCATCTGGAATACTGAGTCCAGTTCTGGGCACCGCATTGTAAAAAAGACATTGAAAACCTTGAGCAAGTTCAGAGATGAGCTGCCAGGATGGTGAGCGGACTGCAAAGTATGTCCTATGTGGAACGGTTAAAGGATCTGGGAATATTTAGCTACAAAAAAGAAGACTGAGAGGAGAGTTAATAGTTGTCTACAAATATCTGAAGGCTGTCACAGTGTAGAGGGATCATCTTTATTCTCATTTACACATGGAAACACAAGAAGCAATGGGATGAAACTGAAAGGGAGAAGATACAGTGAGGGAGATCAATGAGTGGAACAGGCAGCCACGAGAGTAGGTGAGTTCTCCTTCAATGGAAGTCTTCAGACGAGATGGTTTAGTGACTCCTGCATTGAGTTGGGGGTTGGACACGATGACCCTGGAGGTCCCTTCCAACTCTACAAGTTTATGATTTATCTACTGGTGTCCTCTAATGTGGCAGAGGGGCTTGTGGTGGTCTCATGAGCCCATGCGGGGGGTAACACAATCCTCTGGGATCACAGCTGCCCACTGTGAAAGTATTATAGTTTACCATTTAACTAATGACTAAAATGAAAGACAAACAACCAGAAGCTGGAAGGAAAGGCCGCGGTGTTTATTTAGGGAAACCCAAGCATTACCATGAATTAAACCACATATTAATAATATTTTTATTCAACCATCAATCCAAATATTATATCAATCCATTAAAAAATCCCGTCCAGCCAGCGTCAGCAGGGCGAGTCCCTCAAACTAAACATCACGATGAATGTAAGATTTCCCATCATGGGCGGGTGGGCGCGGGTAGATCTCTTCAGTCAGACAAGTCCGGGGCAGGGCAGCCGGAGCTTTTATAGAAAATCTTTCCCGCCTAAATTGACATCTGCCAATCAGAGACCTGTCGCTCAAATCTGCCTCCCCATGTGACCCGACAGCAGAACGCTCTAGGTTAGTACCAACACAATTTACCTCAGAACAAGAGGGGGAGGCAAAAAAGGGGATGAGGGAGAACTAACAAAGCGGAATGTACCATTATAATTCATGCCGAAAATGCATAAAGGGGGCGACATGTTCCCATGTGCCCCGCTGGTGATTTATCTCAGGGGCTCGCAGTAGTTGTCTGCTGGAGACCAGCGCCAGACGTGAGGTAATCTGTGACATTGTCTCATATATACAATAATGAAGGAAAATCTCCGGTCACACGGAAACGGATAATTACCTGCAGAAAATGAGAGGTGAGGAGCTAAATGTGGTGAAAATTAATTAGAGATTCATTAAGGAGTCATTACCCTACATAACAGTGTATACATAAGAGGGGACGTGGGGGCAAAAGTGTCAGAAAATGAGATAAAGAAAGATAGATAATAGATAGATGATAGATAATAGAAAGATATATAGATAATAGATAGATGATAGATAGATAATAGATAGATAACAGATAGATAGATAGATAGATAATAGATAGATGATAGATAATAGATAGATGATAGATAATAGAAAGATGATAGATAATAGATAGATAATAGATAGATGATAGATAGATAATAGATAGATAACAGATAGATAGATAGATAGATAGATAGATAGATAGATGAGATAGATAGATAGATAATAGATAGATAGATAGATAGATAGATAGATAATGATAATAGATAATATAATGTATAGATAGATAATAGATAGATAATAGATAGATAGATAATAAATAGATAAATAATAGATAGATAGATAGATAGATAGATATAGATAGATAGTAGATAGATAGATAAGTATAGATAGATAATAGATAGATAGATAGATAGATAGATAGATAGATATGTAGATAATAGATATAATGATAATAGATAGATAATAGAAGATATAGATAGATAGATAGATAGATAGATAGATAGATAGATAGATAGATAGATAGATAATAGATAGATGATATTAGATAATAGATATAGATAGATAATAGAAAGATATATAGATAGATAATAATAGATAGATAGATAGATAATAGATAGATAGATAGATAGATAGATAATAGATAGATGATTGATATATAATAGATAGATAATAGATGATAGATAGATAATGAGAGATAGATAATAGATAGATAATAAATAGATAATAGATAGATAATATAAAGATATATAGATAGATAATAGAAAGATAGATAGATAGATGATTGATATATGATAGATAGTAATAGATAGATAGATAGATAGATAGATAGATAGATAGATAGATAGATAGATAGATAATAGATAGATGATAGATAATATACAGATAGATAATGAAGATAGATAATAAGATAGATATAGATAATAGATAGATAACGATAGATAGATAGATAGATAGATAGATAGATAGATAGATAGATACTGTAGATAGATAGATATAATGTATAGATAGATAATAGATAGATAATAAATAGATAATAATAGATAATAGATAGATAGATAGATGATGATAGATGATTGATATATAATAGATAGATAGATAGATAATAGATGATAGATAGATAATGAAGATAGATAATAATAGATAATAAATAGATAATAGATAGATAATATAAAGATATATAGATAGATGATTGATATATAATAGATAGATAGATAGATAATAGATGATAATAGATAATAGATAGATGATAGAAATATACAGATAGATAATGAAGATAGATAATAGATAGATAATAGATAAATGAGAGATAGATAATAGATAGATAGATAAATAGATAGATAGATAGATAATAGATAAATGATAGATAGATAGATAATAGATAGATAGATAATAGACAGACAGATAGATAACAGATAGATAAAATATAATAGATAGACAGATAATATATAGATAATAGATAGATAGATAATAGAAGATAAATAGATGATAGATAGATAAGAATAGATAAATGATAGAAGATGGATAGATAGATAATAATAAGAGATAGATAATAGTAGATAGAGAGATAATATATATATATAGATATAGATAGATAGATAGATAATAGATAAATGATAGACAGATAGATAATAGATGATAGATAGATAATATATAGATAATAGATAAATTTAGATAGATAATAGATAGATAGATAGATAGATAGATAGATAATAGATAAATGACAGAGATGGATAGATAATAGATAGATAGTAAAGATACATAGATAGATAGATAATAGATAAATGATAGATAATAGATAGATAAATGATAGATAGATAGATAATAGATAAATGATAGATAATATGATAGATAAATATAGAATAAAAATGGATTAATAGATAGAATGATAGATAGATAATAGATAATAAGATATATATAGATAGATTGATAATAGTAATAATGAAATGATAATAGATGATAAGATAATATAGATAGATAATAGATAAGATAGATAGATCAGATAGAAGATAATAGATAGATACAGATAATAGATGAGATAGATATATAGTAGATAGAATAAATAGATATAATTCATAGATAGAAAATAGATAGATAAATAGATAATAGATAAAAAATAGTTAGATACTTAATAGATCGCCTGCAAGAGTGAATTACATAGAGACTGATGGGCCCTTTTGGAGCTGGGCGCCCAGTTGTATGTTGATCAGATGTATGGGCCCTTGTAGCATTTTACATTGAATAAAAAGATAGGTGTTCACCCCCAGATAATGATGTTCCTCATCCTGGACCCTTCCTGTAATAATGTCCTCCATTCTGGACCCTTCCTGTAATAATGTCCCTCATCCTGGACCCTTCCTGTAATAAAGTCCCCATCCTGGACCCCTCCTATAATAATGTCCTCCATTCTGCACCCTTCCTGTAATAATGTCCTCCATTCTGGACCCTTCCTGTAATAATGTCCCCCATCCTGTACCCTTCCTGTAATGATGTCCCTTATCCTGGACCCTTCCTGTAATCATGTCCCTCATCCTGGACCCTTCCTGTAATAACGTCCCCCATCCTGGACCCCTCCTATAATAATGTCCTCCATTCTGCACCCTTCCTGTAATAATGTCCTCCATTCTGGACCCTTCCTGTAATAATGTCCCCCATCCTGGACCCTTCCTGTAATGATGTCCCTTATCCTGGACCCTTCCTGTAATAACGTCCTCCATTTTGAACCCTTCCTGTAATAATGTCCCCATCCTGGACCCTTCCTGTAATGATGTCCCTCATCCTGAACCCTTCCTGTAATAATGTCCGCTGTCCTGGACCCTTCCTGTAATAAGGTCCCCCATTCTGGGCCCTTCCTGTAATAACGTCCCCCATCCCGGGACTTTCCTGGATGTTTCTTTGTTCTTCCTCTCTTTTCCAACACATAATAAAAATAAATGCTTCTTCTTACCTTCCTCCGCTCCCACAACGTGCCGCGTCCTCCTCTGCAGCCATGTGCGGCCTCTGATTGGCCGTGCAGTGAGCTGGCGGGTGTCTGCTCGGCAATACACTTTAGCTGAATGACATAGTTGGTGGCGTCGGCGGGCCACCCTCTCGCTCGGGCCCGATCACGGTCGCCCCCTCTGTGATTTTGATCGTTGCACCTCTGGATTTAGAGGTAAATAATGGAAGGATAAGTAGAGGTGAGATAGATATTTAGTAAATTTCCGGTTGACTCGTCTGTAAATGAAAACTCTTTGTTTTATTGATTTTGGCTTTGTCCTTTCTTAAAGTTGCGTAGTCGATTTCTCATCATTCCTCGCTCTTCCTTCTCGTCTCACATGTCACATAACATGGCGGCAAGGACACGATAGTTGTGGCCGGTGTTGGGTTATTACGGCCTCGCGTCTCATCTTGTTCATAGGACACCTGAGAAGCCGCGCAGGAGCCACTGTGGGATCAGTCATGGCAGTGTGTCGACCCGCCACCACAATTGTGGGTTACCAGGGCAATGGGGTACTCAGAGCCGAGCCCATGGAAGTCTATGGGATTTGTCACAGGTAGCTGTGGCTCGGTCTGTGGCCCTGGCGGTCTGGCGTATGTTGGGGGAATATTTACAGGGGATAGGTTTATATACAGTTCGTGACGCCACCTGTAGTCTCTGGTAATTTGTACCAGCGCTGCTGTAGATCTCTGAGGGGATGGTGAGGCAGCTAGATGTCGGGTCCCCTACAGGTGGGACTGGTCCCTCAAAGTCTATGAAGTTAGTGAAGTCGGGTGCAGATAAATAACACAGTCTCACACGGTCAGCGTCTTTCCATACCTTTACTTGTAAGATGTTCAGGCAGGTCCCAGGGAGGCTGATCCAAGGAGAGTGTATTTTGAGACAGCAGCTGGACAAGTTAGGGGCCTCCTTTACTTTCAATACGATGAGTACAACCAGCCTGAAGCGTAGTTCCCTCAATAACTCCAGCTAATCCATAGCTGTACTGCCCAGTCAGTTTTGTGGTAGGGGCCTTCCTGCGAGAGAGCTGAATTCTTATTTTGTCGTGCACTGACTCAAAGTCTTCACTCCCCCTGACCCCAGTTACGTACTGACTATATGGGGCTGTTTGCCGCGACCTAAGGTCCGGTAAATCCCTGGTTTTCTTACCACTATGCTTGAAGCTAATAGTGATCCTTCGGTCCCCAGTGACCGGTTGCAATGTGCAGGACTTCTTCAATCCAAACGCACCTTTCCAATAAACTTTCCACTGTGCCTTTCGCCTTGTCCTCGCTGGTAGCATAAGCACTCACACTTGCATAAAGTCGGGTAGTCACTTCCTTCATTCACTTCCTTTAGAGTTAGTTACAGATGCTCAGTTATCACTAGGCAGGAGCACGTCTCTGAACCTTTCACTGTCCTGGAGACAGGTGACTGAAGTCTTTCTGCACTAAGCTTCTTCTTTCTTTCAATGTATTCAGGTGAGGTACAGCTCTGACTAGGCTAAGGTGAATTAGACCACCTGTACTAGCCTCCACGTTCTGAACTGATGATGAGCTGGCTGGACGGCTTCCTCCCTCCAGCTAAACTCCAGACGTCTTCTCTGTCCGAAGACAGGAAAAACACTGACTCAAAATCACTCAACAAACATACACCCTGACCACTCCCTCACAAGTAACTACACTACCCTAAGGGTGTGTCTAGTGTATGTTGAGTGAATGGATATTGAGCATTAAACTGCTGTCTCGCCACACACTCTCCAGGGTACTGCGTGTGCCTAACACCAGGGCTACACATTCCCCCATGGTAAAGAAAAGCACTCCCGGGCTGTAAAATACAAAAGAGACATTTTGTTTATGCATGAAAACATTAACAATAACATTAATTCGTCCCATCCGGGAGGTGAGGATGTCTTGAACGTTGCAAAACAATAACATTATAGAAAAATACAAAAGTATTAAATAGCATTCAATAAATATACAGTATTCTTGTGAAGGACCCGCACCAAACCTTCAACGTGGGTCCTGGGTGGGCTGCAGGACATCCGAATGCAGACCTCACTCAGTGCCACACCACACGGGTTTTTGTATTCAGAGGTAGTTGTGCTGGTTTTATGTAAAACCAAGAGAAAGCACCGAAGCGCAACTATGTACAAATAAGTTCTGGGTTGGCACAGTCCTCAACCTCAAAGTCCATTGTTAAACGAAGACACAGATATAATTTCACATTTTCATAATACTAAAGTGCAAACTTTTTCTGGTTACCCAGCCGGGCATTCTACGGTTAGCAAAATATATATGCATTATATACGTTATACTCTTCAACTTATGCAAAAATTTGTAAAACATTCCTAAACTTTCTACAATATTACTTATGGTAGACCCTATAGGGATCTCACCGATTCTTCTTTACTATTTATTCATTTACTTCAAATACACTTTCCACCCCGGGGGCTGGAACAATGCAATGGGCCCTAGATCCCAGGACTAACAAATCATGCGCTGCGATTAGGGTCTGGGTCGCCACAGTTCTCGTGCGAACCACTAGGGGCGCAACGGGTACATTCTCCTCACGAGACACCGATTGCGTTTCAATCACAGTTAACGATATGGACCGTGTCATGGATTGCGATTGAGACTGGGTCGCATATTGCGATGCAGAGGTGGCTTGAATTTGCGATGAACTTGCAGGGGGCGATGCTGGGGCACGGCCGGATACTGCTTGAGCTGGAGACAGGGACGCTGCGGTAGTGGTGACGTTACCTGCGTCGGGGACGGGGTCACGGACGATGGTGACGTTAAGGGCATACCATCCCTTCATTCCCCAGTGCCGTGTGTACGTGACGAGGTCTCCATTTACTAAGTCCCTCCCGGGATGGCCTTGCGGCAGGTGGGATTCTACGTCACGCCTGCTGACAAAGACCCCGGGGTAGAGGCCCGGTTCACGGATGAAGCCCCAGCCCTTCCGGAGCTGGAACTCAGTCACACACCCCTGCCGCCGCGGTTCCCTCAGGGTACCTTTCTCTCTCCGGACACTTTCCTTGTCCGCGATCAGCTCTGCATGTTGCCGCTGCCGGTTCCGCTGAGCTTCCCGCTCTTCCTCCTGCTGGCGTTTCTGCTTCTCCTCACGACGCTGCCACTCATATTCCCACTGGGCGGTGTAGGCGACGTCATCCAGGCGCGCCATCTCGTCCCAGTCGACGTCTGGTAACGACGGACAGGACCCCTCCGGTGTCCCTGTCGGGGATCGATCATCTGCTGCGGCCTCCTGGCCGGGCGGGCGTTCCGGAACTGGCGGTACCTCCTCAACCTTCTTCGCCTCCACCGCTTCACCGGTGGGATCAGGATGGGTACTTTCGGGGGCAGCCTCCGGTTGCTCCTTTGCCTTGGGCAGCAGAAGTTTTGGTAACTCCAGACGTAGGGGATCATCGAAGGGAGAGATCACCGCGTCCCACAGCCTCCGCTGCTCCAGGGTACGCCGGCGTCTCTCGATCTCTTCAAATCCAAGTTGTGGCGAAATCATCTTCTTCAGGCGTGCATTTTCTTCTTTTATTTCTAGCAACGCCTGCTGCAGGTGCAGGACCACGGATGACTCCGGTGCTGGTGGCAGCTTGGCTGGGGCACGGGGCCTGCCTTCCTCCGCTTCCCTGCTCGGCTGCACACGTCCTGCTTCCATGATGTTCCAGAAGATTCTTTCTTCTTCCTCCAGAGACATCCGGTCTCTTCCGTGGAGGCGGGATTTGCGTCTCCTCCTCCTCGCAGGGAAGGTGAAGAGGAGGCGGACCTCCTTTGCTGTAGGGCAGGATCGCATGTTGTAATAGCACTTTGAGAGGGCAGGCATTTTCTTCGCGCCACAGGGGGGTAGACGCCCACGAAGGTACGCCCACCTTCTTCTCCAGCGCCTGAGGGCGCGAATATGGCGACAAAAATGGCGATTTTGGCGCCAAAAGTGCAAACAGTCCTTTTCACAAAAACAATTCCTTAGGCACACAGGGCTCGCAATTCTGCGAGTTTCGCATCCTGTTCGTGACGCCAAGTTTTGTGTCGACCCGCCACCACAATTGTGGGTTACCAGGGCAATGGGGTACTCAGAGCCGAGCCCATGGAAGTCTATGGGATTTGTCACAGGTAGCTGTGGCTCGGTCTGTGGCCCTGGCGGTTCTGGCGTATGTTGGGGGAATATTTACAGGGGATAGGTTTATATACAGTTCGTGACGCCACCTGTAGTCTCTGGTAATTTGTACCAGCGCTGCTGTAGATCTCTGAGGGATGGTGAGGCAGCTAGATGTCGGGTCCCCTACAGGTGGGACTGGTCCCTCAAAGTCTATGAAGTTAGTGAAGTCGGGTGCAGATAAATAACACAGTCTCACACGGTCAGCGTCTTTCCATACCTTTACTTGTAAGATGTTCAGGCAGGTCCCAGGGAGGCTGATCCAAGGAGAGTGTATTTTGAGACAGCAGCTGGACAAGTTAGGGGCCTCCTTTACTTTCAATACGATGAGTACAACCAGCCTGAAGCGTAGTTCCCTCAATAACTCCAGCTAATCCATAGCTGTACTGCCCAGTCAGTTTTGTGGTAGGGGCCTTCCTGCGAGAGAGCTGAATTCTTATTTTGTCGTGCACTGACTCAAAGTCTTCACTCCCCCTGACCCCAGTTACGTACTGACTATATGGGGCTGTTTGCCGCGACCTAAGGTCCGGTAAATCCCTGGTTTTCTTACCACTATGCTTGAAGCTAATAGTGATCCTTCGGTCCCCAGTGACCGGTTGCAATGTGCAGGACTTCTTCAATCCAAACGCACCTTTCCAATAAACTTTCCACTGTGCCTTTCGCCTTGTCCTCGCTGGTAGCATAAGCACTCACACTTGCATAAAGTCGGGTAGTCACTTCCTTCATTCACTTCCTTTAGAGTTAGTTACAGATGCTCAGTTATCACTAGGCAGGAGCACGTCTCTGAACCTTTCACTGTCCTGGAGACAGGTGACTGAAGTCTTTCTGCACTAAGCTTCTTCTTTCTTTCAATGTATTCAGGTGAGGTACAGCTCTGACTAGGCTAAGGTGAATTAGACCACCTGTACTAGCCTCCACGTTCTGAACTGATGATGAGCTGGCTGGACGGCTTCCTCCCTCCAGCTAAACTCCAGACGTCTTCTCTGTCCGAAGACAGGAAAAACACTGACTCAAAATCACTCAACAAACATACACCCTGACCACTCCCTCAATAGTAACTACACTACCCTAAGGGTGTGTCTAGTGTATGTTGAGTGAATGGGTATTTAGCATTAAACTGCTGTCTCGCCACACACTCTCCAGGGTACTGCGTGTGCCTAACACCAGGGCTACACAGCAGGATGACACAAGTCTCCGCACATTATCCCCTCTGCTCGGCGCCATTATTACTCCGCATTTCTTAGGTTTGTCACACATACAGGAGACCCAGATCTGTGATTCAGGATGCGCCACATTGTTATTTTTAGGCCGTCTGTTCTCAGTCTTCCCATCGATGACGGTAATTGGCCCATTATAAAGTTTTGTCTTAAGTGACATTCTCATTATCAAACTTTTAGACCTTTTATATAAACCAGACTGTCATAAAATAGCAGATCAGACAGTAACAAATGCTGATATAACCCGGGCATATCCTGTATGCAATTATATATGTACAGCCGGTACAACGTGGGCATCTCCTGTATATAATTATATATGTACAGCTGGTATAACCTGGGCATCTCCTGTATATAATTATATATGTACAGCTGGTATAACCTGGACATCTCCTGTATATAATTATATATGTACAGCTGGTATAACCTGGGCATCTCCTGTATATAATTATATATGTACAGCTGGTATAACCTGGGTATCTCCTGTATATAATTATATATGTACAGCTGGTATAACCTGGGTATCTCCTGTATATAATTATATATGTACAGCTGGTATAACCTGGGCATCTCCTGTATATAATTATATATGTACAGCTGGTATAACCTGGGTATCTCCTGTATATAATTATATATGTACAGCTGGTATAACCTGGACATCTCCTGTATATAATTATATATGTACAGCTGGTATAACCTGGGTATCTCCTGTATATAATTATATATGTACAGCTGGTATAACCTGGGCATCTCCTGTATATAATTATATATGTACAGCTGGTATAACCTGGGTATCAAATGTATATAATTATATATGTACAGCCGGTACAACCTGGGTATCAAATGTATATAATTATATATGTACAGCTGGTATTACCTGGGCATCTCCTGTATATAATTATATATGTACAGCTGGTATAACCTGGGTATCTCCTGTATATAATTATATAGGTACAGCTGGTATAACCTGGGCATCTCCTGTATATAATTCTATATGTACAGCTGCTATAACCTGGGTATCAAATGTGTATAATTATATATGTACAGCCGGTACAACCTGGGTATCAAATGTATATAATTATATATGTACAGCTGGTATTACCTGGGCATCTCCTGTATATAATTATATATGTACAGCTGGTATAACCTGGGCATCTCCTGTATATAATTATATAGGTACAGCTGGTATAACCTGGGCATCTCCTGTACATAATTGTATATGTACAGCTGGTATAACCTGGGCATCTCCTGTATATAATTATATATGTACAGCTGGTATAACCTGGGCATCTCCTGTATATAATTATATATGTACAGCCGGTATAACCTGGACATCTCCTGTATATAATTATATATGTACAGCTGGTATAACCTGGGCATCTCCTGTATATAATTATATATGTACAGCTGGTATAACCTGGGCATCTCCTGTATATAATTATATAGGTACAGCTGGTATAACCTGGGCATCTCCTGTACATAATTGTATATGTACAGCTGGTATAACCTGGGCATCTCCTGTATATAATTATATATGTACAGCTGGTATAACCTGGGCATCTCCTGTATATAATTATATATGTACAGCCGGTGTAACCTGGACATCTCCTGTATATAATTATATATGTACAGCTGGTATAACCTGGGCATCTCCTGTATATAATTATATATGTACAGCTGATATAACCTGGGCATCTCCTGTATATAATTGTATATGTACAGCCGGTATAACCTGGGTATCTCCTGTATATAATTATATATGTACAGCTGGTATAACCTGGGATCTCCTGTATATAATTATATATGTACAGCTGGTATAACCTGGGCATCTCCTGTATATAATTATATATGTACAGCTGGTATAACCTGGGTATCTCCTGTATATAATTATATATGTACAGCTGGTATAACCTGGGCATCTCCTGTATATAATTATATATGTACAGCCGGTATAACCTGGTCATCTCCTGTTTATAATTATATATGTACAGCTGGTATAACCTGGGCATCTCCTGTATATAATTATATATGTACAGCTGGTATAACCTGGGTATCTCCTGTATATAATTATATATGTAGAGCTGATATAACCTGGGCATCTCCTGTATATAATTGTATAGCTGGTATAACTTGTACTTCTTGTATATCACACAGTTGTCTCCATACAACCAGTAGCTATTTTTCAGGTCACTTCAATATGTATTTCGGCATTAATTTAAACAACTACCACATTTGCATAATTTAACTCTACTCCTACGCACTCTGAAACGAATTGCGGAGGTTGCTGGAACGCGCATCACTCCCTAAAGATCGTATTTGCCATGAATTGACCCCGTTGAGGAGTCCCGTGCATAACCCTTGCTGTAGATGGAGATGGCTAGGCCGCTACCTGCCTTGGTGACAAAGACCTATTGGCAACACACAGTTGGGTAGACGGAATTTATTAATGGCTGTGCACAACTGCCAGCAGTACGGACTTGAAAATCCATCATACTGACAAGACCGTAGAGAAGTCTTGGAAATGCCCCTTATTTGCCTTCTGGAGCCCCACAATTGTGCAAAGCAATCTGGACGTTCCCTACCTCGGGGAAATTCACTTTCTTGCATAAGAAGAGACCATCAAGGTATATGTTACACCTGATTGCTCAGAAAACTGCAGTCTGGTCCCCCGTTCTTCTTCTTTCCCTACAAGCGCTCTCTATCTGCTTGTCCCCAAGGATCTCAGTCCTCTTCCCCTCTCCATTTCCTATAAAGTAGCATCTATCTAGATACTACTAAAACGATATCTGCAGACAGAGAAGAGAGAGAGGAAAGAAAGCAGTATGGATCCTTCTTTGCAACAGGATTCCAATAACGTGTAATATTTTGCTGATATCATTAAGGAAGAAGGTCCTGGCAAGGACTAGATAGCTGATATTGCAATTTCTGAAAAAAAGTTATTAAAAGGGGATCCGTCACCATGTCAAAAATCTAGTTTTTGCTCTTATTTTATTCCTGACGTTCCCTCGAGTATTCCGCTTTTTGTTTTTATTAAATCCGACAAACGGTTCCAGAGATATGGGCATTTTTATTTGCTGCTAATTTTTATGGTCTTTACTAAGAGGGCGTGGCTCGCAGGATTCTCTGGGGGCGTGTCTTTATGCTGCTCTGCAGTATTACCTTGTGGACCACGCCCCTTAGTAAAACACTAAATATAAAGGCCCATATCTCTGAAACCATATGGCGGATTTGAAAAAAACAAAAAATATAATGCTCAGGGGAGCGGCAAGAATAAAATAAGAGCAGAAACCAGTGACTTATGACCTGATGACAAGATCCCTTTAAAATCAGTTATTATGGGTATTATTTTGGGCTATGACCTATTTATATATTTTTAAGGTCCTAAATATGGCCAATGCCCACCGGAAGCGAGTCATTTTTGCAAAGCGTCTTCAGAAGACCTCCACCCGGAGACATCTTTCTTGCATACGTTCAGGGTATTAATTCTCATCATTTCCATTATGGCGATAAAATGGCTGATTTAAATGAAGATGTTAATGACATCTATTTATCAAACTCCAGATGTGAATCGGGTGACGAGGATGGATGTGTTTTTCTCCTGCTTGTCAGTCAGAGACGATTTGTAGGAAAATCCTGCCCCAGGATTCGTCATTGGTCGCCTGGAGGAAAATTAATGCAACTTCTCATTTTCTTGAATACAGTCCCGAGTACACGAGATCTGAAGAGGTTCTCCAAATGTGCTGCACAGAGATAGCAAAATTAAAAAATGTGGCAAAATGATCCAGATTTATTCCACCATAGTTTATTTCAGGCTGAGATAATCTACAACAGATATTACATTCACAACAGCACTCCCACAGGGGAAAAGAAGTATTACACTATGCTCATAAAAATCAATAAGCATGCCAAAGCAAGAGGTACTCTTACAGATAGGAATTCTCATCAGACTCACTCCTGAACCTGCTTGTGGATATAAGGGGCTTTGACATATGTCCCATTGTCCTCTAGGAGCAGGGATAGGAATGAGCAACTACATCCCTCTAACTATGGCGTACAAATCTCCTTCCTGTAATATTGATGTGTCCAGGTCTCTGATTAATATTTCTCTTTATTAACAAGGTTGCAATCAGCTACGGATCGGCAAAGAAAACAGGCAGCGAGTGATTAATTGCACAACAGCGCCTTTTCAGGAGAACAAATAGCATTACATAGTTACTATTTCTGCCCATAAACAGGATTTGCAATCAGCAATGATATTAAAAAGAAAGCATCAGGAAGTATTTAATTCTATAACAGTGCCCCCGCAGGTGAAAGGAAGTATTACACAGATTGATAGAAATCAATTAATGTGGGACAGGTAGAAGCTGCACTGTTGATTTAGAATAATCCAGTGACTATAGGGGTTAAAATGGTTATACCAGATAGGGAGTGGCTAGCCCAGCCCCAGAGGATAGTTGTTGAGTCCAGGACATCCAAGAGTAAGGTGTGTGCTAGAGAGTCTCCTGTCAGACTGAAATCAGAGAAGCTGTATAGACCAGTTCTCCCTGGGAAGCGATTGCTGTAATGATAGAAGCAGTCAGGACAGCCAGGAGCGTCTTTATTACCTCAATATAGATCTGTGAGAGCTACAGCACTGGACTCATCCCCTCCCCGCATCTCACTGCATGAGGAAGGTACAGTTCTGCTTAAGTTTAGAAACTGTGTGTGAAGAGAAGTTGTCTGTGAAGAGACTTTCATATATGTTGATGAAGCATTGAAAGAAGTGATTCTGTGTGATGAAAAGAAGCTTGAATAAAACCCCTGTGATCAACTTCAGCTCAGAACTGTGTCATAGCTGGGTGCCTGTAAACCGTTACCTCCCCTCTACTGTGAAGAATTATAATTAATTGTCACCCTGAGTAAGGTTTCCCCAGAATTCCAAAAAGAACTCATGATTCCTTTGCATCGCCCTCACATCCTGAGTGGCGCCCAATTCCTCCAAGGGCAATCTAATATATGGGGACCCCTACCCTCTGTGAAGGCCCTCTACTGTGATATTGGTGTTTGCTCGTCCAGGATCTTGGTCTTTAATCATATTTTATGCTCATTTCCAGGGTTGTAATCAGCTGTGATGTGTTAGGTAAACTGTTTAATTTTACAAAAGCACTAACGGAAAAAAAGGTATTACAACAAGGTTATAAAAATCAATGAACATTAATGATTTTCCAAAGTAAAAAGTATATCTCTATTAGATAGGGATCCAGAATGAGGGATCAAGAACATTTTAAAATTGTTTTTCAAAACCAAAGACTTCCTTTATAAAAACCCCAAGGTCAGCTATCTAATAGTTAACAGCTATGTGGATGTTGGCAGTCCTATGTAACTCCACGCAGAACACATTGTAATATACCCAGTGACTCACATTGGTGACCACATACATGAACAGTCTGCTTGAAAACTTTTTTTCCCACGCTAAACGGCATCCATATGGTTTGTTTCTGCCCATTATGGGTATAATAGGCCATTCCTGAAAAGAGGGCATATATGTCCTTTAAATAGGATTGTGTAGGCGAAAGCCATGGTGTGCAAAACGACTCCGCATGAGCAGAGGGAGCAGATTTACACTAAGTCTGCAGCGCGATGGCGGTTCTATTTATTTCACATTCTATTCTGGAAAACTTACACCTGTATCTAATATTATTTCTGCGCCCGCTGCAGGGCTCAAAGAGTACAAGCAGGGAGCACTTAACATTGTGGAAGAGCGGCAGAGCATTATAGGGGGTTGTGCCTGATACTGACTTCGAAGGGTCCTTGTGCAGGATCTGTGCTCACAGATTGTCTATATACAGTACTACACCACACGGGATACACCCACTATATACTACACCACACGGGACACACCCTCTATATACTATACCACACGGGACACATCCCCTATATACTACACCACACAGGACACACCCTCTATATACTACACCACACAGGACACACCCTCTATATACTACACCACACAGGACACATCCTCTATATACTACACCACACTGGACACCCACTATATACTACACCACCGGACACATCTCTATACTACACCACACGGGACACATCCTCTATATACTACACCACACGGGACACACCCACTATATACTACACCACACGGGACACCCTCTATATACTAACCACACGGGACAACATCCACCTCTATATACTACACCACACGGACACACCTCTATATACTACACCACACGGGACACACCTCTATATACTACACCACACGGACACATCCTCTATATACTACACCACACGGGACACATCCTCTATATACTACACCACACGGGACACACCACTATATACTACACCACACGGGACACATCCTCTATATACTACACCACACGGGACACACCTCTATATACTACACCACACGGGACACACCCATATATACTACACCACACGGGACACACCTCTATATACTGCACCACACGGGACACATCCTCTATATACTACACCACACGGGACACATCCTCTATATACTACACCACACGGGACACATCCTCTATATACTGCACCACACGGGACACATCCTCTATATACTACACACGGGACACACCTCTATATACTACACCACACGGGACACATCCTCTATATACTACACCACACGGGACACATCCCTATATACTGCACCACACGGGACACATCCTCTATATACTGCACCACACGGGACACACCCTCATATACTACACCACACGGGACACATCCTCTATATACTGCACCACACGGGACACATCCTCTATATACTACACCACACGGGACACACCCACTATATACTACACCACACGGGACACATCCTCTATATACTACACCACACGGGACACATCCTCTATATACTACACCACACGGGACACATCCTCTATATACTACACCACACGGGACACACCCACTATATACTACACCACACGGGACACACCTCTATATACTACACCACACGGGACACATCCTCTATATATTACACCACACGGGACACATCCTCTATATACTACACCACACGGGACACACCCACTATATACTACACCACACGGGACACATCCTCTATATACTACACCACACGGGACACATCCTCTATATACTGACCACACGGGACACCTCTATATACTACACCACACGGGACACATCCTCTATATACTACACCACACGGGACACACCTCTATATACTACACCACACGGGACACATCCTCTATATACTGCACCACACGGGACACATCCTCTATATACTACACCACACGGGACACATCCTCTATATACTACACCACACGGGACACATCCTCTATATACTACACCACACGGGACACATCCTCTATATACTACACCACCCCACACGGGACAACCCTCTATATACTACACCACACGGGACACACCCCTATATACTACACCACGGACACACCCTCTATACTACTACACCACATGGACACATCCCTCTATATACTACACCACACGGGACACACCCTCTATATACTACACCACACGGGACACATCCTCTATATACTACACCACACGGGACACATCCTCTATATACTACACCACACGGACACATCCTCTATATACTACACCACACGGGACACATCCTCTATATACTAACCACACGGGACACATCCTCTATATACTACACCACACGGGACACATCCTCTATATACTACACCACAGGGACACACCTCTATATACTACACCACACGGGACACACCTCTATATACTACACCACAGGGACACCCTCTTATACTACACCACACGGGACACATCCCTCTATATACTACACCACACAGGACACACCTCTATATACTATCACCACACGGGACACATCCTCTATATACTACACCACACGGGACACATCCTCTATATACTACACCACACGGGACACATCCTCTATATACTACACCACACGGGACACATCCTCTATATACTACACCACACGGGACACACCCTCTATATACTACACCACACGGGACACACCTCTATATACTACACCACACGGGACCACCCTCTATATACTACACCACACGGGACACATCCTCTATATACTACACCACACGGGACAACCCTCTATATACTACACCACACGGGACACACCCTCTATATACTACACCACACGGGACACATCCTCTATATACTACACCACACGGGACACCTCTATAATACTACACCACACGGACACCATCCCTATATACTACACCACACAGGACACACCCTCTATATACTACACCACACGGCACACCCTATAACTACACCACACGGGACACACCCTCTATATACTACACCACACAGGACACATCCTCTATATACTACACCCACGGACACATCCCTATACTACACACAGGACACATCCTCTATATACTACACCACACGGACACACTCTATATACTACACCACAGGGACACACCCTCTATATACTACACCACACGGGACACACCTCTATATATACTACACCACACACGGGACATCCTCTATTACTCACCACACACCCTCTATATACTACACCACACGGACACATCCTCTATATACTACACCACACGGGACACATCCTCTATATACTACACCAACAGGACACATCCTCTATATACTACACCACACGGGACACATCCTCTATATACTACACCACACGGGACACATCCTCTATATACTACACACACAACCTTAATACTAACACACGGACATCCTCTATATACTACACCACACGAGACACATCCTCTATATACTACACCACACACACACCTCTATATACTACACCACACGGGCAACCACAATCCTCTATATACTAACTGACTCTATATCCACAATGGGACACATCCCCTATATTACTACACCACACGAGGACATCTTATTATACACACACACCCTTATATACTACACCACACGGGACACTATACACATCCTATATACTACACCACACGGGACACATCCCTATATATACACTCAGGGACCACAAATATATTGCGCCACAGTGACCAATCCCATTGGCTCGCATCCACCACATGGATTTGAAATGAACCTCTACACAGAACAAGTGCAGATTTAACTTTAATTTGAAGGGTTTAAAAATATCTGTTAGAAATGTAGGAATTGTACACATTTCTTTACAAACACTCCACATTTAGGAGGTCAAAAGTAATTGGACAATATAAACATAACCCAACAAAATATTTTATTTCAAAATTTTGTGGCAATCCTTTGGAGGCACACTGCCTTAATCTGAACCATGACATCACCAACTGGATTCCTCCTTCTTAATGCTTTGCCAGGCCTTTACAGCGCACCTTAGTCTTGCTTGTTTTGGGTCTTCCCTCTAGTCTGATTGAGCAAGTGAAGCAGCTCAATTGGTTAGACTGGTGATTGACTTGGCCATTATGAATTTCCACTTTTTGCACCATGAACTCCTGTGCTTTGGCGTATGCTGGGTCATTACATCTGTACTATGAAGCGCGTCCAATCAGTTTGCAGCATTTGGCTGATTCTGGGCTGAAAGTATATCCCGGTACACTTCAGAATTCATCCCGCTACTCTTGTCTGCTTGTGATGAGTGCTGTGCTGGAATTGCTGTCCTCATCTCTTTTTTTTTTTTTTGTACTGCTGAAAGCCCTCCTTCTCTCTGCAGCTCTCATACTTCTCCCTTCCCCCCTGTCAGCCTGCACTCAGGCAGTGTAATGTGAGCTGCCAGTGCTGGGAAATTTTCCCGCTTCACCGCAGGGGTCCTGCATTGTCCGAACACGTGCTTTCTTCCTATAGCAGCCATGTTGGAGTATTCATTCTTTTTTGGTTAATAACACGGTGGGAGCATTCGCTAGAAACACGAACGTCCTGTGTTGAACATGCGCCGACGGGCATCGTTCCGTGGTACCGGTGGACCCGTAACTCCAACAGAGCCGAGAAATGGAATTCTCGGGTGCCCCATGAGCTATGTCACCCAAGTTTGGGTTCATTTGAACCATTATTTCAAAGCAAGATCATTGATAGGTCTGCCGTTATTCTGCTAGAGTTCCCCGCCGAGTTTGAACCTTATAATATTGCAGAGCTCAAACCATAGCTTGCAGCCAGGGAGGTGGCCAGAGGACCAGCCCTTTTTGTGAGGTCAGAAGCTGACATGCATAAGTCTTACAGCGAAGTTCCTTACAGTAGTCTTTCTGCTGGGATGTGCTGAGTAAGAGATCTCCAATGAACTATGACGTGTGGCTCCTTCCCCAGCCTGGCTTGCCTGTATATGATCTAACTATCATGTGAGTTATCTTTCATTCTTAATCCCATTTTATTTTATAACTGCATCTGTACATAACTATATTGTCTCAGTTTGTTACATCTTTTTATATGATATAAGCACTGCCTGATTTTTTTTAAGGAATAAACCTATAAATTTATTAGTTTGTTTCTCCTGCTCTATAAACGAATTTGCACGTGCCTGACGCACTACGCTACTGTTTTGGGGTTGCTACGGACCTCTTGATAAATTGTTCATCAAAAGCCGTAGCTGGTGGCAGCTAAAAGGAAGGGGTGTAAAGTGTTAATCTATTGGGGGACGCTGGCAGTGACGGAGCGGGGTTTATAAGGGTACTGCCTGGCTGCAGCCAGGGGTAATTATAATTCCCTCACTGCAGTGTGCCCAATAGCCAGCACACATCCAAGTGACCCGTCTGGCGACTAATTATCCTAGGTGCAGTTCCCTGACTGATCTGAGGGTAAGGGGGCGCCAGAGAGCTGCAAGTTCCTAAGTGGAAGTGGGATAGTTATAAATCCCTGCAGTTTATGGGTCGGACGGCAGCAGCCGTCGTGTGTGTGCACGTTCCATCACATGTGGTGGCAGCGGTGGGATCACAAGCCGTGACCCCCGGGCTACCGTGTGGCGGACTGTGTGCCCGTTCATCACATATTGGTGGCAGCGGTGGGATCACAAGCCGTTACCCCCGGGCTGCCGTGTGGCGGACTGTGTGCCCGTTCATCACATATTGGTGGCAGCGGTGGGATTATAGAGCATTAGTGATCTGGTTTGAGCAATCATTCCATTCACTAAAAAACTTGCACGGTTCTTCAGCGACCCTGCAGCTAAAGTTTTGGAGAACAGACTCAGTGTTTATTAGTCCTGAGACAATTGTGTGTACTTGCGGTTACCCCTCCCTTCTCTTTGTTTTTCTATCCTATCTTTTATTTGGCAACCATGGCTACCATAGGAGCAAGTTGGTTCGAAAAGCAGAGCAAGGACACCCTTGTGGGAATCTGCAAGTACCACGGCCTTGTCCACACGAACCGAACCAAAGGCCAACTGGTCCAGGCCCTGAAGGAGCTGGGCGAGCATCGGAGCGTGGCGGGCGCAGGAGCCGGCCCAAGCCAAGGTGGTGCCGCAGGAACAGAGGCCCAACCCCTGACTGCTTACACCCAGAGAGAGGTGGACCCTTACCTGCAGGCGGCCTGGAGGGACTCACCTCTGACAACCGGGAAGAACGCCTGAGGCTGATCCAGCAAGCTCAAGAGAGAGCCGACCAGCGAGAGGCCAAACAGCGAGAGGCTGAGAGAGCCGAGCGGGAGGCTGAGAGAGCCGAGCGGGAGGCTGAGAGAGCCCGAGCCGAGCGGGAAGCCCAAGCGCAGAGAGCCCATGAGCTGGAGATGGTTCAGCGAGGGGCAATGCCCTCCACAGCCCAGAGCAGTGTGCCAGCAGCACTCAGAGTCCCAAGCCCGGCGGAGCACTTTCCGTGCTGGAAAGGGACGGAGACTTGGACACTTTTCTGCGGGCCTTTGAGAAAGTCTGCAGACAGTACCGGCTGCCTGCCGACCAATGGGCCAGGTACTTGACCCGGGCTAAAGGGCAAAGCTTTGGAGGCGTTCGCTTCCTCGCGCCAGATCAAGGCAGTGACTATGAGGCCATCAAGCAGGCCCTGATTGCCAAGTACCAGCTAACAGCTAACCCCTGAGGTATACCGAAAGAAGTTCCGGAACCTCCAACGTGGCCACACGACAGTTATAGCGATGTGGTGCAAGGACTCCGGAACCACTTTGACCAGTGGATCATGGACTGTCAGTTGACACCTATGAGGAGCTGAAAGACCTGATGATCAAAGACCAGTTCCTGCATCTGTGCCCAGCTGAGGTCCGACAGTTCATCCTGGACCGAGAACCAGAGGACGCGGTCACAACAGCCCGGATCGCGACAGCTATGAGGCCAACCGGAAACCGAGGTGCGGAAGGCCGTCACCACCCGTTGGGGAGGGGGTAAGCCTGCAACCAACCCCAGTGCCCTGCCAGTCATCCCTCTGGAGGCACTATCCCCTTTGCCAGCGCCAGGCTACATCAGACCCCGCCAGTGTTTCTCCCGTAAAAGGACTGGTCACATCAGCGCCACCTGTCCGGAGAGGCAGAAGAAACCCCCAGCCAAGGCCTCCGGGCCCAACGCC
>JARQOD010000004.1:4574979-4654842 GCA_033576555.1 Oophaga sylvatica
GGAAGGAAACCCCCAACCGGCCCTTTTGGCCCCCCCCCAACATAAATTTCCCCTAAAAATTTTTGGGAAAAGACGCCCCTTTCAACAGGTGGACAGGGTGCAAATTTTAAAATTTCCCAAAAAAAAAATTTGCTTTTTAAAAAGAAGCAAGAGAATAAGGATCACTAAAGCGCCCCAAAAAGTTGTCACCCCATCACTTGATAGACTTTTCTCAAAATTTGGGGCCCAAACCCAAAAAAAGGGGTTTTTGCCCTCCGATAATATATGCAGACGATAAAAAATGCAAAGCCCCCCTTGATTGAGCGATGCTCGGGCCCCTTTTTGGGAAAAAAAAAATTTTGTCCTCGTTTTTTTAAAAAATTTTTTCCCCCGCTGATTATATATTTTAGGAGCAGCAGACCCCGGTGACGGATAAAATTTTGGCCCCCGGGCCCCCGCCCATCAGAAAGCCTTTTTTAAAAAGTGGGGGAAAAAAGGGGGCGGGGAAACCCCAAGGGGATCCACCCCCAACCCCCCAAGCGTGGAAAAAAAGAACTTCATTTATTCAGGTCAAATCTACAAATACCCCTAAGAAGATCTATCTAAAAAAGCCCCATTAAAAAATATCCCCTCCCCCCGGACGGGCCCCTTTTCATCACTGTTCCCCTGGGGGGTCCCAACTAAAATCCCCAAAACACAAAATCTTGGAGTGTGGGGAAAAAAAAGGGGAAAACCCCCAAGGAAAAACGGGGACACCCCTATCTATTTAAACCCCTTTTAAATAGTTATTTTTTTTGTATTTTTGGAGCAGAAAAATAATAGTTTATTTTTTTGTAAAGGGGGGAAATTTATAGTAGTTAATAATAATAATAATAAAAAAATTTTAAAATTTTTATGCGCCCCAAAAAATTTTTCCCCAAAAACCCCTTTTTACAGTTTAACATTTTCCCCAAAAAAATAAGTCAAAAAACAACTTTAAAATACAAAAAAATTTAAAACAAAAAAAAGGGCCCCATCCTCCCCCGTGAGATTACAATCTACAATAGGTGGGGGAAAAATACAAAGTACAGGGGTGTATATTTAATGGTCCCCTTTACAATGATGGTCCACCCTTTGAGGGGGTGAGGGATGGATGGAGAACCCCAATGGGCTACACACACAAAATTAAACATAGCGACTTTAAATTTTGAATGTGATGGGCCCCCCTCTGAAAAAAAGGGGGTTTTGAGGGAGCCCCCGAAACCATCAAATTGGGGGTAGCCCCAATTTCTTGGGTAGAGAAATTTTCCAAAAAGGTTTGGGGCCCCCGCGCAGGATAAGTCTTGGAGTCGGGGGGGGGGAGGTACGGATTAGAAAAAAGGGGGTTTTTCCAAAACCCTTTTTTCCCGAGCGCAGCATGGGTTTTTGGCCGATAAAATAGAAATGAGGGAGGGGATGAAAAGGGGGGGGGGTTTCACTGTGGAGGGGGCGGGCAGGGTGATAGATAGAAATAAAGGGGGGAGATGTAGGGGGGTGCTCATTTTTTAAGGGGGCAGGTAAAAGATAGAAATAGGAGGAGATGTGGGGGGGTCTGAAATGTGGAGAGGACGGAGGTGATAGAAATGAGGGGGATGTGGGGGTGCTCATGGGGAGAGGCCGGGCGGATGATGGGATAAAAAAGGGGGAAAGGAGATTAGGGGGGGTGCTGCACTGGGGAGGGGCGGGCAGGGTGATAGATAGAAATGAGGGAGGAGATGTAGGGGGTGCTGCACTGGGAGAGACGGCAGGGTAGATAAAAGGGTTTGGGGGGGGAGATGTAGGGGGGTGCTGCATGTGGAGAGGACGGGCAGGGGATAGAAAAGAAAGGAGGGGGAGAGTAGGGGGGGCTGCACTGTGGAGAGGACGGGCAGGGTGAAGATAAAAAAAAAAAGGGAGGAATGTGGGGGGGGTGCACTTGAGGGGAAAAGGCGGGGGATAGAAATGGGGAGGAGATGTGGGGGGGGGGCTGCATGTGGAGGGGAACGGGCGGGGGATAGAAATGGGAGGAGATTAGGGGGGTGCTGCCTGGGGGAAACTTTGGGGTGAAAACCCAAAGTACTTTAAATTTGGGACCCCTAAAATTTAAAGGGGCAGCCAGTGTAAGGATTGGCGAAGAGGGACGCGTCCGAGAAACCGTTTTTCCAAAAATGGATGCCCCTGGCTGTGCCTTAAGGGGGGACTGGGAGGGGATAGGGTATGGGGACCCCCAAATAATAGAGCGTGAGTTTCCCCCCGGGGGTGGATAAAAGCTACGTGGGGTTTTTGTTGTTCCATGGGGAAAAAAGGGCGGTTCTAGAGATTTTTCTTTAGGTGTGAGGGCAAGGCGGCAAGAGATTTTTGGGGGGAGGTGAAGGAGGATTGAGTCAAACAAACCCCGTTTGCGACCCCCCCTCCCGGGTTTTTTTAAGGGGCCCCCACGGGGAGGGAAATGCCCGATTTAGGGGGTTAAAGAGGGGAGAAAAGGATTTTCTTTTTGGAAAAGGGGTTTTAAAAGTTTCAGATAGAGAGGGACATGATTTTGGAGACTGCGAAGACGTCGGTGGCTTCTGTGTACAGCGGGGGTAAGGTGGGGGAGGGACGTGTTTTTTTTTTGTGTGTAAAACCCATAAAATGGCAAAAAAAAAGCCAAATCTGCTGTTTGGTCTGTCCTTTTTTGGGGGGCCCGTGTAGAAAAAGGGAAGAAAAGGGGGGGCCCCAAGGCTGACCCCTGGGTACACCGCTTTGAGAGGAAGGGAGATGAGTGGAGCCAAAACAAAACACTAAAGGGGGCGGTCAGAAAGATGGGGGAGAACCAGGAGAGAACATTTTTTCCAAATCCCCAGAGACTGGAGCCTAGACGTGGAGACGGTGGTCAAAAGTGGGCGAAAACTGCCCCCAAAACGAGTAAATGAGAGAGAGGGGCGCCCCCCTTTGTTTGCTGTAAAAAGGTATTGGTCACTTTTAGAGTGCAGTTTCGTCGAAAGTTAAAGGGGGGGGAAGCGGACTGGGGAAGGGTCCAGGGGGGAGTAAGTGGAGAGGTAAGGGGGGGGGCGGGAGTAGACTAGGCACCCAAAAAGTTTTTGAGATGAAGGGGGGGTTGGGGGGCCGGGCTGTAGTTTTTTGTGCAGGAAGGGGGGAGGCGGTTTCTTTGTAATGGGGAAAAAAAAAGGGGTGTTTTTAAGGAGGGGGAAAATGCCCAAAAGGAGAGTAGATTAAAAATTTTAGTTTGGGATTGTGACAACTGGAGGAGGGTGTGAGGGAATTGGGGGGGGGATGCATGTTTTCGGACGAGGGAAAAGAGGGTCTGGAGAATTTTTTTCTGTGATGGGTCAAATGTGGAAAAATTTACCCGGGGGGAAAGCAGGGTGGGAGGGGGGGTACAGAAATTTGGGGGGTTTTAGAGCAGATTTACGGATAGTAACTTTTTTTTTTATAAAGTGGGGGGGCCCGGTCGTAGAAAAAAAGTCTTGATGGGGGGCTTGTGCTTTTGCCTGGGAGGAGGAAAATTTTAAAAAAAATTTTTTGGGGGTTTTTGGCTAGTGGGGGGAACATGTGGGGGAATAGGCCCTTTTTGGTGAGGGAAGGGCAGCATTATAAGTTCTTAAAACAAAATTTTTAAAATTGGATAAGTCTTCTGGTGTGGGGTTTTTTCCCTCCAGATTTCAGCCTCTAGAGAACGCTGAAGAAGTCGAGTTTGCAAGGTGAGCCAGGACTGTTTTACGGGGGTTTTTGGGGGTTTTCTGGGGGGGGAGCGGTTTTACTTATCAAGGGTGTTTTCCTAAAAATGTCATTGTAGTGATGAACACCCAAAATCGGACAAAAAAAAGGGAAAAGGGGGACAGCGATGATGTAGGGAGTCGGGAAAGGTCTATTAATTTTTTAATTTCTGAATGTTTTAAAAAGGGCCCCCCCCCGGGGTGGTGGAGGTTTGTGAGGTGAAGGAAAATGTTGTGGTCAGAAGGGGAAGCGGTGAGTTATTTAGGGTGGGTTTTTTAACAAAAAAGGCGGCAAGCCCAGGAAAGGGGTTTTCCCCCCACCCTTGTGGTTCAGAGGTTGAAAGCTGTGAGGGGCCCCTAAAAAGGGGGTTTTAAAAGAACTAGTTTAAAAAAAGGGAAGTAGGGCTGTTAAGGGGGATGTTGAAGCCCCCAAAAGCAAAAGGGTTGGTAGTTGTGAGGACATAAAGGGCGGCAGCCGGGGCTGAAAAAGTTCAAGGAATGGGGGGGGGCAAGGGGGGGGCCGATATATGCCGCTACTAAAGGGAGAGGGGATGGAAGACCCTGATGGTGGGCCTCAAAAGAAGGGAATAAGTGATGGAATTGGGGGGATGCCCGGGAAAAAGGCTTGGGGGGGGGGGGAGTATCCCAAACTCCCCACCATGTCTTGTTGGGGTTTTTCCCCGGGGAATGGGAGAACTATAACCACCATAGGAAATGCAGGGGGGAAAAAGTGTCAGAATCCTGAATCCGGGTTTTTCATTGGGGGCCAAAAGTTTAAGAGGGGGGTTTCCCCCGAAAGTAGTTGTGCAGGAAGGATGTTGGGTTGCATGCAGACAGTGGATTCCGGGGGAAAAATTTTTGAAAGAAGGCAAGGAGGAAGAATATTAATAAAAATTATTTGGTTTCGAAAGAGGGGGGTTTTGGGGATTGGGGTTTTGGGGATGGTGGAGCGGGTTGGGGGATGCCCCCTGAAATCAAGGGTAGGAAGATAAAGAGCAAGTATTTTTTGGGGAATTGAAAGTGGGTTTTTTTCGTGATGTTTTTTGGGCAAAAAAGGGGTGAGGTTTTTCGGGAAGGTGAGGGTTATGGGACCCCCAAAAATGGGAGAGGGAAGGATAGAGGGGCTGTGTGTAAGAGTCGTGATGGGGGGGGTGGGGCGGGTTTAATGGGATGGCCCCAAGGGGGAAAAAAGGAGGAAATAGATAAAGTACTAATAAAAAAAAGGCAAAGTGTTGGGGGACCCGTTCAGCCCTGATTAATCCAAAATTTAAAAATCCCCCCTTTTTAAGATCTTGTCTTTTTTGGGTGCTTAGTTCTTTGGGTGCCCTGCGCCCCCCCCAATGAAATCCCCCCTTTTTCTCTCCTAAAAATTTGCCCACCTACGGGTCAGGGGGAAAAAAGGGTTTGGGAGCTGCTTTTTGGGGGGGAAATTTTTCAGCTGGGGCCAGCACACCAGGGGGGGGTTTGATCATCAAAAAGGGACTAGACCTGGCAACTTATATGTTTTTGCACCTTCCACCTCAAAAGCATCTACAGAGGCCCCAGTCACAGGAATACACAGCAGTAAATTAAAACCAGTGCAAAAAATGAATTATCAAAAGGGTTTTCCAGGGACATTAAAAAAAGTTGCAAGATGGAAAGCAGTGGTTGGGAGCAATCAAAATATGGAGGCAAAACCATTTTATAATTTTTTTTAGTTATGTTAAAACTATAAAAAAATAGTTAGTTCTTGTAAAGGGGGAGGGAATTTTTAAATGTTATATTCTTTTACAAAAAAGGGATTTATGGTATTTGTTTTTTAATGGGGGGGTTTTTTATTATTAAAATTTTTTTAAAAAAGGGGAGTATTAAATATTTTATTCTTGTACATAGGGGCATATTTTTAGTAAATTATTTTTGTACATAGGAGCAGTATTATATAGTTTATTTTTGTACTTTTTGGGAGTATTATAGTATTAATTCTTTTAAAAAAAGGGGAGTATTATTGTAGTTATATTCTTGAAAAATAGGGCAGTATTTTGTTTATATTCCTTTTTAATAGGAGCGTATTTATAGTGTTAAATTCTTTACAAAGGGGGGGGGAAAATAGAAATTTTATCTTTGTACTAGGGGGGGTAAAATTTTTTAGTTATAATTTTTTTACTTGGAGCAGTTATTTTAGTTTTTTTCTTTTTAAAAGGGCAGTATTTAGTAGTTATATTTCTTGTACATAGGGGCAGTATTATGTAGTTAAACTCTTGTACATAGGGGGCCCCCATTTAGTGTTATGTTTTGTAAGGGGGGAGTATTTTTAAATAGTTATATTTTTGTAAAAAAAGGCTAAATTTTAAGAGTTAATTCTTGCACATGGGGCCCGCATTAATTTGGTTTTAGGGCATATTAAGTAGCGTGTTCTGCCTGAGGGTAGTATTTGACAGTAAAGATCTGGTCTGGATATGCTTTGTACATATACCCCCCCTTTTTTATAGACAAAGTTTAAAAAGGAAAGTTACTAAATTTTCTTGGCTTTAAAATTTACCTTAAGCTAAAAAAGTGTGGTGGTGTTTTTTTTTGGGTTATTTAAAAAATGGGGGTTTGTGATGATTATTTTTTTTTCAGTCTCCCAGTCAGGAAAAGGGTTTTCGTGTTGTGGGGAGGAAAAAAATCCCCCAAAAAATAAACTATAACCACCCAAAATTTTTAGGGGACTGAAAAATTTTTTGCCCATTAATTCCTCTCCCTTGTAAATGGTTCCCTATATATTAAAAAGTATGCTTTTTCCCCTAATGTTCCCCTGTTAAAAAAAGCATTATGAGTTTTCTCGGGTCTCCCGATAAGAATGAAAACATTGCTTTTAGACCCGGGGCCTTGGGGTTTTTAAAAGCCTTTTAAAAAAAATCATACATTTTTACCCCATTTACGGGACATATGACTTTACTATCGGGGCTTACACATTGAACAGTCATTTTTTTTAATGGATTAAATTGGTTTTCAACAAATGGGATCCCCCGGGGGCGTTCTTCCCATCTTTACCCACACGCCGAAATGTTAAACCCTATTGATAATGCAAATATGGACATTTCCGACAAAGAGTAACCACTGAAGACCTACATCGACCCTAAACTTGAACCTTTGACTTACATAATAATTGGTCATCAGAGTATTTCATCTTTGGAAAACCCAAAAGCCAAATTGTAACAGTGAAGATTTTCCTTTACAAATTTTCGATAGTATCCCAAGAAAAAGTGCAAAAATGTGAAGTTGGACACTTGTTGATGCCAGATTTTTAGACTCTCTAACTGGGGGGTCTCCATTCCTCGTTGTCCTTTAGGCTTGTGCCCAGTCCTTGATCTTGTTCTTTGGAAAAATTTTAGGAAAAACCCAAGAATTTAGTCATCCAATACAGTAAAATGCCATATCTGATGATTTATAGGACCGTCCTACGAGCTGTCGGGAAACTACAGGTGGGCCGCATTTTTTTTCCTTCTGTAGCTTGTGTTTCACATATTTTCTGGTTTGTGTGTTAGTTGCTGATGGTAAAAAAAAAAATTAGGCACCACTTGTTTAGAGTTGTCCACAGTGGGTGCTAAAAAATGGACCCTAGCAATTGTTTATGTACCCTCCTTTAACACTTAGACTGCTGACACTCAGAGGCGGCAGTTAAAGTGATTTAGGCACACATGTCATTTTTTGGGGGGTCGATTTCCTGTGAATTCTCTTAATCCTCTCCGGGACATCTGCAATAACGCTAGTGTCCATACCGTAGTGTCCATTTTTCTTTCCCTTTCTATGCTAAATTGTATAGTGAAACAAAAACCAAAAAAAGGGAATACGGCCCACCCTGTGTTTTTCGGCAGCTCGAAGGACCAGTCTGTTAATCGTCAGATATGGTATTTTATTATATTGATGACTAAAATCTTGAGTTTTCCTAAATTTTTTCACATTTTTTTTTCATTTTTAAAACACTTTTAAAAAAAAAAAAGAAGGACCTGGAGTTAAAGGGGTTCTCCGAGATAAAATTACAGACTATCCCCCCTAGTTGATTCGGGTTTAACCATGAGGCCTCAGACTTGATTGCTCCCAATTTTTAATATGGAATTTTATTTTTGTTATTATTTGGACAGATCCTAAGAAAGTTCTGAAGCTCAGATGCCTTCAAAGAAAGACGTCCGGTCTCTCGAGAACTAAGCTGAGAGTTTATGGAAGGTTGGCTCATGTCCTCTGCGGACATTTTGATGCCCCCTTCTTTTCAGTTTCTGTTAGACTGTCTAACACATCTTCATTTCTCAGAAATGTTTTCTACTGTTCAGTTAATTGTGGTGGAGATGGGGACGTGGAACAGATGACGAGCCGCGTCCTACATTGATAGAATATTCCATCTCCCACACAGACTCCCGGGAACCTGTATTTCCAGGATAATAGAAAGGCTCAGGATTATCTCCAAACCCACGGAGATACACAGGGGGCCGCTGATCATACGGATCTGCATAAGTTCCATTATTATTCATGGGACCTCCGATGACTTTCAGGTCGGAGTTGCTAAGTATGCAGTTACAGTGGGGTCCCACACTGAGGGTTTTACATGTTGCCATTCCATCCACAGCAGACACGTGAAAAGAAAGGTTGTGAACGGGGGGACCTCCTTTACAGACCTAATAATTCCCCCAGCCGTACAGTTGTATCCAGTATGGACAACATTTCTACTGTCAGCAAGCAGAGATCTTGATGGTGAGAAATTGCACTGCAGAGTACAATGCAAAGTTGCTGAAATAATTATTAAAGGAATATGTCAGCAGGTTTTTGCTCTTTAGTCTGAGACAGTGTCACTTATTAAGTCTGTGTTCTGCAGTTTCAAACAATCAGTGGTTTATCCGCAGGAGTTTATCACTGCAGGACTAGGTGACACGTGCAGGAAAGCCAGCTAATCTGTATAACCCCGCCCCCACCACTGATTGGCAGCAAGCTGGAAAGGTATGACGGGGTTATACACAGCTCAGCATTCTGACCACTGCTACATTTACAGTAGGGAAAACAGGGATTCTATCAAAGCTGCAACAAGCAGCCCAGTAAGTGACACATCGCTAGAATCAGGGTCTCTGTAGATAGATAGATAGATAGATAGATAGATAGATAGATAGATAGATAGATGATAGATAGATAGATGATAGCTGTGGAATAAGTTATTTATGCACTTTTAGGGGTCACTCTAACAATAATGTGGGGCCGGGGTATTTTTTTTCAAGGAGGGGAATAATATATTGTACTGCCATAATACATGAAAAAATGCAGTTGTGCCACTACTAAATATCACCTCCATACTGCATAGTGTATAGCACCACATAATAATGACATATAGTGCAGACATAATACCGTCACACAGTACACATTGCAGGGTTGTCACGTTCTGCTGTACACTGGCGTCGTCCTCGTCATCTGCACTGCTCTTCCCGTCTGTCTCATGCGCAGGCCACATCCACAGCAGCGGCAGGAATCAGCGCGCAGTAATGCTGTGTGTGTAAATGAGGATGAAAAGGGATTTAAGTGATTATAGTAGGTGGACAAGAGCTTAATGCCGAACAGTCGGGGCAGAGAGCTGAGCCGCCAGAGCAAGGTGCCACTCTATTAATAAGACGGCTGGGATTGTAACCATTGCACGGCCGCTCTATACCAGTGCAAAACCTGTAGCAGACTCTCATCTACTATGTGCCAGTGGTAATAAATGGTTGCACATCCAATAGGAAGTTACAAGTGGTCTACCACAAGGCTCTGTCCTGGCCCCAGTGTTGTTCAACATTTTTATAAATGATCTAGATAAAGGAATTGAAGATAAACTGATCAAGTTTGCAGACGATGCAAAGCTAGGAGGATAGCTAACACTAGAGAAGACAGAGAAAGGATTCAGAAGTATCTAGAGAAGCTTAAACAATGGGCAGCCACTAATAGAATGGTATTTAACAGGGAGAAATGCAAAATTCTCTACATCTGGTCAAGAAAAGTGAAAATTAAATCTATAGATTGGGAGGAATAGAACTAAGCAACAGCACGTGTGAAAAAGACTTGGGTATACTAATAGATCACAGACTGCACATGAGTCAACAGTGTGACGCATCAGCAAAAAAGGCAAACCCAGTTCTAGGATGTATTAACAGAAGCATACAGTCTAGATCACGTGAGGTCATTATTGCCCTCTACTCCTCTTTGGTCAGACCTCATCTGGAATACTGTGTCCAGTTTTGGGCACCACATTTTAAAAAAAGACATCAACAAACTGGAGCAAGTTCAGAGAAGAGCGACCAGAATGGTGACCGGTCTGCAAACCATGTCCTATGAGGAACGTTGCAGGATTTGGGAGTGTTTAGCTTGCAAAAAAAGAAGACTGAGAGGAGACTTAATAGCTGTCTACAAATATCTGAAGGGCTGTCACATTGTAGAAGGATTATCTTTATTCTCATTTGCACATGGAAACACAAGAAGCAATGGGATGAAACTGAATGGGAGGAGACACAGATTAGATATTAGAAAAAACGTTTTGACAGTTAGAGTGATCAATGAGTGGAACAGGCTGCCACGAGAGGTGGTGAGTTCTCCTTCAATGGAAGTCTTCAAACAGAGGCTGGACAGACATCTGTCTGGGATGATTTAGAGAATCCTGCTTTGAGCAGGGGGTTGGACCAGATGACCCAGGAGGTCCCTTCCAACTCTACCATTCTATATGATTCTATGATTCCTCTTTGGTCAGACCTCATCTGGAATACTGAGTCCAGTTCTGGGCACCGCATTGTAAAAAAGACATTGAAAACCTTGAGCAAGTTCAGAGATGAGCTGCCAGGATGGTGAGCGGACTGCAAAATATGTCCTATGTGGAACGGTTAAAGGATCTGGGAATATTTAGCTACAAAAAAGAAGACTGAGAGGAGAGTTAATAGTTGTCTACAAATATCTGAAGGGCTGTCACAGTGTAGAAGGATCATCTTTATTCTCATTTACACATGGAAACACAAGAAGCAATGGGATGAAACTGAAAGGGAGAAGATACAGTGAGGGAGATCAATGAGTGGAACAGGCAGCCACGAGAGTAGGTGAGTTCTCCTTCAATGGAAGTCTTCAGACGAGATGGTTTAGTGACTCCTGCATTGAGTTGGGGGTTGGACACGATGACCCTGGAGGTCCCTTCCAACTCTACAAGTTTATGATTTATCTACTGGTGTCCTCTAATGTGGCAGAGGGGCTTGTGGTGGTCTCATGAGCCCATGCGGGGGGTAACACAATCCTCTGGGATCACAGCTGCCCACTGCGAAAGTATTATAGTTTACCATTTAACTAATGACTAAAATGAAAGACAAACAACCAGAAGCTGGAAGGAAAGGCCGCGGTGTTTATTTAGGGAAACCCAAGCATTTACCATGAATTAAACCACATATTAATAATATTTTTATTCAACCATCAATCCAAATATTATATCAATCCTTTAAAAAATCCCGTCCAGCCAGCGTCAGCAGGGCGAGTCCCTCAAACTAAACATCGCGATGAATGTAAGATTTCCCATCATGGGCGGGTGGGCGCGGGTAGATCTCTTCAGTCAGACAAGTCCGGGGCAGGGCAGCCGGAGCTTTTATAGAAAATCTTTCCCGCCTAAATTGACATCTGCCAATCAGAGACCTGTCGCTCAAATCTGCCTCCCCATGTGACCCGACAGCAGAACGCTCTAGGTTAGTACCAACACAATTTACCTCAGAACAAGAGGGGGAGGCAAAAAAGGGGATGAGGGAGAACTAACAAAGCGGAATGTACCATTATAATTCATGCCGAAAATGCATAAAGGGGGCGACATGTTCCCATGTGCCCCGCTGGTGATTTATCTCAGGGGCTCGCAGTAGTTGTCTGCTGGAGACCAGCGCCAGACGTGAGGTAATCTGTGACATTGTCTCATATATACAATAATGAAGGAAAATCTCCGGTCACACGGAAACGGATAATTACCTGCAGAAAATGAGAGGTGAGGAGCTAAATGTGGTGAAAATTAATTAGAGATTCATTAAGGAGTCATTACCCTACATAACAGTGTATACATAAGAGGGGACGTGGGGGCAAAAGTGTCAGAAAATGAGATAAAGAAAGATAGATAATAGATAGATGATAGATAATAGATAGATAGATGATAGATAATAGAAAGATAATATAGATAATAGATAGATGATAGATAGATAGATAATAGATAGATAATAGATAGATGATAGATAGATAGATGATAGATAATAGAAAGATATATAGATAATAGATAGATGATAGATAATAGATAGATAGATGATAGATAATAGAAAGATGATAGATAGATAGATAGATAGATAGATAGATAGATAGATAGATAGATAGATAATAGATAGATGATAGATAGATAGATAATAGATAGATAATAGATAGATGATAGATAGATAGATGATAGATAATAGAAAGATATATAGATAATAGATAGATGATAGATAGATAATAGATAGATAACAGATAGATAGATAATAGATAGATAACAGATAGATAGATAGATAGATAGATAGATAGATAGATAGATAGATACTGTAGATAGATAGATATAATGTATAGATAGATAATAGATAGATGATAGATAGATAGATAATAAATAGATAATATATAGATAATAGATAGATAATAGAAAGATATATAGATAATAGATAGATGATAGATAGATAATAGATAGATAACAGATAGATAGATAGATAGTAGATAGATAGATACTGTAGATAGATAGATATAATGTATAGATAGATAATAGATAGATGATAGATAGATAGATAATAAATAGATAATATATAGATAATAGATAGATAATAGATAGATAGATAATAGATAGATGTTTGATATATAATAGATAGATAATAGATGATAGATAGATAATGAGAGATAGATAATAGATAGATAATAAATAGATAATAGATAGATAATATAAAGATATATAGATAGATAATAGAAAGATAGATAGATAGATGATTGATATATAATAGATAGATAGATAGATAGATAGATAGATAGATAGATAGATAGATAGATAATAGATAGATAATAGATAGATGATAGATAATATACAGATAGATAATGAGAGATAGATAATAGATAGATAACATATAGATAGATAGATAGATAGATAGATAGATAGATAGATAGATAGATAGATAGATACTGTAGATAGATAGATATAATGTATAGATAGATAATAGATAGATAATAAATAGATAATATATAGATAATAGATAGATAGATAATAGATGATAGATAGATAATGAGAGATAGATAATACATAGATAATAAATAGATAATAGATAGATAATATAAAGATATATAGATAGATAGATGATTGATATATAATAGATAGATAGATAGATAGATAATAGATGATAGATAGATAATAGATAGATGATAGATAATATACAGATAGATAATGAGAGATAGATAATAGATAGATAATAGATAAATGAGAGATAGATAATAGATAGATAGATAGATAGATAGATAAATAGATGATAGATAGATAATAGATAAATGATAGATAGATAGATAATAGATAGATAGATAATAGACAGACAGATAGATAACAGATAGATAAAATATAATAGATAGACAGATAATATATAGATAATAGATAGATAGATAATAGATAGATAAATAGATGATAGATAGATAGAGAATAGATAAATGATAGACAGATGGATAGATAGATAATAGAGAGATAGATAATAGGTAGATAGAGAGATAATATATATATAGATAGATGATAGATAGATAGATAGATAGATAATAGATAAATGATAGACAGATAGATAATAGATGATAGATAGATAATATATAGATAATAGATAAATTATAGATAGATAATAGATAGATAGATAGATAGATAGATAGATAATAGATAAATGACAGAGATGGATAGATAATAGATAGATAGAAAGATACATAATAGATAGATAATAGATAAATGATAGATAATAGATAGATACATAATAGATAGATAGATAATAGATAAATGATAGATAATAGATAGATAAATGATAGATAGATAGATAATAGATAAATGATAGATAATAGATAGATAAATGATAGATAGATAGATAGATTGATAGATAGATAAATAATAGATAAATGATAGATAGATGGATAGATAGATAGATAATAGATAGATAGATAGATAATAGATAGATAACAGATAATAGATAATATAGATAGATAACAGATAATAGATAGATAGATGATAGATAGATAATAGGTAGATAGATAGATAAATAGATAGATAATAGATAATTCATAGATAGAAAATAGATAGATAAATAGATAATAGATAAAAAATAGTTAGATACTTAATAGATCGCCTGCAAGAGTGAATTACATAGAGACTGATGGGCCCTTTTGGAGCTGGGCGCCCAGTTGTATGTTGATCAGATGTATGGGCCCTTGTAGCATTTTACATTGAATAAAAAGATAGGTGTTCACCCCCAGATAATGATGTTCCTCATCCTGGACCCTTCCTGTAATAATGTCCTCCATTCTGGACCCTTCCTGTAATAATGTCCCTCATCCTGGACCCTTCCTGTAATAAAGTCCCCCATCCTGGACCCTTCCTGTAATAACGTCCCCATCCTGGACCCCTCCTATAATAATGTCCTCCATTCTGCACCCTTCCTGTATAATTGTCCTCCATTCTGGACCCTTCCTGTAATAATGTCCCCCATCCTGTACCCTTCCTGTAATGATGTCCCTTATCCTGGACCCTTCCTGTAATCATGTCCCTCATCCTGGACCCTTCCTGTAATAACGTCCCCATCCTGGACCCCTCCTATAATAATGTCCTCCATTCTGCACCCTTCCTGTAATAATGTCCTCCATTCTGGACCCTTCCTGTAATAATGTCCCCCATCCTGGACCCTTCCTGTAATGATGTCCCTTATCCTGGACCCTTCCTGTAATAACGTCCTCCATTTTGAACCCTTCCTGTAATAATGTCCCCCATCCTGGACCCTTCCTGTAATGATGTCCCTCATCCTGAACCCTTCCTGTAATAATGTCCGCTGTCCTGGACCCTTCCTGTAATAAGGTCCCCCATTCTGGGCCCTTCCTGTAATAACGTCCCCCATCCCGGACTTTCCTGGATGTTTCTTTGTTCTTCCTCTCTTTTCCAACACATAATAAAAATAAATGCTTCTTCTTACCTTCCTCCGCTCCCACAACGTGCCGCGTCCTCCTCTGCAGCCATGTGCGGCCTCTGATTGGCCGTGCAGTGAGCTGGCGGGTGTCTGCTCGGCAATACACTTTAGCTGAATGACATAGTTGGTGGCGTCGGCGGGCCACCCTCTCGCTCGGGCCCGATCACGGTCGCCCCCTCTGTGATTTTGATCGTTGCACCTCTGGATTTAGAGGTAAATAATGGAAGGATAAGTAGAGGTGAGATAGATATTTAGTAAATTTCCGGTTGACTCGTCCGTAAATGAAAACTCTTTGTTTTATTAATTTTGGCTTTGTCCTTTCTTAAAGTTGCGCAGTCGATTTCTCATCATTCCTCGCTCTTCCTTCTCGTCTCACATGTCACATAACATGGCGGCAAGGACACGATAGTTGTGGCCGGTGTTGGGTTATTACGGCCTCGCGTCTCATCTTGTTCATAGGACACCTGAGGAGCCGCGCAGGAGCCACTGTGGGATCAGTCATGGCAGGATGACACAAGTCTCCGCACATTATCCCCTCTGCTCGGCGCCATTATTACTCCGCATTTCTTAGGTTTGTCACACGTACAGGAGACCCAGATCTGTGATTCAGGATGCGCCACATTGTTATTTTTTAGGCCGTCTGTTCTCAGTCTTCCCATCGATGACGGTAATTGGCCCATTATAAAGTTTTGTCTTAAGTGACATTCTCATTATCAAACTTTTAGACCTTTTATATAAACCAGACTGTCATAAAATAGCAGATCAGACAGTAACAAATGCTGATATAACCCGGGCATATCCTGTATGCAATTATATATGTACAGCCGGTACAACGTGGGCATCTCCTGTATATAATTATATATGTACAGCTGGTATAACCTGGGCATCTCCTGTATATAATTATATATGTACAGCTGGTATAACCTGGACATCTCCTGTATATAATTATATATGTACAGCTGGTATAACCTGGGCATCTCCTGTATATAATGATATATGTACAGCTGGTATAACCTGGACATCTCCTGTATATAATTATATATGTACAGCTGGTATAACCTGGACATCTCCTGTATATAATTATATATGTACAGCTGGTATAACCTGGGCATATCCTGTATGCAATTATATATGTACAGCCGTACAACGTGGGCATCTCCTGTATATAATTATATATGTACAGCTGGTATAACCTGGGCATCTCCTGTATATAAATTATATATGTACACTGGTATAACCTGGACATCTCCTGTATATAATTATATATGTACAGCTGGTATAACCTGGACATCTCCTGTATATAATTATATATGTACAGCTGGTATAACCTGGGTATCTCCTGTATATAATTATATATGTACAGCTGGTATAAACCTGGGCATCTCCTGTATATAATTATATATGTACAGCTGGTATAACCTGGGTAATCAAATGTATATAATTAATATATGTAAAAGCCGGTACAACCTGGGTATCAAATGTATATAATTATATATGTACAGCTGGTATTACCTGGGCATCTCCTGTATATAATTATATATGTACAGCTGGTAAAACCTGGGTATCAAATGTATATAATTAATATGTACAGCCGGTACAACCTGGGTATCAAATGTATATAATTATATATGTACAGCTGGTATTACCTGGGCATCTCCTGTATATAATTATATATGGACAGCTGGTATAACCTGGGTAACTCCTGTATATAATTATATAGGTACAGCTGGTATAACCTGGGCATCTCCTGTATATAATTTCTAATATGTACAGCTGCTATAACCTGGGTATCAAATGTGTATAATTATATATGTACAGCCGGTACAACCTGGGTATCAAATGTATATAATTATATATGTACAGCTGGTATTACCTGGGCATCTCCTGTATATAATTATATATGTACAGCTGGTATAACCTGGGCATCTCCTGTATATAATTATATAGGTACAGCTGGTATAACCTGGCATCTCCTGTACATAATTGTATATGTACAGCTGGTATAACCTGGGCATCTCCTGTATATAATTATATATGTACAGCTGGTATAACCTGGGCATCTCCTGTATATAATTATAATATGTACCAGCCGGTATAACCTGGACATCTCCTGTATATAATTATATATGTACAGCTGGTATAACCTGGGCATCTCCTGTATATAATTATATATGTACAGCTGGTATAACCTGGGCATCTCCTGTATATAATTATATAGGTACAGCTGGTATAACCTGGGCATCTCCTGTTTAAATTATATATGTACAGCTGGTATAACCTGGGTATCTCCTGTATATAATTATATATGTACAGCTGGTATAACCTGGGATCTCCTGTATATAATTATATATGTACAGCTGGTATAACCTGGGCATCTCCTGTATATAATTATATATGTACAGCTGGTATAACCTGGGCATCTCCTGTATATAATTATATATGTACAGCTGGTATAACCTGGGCATTTTCCTGTATATAAATTATATATGTACAGCTGGTATAACCTGGGTACTCCTGTATATAATTATATATGTACACTGATAATAACCTGGGCATCTCCTGTATATAATTGTATAGCGGGTATAACTTGTACTTCTTGTATATCAAAACAGTTGTCTCCATACAACCATAAGCTATTTTTCGGTCACTTCAATATGTATTTCGGCATTAATTTAAACAACTACCACATTTGCATAATTTAACTCTACTCCTACGCACTCTGAAACGAATTGCGGAGGTTGCTGGAACGGGGCATCACTCCCTAAAGATCGTATTTGCCATGAATTGACCCCGTTGAGAAGTCCCGTGCATAACCCTTTGCTATGAGATGGAGATGGCTCGGCCGCTACCTGCCTTGTGACAAAGACCTATTGGCAACACACAGTTGGGTAGACGGAAATTTATTAATGGCTGTGCACAACTGCCAGCAGTACGGACTTGAAAATCCATCATACTGACAAGACCGTAGAGAAGTCTTGGAAATGCCCCTTATTTGCCTTCTGGAGCCCCACAATTGTGCAAAGCAATCTGGACATTCCCTACCTCGGGAAATTCACTTTCTTGCATAAGAAGAGACCAAACAAGGTAAATTTACCCTGATTGCTCAGAAAACGCAGTCTGGTCCCCCTTCTTCTTCTTTCCCTACAAGCGCTCTCTATCTGCTTGTCCCCAAGGATCTCAGTCCTCTTCCCCTCTCCATTTCCTAATAAAGTAGCCATCTATCTAGATACTACTAAAACGATATCTGCAGACAGAGAGAGAGAGAGGAAAGAAAGCAGTATGGATCCTTCTTTGCAACAGGATTCCAATAACTGTAATATTTTGCTGATATCAATTAAGGAAGAAGGTCCTGGCAAGGACTAGATAGCTGATATTGCAATTTCTGAAAAAAGTTATTAAAAGGGATCCTCACCCATGTCAAAAATATCTAGTTTTTGCTCTTATTTTATTCCTGACGTTCCCTCGAGTATTCCGCTTTTTGTTTTTATTAAATCCGACAAACGGGTTCCAGAGATATGGGCATTTTTATTTGCTGCTAATTTTTATGGTCTTTACTAAGAGGGCGTGGGTCGCAGGATTCTCTGGGGGCGTGTCTTTATGCTGCTCTGCAGTAAATTTCCTTGTGGACCACGCCCCTTAGTAAAACACTAAATATAAAGGCCCATATCTCTGAAACCATATGGCGGATTTTGAAAAAAACAAAAAATATAATGCTCAGGGAGCGGCAAGAATAAAATAAGAGCAGAAACCAGTGACTTATGACCTGAATGACAAGATCCCTTTAAAATCAGTTATTATGGGTATTATTTTGGGCTATGACCTATTTTATATATTTTTAAGGTCCTAAATATGGCCAATGCCCACCGGAAGCGAGTCATTTTTGCAAAGCGTCTTCAGAAGACCTCCACCCGGAGACATCTTTCTTGCATACTTCAGGGTTTTAAAATTCTCATCATTTCCATTATGGCGATAAATGGCTGATTAAAATGAAGATTTAATGACATCTATTTAATCAAACTCCAGATGTGAATCGGTGACGAGGATGGATGTGTTTTTCTCCTGCTTGTCAGTCAGAGACGATTTGTAGGAAAATCCTGCCCCAGGATTCGTCATTGGTCGCCTGGAGGAAATTAATGCAACTTCTCATTTTCTTGAATACAGTCCCGAGTACACGAGATCTGAAGAGGTTCTCCAAATGTGCTGCACAGAGATAGCAAAATTAAAAAATGTGGCAAAATGATCCAGATTTATTCCACCATAGTTTATTTCAGGCTGAGATAATCTACAACAGATATTACATTCACAACAGCACTCCCACGGGGGAAAAGAAGTATTAAAACTATGCTCATAAAAATCAATAACATGCCAAAGCAAGAGGTACACTTACAGATAGAATTCTCATCAGACTCACTCCTGAACCTGCTTGTGGATATAAGGGGCTTTGACAATGTCCCATTGTCCTCTAGGAGCAGGGATAGGAATGAGCAACTACACCCCCTTAACTATGGCGTACAAATCCTCCTTCCTGTAATATTGATGTGTCCCAGGTCTCTGATTAATATTTCTCTTTATTAACAAGGTTGCAATCAGCTACGGATCGGCAAAGAAAACAGGCAGCGAGTGATTAATTGCACAACAGCGCCTCTTCAGGAGAACAAATAGCATTACATAGTTACTATTTCTGCCCATAAACAGGATTTGCAATCAGCAATGATATTAAAAAGAAAGCATCAGGAAGTATTTAATTCTATAACAGTGCCCCCGCAGGTGAAAGGAAGTATTACACAGATTGATAGAAATCAATTAATGTGGGACAGGTAGAAGCTGCACTGTTGATTTAGAATAATCCAGTGACTATAGGGGTTAAAATGGTTATACCAGATAGGGAGTGGCTAGCCCAGCCCCAGAGGATAGTTGTTGAGTCCAGGACATCCAAGAGTAAGGTGTGTGCTAAGAGTCTCCCTGTCAGACTGAAATCAGAGAAGCTGAAATAGACCAGTTCTCCCTGGGAAGCGATTGCTGTAATGATAGAAGCAGTCAGGACAGCCAGGAGCGTCTTTATTACCTCAATATAGATCTGTGAGAGCTACAGCACTGGACTCATCCCCTCCCCCGCATCCACTGCATGAGGAAGGTACAGTTCTGCTTAAGTTTAGAAACTGTGTGTGAAGAGAAGTTGTCTGTGAAGAGACTTTCATATATTTGATGAAGCATTGAAAAAGTGATTCTGTGTGATGAAAAGAAGCTTGAATAAAACCCCTGTGATCAACTTCAGCTCAGAACTGTGTCATAGCTGGGTGCCTGTAAACCGTTACCCCCCTCTACTGTGAAGAATTATAATTAATTGTCACCCTGAGTAAGGTTTCCCCAGAATCCAAAAAGAACTCATGATTCCTTTGCATCGCCCTCATATCCTGAGTGGCGCCCAATTCCTCCAAGGGCAATCTAATATATGGGGACCCCTACCCTCTGTGAAGGCCCTCTACTGTGATATTGGTGTTTGCTCGTCCAGGATCTTGGTCTTTAATCATATTTTATGCTCATTTCCAGGGTTGTAATCAGCTGTGAATGTGTTAGGTAAACCTGTTTAATTTTACAAAAGCACTAACGGAAAAAAAGGTATTACAACAAGGTTATAAAAATCAATGAACATTAATGATTTTCCAAAGTAAAAAAGTATATCTCTATTAGATAGGGATCCAGAATGAGGGATCAAGAACATTTTAAAATTGTTTTTCAAAACCAAAGACTTCCTTTATAAAAACCCCAAGGTCAGCTATCTAATAGTTAACAGCTATGTGGATGTTGGCAGTCCTATGTAACTCCACGCAGAACACATTGTAATATACCCAGTGACTCACATTGGTGACCACATACATGAACAGTCTGCTTGAAAACTTTTTTTCCCACGCTAAAACGGCATCCATATGGTTTTTTCTGCCCATTATGGGTATAATAGGCCATTCCTGAAAAGAGGGCAAAATATGTCCTTTAAATAGGATTGTGTAGGCGAAAGCCATGGTGTGCAAAACGACTCCGCATGAGCAGAGGGAGCAGATTTACACTAAGTCTGCAGCGCGATGGCGGTTCTATTTATTTCACATTCTATTCTGGAAAACTTACACCTGTATCTAATATTATTTCTGCGCCCGCTGCAGGGCTCAAAGAGAACAAGCAGGGAGCACTTGACATTGTGGAAGAGCGGCAGAGACATTATAGGGGGTTGTGCCTGATACTGACTTCGAAGGGTCCTTGTGCAGGATCTGTGCTCACAGATTGTCTATATACAGTACTACACCACACGGGATACACCCACTATATACTACACCACACGGGACACACCCTCTATATACTATACCACACGGGACACAAACCCCTATATACTACACCACACAGGACACACCCTCTATATACTACACCACACAGGACACACCCTCTATATACTACACCACACGGGACACACCGACTATATACTACACCACACGGGATACACCCACTATATACTACACCACACGGGACACATCCTCTATATACTACACCACACGGACACATCCTCTATATACTACACCACACGGGACACACCCACTATATACTACACCACACGGACACACCCTCTATATACTATACCACACGGGACACATCCCCTATATACTACACCACACAGGACACACCCTCTATATACTACACCACACAGGACACACCCTCTATATACTACACCACACAGGACACATCCTCTATATACTACACCACACTGGACACATCCTCTATATACTACACCACACGGGACACATCCTCTATATACTACAACCACACGGGACACACCTCTATATACTTTCACCACACGGGACACACCCACTATATACTACACCACACGGGACACACCCACTATATACTACACCACACGGGACACACCCACTATATACTACACCACACGGGACACACCCACTATATACTACACCACACGGGACACATCCTCTATATACTACACCACACGGGACACATCCTCTATATACTGCACCACACGAGACACATCCTCTATATACTACAACACACGGGACACACCCACTATATACCACACCACACGGGACACACCCACTATATACTACACCACACGGGACACACCCACTATATACTACACCACACGGGACACATCCTCTATATACTGCACCACACGGACACACCCACTATATACTACACCACACGGGACACATCCTCTATATACTGCACCACACGGGACACATCCTCTATATACTACACCACACGGGACACACCCACTATATACTACACCACACGGACACATCCTCTATATACTACACCACACGGGACACATCCTCTATATACTACACCACACGGGACACATCCTCTATATACTACACCACACGGGACACACCCACTATATACTACACCACACGGGACACATCCTCTATATACTACACCACAAAGGGACACATCCTCTATATATTACACCACACGGGACACATCCTCTATATACTACACCACACGGGACACACCCACTATACTACACCACACGGGACACATCCTCTATATACTACACCACACGGACACATCCTCTATATACTACACCACACGGGACACACCCACTATATACTACACCACACGGGACACATCCTCTATATACTGCACCACACGGGGCACACCCTCTATATACTACACCACATGGGACACACCCACTATATACTACAACCACACACCCTCTATAAACTACAAACCCCACGGACACATCCTCTATATAATTTCACCACACGGACACATCCTCTATAAAACTACACCACACGGGACACACCCACTATATACTACACCAACACGGGACACACCCTCTATATACTATACCACACGGACACATCCCCTATATACTACACCACACAGGACACACCCTCTATATACTATACCACACGGGACACATCCTCTATATACTACACCACACAGGACACATCCTCTATATACTACACCACACGGGACACATCCCTATATACTACACCACACGGGACACGTCCTCTATATACTACACCACACGGGGCACACCGTCTATATACTACACCACACGGGACACATCCTCTATATACTGCAACCACACGGGACACCCTCTATATACTACACCACACGGACACATCCTCTATATACTACACCACACGGGACACACCCTCTATATACTACACCACATGGGACACATCCTCTATATACTGCACCACACGGGACACCCTCTATATACTACTACACCACACGGGACACATCCTCTATATACTACACCACACGGGACACATCCTCTATATACTACACCACACGGGACACATCCTCTATATACTACACCACACAGGACACATCCTCTATATACTATAACCACACGGGACACATCCCCTATATACTACACCCACACAGGACACACCCTCTATATACTACAACCACACAGGACACACCCTCTATATACTACACCACACGGGACACACCCACTATATACTACACCACACACACCATCTATATACTACACCACACGGGACACATCCCCTATATACTACACCACACAGGACACACCCTCTATATACTATACCACACGGGACACATCCTCTATATACTACACCACACAGGACACATCCTCTATAAAACTACACCACACGGGACACATCCTCTATATACTACACCACACGGGACACATCCTCTATATACTACACCACACGGGACACACCGTCTATATACTACACCACACGGGACACATCCTCTATATACTGCACCACACGGGACACCCTCTATATACTACACCACACGGGACACATCCTCTATATACTACACCACACGGGACACACCCTCTATATACTACACCACATGGGACACATCCTCTATATACTGCACCACACGGGACACACCCTCTATATACTATACCACACGGGACACATCCCCTATATACTACAACACACAGGACACACCCTCTATATACTACACCACACAGGACAAACCCTCTATATACTACACCACACGGGACACACCCACTATATACTACACCACACACCCTCTATATACTACACCACACGGGACACATCCCCTATATACTACACACACCCCAAGACACACTCCTCTATATACTACACCACACGGGACACATCCTCTATATACTACACCACACAGGACACATCCTCTATATACTACACCACACGGGACACATCCTCTATATACTACACCACACGGACACATCCTCTATATACTACACCACACGGGACACACCCGTCTATATACTACACCACACGGGACACATCCTCTATATACTACACCACACGGGACACATCCTCTATATACTACACCACACGGGACACACCCTCTATATACTACACCACACGGACACATCCTCTATATACTACACCACACGGGACACACCTCTATATACTACACCACACAGGACACATCCTCTATATACTACACCACACGGGACACATCCTCTATATACTACACCACACGGACACCCTCTATATACTACACCACACGGGACACATCCTCTATATACTACACCACACGGACACATCCTCTATATACTACACCACACGGGACCACATCCTCTATATACTACACCACACGGGACACACCCTCTATATACTACACCACACGGGACACATCCTCTATAACTACACCACACGGGACACATCCTCTATATACTACACCACACAGACACACCTCTATATACTACACCACACAGGGACACACCCTCTATATACTACACCACACGGGACACATCCTCTATATACTACACCACACGGGACACATCCTCTATAATACTACACCACACGGACACACCTCTATATACTACACCACACAGAACACATCCTCTATATACTACACCACACGGGACACACCCTCTATATACTACACACACACACACATCCTCTATATACTACACCACACGGGACACATCCTCTCTATATACTACACCACACGGGACACATCCTCTATAATACTACACCACACGGGACACATCCTCTTATATACTACACCACACAGGACACATCCTCTATATACTAACACCACAGGACACATCCTCTATATACTACACCACACGGACACACCCTTATATACTCACCACACGGGACACATCCCTATATACTACACCACAGGACACATCCTCTATATACTACACCACACGGGACACACCACTATATACTACACCACAAGTACACACCCTCTATATACTACACCACACGAGACACACCCTCTATAACTACACCCACACACCCTATATACTACACCACACAGACACATCCTCTATACTACTACACCACATGGGAAAACATCCCTATTACTACACCACACGGACACACCTCTATATACTACACCACACGGACACACCTCTATATACTACACCACACGGACACACCCTCTATATACACAGGCACAAATATATGACATGACACAATTCCAGATTGTCTGCACCACACTTGGATTTAAATAACCCTACAACAATTCACACAATTGTAACGTTTAATTGAGGTACAAAAATATGGACAAATTAAATTACACACATACACAAACCTCCATTTAGAGTCAAAAGTTTAAAATACATACCAAACAAAATATTTATTCTGTGCGAATCCTTTGGAGGCAATCACTGCCTTAAGTCTGGAACCCATGGACATCACCAAACGCTGGGTTTCCTCCTTCTTAATGCTTTGCCAGGCCTTTACAGCCGCAGCCTTCAGGTCTTGCTTGTTTGTGGGTCTTTCCCTCTTAAGTCTGGATTTGAGCAAGTGAAATGCATGCTCAATTGGGTTAAGATCTGGTGATTGACTTGGCCATTGAAGAATGTTCCACTTTTTTGCACTCATGAACTCCTGTGTAGCTTTGGCTGTATGCTTGGGGTCATTATCCATCTGTACTATGAAGCGCCGTCCAATCAAGTTTGCAGCATTTGGCTGATTCTGGGCTGAAAGTATATCCCGGTACACTTCAGAATTCATCCCGCTACTCTTGTCTGCTTGTGATGAGTGCTGTGCTGGAATTGCTGTCCTCATCTCTTTTTTTTTTTTTTGTACTGCTGAAAGCCCTCCTTCTCTCTGCAGCTCTCATACTTCTCCCTTCCCCCCCTGTCAGCCTGCACTCAGGCAGTGTAATGTGAGCTGCCAGTGCTGGAAGTTTTCCCGCTTCACCGCAGGGGTCCTGCATTGTCCGAACACGTGCTTTCTTCCTATAGCAGCCATGTTGGAGTATTCATTCTTTTTTGGTTAATAACACGGTGGGAGCATTCGCTAGAAACACGAACGTCACTGTGTTGAACCATGCGCCGACGGGCATCGTTCCCGTGGTACCGGTGGACCCGTAACTCCAACAGAGCCCGAGAAATGGAATTCTCGGGTGCCCCATGAGCTATGTCACCCAAGTTTGGGTTCATTTGAACCATTATTTCAAAGCAAGATCATTGATAGGTCTGCCGTTATTCTGCTAGAGTTCCCCGCCGAGTTATGAACCTTATAATATTGCAGAGCTCAAACCATAGCTTGCAGCCAGGGGAGGTGGCCAGAGGACCAGCCCTTTTTGTGAGGTCAGAAGCTGACATGCATAAGTCTTACAGCGAAGTTCCTTACCAGTAGTCTTTCTGCTGGGATGTGCTGAGTAAGAGATCTCCCAATGAACTATGACGTGTGGCTCCTTCCCCCAGCCTGGCTTGCCTGTATATGATCTAACTATCATGTGAGTTATCTTTCATTCTTAATCCCATTTTATTTTATAACTGCATCTGTACATAACTATATTGTCTCAGTTTGTTACATCTTTTTATATGATATAAGCACTGCCTGATTTTTTTTAAGGAATAAACCTATAAATTTATTAGTTTGTTTCTCCTGCTCTATAAACGAATTTGCACGTGCCTGACGCACTACGCTACTGTTTTGGGGTTGCTACGGACCCTCTTGATAAATTGTTCATCAAAAGCCGTAGCTGGTGGCAGCTAAAAGGAAGGGGTGTAAAGTGTTAATCTATTGGGGGACGCTGGCAGTGACGGAGCGGGGTTTATAAGGGTACTGCCTGGCTGCAGCCAGGGGTAATTATAATTCCCTCACTGCAGTGTGCCCAATAGCCAGCACACATCCAAGTGACCCGTCTGGCGACTAATTATCCTAGGTGCAGTTCCCTGACTGATCTGAGGGTAAGGGGGCGCCAGAGAGCTGCAAGTTCCTAAGTGGAAGTGGGATAGTTATAAATCCCTGCAGTTTACTGGGTCGGACGGCAGCAGCCGTCGTGTGTGTGCACGTTCCATCACATGTGGTGGCAGCGGTGGGATCACAAGCCGTGACCCCCGGGCTACCGTGTGGCGGACTGTGTGCCCGTTCATCACATATTGGTGGCAGCGGTGGGATCACAAGCCGTTACCCCCGGGCTGCCGTGTGGCGGACTGTGTGCCCGTTCATCACATATTGGTGGCAGCGGTGGGATTATAGAGCATTAGTGATCTGGTTTGAGCAATCATTCCATTCACTAAAAAACTTGCACGGTTCTTCAGCGACCCTGCAGCTAAAGTTTTGGAGAACAGACTCAGTGTTTATTAGTCCTGAGACAATTGTGTGTACTTGCGGTTACCCCTCCCTTCTCTTTGTTTTTCTATCCTATCTTTTATTTGGCAACCATGGCTACCATAGGAGCAAGTTGGTTCGAAAAGCAGAGCAAGGACACCCTTGTGGGAATCTGCAAGTACCACGGCCTTGTCCACACGAACCGAACCAAAGGCCAACTGGTCCAGGCCCTGAAGGAGCTGGGCGAGCATCGGAGCGTGGCGGGCGCAGGAGCCGGCCCAAGCCAAGGTGGTGCCGCAGGAACAGAGGCCCAACCCCTGACTGCTTACACCCAGAGAGAGGTGGACCCTTACCTGCAGGCGGCCCTGGAGGGACTCACCTCTGACAACCGGGAAGAACGCCTGAGGCTGATCCAGCAAGCTCAAGAGAGAGCCGACCAGCGAGAGGCCAAACAGCGAGAGGCTGAGAGAGCCGAGCGGGAGGCTGAGAGAGCCGAGCGGGAGGCTGAGAGAGCCCGAGCCGAGCGGGAAGCCCAAGCGCAGAGAGCCCATGAGCTGGAGATGGTTCAGCGAGGGGCAATGCCCTCCACAGCCCAGAGCAGTGTGCCCAGCAGCACTCAGAGTCCCAAGCCCCGGCCGGAGCACTTTCCCGTGCTGGAAAGGGACGGAGACTTGGACACTTTTCTGCGGGCCTTTGAGAAAGTCTGCAGACAGTACCGGCTGCCTGCCGACCAATGGGCCAGGTACTTGACCCCCGGGCTAAAGGGCAAAGCTTTGGAGGCGTTCGCTTCCCTCGCGCCAGATCAAGGCAGTGACTATGAGGCCATCAAGCAGGCCCTGATTGCCAAGTACCAGCTAACCCCTGAGGTATACCGAAAGAAGTTCCGGAACCTCCAACGTGGCCCACACGACAGTTATAGCGATGTGGTGCAAGGACTCCGGAACCACTTTGACCAGTGGATCCATGGACTGTCAGTTGACACCTATGAGGAGCTGAAAGACCTGATGATCAAAGACCAGTTCCTGCATCTGTGCCCAGCTGAGGTCCGACAGTTCATCCTGGACCGAGAACCAGAGGACGCGGTCACAACAGCCCGGATCGCCGACAGCTATGAGGCCAACCGGAAACCCGAGGTGCGGAAGGCCGTCACCACCCGTTGGGGAGGGGGTAAGCCTGCAACCAACCCCAGTGCCCCTGCCAGTCATCCCTCTGGAGGCACTATCCCCTTTGCCAGCGCCAGGCCTACATCAGACCCCCGCCAGTGTTTCTCCTGTAAAAGGACTGGTCACATCAGCGCCACCTGTCCGGAGAGGCAGAAGAACCCCCCAGCCAAGGCCTCCGGGCCCAACGCCTCTGTTCTTTTGGTGGGTGGTGTGGTGGGGAGGGTTGATGACAACGTGCAGCCCGTCCGCGTGGGGGCCCGTCTTGCTACAGGCCTCAAGGACACCGGGGCTGAGCGAACCCTCATCCGACCCGAACTGGCGGCCCCTGAAGAGTTGATTCCGGGGAAAACCCTAACTGTCACAGGGATTGGGGGTGTCCACTACCCCTTGCCGATAGCCCGAGTTTTCATTGACTGGGGTGACGGGAGCGGGGTGAAGGAAGTGGGGGTGTCCGAAAACCTGCCCACTGATGTTTTATTGGGGACTGATCTGGGGAGGATGGTGGCGTACTATGTCCCTGACACCCCTTCCCAATCTGATGATAAGGTTAACGTTAACCATGATGTTGATGTTGATGATGATGGGAAACTGATTGTGTTACCTGCTAATGCTTTGCGAAGTGATGATGCAACTGATAACCTTTCTTTCCCTAGGACTGATGTTGATAGTGATGTATCTGTGCCATCTGAATCTGTTAACCCTTTCTCTGAAGTGGTAGATGTGTCCACAGGTACAGGAGCGTTCAGTCCCGTCGCTCTGCGGAGTGAGACGGCTGAGGAACCCCTAGCAGGAGCAAGCGACAGTGCTCAAGGAAATGGGGAGGTGCATGGGAACCGGGAGGAAGGTGACGCCATGACACTGACCAGTGCCACCGAGGAAGGTAACTGGCCCATAAGTAGCACTGCTCCTGAAGTGTTGGGGGTGGATGGGGAGGTAGAGCCCATAGCAGCGCAGGCTGATGGGTCTATAGAAATCCCCGGGGAGACTGCATATGTAGCTGCTGTCACCCGCAGTCAGAGTGCCCGGATCGCAGGTAGCGCCCTGCCATCTGGACCCTCCTCCGCTACAGGAGAGACTGAACCAGAGGTGGACCCAGAGCCGGTCCCAGAGGGTCCCAGTGAGGAAGGAACCCTGACGTCACTTCTGGCTGCCTCCAGCCAGGAGTTCCAGGCCGCTCTGCACTCAGATGCGAGCCTGGGGAACTTGAGGCACCTCGCCGAGACGCCCACCTCCGTGACTGATAAGGAGAGGGTGTTCTGGGAACGAGGAAGGTTGTACCGGGAGACAGTACCCGGAGGTTCCCAAAAGGAGTTGTTGAGGGAAAAACAGCTGGTCGTCCCGCACCAGTTCCGAGGTGAGTTGTTGAGGATTGCCCATGAGATTCCACTTGCTGGACACTTGGGGATTAGCAAAACTAAGGCACGGCTGTCTCAACACTTCTATTGGCCCAAGTTGGGGACAGATGTGACTAACTACTGCCGCTCCTGTATCACCTGTCAAAGAGTGGGGAAGGCGGGGCCTGCTCTTAAGGCTCCCCTGATCCCGTTGCCAGTGATAGAGGAGCCTTTCCAGAGGATCGCGGTGGACATTGTGGCCCGCTGGCCGTCCCCAGCAGCTCTGGAAAGCAATACATCCTGACTGTGGTAGACTACGCTACCCGGTACCCGGAGGCGGTAGCTCTGTCCTCAACTAGGGCAGATAAGGTGGCAGATGCACTGGTGACCATCTTTTCACGGGTAGGATTTCCCAGGGAGATGCTTACCGATCAAGGGACCCAATTTATGTCTCGCCTAATGAAGGCTCTCTGCAGCAAAATGCAGGTGACGCGTATGGTATCGAGTGCGTATCACCCACAGACCAATGGTTTGTGTGAGCGCTTTAACGGTACCCTCAAACAGATGCTCCGCATGCTGGTTGAGACCCAGGGACGCGATTGGGAGCGGTACCTCCCACACCTGCTATTTGCCTACAGAGAAGTCCCGCAGGCCTCGACGGGGTTCTCCCCCTTCGAGCTCCTGTATGGTAGGCGAGTCCGGGGACCCCTTGGGTTGATAAGAGAATCCTGGGAAGATGAGCCAAACCCCACGGAAGTGTCCATCGTGGATTATGTCATGCGCTTCCGCGACAAGATGCAGACCTTGACGCAGTTGGTGCATGACAACATGACGCAGGCTCAGGCTGACCAGAAGCACTGGTACGACCAGAACGCCCGGGAGCGGACCTACCAGGTGGGTCAAAAGGTGTGGGTGCTGGTCCCCGTACCAAAGGATAAGCTTCAGGCAGCCTGGGAAGGCCCGTACGTCGTGCACCAACAGCTCAACCCAGCCACCTACGTGGTCACGCTTGACCACACTCGGGGTAGGCGCAAGGCCTTTCACGTCAACATGATGAAGGCCCATCACGAACGTGAAGCCTGCGTCCTACCGGTCTGCAATCTGCCCGAGGACGGGGAAGAGGATCCCCTCCTAGACGTGCTGGCCCAAGCTAATGCCAGTGGGTCCATTGAGGACATGGAGGTAAATGCCTCGCTAACCGCCTCCCAGCGGTTGCAGTTGCTGACCACTCTGGAATCCTTTCGGGCCGTGTTCACTAACCGACCCGGAAGGACCGAGTTGGCAGTCCACGAGGTGGACACCGGGAATCACGCCCCGTTACGGCGGACACCTTATCGGATCTCTGAGGAAGTGCAGCAGATTATGCGCCAGGAGATCCATGAGATGTTGCAGCTGGGGGTGATCCGGCAGTCCAAAAGCGCGTGGGCCTCACCTGTAGTTCTCGTGCCAAAAAAGGATCGGACCACCCGGTTCTGCGTGGACTACAGGGGGCTCAACGCCATCACTACCTCTGATGCGCACCCAATGCCACGCATCGAGGATCTGCTGGAGCGGTTGGCGAATGCCAAGTACATATCCATCATGGATCTGAGTCGGGGATACTGGCAGATTCCCTGAGCCCGGCGGCGCAGGAGAAATCTGCCTTTATCACCCCTTTTGGACTGTACGAGTCCACGGTCATGCCTTTCGGCATGAAGAATGCCCCTGCCACTTTCCAGCGGATGGTCAACCACCTGCTTCAGGGACTGGAGGAGTACGCTGTGGCGTACCTGGACGACATTGCCGTCTTCAGTTCCACCTGGGAGGAACACCTTCAGCATCTCCAGGAGGTGCTCAAGCGTATTCACCAGGCAGGTCTGACCATCAAGCCGGGAAAATGCCAGATGGGCATGAGGGAGGTCCACTACCTGGGGCACCGGGTAGGCGGGGGTTCCATGAGTCCAGAGCCCGAGAAAGTGGACGCGATCGTGTCCTGGCCCACCCCCAGGACCAAAAAGCAGGTGAAGTCCTTCCTGGGCACTGCAGGGTACTATAGGCGTTTCGTACCGAACTATAGCGCCATTGCAAAACCCTTGACGGACCTCACCAAGGGCGGTCTACCCCAAACAGTCAACTGGACAGATGGCTGTGAGGCGGCATTCCGAGCTTTGAAAACAGCCCTGTGCAGCTCTCCAGTGTTGAGAGCCGTCGACAGCAGTCGGCCCTTCCTGGTACAGACTGATGCCAGCGAATTTGGCCTCGGTGCTGTACTCAGCCAGGTTGATTCGGGGGACCAGGAGCACCCCGTGTTGTACCTGAGCCGGAAACTTCTGCCAAGGGAAGTGGCATACTCCACCATCGAGAAGGAGTGCCTGGCCATGGTCTGGGCACTGCAACGTTTGCAGCCCTACCTGTACGGGCGCACCTTCAAGGTGGTCACCGACCACAACCCTCTGAGCTGGCTGCACACAGTGTCCGGAACCAATGGTAGGTTGCTACGCTGGAGCCTTGCCCTGCAGCAGTATGATTTTGCCGTACAACACAAGAAAGGCAGTGATCATGGGAATGCTGATGGGTTATCACGACGTGGCGAACCCGCTGAGGTGCGCATGTCGGATTACCGACAGGTCATGCCTCCGTAGCGCCCTCAAAGGGGGGGAGGTGTGATGAGTGCTGTGCTGGAATTGCTGTCCTCATCTCTTTTTTTTTTTTGTACTGCTGAAAGCCCTCCTTCTCTCTGCAGCTCTCATACTTCTCCCTTCCCCCCTGTCAGCCTGCACTCAGGCAGTGTAATGTGAGCTGCCAGTGCTGGAAGTTTTCCCGCTTCACCGCAGGGGTCCTGCATTGTCCGAACACGTGCTTTCTTCCTATAGCAGCCATGTTGGAGTATTCATTCTTTTTTGGTTAATAACACGGTGGGAGCATTCGCTAGAAACACGAACGTCACTGTGTTGAACCATGCGCCGACGGGCATCGTTCCCGTGGTACCGGTGAACCCGTAACTCCAACAGAGCCCGAGAAATGGAATTCTCGGGTGCCCCATGAGCTATGTCACCCAAGTTTGGGTTCATTTGAACCATTATTTCAAAGCAAGATCATTGATAGGTCTGCCGTTATTCTGCTAGAGTTCCCCGCCGAGTTATGAACCTTATGATATTGCAGAGCTCAAACCATAGCTTGCAGCCAGGGGAGGTGGCCAGAGGACCAGCCCTTTTTGTGAGGTCAGAAGCTGACATGCATAAGTCTTACAGTGAAGTTCCTTACGGAGTCTTTCTGCTGGGATGTGCTGAGTAAGAGATCTCCCAATGAACTATGACGTGTGGCTCCTTCCCCCAGCCTGGCTTGCCTGTATATGATCTAACTATCATGTGAGTTATCTTTCATTCTTAATCCCATTTTATTTTATAACTGCATCTGTACATAACGTATATTGTCTCAGTTTGTTACATCTTTTTATATGATATAAGCACTGCCTGATTTTTTTTAAGGAATAAACCTATAAATTTATTAGTTTGTTTCTCCTGCTCTATAAACGAATTTGCACGTGCCTGACGCACTACGCTACTGTTTTGGGGTTGCTACGGACCCTCTTGATAAATTGTTCATCAAAAGCCGTAGCTGGTGGCAGCTAAAAGGAAGGGGTGTAAAGTGTTAATCTATTGGGGGACGCTGGCAGTGACGGAGCGGGGTTTATAAGGGTACTGCCTGGCTGCAGCCAGGAGTAATATAATTCCCTCACTGCAGCGTGCCCAATAGCCAGCACACATCCAAGTGACCCGTCTGGCGACTAATTATCCTAGGTGCAGTTCCCTGACTGACCTGAGGGTAAAGGGGGGCGCCAGAGAGCTGCAAGTTCCTAAGTGGAAGTGGGATAGTTATAAATCCCTGCAGTTTACTGGGTCGGACGGCAGCAGCCGTCGTGTGTGTGCACGTTCCATCACATGTGGTGGCAGCGGTGGGATCACAAGCCGTGACCCCCGGGCTACTGTGTGGCGGACTGTGTGCCCGTTCATCACATATTGGTGGCAGCGGTGGGATCACAAGCCGTGACCCCCGGGCTGCCGTGTGGCGGACTGTGTGCCCGTTCATCACACTGCTGTTATGTCATCAATAAACACAAGTGACCCAGTGCCATTGAAAGCCATGCATGGCCATGCCATCACGTTGCCTCCACCATGTTTTACAGAGGATGTGGTGTGCCTTGGATCATGTGCCGTTCCCTTTCTTCTCCAAACTTTTGGCTTCCCATCATTCTGGTACAGGTTGATCTTTGTCTCATCTGTCCATAGAATACTTTTCCAGAACTGAGCTGGCTTCTGGAGGTGTTTTTCAGCAAATTTAACTCTGGCCTGTCTATTTTTGGAATTGATGAATGGTTTGCATCTAGATGTGAACCCTTTGTATTTACTTTCATGGAGTCTTCTCTTTACTGTTGACTTAGAGACAGATACACCTACTTCACTGAGAGTGTTCTGGACTTCAGTTGATGTTGTGAACGGGTTCTTCTTCACCAAAGAAAGTATGCGGCGATCATCCACCACTGTTGTCTTCCGTGCGCTCCCAGGTCTTTTTGGATTGATGAGTTCACCAGTGCTTTCTTTCTTTCTCAGGATGTACCAAATTGTAGATTTTGCCACTTCTAATGTTGTAGCAATTTCTTGGATGGGTTTTTTTCTGTTCTTGCAGCTTAAGGATGGCTTGTTTCACCTGCATGGAGAGCTCCTGTGACCGCATGTTTCCTTCACAGCAAAACCTTCCAAATGCAAACACCACACCTCAAATCAACTCCGGCCCTTTCATCTGCTTAATTGAGAATTACATAACAAAGGGATTGCCCACACCTGTCCATGAAATAGCCTTGGAGTCATTTGTCCAATTACTTTTGGTCCCTTTAAAAACAGGGTGGCACATGTTAAGGAGCTGAAACTCCTAAACCCTTCATCCAATTTTAATGTGGATACCCTCAAATGAAAGCTGAAAGTCTGAACTTCAACTGCATCTGATTTGTTTTGTTTCAAATTCATTGTGGTAATGTCTAGAACCAAAATTAGATAAGTACTACACCACACGGGACACATCCTCTATGTACTACACCACACGGGACACATCCTCTATATACTGCACCACACGGGACACATCCTCTATATACTGCACCACACGGGACACATCCTCTATATACTACACCACACAGGACACACCCTCTATATACTACACCACACGAGACACATCCTCTATATACTACACCACACACCCTCTATATACTACACCACACGGGACACATCCTCTATATACTACACCACACAGGACACACCCTCTATATACTACACCACACGGGACACATCCTCTATATACTACACCACACAGGACACATCCTCTATATACTACACCACACGAGACACATCCTCTATATACTACACCACACAGGACACATCCTCTATATACTACACCACACGGGACACATCATCTATATGATACACCACACGGGAGACATCCTCTATATACTACACCACACGGGACACATCCTCTATATACTACACCACACGGGACACATCCTCTATGTACTACACCACACGGGACACATCCTCTATATACTGCACCACACGGGACACATCCTCTATATACTGCACCACACGGGACACATCCTCTATATACTGCACCACACGGGACACATCCTCTATATACTACACCACACAGGACACACCCTCTATATACTACACCACACGAGACACATCCTCTATATACTACACCACACACCCTCTATATACTACACCACACGGGACACATCCTCTATATACTACACCACACAGGACACACCCTCTATATACTACACCACACGGGACACATCCTCTATATACTACACCACACAGGACACATCCTCTATATACTACACCACACGAGACACATCCTCTATATACTACACCACACAGGACACATCCTCTTATATACTACACCACACAGGACACATCCTTTAGATACTACACCACACAGGACACACCCTCTATATACTACACCACACACCCTCTATATACTACACCACACGGGACACATCCTCTATATACTACACCACACAGGACACACCCTCTATATACTACACCACACAGAACACATCCTCTATATACTACACCACACAGGACACACCCTCTATATACTACACCACACACCCTCTATATACTACACCACACGGGACACACCCTCTATATACTACACCACACGGGACACACCCTCTATATACTACACCACACGGGACACATCCTCTATATACTACACCACACAGGACACACCCTCTATATACTACACCACACGGGACACATCCTCTATATACTACACCACACACCCTCTATATACTTCACCACACAGGACTCATCCCCTATATACTACACCACCAGGACACACCCTCTATATACTACACCACACGGGTCACACCCACTATATACTACACCACACACCCTCTATATACTACACCACACGGGACACATCCTCTATATACTACACCACACGGGTCACACCCACATATATAACTACACCACACACCCTCTATATACTAAACCACACAAGACACACCCTCTATATACTATACCACATGGGACACATCCCATTACTACACCACATAGGACACACCCTCTATATACTACACCACACAAGACACATCCTCTATATACTACACCACACGGGACACACCCTCTATATACTACACCACACGGGACACACCCTCTATATACTACACCACACGGGACACATCCTCTATATACTACACCACATGGGACACATCCTCTATATACTGCACCACACGGGACACATCCTCTATATACTACACCACACGGGACACATCCCCTATATACTACACCACACAGGACACACCCTCTATATACTACACCACACGGGACACATCCCCTATATACTACACCACACAGGACACACCCTCTATATACTACACCACACGGGACACACCCTCTATATACTACACCAAACGGGACACACCCTCTATATACTACACCACACACCTTCTATATACTACACCACACGGAACATACCCTCTATATACTTCACCACACAGGACACATCCCCTATATACTACACCACACAGGACACACCGTCTATATACTACACCACACGGGACACACCCTCTATATACTAACACCACACATCCTCTATATGCTACACCACATGGGACACATCCCCTGTATACTACACCATATGGAACACATCCCCTATATACTACACCACATGGGACACATCCTCTATATACTACACCCCACGGGACACATCCTCTATATACTACACCACACGGGACACATCCTCTATATACTGCACCACACGGGACACATCCTCTATATACTATACCACACATCCTCTATATACTACACCACACGGGACACATCCCCTATATACTACACTACACGGGACACATCCAATATATACTACACCACATGGGACACATCCTCTATATACTGCACCACACAGGACACATCCTCTATATACTACACCACACATCCTCTATACACTACACCACACGGGACACATCCCCTATATACTACACAACACGGGACACATCCTCTATACTACACCACACGGGACACATCCTCTATATACTACACCACACATGACACATCCTCTATATACTACACCACACAGGACACATCCTCTATATACTGCACCATACGGGATACACCCTCTATATACTACACCACACAGGACACATCCTCTATATACTACACCACACAGGACACACCCTCTATATACTGCACCACACAGGCACATCCTCTATATACTACACCACACAGGACCCACCCTCTATATACTACACCACACAAGACACACCCTCTATAACCTACACCACATGGAACACATCCCCTATATACTACACCACATGGGACACACCATCTATATACTGCACCACACAAGACACACCCTCTATATACTACACCACACAGGACACACCCTCTATATACTACACCACATGTGACACATCCTCTATATACTACACTGTAAAGAAACCAGATTGTATCTTAATTTCCCAGACAACCATGTTTTTGTAAACCCACAAGAATTGACTTTCTATATGTATATTGGCTTGTGGATTTAAGTGTTTATGTCTGGTGGGTCAAGAAGACAGACTTGCATACCATTTAGCATACTATGTAAGTTTGTAATAGTGACTTGTACATAGTGTGTGTTTATCTGTGGTTATTGTGAGCTAATATGCTAATTGTGTATTGTATTCTATGACCAGTTTGTTGACTTCGAAGGTAGATAGGGAAAGGCTGTGAGGAAGAACTGAAGCACACTGGGTAACTCTAAAAATAGCTTACATGCCTTGGGTATAAAATTACTCAAGAGACAGAGAGAGCAGATCTGATCTGGCTTTGGACCTTGTACGGACAGTATGGACTGTCATCTCCCTACGCTTGTTGTTATCTCTTCTCTGTGTGTATATCACAGGTGGGATAGCGACCCTGGGAGCTCTGACGTTGTGCCAACGGGCTTGACCTTCTACGGACTCTATGGACTGTTCTCGGTCATCTCCCTACGCGTGTCAATATCTCTTCTCTGTGTGTATATCACAGGTGGAATATCGACCCTGGGAGCTCTGTCGTAACATCTACCGTTATCCAGGCGAGTCAGTGGAAGGGTGAGGCCCTGTAATGTGCACCATGTTGGGGCAATTGCTGGGATTGTTCTGTTTTCTATTGGATGTTGAGGTTCAATAAAGTATTGCCACACTGTTTTACGCTAACCCTGTGGTGTCTGTGTAGTGTTATGCCCACGTTTAACAGGAGAGCGGGTTTTAGGCGGGACGATCCCTGGTCCATGCGGTTTTGGCTAGCAGTCTTGGGCGCCCGACCAACCCCCGTTTCTCCACATACACCACACGGGACACATCCTCTATCTACTATACCACACGGGACACATCCTCTATATACTACACCACACGGGACACATCCTCTATATACTGCACCACACGGGACACATCCTCTATATACTACACCACACGGGACACATCCTCTATATACTACACCACACGGGACACACCCTCTATATACTACACCACACGGGACACACCCTCTATATACTACACCACACGGGACATATCCTCTATATACTGCACCACACGGGACACATCCTCTATATACTACACCACACGGTACACACCCTCTATATACTACACCACACGGACACACCCTCTATATACTACACCACACGGGACACACCCTCTATATACTACACCACACGGGACACATCCTCTATTTACTGCACCACACGGGACACATCTTCTATTTACTGCACCACACGGGACACATCCTCTATTTACTGCACCACATGGGACACATCCTCTATATACTGCACCACACAGGACATATCCTCTATATACTACACCACACGGGACATATCCTCTATATACTACACCACACGGTACACATCCTCTATATACTACACCACACGGGACACATCCTCTATATACTACACCACACGGGACACATCGTCTATATACTACATCACACGGGACACATCCTCTATATACTACACCACACAGGACACACCCTCTATATACTACACCACACGGGACACACCCTCTATATACTGCACCACATGGGACACATCCTCTATATACTGCACCACACGGGACACATCCCCTATATACTACACCACACGGGACACATCCTCTATATACTGCACCACACGGGACACATCCCCTATATACTACACCACACGGGACACATCCTCTATATACTACACCACACAGGACACATCCTCTATATACTACACCACACGGCATGGGCGTACCCAGGATCAAAACTAGGGGGGGGCAAGCCAATGTCGCATCTTATACATGTTACATCATATACACTGTACATTATCCTGCATATTAGGTATGGAGCATTAGAACTGTTGTATATTGTATAATACAGCAGTGTATGCGACACTACGCTGTATATACCATATATTATACATGGCAGTCGCGCTCATGTCAGGAGCGGTACCAGCAAGTCCGAGGATTGCAGTGCGATCCTCGCATGAGTTATACGGCCGTCTGTCTATGCCCTTGTTATAATAATACTGAAATATTAATCTATTATTAAAGTATTAAGGAGCTCACAAGTAAAAAAAAGCCCCCTACCTCCCCTGTCCCCCACCTACACCCCAACAGCCCATCGTCTCACATGCACCCCTTAGTGTTCTGTCCCACTGACCCCACAATACCCCCATCCTCTCACAGTAAACCCCCAGTGCCCTAGCCCCACAATACCCCCATCCTCTTACATTCAACCCCAGTGACTTGTCCACCCTCCCTCACAATACCCCATCCTCTCACATCAACCCCTGTGCGCCAGCCCCCACAATATCCCCATCCTCTCACATTCACCAACCAGTGCCCTGTATCCCCTCCCCCACAATACCCCATCCTCTCACATTCACTCTCTGTGCCCTGTTGCCCCTCCCCACAATACCCCATCCTCTCACATTAACCCCGCCAGTGCCCTAGCCCCCACAATACCCCATCCTTTCACATTAACCCCCCCAGTGCCCTAGCCCCCACAATACCCCATACTCTTACATTCACCCCAGTGCCCTGTACCCCTCCCCCACAATACCCCAATCCTCTCACATTAACCCCCCCAGTGCCCTAGCCCCCACAATACCCCCATCCTCTTACATTCACCCCAGTGCCCTGTACCCCTCCCCCACAATACCCCATCCTCTCACATTAACCCCCCAGTGCCCTAGCCCCCACAATACCCCCATCCTCTTACATTCACCCCAGTGCCCTGTACCCCTCCCCCACAATACCCCCATCCTCTCACATTCCCCCACAGTGACCATGACATGCCTGAGCAGAATGAATTTAATAAATTCCATCCCCTCTTACCATGAAGCTTGCAGGCAGTGGCTGAGGCAGGAGCAGGAAGTGTCTAGTGTCTGCACACAGAGGGCACTAGGACCCAGTGTGGCTGAGACAACCAGAGCCTGCAGGGCAGAAAGTGAAACTACAGCTGCTGCCGCCAGGAAGGAAGTAAGGAGCTCCTCTGGTGAGACAGCAGCTCCGTGCACTGCGAACACAGACAGGCACTACAATCTGTGGCAGAGGGAACCGGCATTGTGCTGCTCTCTCCGCTCTCTTTCATTGTGTGCCCCTGCTTCTAGGGGGGAAACTGCCCCCCCTGCCCCACGGTGGATACGCCCATGCCACACGGGACACATACTCTATATACTACACCACACGGGACACACACTCTATATACTGCACCACAAGGGACACACCCTCTATATACTGCACCACACGGGACACACACTCTATATACTGCACCACACGGGACACACCCTCTATATACTGCACCACACGGGACACACCCTCTATATACTACACCACACGGGACACACCCTCTATATACTGCACCACACGGGACACACCCTCTATATACTACACCACACGGGACACATCCTCTATATACTACACCACACGGGACACATCCTCTATATACTGCACCACACGGGACACATCCTCTATATACTACACCACACGGGACACTCCCTCTATATATACACACACGGACTATCCTCTTTTACACCACACGGGACACACCCTCTATATACTACACCACACGGGACACATCCTCTATATACTACACCACACGGGACACATCCTCTATATACTGCACCACACGGGACACATCCTCTATATACTACACCACACGTGACACATCCTCTATATACTACACCACACGGGACACATCCTCTATATACTACACCACACGGGACACACCCTCTATATACTACACCACACGAGACACATCCTCTATATACTACACCACACGGGACACACCCACTATATACTACACCACACGGGACACATCCTCTATATACTGCACCACACGGGACACATCCTCTATATACTACACCACACACCCTCTATATACTACACCACACGGGACACACCCTCTATATACTACATCACACGGTACACACCCTCTATATACTACACCACACAGGACACACCCTCTATATACTACACCACACGGGACACATCCTCTATATACTACACCACACGGGAACACCCTCTATATACTACACCACACGGGACACACCCTCCATATACTACATCACACGGGACACACCCTCCATATACTACATCACACGGGACACACCCTCTATATACTACACCACACGGGACACATCCTCTATATTCTACACCACACGGGACACATCCTCTATATACTACACCACACGAGACACACCCTCTATATACTACACCACACGGGACACACCCTCTATATACTGCACCACACGGGACACATTCTCTATATACTGCACCACTCGGGACACACCCTCTATATACTACACCACACGGGACACACCCTCTATATACTACACCACACGGGTGTCATGGGTGTATCGCCACGAGGATCGTCGCGATTACACACTCTGACTTCTCACAGCTGAGTTGCTGTTTCTTTGTGTTTGGTAATGAGGGAGTTAATTTTACCTAGCTCTTTGCTGAGACTAGGTCCAGCCTCGCCCGGCTGCTTTTGATTATGTTCTAATTAGATTCCTTCATATACCTGCCAGTCTGCTTGTTAGATGCCGGTGAAAGCATTCATGTAGTCTAGCAGACTGGATCGGTTCTGAGAATACTTAAGCTAAGAGCTCCTTAGTTGTTTTTACTCTTATAGCTTATAGTTTATCTCTGAGACCTTAGGTGTTCCTACTGTGTGTGAGTGTTGTATGTAAGACTTTATTTACTTTATTCCTTGTCTTTCTTGTATGTCTTTCTGTTCATTAACCGTTACCTGTTCATTCCCTTTGGTGGTAATCAGGGTCCTTCTTAGGACTAGATTACAGTTGGCAGGGATTGATAGGAGACAGGGTTTACGCTGGTGGCCTGGACCTCTGTACCTTTAACAGTACCTCCAGGTAGAGGGATTAGTTAGGACTCCAGTTTAGGGTCAGCATAGACCCCGGTCACCCTCTAGCCGGAGACAGCGTATAACGGATTCCGTATTGACCCACTGGACTTTCTGTCAGGTAATTCTATGTTATCATATATCTATGCGCATGTTATATAGTATGTTGCCCTTTTGATATAGATTACTGACATCACATATATATATATATCTGCTATACAGCGTGACATTTTCACCGGCCCATACTAAAGATTCTCCCCAGCTGTCATGGATCCAGTAGCCCAGCTGGCCCGGCAGTTGCAGGGGTTGTCCATGGAGTTTGCAGACATTAAGTCCAAGGTTTTGTCCCCCCCGGAGCAAACCAGATCTGAACCTAAGGTTGCTCTCCCGGACAGGTTCACTGGTGGGCGGGACAAATTTTTTACTTTCCGGGAGGCATGTAAATTGTACTTTCGGCTGCGGCCTCGGTCATCTGGGAGTGAAGAGCAGAGGGTGGGAATTGTTATCTCGCTCTTACAAGGGGACCCTCAATCTTGGGCGTTCTCTATTCCTCCAGGCTCCCCAGATCTCCAGTCAGTGGATCGATTTTTTACTGCCCTTGGTCTGGTATATGATGATCCGGATCGTGTTTCCCTTGCTGAAACAAAGTTACGTAAAATACGGCAAGGAAATCGTCCAGCGGAGGAATATTCTTCTGAGTTCCGTAGATGGGCAACAGATACTCAGTGGAATGACCCAGCTCTTAGGAGCCAGTTTTGTCAAGGGTTGTCTGACAAATTAAAGGATGTGTTGGCTCAGTATGATTCTCCTCCATCACTGGAGGCTGCTATGGCCCTCGCTATTCGCATTGATAGACGAATTCGGGGAAGACGCGAGGTAACTCCGCCTCCCGTGATGACTCCACCTACTACTAAAGTCCCTTATACTGAGGTTCCCCTGGTCTGTTCTGAGGAACCCATGCAGTTGGGAGGGACATCTTTTTGTAGGAGGGAATCGGCGGTGCACCGCAAGACTAGAAGGTGTTTCTTTTGCGGGAGAGAGGGACATTTTGTTGGGGGGTGTCCATCCCGGGCCTCTTTGAGCAAAGGAGTTAACCTGGGAGTGTGTATTTCGTCCCCAAATCCCTCTCAGTTTCTCGTGCCTGCGGAGGTGGTGATTGGTACTAGAACTGAGAGGATTTCTGTTTTTCTTGATAGTGGGTCCGGGGCTAATCTGGTGGACGCTCGGTTTGCCCAGGTGCATGGTATGCAACTGAGTGTATTGGCCAAACCGTCCCTATAGTCTCTATTGATTCTAGACCTCTCGGTCAAGGTAGCTTGGTACAAGCTGTTCATAACATAGATCTTCGAGTAGGGGCAATACATAAAGAGCAATTGTCTTGTTATGTGTTGGAGGGTCTACCTACTCCTATTGTGTTGGGACTTCCTTGGTTGGCTAAACATAACCCAGTGATTGATTGGCAATCCAGAAAGATAAGCCAGTGGGGTGAATTTTGCAGGAATAACTGCATGAGCACGGTCATCGGTGCGGTTGTGCCTAGGACTTTGTCTCCTTTTCTGGAGGACTTTGGGGAGATGTTCTCAAAGGAGGGGTGTAAAGAGTTACCTCCTCATCGCGCATATGACTGCTCAATAAAGTTGCTTCCTGATGCCTTATCTCGTACTTTCCCAGGGGCCGGGAAGACGGATGATCCGGTTCCTATTCCTCAGGAGGGAGTTGTAGTGTCAGCTGTATGCTCTGAGCTTGAGGGGGAGGTATTGGGGGCTCAGGGGGACGCCCCTGTGGGACTTCCAGGAGACTGATAGTTCCAGATCGGTTAAGACTGAAGGTTACGGGGAACCGTTACAAACAGATGGCTGATAGGGGGAGAGTTTCTGGTCTAGATCTGAAGGTGAACGATCTAGTTTGGTTGTCTACCAGGAATATAAAACTTAAAGTTTCCTCCTGGAGGTTGGGTCCCAGATTCATCGGGCCGTACAGGATCAGTTCCATAATTAATCCTGTGGCATTTCGTCTGGACCTCCCTCCTACGTTTAAAATTCATAATGTGTTTCACAAGTCATTACTTAAAAAGTATGTGGCACCAGTCATACCGTCACCTCTACCTCCTCCTTCAGTGGTGGTCAATGATAACGTGGAATTTCATGGGTCGAAAATCATTGACTCACGTCTCAGTCGCCGATCCCTTCAGTACTTGGTTCATTGGAAGGGGTATGGTCCTGAGGAGAGGACGTGGGTCCCTGCGTCTGATGTTAACGCAGATCGATTGGTTCGGACCTTTCACACAACTCACCCGGGCAGACCTGGCCCTGAGGGTCCGGAGTCCCCTCGTAGAGGGGGGGGTACTGTCATGGGTGTATCGCCACGAGGATCGTCGCGATTACACACTCTGACTTCTCACAGCTGAGTTGCTGTTTCTTTGTGTTTGGTAATGAGGGAGTTAATTTTACCTAGCTCTTTGCTGAGACTAGGTCCAGCCTCGCCCGGCTGCTTTTGATTATGTTCTAATTAGATTCCTTCATATACCTGCCAGTCTGCTTGTTAGATGCCGGTGAAAGCATTCATGTAGTCTAGCAGACTGGATCGGTTCTGAGAATACTTAAGCTAAGAGCTCCTTAGTTGTTTTTACTCTTATAGCTTATAGTTTATCTCTGAGACCTTAGGTGTTCCTACTGTGTGTGAGTGTTGTATGTAAGACTTTATTTACTTTATTCCTTGTCTTTCTTGTATGTCTTTCTGTTCATTAACCGTTACCTGTTCATTCCCTTTGGTGGTAATCAGGGTCCTTCTTAGGACTAGATTACAGTTGGCAGGGATTGATAGGAGACAGGGTTTACGCTGGTGGCCTGGACCTCTGTACCTTTAACAGTACCTCCAGGTTGAGGGATTAGTTAGGACTCCAGTTTAGGGTCAGCATAGACCCCGGTCACCCTCTAGCCGGAGACAGCGTATAACGGATTCCGTATTGACCCACTGGACTTTCTGTCAGGTAATTCTATGTTATCATATATCTATGCGCATGTTATATAGTATGTTGCCCTTTTGATATAGATTACTGACATCACATATATATATATATCTGCTATACAGCGTGACATTGGGACACACTCTCTATATACTACACCACACGGGACACATCCTCTATATACTACACCACACGGGACACATCCTCTATATACTACACCACACGGGACACACCCTCTATATACTACACCACACGGGACACACCCTCTATATACTACACCACACGGGACACACCCTCTATATACTACACCACACGGGACACACCCTCTATATACTACATACAGACACACTCTATCACACCACGGGACACACCCTCTATATACTACACATACACGACACACCCCTCTATATACTACACCACACGGGACTACTACACCCCTCTTATATACTACACCACACGGGACACACCTTATACACACGACACTTATACTACCACAGAACCTCTATATACTACACCACACGGGACACATCCTCTATATACTACACCACACGGGACACACCCTCTATATACTTTATATACCACCACACGGGACACACCCTCTATATACTACACCACACGGGACACACCTCTATATACTACACCACACGGGACACATCCTCTATATACTACACCACACGGACACACCTCTATATACTACACCACACGGGACACATCCTCTATATACTACACCACACGGGACACACTCATCCTAACTACACTATAACTGCACCACACGGGACACATCCTCTATATACTGCACCACACGGGACACACCCTCTATATACTACACCACACGGGACACACCCTCTATATACTACACCAGACGGGACACACCCTCTATATACTACACCACACGGGACACATCCTCTATATACTACACCACACGGGACACATCCTCTATATACTACACCACACGGGACACACCCTCATTATACTACACCACACAGGACACATCCTCTATATACTACACCACACGGGACACACCCTCTATATACTACACCACACGGGACACATCCTGTATATACTACAACACACGGGACACATCCTCTATATACTACACCACACACCCTCTATATACTACACCACACGGGACACACCCTCTATATACTACACCACACGGGACACATCCTCTATAAACTGCACCACACGGGACACCCTCTATATACTGCACCACACAGGCAGGGCCGGTTTAAGGCAAAGTGGGGCCCCAGGCAAAGTTTAAAATGGGGCCCCAAATGTTAACACATTGCACATCACACAGAAGCATTTCAGTTGTATATACATGCGATGAGTTTAGGACGCTAAATGAGTGCGATCGACAATATTGAAATCGTTCAACACTTGTTTCCCGGCCTCTTTCCACCATCTGAGAAAGAATAATGGGAACAGAACAATCACTATTCGATCACTAATAGATCCCCATACAGTATCATATTATTAGCAGCACATCTACAGTTTACACCAGCAATGTGCTGCTGCTGAGAACAGTGATTTTTGTTCCGGCATAAACAATCCAATCACTCAATGAATATACAGCATTTTGCTTGTTTAGTATAATACACCCCATAGTCCTCTATATATTACAATCTGCACCACAGTCCTCCATATTGTAAAATGCACACCCCATAGTCGTCCATTTAATATAATATGCCCCATAATCCTCCATATAGTATAATATACTCCCTATAGTCCTCCATATAGTATAATACACTCCCCATAGTCCTCCATATAGAATTATACACTTCCCATAGTCTTCCATATAATATAATATGCCCCACAGTCCTCCATATTGTAAAATGCACACCCCATAGTCCTCCATATAGTATAATACACTCCCTATAGTCCTCCACATAGTATAATACCCTCCCTATAGTCCTCCATATAGTATAATCCACTCCTCAGTCCTCCATATAGTATAATACCCTCCTCATAGTCCTCAAATAGTATAATCCACTCCCTATAGTCCACCATATATTAAAATACCCTCCTCAGTCCTCCATATAGTATAATGCACTCCTCATAGCCCTTTATATATTAAAATACACTCAGTCCTCCATATAGTATAATACACTACTCAGTCCTCCATATAGTATAATGCACCGCCATAGTCATCCATGTAGTACAACTCACTTCCCATAGTATAATGTTCTTCATATGGTATAATGTATTCCCCACAGTCCTTGATACAGTATAATACAGCCCACATATAGTATAATGCAGTCACCCCATGGAGCATAGTGCAACCACCCCAGAGTATAATGTAAACTCCCATAGAATATAATGCAGCCCCCCTCATATAGTATAATGCAGCCCCTCATAGAATATAATGCAGCCCCCTTATATAGTATAATGTAGCCCCTCCATAGAATACAATGTAGCCCTCCTCATATAGTATAATGCAGCCCCCATAGAATATAATGTAGCCCCCTCATAAAGTATAATGAAGCCCCCATACAATATAATCTAGCTCCCCATAGAATATAATGCAGCCCCCATAGAATACAATTTAGCCATCTTATATAGTATAATGTAGCCCCCTCATAGAGTTGGATGCAATCACCCCTCATAGAATATAATAAATATAATACAGCCTCCATAGAATATAATGTAGCCCCGAATATAATATAATACAGCCTGCCTCGCCGTAGAATATAATGTAGCCCCCCATAGCATATAACACAGCCACAAAGTATATAACACAGCCACATAGTATATAACACAGCCTCCCCCATAAAATATATACCCCCCAATAGTATATAACACAGCCCACATAGTCTATAGCGTGGCCCACATAGTATATAGCGCGGCCCACATAGTATATAGCACAGCTCACATAGTATATAGCGCGGCCCGCATAGTATATAGCACGGCCCACATAGTATATAGTGCGGCCCACATAATATATAGCGCACCTCGCATAGTATATAGCGCAGCCCACATAGTATATAGCGCAGCCCACATAGTATATAGCACGGCCCACACAGTATATAGCGCGGCCCACATAGTATATTGCGCTGGCCGTATAGTATATAGCACTGCTCACATAGTATATATCGCTGCCCGCATAGTATCTAGCGTGCCCTGCATAGTATATAGCGCTCCCCGCATAGTATATAGTACAGCCCACATAGTATATAGTGCGGCCCACATAGTATATAGCGCGGCCCATATAACACAGCCCTCATCTCTCCCTTCCCAAGAATGGACCCACAGCCATGGTTCAGTACTCACTGACATAGTTAAAAAAAAAACAAACACACTCCTCACCTCTCCTTGTGTCCGCACTGCTCCCAGCTCCTGTCTCCTGCACTGCCTGGTACACAGTGAGTGCGCGATGACAACATCGCGCACCCGCTGTGTCAGAGGCAGAGCAGAGAATGATGGGAGAGGGAGCTTCAGCAGGCGCTCTCTCCTCCATCATTGCTTTGAACTGTACCGGCAGACTCCGGTATAGTTCAAAGCGGCGGAAGCTGCGGGGGGGAGTCGGCGCTGGGGGCAGTCTCACAGGGGCCCCCATAGCGGCTGTGTGATGTGCCGCTAGCTGGGGGCCCCTTGGGGAGCGGGGGCCCTAGGCAGCTGCCTGGTCTGCCTGCCCCTAACGCCGGCCATGCACACAGGACACATCCCCTATATACTATACCACACATCCTCTATATACTACACCACACAGGACACATCCCCTATATACTACACTGCACAGCAGAGCTGGCTGATCCTCTTTCCTCCGTGGGCTGACTGTTTGGTGGAAGAGGCCATTTTGCTGCAGCGCTGACTCGGTGAGAGATCTGCGTGTAAATATGATTATCTTTGCATCTTTAGCAAGTGTGACATTTAATAAACTGCAGAACTCGGCCAATGTGACAATCCCGGTTAATGGAATTATTTTCTTGTAATTCACGGAGGCTTTCTATATTATTCTTGCTGGAAGCTCTCATCATTAAAGGGGACACATTAGACATATGAGCGAGATCTCCAACCGTTCAAAAGAGCTGGAAAGTATTTCCTGACTCTTGTATCAAATACTTCTAAATTATTGAATAAAAAATATTGAATTAGAGGAAAATGGATTAAATATGTCTTCATAAAATAATGTTTTGGATGATTTCTCTGTCTGGAATCAATTGTAATGATGTTATACACATTTGATATTGAAAAAAAACATAAAAAAGCACAATAATATAGAATTTAATCCTAATCTTCGCTGTCTTCGGCCTCCACTGTCAGAGGCTGACAGCTAACAGCATAGATACAGCACTGTATGCAATCAGCTCTGGAGCTCCCTCTAGTGGTGGTAGGAGGTACCCCCCAAAAAACAACAGAAAATCACATTGTAGGATTTTAATATAATTAATTTGCATTTTATTGCATGAAATAAGTATTTGATACAAAAGAAAAACAGAACTTAATATTTGGTGCAGAAACCTTTGCAGTTACAGAGGTCAGACGTTTCCTGTGGTTCTTGACCAGGTTTGCACACACTGCAGCAGGGATATTGGCCCCCTCTTACAAACAGATCTACAGAGGTTTCAGGTTTTCGGGCTGTCACTGGGCAACATTGAGTTTCATCTCTATAGATAGATAGATAGATAGATAGATAGATAGATAGATAGATAGATAGATAGATAGATGGATAGTTTTCTTTCTCTTCCTCCGTCCCCGTTCTCAGCTCGTGATCACCTTTATATCTTTGCTGATCACGTCCCTAATGCAGTTGTCAAGCCCCAGAGCCGTTAATTGATGAAATTCTATTTACGGTAGATCTCGGCCACCGGGAGACGCAGAGACGGAGACAGAAAATCCTTGCAGCCCGGACATTTCTGTACAGAATTTCTCATTTATCCACCAGCTCTGCGCTTCTCATGCCGGTCACGCACGGCGCCCATTATAAACTCAATATTTAATATATGTAAGGCATGATATTGTCGCCCACCGGGCAGTGGGGTGTCGGTCCCTCCAACTGGAGATGGGATTAAGTGTGACATTTTTATTACACACTCGGTATTTTTCATTTCATACTCAGGTTCCTTCCATTCATTGATTCATTCGGTGGATTTTTTTTTTCCATTTATTTTAACTATTTATTGGTTCGGACGCTCCTCACTTTGAGTTGTTTTTTTTTTGCCATTGGATAAATTAATTCAGTAATGGTTAATTATAAAAAAAAAAGTGGAGCAAGACATGACTGCATCCGGTGGTCTGTAACCATGGTAACACATAGCTCTGCATCGCAGCTGCGTGCCGAAACCTGAAGATTTTTGATCGGGACGAAAAACAAAGTTAATTTAATTTTTTTAGATGCATTGACACAGATTGCATAAGTCTACATCACCTCTAAACTAAAGGTGTGGTGTATTTTTTTTTTACATCATGTTGACACATTGCTCTGCACAGGAGCTGTATACATTTTTAAACCAGACTTATTGAAAGGTTGCTTTTTCTTATTTTAGATGCATTTGCTCAATAATAAAAGGATTGCATAAGTCTATACCCCTTTGTGTATTTATAGTCCATCACCATGTTGACACATAGCTCTGCATTGGAGCTGTATACACAAATGGTAGGATTGACTAAAAAAAATGTGTCCATTTTATTATGAAGGTGTCATTCAATAAAAAAAATATCTTACATAAGTATGTACACCCATTAAACTAAATGTATGTTCGTATTCAATCACCATTTTGACCCATAGCTTTTCATTGGAGCTGTATACACAAACGATAGATTTTTTTAGTTTATATGTAATTTTCCTAACCCTAACTAGTGTTACTTTTAGAGTTGAGACTAGAGTTAGAGCTATGATTAGTAATAGGGTTAGGACTAGGTTAGAGCTAGGGTTAACACTAAGGTTATGACTAGGGTTAGGACTAAGGTTAAGATTAGGGTTAGGACTAGGGTTAGGACTAAGTTTAGGACTAGGGTTGGGACTAGGGTTAAGATTAGGGTTAAGATTAGGGTTAGGACTAGGGTTAGGACTAAGGTTAGGACTTAGGTTAGGGGTAGGGTTGGGACTAGGGTAAGGGTTAGGACTAGGATTGAGGCTAAGGTTAGAACTAGGGCTAGGGATAAGATTAGGACTAGGTTTAGTGCTAAGGATAGGACTACGGTTTGAGGTAGGATTAAGACTAAGGTTAGAGGTTGAGTTAGGATTAGGGTAAGGGTTAGGACTATGATTGTGGCTAAGGTTAGAACTAGGGATAGGATTAGGACTAGGGTTAGAGCTAGGATAAAGTCTAAGGTTAGGATAAGGGATAGAGCTAGGGTTAAGACTAGGGTAAGGATTAGAACTAGGATTAAATCTAGGGTTAGGACTAAGATTAGGACAAGGTTTGAACTAGAGTTAAGCCTAGGTTTAGAATTAGGATTCAGACTAGGGATAGGACTAAGCTTAGGGTTAAGACTTTTCTTAGGGTAGGGTTAGGACTAGGGTAAGGGTTAGAATTAGGACTAGGGTTAAGACTTGGGTTAAGACTAGTGTTAGGGATAGCATTAGGAATAAGGTTAGGTTTAGGACTAGGATACAAAAACAGTTTAATAAAAAACTGTAAAATTAAATAAAAATAATAAACAGTTTAAAAAAGTCAAACAATTTTTAACTTATTTTTAAAATGTTATTTCCATGTTTCCTGAGGTAGAGGGCAAAAAATACTAGCCTGGCCCTGTGTGCTACACCCCCGATACCTAGGACTTTCTGCACAATTTTAAGCCTCCCCTTCTGTGCAGCCGCCGCAGTGAAGTTGACATGTGCTAATGGATCGCTTTACTCTGATGCTGTGAAAATAAAATAAGCTGTTTAGTGATGCAGAAAACAAAAATGCCTTTATATTCCGAGCTCCATTTATTCTAATTTTAGGATGTGAGGCCTCTGGAGCCGGAGCCTGACATGTGCAGTTTAGTATTTGTTTCATACAGTGGCATAGATGTATCGCCAGCACTGTCCATCAGACGTGGTGCATCTTAATGAGGTGATCTCCATAAATTAATATCATTATTTTCTCATCTGTGAATGTTCTGCCAACTGTTCTAAATTCATGTTCTTTCTTTGTATTGCCCGAATCCTTCTATTTCCATTTTCTGATTGATCTGAAATATTTTATTACCAAAGAGACGAAGCCTTTAGCGTCACCAGCCTGACCCCATGGCCGTTCCTAATGTTGGAGAGACAGGGAACCTCCATTGTAGATGTGTCTGGACTCTGTTCTGTGTTTGCTCACTCTAAAGCAAGCAAGCTTCACCTCCGATATATATATATATATATATATATATATATATATATATATACTGTATGGCTGCACAGATTAATCATGCAGCCCACACAGGCATAAATAATGCCACCATACAGTATGCAGTGCCTTTAAAATGGTGCCATGTGCACACCAGGTGTCCAAAAATTATGCGATACAAATAGCGACCTTGAAAAGAACCAGCACAGATGTGGTCCCCATGGGCACTGCAAAGTCTGTGAAAATAGGAGCTTTCAATCATTGGTGGTTGGAGTGCTGGTGTCAAGCAGTAGCTGAAAAGGGGCTGTAAAATGGTGCCATGTGTCCAAAAATTATGCTATGCATATAGGACCTTAAAAAGAATTAGCAAAGATGTGGTCCCCATGGGTACTGCAAAGTCTGTGAAAATAGGAGCTTTCAATCATTGATGGTTGGAGTGCTGGTGTCAAGCAGCAGTTGAAAATGGGCTATTAAATGGTGCCATGTGTCCAAAAATTATGCAATACATCTAGGGACCTTGAAAAGAATCAGCACAGATGTGGTCTCCGTGGGTACTGCAAAGTCCATGAAAATAGGAGCTTTGGTGGTTGGAGTGCTGGTGTCAAGCAGCAGCTGAAAAAGGGTTACATTTTTATCATTGTGGCGATGCTCAGCTTTATGCATCAGATTTCTATAATTTATGTAATTGCCCCTTTTGACCCATCACTAGCACACATCTGGAAGTGTGAAGGAGAGCCATCAGCTTACATTTCTAATTAGCTCTATGGGAATCGCAGTAACGGCACGTCTTGCTTCTGTCATCTCTCTCCTTGTCCGACAAGAGTGATGGCTTAAGCTGCCGCACAGAATGAATACCAAAAAAGAAAAACCTTGGTATCGAAGTCAGACAAAATCTCAGGTGCCAAGGTCAAACTGTTTCCATTACGGCTGCAATAATATATCTATGGAGCGAGTTATTTGTTGTAATGGAGACCGTGACCACAGGCTGACGACGCATCAGGAATCTTAATGAAGGGATGTCTACTTTGAAAATTCCCATCCATGTTGGAGATATCTCACAGGTGAGCACCGCAAGACGTTCTGTGCATCTAAAAACTACCAGTAAATGTGTAGATTTTTAAAGGGTCCAGTTCACAAAGCCCTCTTGTTCAGGAGCCTAATCTCTGGGCCAAAATGGAGACACTGGAGAAAGAGCAGCTCTCTCCCGGGAAGACAAGACCACCTGTTGATTTTAATGGGAACTGTCTAATGCCTCCTTTCACCTGCAGATGAGCTGCAACAAAATGAAATAGTTACCGTCATGCTTCCTAATCCCTACAGATTACAGTTAATCAGGTCCCAATAGGTGACACTTAGGGTCAAAGTATCCTCCATGAAAGAGTTGTCCCACCTTGACCAACTGCTTGGATTCTGACATCTGGAAACTCTCTCGGTCAAAAACAAGGTTCTGAAATGCCTTTTGAGAAAGTATCCTTCCTCTTCCTTCGAAGGATAGTCACACTTCAGTCAATTGCTTGGATTCTGACATCTGGAACCTCAACTAGTCCTGAGAACAGTGTTCGGTAATGTATCTCAACAATGGAGCGTTGGCTGAGCATTCACATCCGAAAAGATGTAAGATGTGATCCCTAAAAATGTAATCTGAAAATACTTATGTTCAAGGTGTATCCAAATTCAAAATTATCCTCAATAAAAAGGTACCATCTGCAAAGGTGCATAATTTCTAGCACTGTTCCTGTGCATTGTGCCATCCTAGGTCATGCGCAAGCGCTAACTTCCCACCTCTTAAAGTGCCACTGTACATCAACATCTCAGGCTTTATAATGTTCCTTCACACAGTGCTTTGTGCAAGAGCAGCAAGGTCCTTTAAGATCCGGAATTTGGCCAAGGTGCGTTGTTCTAGTTCTGGGTTCTTGACTACGTCCTCTTGTCTTTTGCCTATCGATTACTTATGACCACATTCTGTCTTTCCTAATCCATCCATTATTTTACCTAACATTTCCGTGAGTTGTGACTTGGAAATTTTCAGTCTTCTTACTCACCAGCCATTGTTATAGGAGATTACTCTGGCAGTGGTGACCTTGACACTCCTGTGATAAAGTCTGACCTCTTTGGGTAAAGGTGAAGAACTCAAAGTTCTAAAACAACAATCCTTTGATTAGGCAATGTTTAACCTGTTCATAACCCTATGGGTCCACCTGTATTGTTATACACCTGTCCTGGGTTTGGGCTCTTCTTCCTTCACCTCAGTACACTAAACTTTCAAGTGCTCCACGTCTGGCTTTGCAGGTAGCCCAGCGTGCTACCATGTAATCATCTACCTAGGCCTAGTTAAAGCCTCCCTAGCCCCACACCTGTGTCTTGATATTAAGATTTTCTAGTTGCTCCGCATTTCTCCTACCTGTTCTTGGTCTTCTTGGACCTTAGCTATGAGGTCCGCCTGTCACTTCCAGAACGTCTTCTATCTGCTTCCAAAATCTTTGCTACCTGTTCTGGGTCTTCTAGGACCTCAGCTATGCGTTCCGCCTGCGGCTTCCCAAACCTTTGCTACCTTTTTTAGGTCTTCTAGGACCTCTGCTATGTATCTTCCTGCAGGTTCCAAGGCTTCTCCTGTCAGCTTGCAGCTTCCAGGACCTCTTTTACCTGTTCACGGTCTTTCAAGACCTCTTCAATGTGTCTGTCTTCGGCTTCAAGGATGTCTGTTTTCTGCCTGTGGCTTCCAGGACCTCTGCTACCTGTTTCTTGTATACTTCATCTGCCTGCTTTAACAAACCACTTGGTATGTGTGCCCACCAAGACCTTGGGTTTTGAGACTCCGCCTCACCTGGGGAGCCCATTACATGCATCTTTCCTTGATACCACATACTTTGGCCAATCTTTTGCGCCAGGAGGAACACACAAAGGGACAGCAACATTTTTCTTTTTTTTTAATCATGCTTCTTATATATCTTGTCTCATTTCCTTCATGCCACCTAAGTGTGAGTTTGGGCACCAACAAAGCCTACTGAATAGTTCTGGAAGCAACCAGGAAGCCGGCCATACTTTGTAGGGGAGTAGTTGGAAAACATAACCTAGGAAGGCCGACCATGCCATTGCAGGTTTGGAGGCAAAGTCAGTTCAATTGGTGAGACTCAGAGGTGAAACTCATCACACGGGCACAGATTTTGTACTTCGATACGGTGGCATCACTAAAATCTCGTGGGCACCAAACTCTCCAATAATACTGGTCTTTTCCTATAGAGCAAAGAGATGTTTTGGACCAAGGTACAACCACTGAAAGCACTAGTGCCCATGCTTCGTGAGGAGGTATGGATGGTTTAATGGAAGGACTTTAGAAGCCCCACGAACTATCGAGGTGGTATCCAGCATCTGAACGGCAGCCAGTTGCTTATCAAAAGTTCCCGATATGTAGTAAAATAAATGAAGGTAGAAAAGATGAAAAAAGTTATTTGATAACATTGTAAAAGCACAGCTGGCATCACACCGGACTGACACAGCTTTTTATTTAATCATTTTAATGTCAGAGCAGAGAGTTGCCTGTGAGCCCAGGTCCTCTTTGAAATGTAATGCAATCTGATTAATTTCTTTATGGATTCAAGAGAAGAAAAAATGCCACTTACTTAAATTAGGGGCTTTCTTGTAAAGGAATTGCATGTCGTTACAGTGGGCTGAGAGCCCAGATCATTCATCAGCCGGCTAAGCAAAATGACTGGAGAAACGCAGCAAGAAAAGCAGAAAATGTAACAGACTCCATCAACCTCTATAGCAAGAAAAATGGCAGACGTTAAAAATAACTAAAATAACTCATAATAAACAACCCGTGTATAAGAATTATTACTACAATACTGCCCATGTGGACAAGAATATAACTACTGTAATACTGCCCCTATGTACAAGAATATAACTACTATAATACTGCCCCCTATGTACAAGAATATAATTACTATAATAATGCCCCTATGTACAAGAATATAACTACTATAATACTGCCCCTATGTACAAGAATATAACTACTATAATACTGCTCCTATGTATAAGAATATAACTACTATAATACTGCCCCTATGTACAAGAATATAACTACTATAATACTGCCCCTATGTACAAGAATATAATTACTATAATACTGCCCCGATGTACAAGAATATAACTAATACTGCTCCCTATGTACAAGAGTATAACTACTATAATACTGCCCCTATGTACAAGAATATAACTACTATAATACTGCCCCTATGTATAAGAATATAACTACTATAATACTGCTCCTATGTACAAGAATATAACTACTATAATACTGCTCCTATATACAAGAATATAACTACTGTAATACTGCCCCCATGTACAAGAATATAACTACTATAATACTGCCCCTATGTATAAGAATATAACTACTATAATACTGCTCCTATGTACAAGAATATAACTACTATAATACTGCTCCTATGTACAAGAATATAACTACTGTAATACTGCCCCTATGTATAAGAATATAACTACTATAATACTGCTCCTATGTACAAGAATATAACTACTATAATACTGCTCCTATGTACAAGAATATAACTACTATAATACTGCCCCTATGTACAAGAATATAACTACTATAATACTGCTCCTATGTACAAGAATATAACTACTATAATACTGCACCTATGTACAAGAATATAACTACTATAATACTGCTCCTATGTACAAGAATATAACTACTATAATACTGCTCCTATGTACAAGAATATAACTACTATAATACTGCCCCTATGTACAAGAATATAACTACTATAATACTGCTCCTATGTACAAGAATATAACTACTATAATACTGCTCCTATATACAAGAATATAACTACTGTAATACTGCCCCCATGTACAAGAATATAACTACTATAATACTGCCCCTATGTATAAGAATATAACTACTATAATACTGCTCCTATGTACAAGAATATAACTACTATAATACTGCTCCTATGTACAAGAATATAACTACTGTAATACTGCCCCTATGTATAAGAATATAACTACTATAATACTGCTCCTATGTACAAGAATATAACTACTATAATACTGCCCCTATGTACAAGAATATAATTACTATAATACTGCCCCGATGTACAAGAATATAACTACTATAATACTGCCCCCTATGTACAAGAATATAATTACTATAATAATGCCCCTATGTACAAGAATATAACTACTATAATACTGCTCCTATGTACAAGAATATAGTTACTATAATACTGCTCCTATGTACAAGAATATAACTACTATAATACTGCTCCTATGTACAAGAATATAACTACTATAATACTGCTCCTATGTACAAGAATATAATTACTATAATACTGCCCCTATATACAAGAATATCACTACTATAATAGTTACTCTATATTGTATATATGGATACTACTTTTGCAATGGGCAACATTTATCTACTTTTATGTGGCTGTTACAAGTGCTTTTTTCTGTCAGCAATGCAGTGATTTTCTGTAGTGATCTGTGTATATATAAGCTCATGGACTGGTTTTGGATATATTGGTCACTTTTAAGTCTCTTACTAATGACACCAATATGACTGCACGAGAGAAGTTTGTCAGTTGAAGTAAATGAAACATTAAAATGAAGAGTCCTCCAGATCCATCACTGGATAGATAAACCTGTCTACTCATTATTACTATAAACAACCATCCAAATACTCCTCGATTTATTGGGAATAATGTGACATCTGCAGTATTTCTTTTTTCTGCCTCCAAGAAAGAGTAATAAACTATAATATATGATGGGATATATAGCACTGTCCAGCTGACAGTATAACAGAGAGTATGCATATACACAGCTCTCAGAATACTGTATCACAGTTATTAAAAATACTTGAAAGAAACTGGACCAAGCATAGCAGACAAATCCTGTACTGATCCTGAGTTACATCCTGTATTATACTCCAGAGCTGCACTCACTATTCTGCTGGTGCAGTCACTGTGTACATACATTACATTACTGATCCTGAGTTACGTGTTGTATTATACTCCAGAGCTGCACTCACTATTCTGATGGTGCAGTCACTGTGTACATACATTACTGATCCTGAGTTACATCCTGTATTATACTCCAGAGCTGCACTTACTATTCTGCTGGTAGAGTCACTGTGTACATACATTACATTACTGATCCTGAGTTACATCCTGTATTATACTCCAGAGCTGCACTCACTATTCTGCTGGTGCAGTCACTGTCTACATACATTACTGATCCTGAGTTACATCCTGTATTATACTCCAGAGCTGCAAATACTATTCTGCTGGTAGAGTCACTGTGTACATACATTACATTACTGATCCTGAGTTACATCCTGTATTATACTCCAGAGCTGCACTCACTATTCTGCTGGTGCAGTCACTGTGTACATACATTACATTACTGATCCTGAGTTACATCCTGTATTATCCTCCAGAGCTGCACTCACTATTCTGCTGGTGGAGTCACTGTGTACATACATTATATTACTGATCCTGAGTTACGTTACATCTTGTATTATACTCCAGAGCTGCACTCACTATTCTGCTGGTGCAGTCACTGTGTGCATACATAACATACTGATCCTGAGTTAAATCTTGTATTATACCCCAGAGCTGCACTCACTATTCTGGTGCAGACACTGTGTACATACATTACATACATAACATTACTGATCCTTAGTTACATCCTGTATTATACTCCAGAGCTGCACTCACTATTCTGCTGGTGCAGTCACTGTGTACATACATTACATTACTGATCCTGAGTTACATCCTGTATTATACTCCAGAGCTGCACTCACTATTCTGCTGGTGCAGTCACTGTGTACATACATTACACTACTGATCCTGAGTTACATCCTGTATTATACCCCAGAGCTGCACTCACTATTTGCTGGTGCAGTCACTGTGTACATACATTACATTACTGATCCTGAGTTACATCCTGTATTATACTCCAGAGCTGCACTCACTATTCTGCTGGTGCAGTTACTGTGTACATATATTACATTACTGATCCTGAGTTACATCCTGTATTATACTCCAGAGCTGCACTCACTATTCTGCTGGTGCAGTTACTGTGTACATACATTACATTACTGATCCTGAGTTACATCCTGTATTATACCCCAGAGCTGAACTCACTATTCTGCTGGTGCAGTCATGGTACTACATTACTGTCTGAGTTACCCTATTATACTCCAAGCTGCACTCACTATCGCGTCACCTGTGTACACTTCGACCCTGAGTTACATCTGTATTATACTCCAGAGCTGCACTCACTATGCTGCTGGTGCAGTCACTGTGTACATACATTACTGATCCTGAGTTACATCCTGTATTATACTCCAGAGCTGCACTCACTATGCTGCTGGTGCAGTCACTGTGTACATACATTACTGATCCTGAGTTACATCCTGTATTATACCCCAGAGCTGAACTCACTATTCTGCTGGTGCAGTCACTGTGTACATACATTACTGATCCTGAGTTACCTCCTGTATTATACTCCAGAGCTGCACTCACTATTCTGCTGGTGCAGTCACTGTGTACATACATTACTGATCCTGAGTTACCTCCTGTATTATACTCCAGAGCTGCACTCACTATTCTGCTGGTGCAGTCACTGTGTACATACATTACATTACTGATCCTGAGTTACATCCTGTATTATACCCCAGAGCTGCACTCACTATTCTGCTGGTGCAGTCACTGTGTACATGACACGCACCACATGTGTGGATACCAGGGCTATGGGGTACTCGGAGCCGAGCCCATCGATTTCTATGGGAGATGTCACTGGCAGCGGGGCTCGGTCCGTGGCCCTGGCGGTCATGCAATGGGGAATATTTACAGGGGATTATTAGGATAGGTAGTTCGTGACGCCACCTGTGGTATCTGATCAATTGGACCAGCGCTGCTATAAGGATCTTCACAGGGGATGTTATGGGGCAGCTGGGTGGTAAGTCTCCCACAGGTGAGACTGGTCCCTGGAAGTCTATGGTGATGATGCAGGGTGTAGTTAAGAATTCAGTCACACACAATGCAGCTTCTTTTCATACCTTTACTGGTAGATGGTTCAGGCAGGTCCCGGGGAGCTGGTCGGGGTGGAGAATGCACATTCGGGATACCGCTGAGCAGGTTAGAGGCCTCCTTTACTTCATATGTATCTGAGTCCAAACTTGCATGAAGCGAAGTTAACTCTGTAATCTCCAGCTTTTCTCAATAGCTGCCAAGCCCGGCTGACATAGTGGTAGAGCCTTCTATGTCTCTGATTTTCAGATGTTGAAAAGAACAAAGTCCCTCTATGCAGGGCCCTGCTAAAAGTCCTTGTTCTCCCTGACTCCGTTTACGTATTGGCGCTTAGGGCTGCTCTCTGCGACCTGTAGTCCAGATAGCCTCCGGTTATCTTGTTACTAAGCTTGAAACTCTAGCAACGCTTCGGACCCCGGTGTCCGGTGAATTAGTGCAGATAATTTGGTACCTGAAGCACTTCTCTCTGTCTTCTCCACTGCGCCCTTCGCCTGCTCTCGCTCTTATCATAAGCACTTGTAGCTTTGATGGAAATGTCAGCTTTCTCCAGAGCTCGCTGAGCAGCTCTCAGTATCCTCCTTGTTTCAGCTTCTGTTGAGGTACTGATTAAGGGTAGCTCTGACTAGGCTAGGATGATTCACTTCACCCTACTAGCCTCCACTTCCTTGTCAGGTGAGCTACGCTAGCTCTGCGAGGATTCAGTCCTCTCTCCTCTCCCTCCAAGTCCAGACTGGACTGACACTGAACTGCACTGTCCTAAGACAGGAAACTGACTGATCTGAGCTCTTCTCAGACAGGAAACTTGAATGAGCTCTGCTACGTGTCACTACCTCCTATACCCCTGGTGGGTGTGTCTGAAAGTGTGAGTGACGTGAATGGATAACAAGCTTTTGCGGTTACCTTCCTGTGCATTCTCCTGGATTATTTGTGTGCCTGACATAGCTGGGCCACACATCCCCCCTTGGTTAAACACAGCACTCCCGGGCTGTAAAAGAGAAAAAGAAAACATTTTTGTTTTGCATTAAACAACAACATTTTAACTCTTCCCATCCGGGAGGTACGAATTCTTGAACGTTACAATTTGTACATTAGAAAAAATACAAAAGTATCAAAAGTATCAAAACATTCTCATTATACAAGACACATTCTTGTGGAGGACCCGCACCAAACCTCCCACGGGGTCCTAGGTGGGCTGCAGGACTTCTGACTGCAGACCTCACTCTAGGCCACACCATACGGGTTTTTCTTCAGAGGTAGATAGTAATGGTTTCGTGTAAAACTAAGATAAGGCACCGTAGTGCAACTATTTACAAAGCAAGTTCTTGGGCTGGCACAGTCCACAGCCACGCAGTCCATTGGCATGGTTAAAACACATTTCAAATAATTACATTAATACTTTTTCAAACTTTATACAATTTGTCAGTGACAATAAACCCTGTCTGGGTCTTGCTAGACTAGTTTACTAGGACTACTCCTGATAGCGAATAGGTAGTTTTCCTTTAGTGATACGTTCTGACCTACGTGGGGTAGCGTCAGGTATAGTAGTCTCTAACCTTTCTGTTCTACGTAACGGCAAACTATAGATATGACTCCACCTCTCTGGGACCTGGCAAGCATGCTAGCGACTGGGCGAGGCGGTACTGCTTCACCAGGGGACTCCATTGCTGGTGGTGCTGCTTCTTGTGGCTCCGCTGCTTGGGATCCCAATAGTTGAGGGTCTGCCGGAATAGGTCCTTCTGGAACTTGGTCAACTGGCACAATTGGTATAACTGGATGTAGAGACTCCTATTGCGGTTGATAAAACTGCAGCACAGGAATAATTACAGCGTCTCCCAATCTGGGCCAATCCGCAGGTAAATCTCCCAAATCCGTGTGTATGACCGCTTCATCATTTTCTTTCTGAAGGACAACAGGTTCTTCCTCACGAAGCTTTAATGGGCCAGGCACAACTTTAGATGATCTCTAGACACAGTTGCAGTCGTTTTTCCTCCATCCTTGCTGATGGTACAGGTCTTTCTGTTATCAAAATTGGAATTTTGCACGACATATGGCTCCTGTTCCCACTGATCATCCAATTTGTGCATTCTTCTTTTCCTTTTTAGCACAGTTTCTCCAGGCATCAAAGGCTTAGCGGGAGCATTTTTGTTATAGTTCTTCTCTTGTTTTTCTCTTACTTTATTGAGACTGTCTTCCACGCAGGCTTGTACTCTCCTGTACTGTTCTTGTCGGTTTGTGTCCCAATCTTCAGCACTGTCATCAGCCTCTGGTTCTACCACACCAAGTTCCAAATCCATTGGCAGCCTTCCCGGTCTTGCTCTCATAAGGTAGGCTGGAGTGCAGTTGGTGGAGCTTACTGGTATGTGGTTGTACAAGTCAACCAGGTCAGGTAACAAGTCTGGCCACCGATTTCTTTCTTCCAGTGGTACAGTTTTCAGTAAATCCATGACAATGTGATTCATCTTTTCACAAAGGCCGTTGGTCTGAGGGTGGTATGGTGTTGTTCTGATCTTTTTACATCCATACAATTGACAGAATTCCTTAAACAGTTCAGCTTCAAAGGCTGGACCTCGATCAGTCAGCACCTGCTCCGGATATCAGTGTGGTCTGCAGAAACTTGCTTGGAAGGTTCTTGCTGCTGTCTCTGCTGTCATATCTTTGACAGGGGCGACCACCAGAAACCTGGAATAGTGATCCACCATGGTCAGGGCATATGTGTATCCCGACCTGCTTGGGGACAACTTGACGTGATCCAATGCCACGATCTCCAGGGGACGAGTCGTCCGGATAGGCTGCAAGGGTGCTCTCTGACTATGATAGTCTTTTCGTCTGAGACCACAGGGTCCACAGTTCCGGCACCACTTCTCGATGGAGCTGCGCATCCCTACCCAGTAGAGCCGACACCTCAACAGGGTCTCCAGCTTTTTCCAGCCAAAGTGCCCCGCTTGATCGTGGTAGGCTTCTAGCACCATTTGGATGTCTGCTCTGGGGACCACTATTTGCCAAACCATCTCATGGGTCCTTGGGTCGACGTATCTCCTACACAACTTCTCTCGGTAGATGAACAACCGGCTTCTCTCATTCCACAGGAGCTTTGCTGGTATGGGTGCATCTTTCTCCAAGGAAGAACCTTCCTGTCTTATCAGCTCCTTGACACGGCTGACCACTGGATCGCTGTCCTGAGTCTCCTTCCAGCTGTGATGAGGTAAAGGGTTCAACATCTCACCACACCGCTTTCTGTAGACTCGTTGCTCTTGGACCATCCCATTTCGGTGGAACGCAGGTAGCTCGATTTCTTCCAGATCATCTGATTCTTCCTCCGTGTCGGATTCATGCGGCATTCTGGACAAGGCGTCCGCGTTAGCATTTTTACGGCCCGCTCTGTACTTGATGGTGAACTGATAGTTTGACAGCCGAGCCATCCAACGTTGCTCCATGGCTCCCAGCTTGGCTGTTTCAAGATGCGTCAAGGGGTTGTTGTCTGTGTACGCAGTGAACTTGTTGGAGGCAAGGTAATGTTTGAATCTTTCGGTAATGGCCCAGACCAGCGCCAAGAACTCCAGTTTGAAGCTGCTGTAGTTTTCCGGGTTCCTCTCAGTTGGCCTGAGCTTTCTGCTGGCATATGCGATGACTTTTTCTTGGCCATTCTGCTTCTGACTGAGGACCGCTCCCAATCCCTCGTTACTGGCATCGGTGTACAGCAGGAACGGTTGGCTGTAATCTGGGTAGGCTAAGATTTCATCGCCTGTCAGGATCTCTTTCATCTCTTTGAATGCCTCAGCTTGTTCCTTACCCCAATTGAATGGAGGGTTTCTGCTCTTGAGAGGTTGTCCGACCAGGAGGTCCTGCAAAGGCCCGCCTTCTTGGTGTAATCTTTTACAAACCTCCTGTAGTAACCTGTTAGTCCCAGGAACTGACGCACCTCCTTTAGATTCTTTGGCTCCGGCCATTTCTGGATGGCTGTGACCTTCTCGGGGTCCGGCGCTACTCCTTCGGAACTGACAATATGTCCCAAGTACTGTACCTTCCGTTTGAGCAGATGGCATTTAGAGGGCTTCAGTTTCATCCCATACTTGGACAGTGACTCGAATACCTCCGCCAGGTGCTTCAGATGATCTTCATATGTCTTGGAGTACACAATTACGTCGTCCAGGTACAGCAGCACAGTTTCGAAGTTGAGATGTCCCAGGCAGCTCTCCATCACTCTCTGGAATGTTCCTGGGGCACTGCTGAGGCCGAACGGCATTCTGTCAAACTCGCAGAGTCCCATTGGGGTGGTGAAAGCAGTTTTCTCCCGATCCTCCTCAGCCACAGCTACTTGCCAGTACCCACTAGTAAGGTCGAGGGTAGAAAAGTAGTTAGCCGTTTTCAGAGCAGCTAAGGATTCCTCAATGCGTGGTAGTTGGTATGCATCTTTATGTGTTATGCGATTTACTTGTCGGTAATCTACACACATTCTCATGCTACCATCCTTTTTCTTAACTAGAACTAGAGGTGCTGCCCAGGGCTACAACTATCCCTTATCACCCCGGCTTTCTTCATGTCACGCAGCATTTCCTTAGCTTTCTGATAGTGGGCTGGAGGTATAGGCCTGTACCGCTCTTTGATGGGAGGATGACTGCCTGTAGGGATATGATGCTGTACTCCCTTAATTGTCCCAAAGTCGAGTGGGTGTTTGCTAAATACTTGTGCATACTCTTGTACCACCCGTAGTACCCCCTGTTTCTGGTGGACGGAAGTGGTGTCTGTCCCTATATGAAGCTGCTGACACCAGTCCGCTACCGGGGTTGCCGGATCATTATCCTCCGCTGGTTGGCGGGAGGCTAAGGACTCGGTTGTGAGGATAGAATTGTTATCTACGGCATGTAATTTAGCAACTGTGGCATAACGTGGTAAATTTACTTCGTCGTCCCCCCAGTTGAGAAGTCGTACTGGTACTCTCCCATTTATTACTTCCACTACCCCTCTAGCAATCATGAGTGTAGGTCTGTGTTCTGAGCGATGGGGTTCTACTACTGCTTGGTAGTTCTGTCCCCTCAGACCTATGGCTGCTCTACACCATATTAGCATTTCACTCATTGGGGGTATCACAATGGGGTTCGAGTCTGTGACCCGTACATTACCGATTTCACCATCTGTAAGCTTCGCTTGCTGCTGGCACATCAGGGCCCGGATCTCCCTCTGGATCACTCCCTTCTGCTTTGGCTTGGCAACTTCAGCGAGCTGTTGGAGCAAAAACACAACTTCTCCCAGACAGTTACTGATAATGTTAGTACCTAATATCACATTTAGGCCATTTTCCTCATTTACAGTCCTGACTACTAGAAGACCCTGATCCTTCAGCGCCACTCTGCCCACTTTTACGTTCACGTTTTTGGCTCCAATTACTTCAACAGGGAGACCATTGGTGGCGTACACCGTCAAGTCAGGGCTCGGGGGCTGGAGACTGTCCATGGACCAAAATTTATTGTAAAGGACATCAGGTATGATGGTCACCTGAGATCCAGTGTCCAGCAGTGCAGGGATTGCAATCCCGTCCAGAATTATGGACAGGTAGGGCCGTCCACCCACGAACCTGCGGTTCCAATCTAAGGGGCCTGATGAGTCTACTCCTGGGTGTTGGCCCTCTGACCCAGGATCGGCTCGTTTAAAGGACATTGTTGAGCCATATGACCTTTTTGATTGCAGCGGTAGCAGATGATCTCTCGGCGAGGATGGTGTTGATCAGGAGTCGCTCCTGGGGGTGGCGTGGTCCTCCTCCGGTGAGGCGACGTCCTCCATTTCCTCCGGTTCATCCAAGGAACATCCTCCGGACAGTCGGCTAGTAGGATCTTTCCTCCTTCCTCTTTCCGCAGTTGCAGGGCATCCATTACAGTGGCCAAGTTCTTAGTCAGCTGGCGCACTTCTGAGCGCAGACATTCCAACTCACTAGGGGGCGCCACCTGCGTTTTAGCTTCTGCCACCTGCGGGGAAAAGGTGGGTACTGCCGGCTTAAGAGTGGCTTCACCCGTGTGATACCGATTTGCCACCTCAGGCTTTTCCAGGGGCCGCAGTCCTTTTATTGCCATGTCCTTTAGGGCATCAAAGGTGGCATCTGGATGATCCAAGGACCACCAGTTTACAGTCCTGCCTTCCGCTGGAGACCTCAGTCCCCGCACGAATTGCTCTTTCAACATTTGGCTCTCATCAATGGACTTGTAGGGTTAGCCTGTTTAAGAGCTCGCAGGGCCCCCTGTAGTCGGCAGGCGTAGTCCCTAATACTGTCACCCGGTCTCTGGAAGCACTGATAAAATGCCATCCGGAGATCCGTTTCTGTGCGGTCCTCAAAGATGGCCTGTAGCTTTAAGAGAATCGCAGGTACTGACTCCTGGTCTGCAATGGGCCAAGTCTCTACTTCTCTCTCAGCCGCACCAGCTAACTGTCCTATTACCACAGCAGCTTTTTGCTTTTTAGTCATTGAGTACATATCCAAAATACTACATATTTTCCTTTTAAACCCTGGCAGGGTGTCTGGCTCGCCGCTGTACTGGGGGAGCCACTTCGCTCCAGGCATGTATGGGAGCGTTAGCGGCATGAGCGGGACCACCGGGCCAGGTGAGGGGCCTGCCCCTCCATCCTGCGCTACAACGCCAAGCGGTGGACTATTGGGGCCACCGGCTGGGGCCGCTCCGTCTGCCGGTTGCTGCGACATGTTGATGCCCCCTTGATTAATCTGAGCCTACCTCTTTCACAGGCTGCAGCGTCGCAGGCACAGCGGTGGAGACAGGACCTTTGTCGCTGGCGCTCTGATGTCAGAGCGTTCACTTCCTGTTTCACAGGACCTGCCGCCGCGTCGGAGTTGGGGGCGTGTCCAGGCAACAGCGCGCTTTTTCAGGTACGCCCCCCTTCTTCACCAGCGCCTGAGGGCGCGAATATTGCGGTAAAGATGGCGGTAAAATGGCGCCAAACACAGCAAACAGTCTTTTCTCACAAAACAGTTCAATAGGCACACAGGACTCACAATTGCAAGTTTCGCATCCTGTTCGTGACGCCAAGTTTAGTTGACACGCACCACATGTGTGGATACCAGGGCTATGGGGTACTCGGAGCCGAGCCCATCGATTTCTATGGGAGATGTCACTGGCAGCGGGGCTCGGTCCGTGGCCCTGGCGGTCATGCAATGGGGAATATTTACAGGGGATTATTAGGATAGGTAGTTCGTGACGCCACCTGTGGTATCTGATCAATTGGACCAGCGCTGCTATAAGGATCTTCACAGGGGATGTTATGGGGCAGCTGGGTGGTAAGTCTCCCACAGGTGAGATGGTCCCTGGAAGTCTATGGTGATGATGCAGGGTGTAGTTAAGAATTCAGTCACACACAATGCAGCTTCTTTTCATACCTTTACTGGTAGATGGTTCAGGCAGGTCCCGGGGAGCTGGTCGGGGTGGAGAATGCACATTCGGGATACCGCTGAGCAGGTTAGAGGCCTCCTTTACTTCATATATAACTGAGTCCAAACTTGCATGAAGCGAAGTTAACTCTGCAATCTCCAGCTTTCTCAATAGCTGCAAAGCCCGGCCGACATTGTGGTGGAGCCTTCTATGTCTCTGACTATCAGATGTTGAAAAGAACAAAGTCCCTTTATGCAGGGCCCTGCTAAAAGTCCTTGTTCTCCCTGACTCCGTTTACGTATTGGCGCTTAGGGCTGCTCTCTGCGACCTGTAGTCCAGATAGCCTCCGGTTATCTTGTTACTAAGCTTGAAACTCTAGCAACGCTTCGGACCCCGGTGTCCGGTGAATTAGTGCAGATAATTTGGTACCTGAAGCACTTCTCTCTGTCTTCTCCACTGCGCCCTTCGCCCTGCTCTCGCTCTTATCATAAGCACTTGTAGCTTTGATGGAAATGTCAGCTTTCTCCAGAGCTCGCTGAGCAGCTCTCAGTATCCTCCTTGTTTCAGCTTCTGTTGAGGTACTGATTAAGGGTAGCTCTGACTAGGCTAGGATGATTCACTTCACCCGTACTAGCCTCCACTTCCTTGTCAGGTGAGCTACGCTAGCTCTGCGAGGATTCAGTCCTCTCTCCTCTCCCTCCAAGTCCAGACTGGACTGACACTGAACTGCACTGTCCTAAGACAGGAAACTGACTGCTCTGAGCTCTTCTCAGACAGGAAACTTGAATGAGCTCTGCTACGTGTCACTACCTCCTATACCCCTGGTGGGTGTGTCTGAAAGTGTGAGTGACGTGAATGGATAACAAGCTTTTGCGGTTACCTTCCTGTGCATTCTCCTGGATTATTTGTGTGCCTGACATAGCTGGGCCACACATACATACATTACATTACTGATCCTGAGTTACCTCCTGTATTATACTCCAGAGCTGCACTCACTATTCTGCTGGTGCAGTCACTGTGTACATACATTACATTACTGATCCTGAGTTACATCCTGTATTATACTCCAGAGCTGCACTCACTATTCTGCTGGTGCAGTCACTGTGTACATACATTACTGATCCTGAGTTACCTCCTGTATTATACTCCAGAGCTGCACTCACTATTCTGCTGGTGCAGTCACTGTGTACATACATCACATCACTGATCCTGAGTTACATCCTGTATTATACTCCAGAGCTGCACTCACTATTCTGCTGGTGCAGTCACTGTGTACATACATTACATTACTGATCCTGAGTTACATCCTGTATTATACTCCAGAGCTGCACTCACTATGCTGCTGGTCCAGTTACTGTGTACATACAGTGCCAGACATTCTTTCCTTCACGTTCCTGTTCTTTTCCCACCCGTGGCTTGATGTGCTTCTCATTAGCAGGGAGGATAATGACCCTTGCGCTTCCTCCATCTTCTTTCTGTGTAAATTATGAGGAGGAAATTTTGTGTGAAATTCATGTTCCTTTTACTGAATAATTATCTTTATAATTACAACATTTAGTAGATAATTACCATTTATTTACATTTTTTATTTTTTTCTCATGACAACTCTTCCTGCCTCTTTGACCTCGTAGCTCAATTTTATCATAATGACATTATTCCTTATAGCGGCCAATCAGATCCTTCCATTTTCTTTGGCTAAAAAACTAAAACGAGTTCAGTATTGAACCTCTTATGAAGTCTTATCCCCAAACATATATCTAAGAAAACACTGATGTAATTGTAGTTTCACTCTTTAGGGTTTTTTTTTTGCTTTCGGGTAAAATCCGACATAAAATTTAAAAAATAAAAAGTTTTGCATTGTTTTAATTCTTTTTTTTATGTTTAATGTTTATTACATTTTTTATTCAACTATGTTATAAAACACTATCTCACTTTCCCTATCCCTAACCCTATTCCCAATCCTAAATCTAGCCCTAACCCTAAACCTAGTCCAAGCTCTAACCCTAACTCTAGTTAGGATCCAATAATAATGTATAATCAGCTGTTATTATATTTTTATGCAAATATGCTATAACAACAACCCTATCCCCAACCTTATTCCCAGCCCTAAACTTAACCTTAGGCCTATTCCTAGTTAGAGCTAGAAAAAGTGTAAAAACTAAAAAGCAGCTGTTGGTAGTGGATGAAGACAGTATGGAATCAAGTGCAAAATGTCGCAAATGGTACTGTCTCCATTCATTATCTGCTCAGTTTGTCATCTCGGTTCCTGCCTATGCAGAGCACTGCAGCCAATGACAAACTCATCGTGCTTTGCATAGGCAGCAACCAACACATTATTCCATACTTTGATCAGTCACTACTAACAGCTGCTTTTTCGATTTTACACTTTTTTTTTACCCTAACCATGGTTAGGGCTAGGGCTAGGATTGGGGTTGGGAATAGGGTTAGGGCTAGGACTAGAATTGGGATTGGGAATAGGGTTAGGGATATGGCTACGTTTGGGGTTGGAATAGGGTTTAGGGCTAGGACTAGGATTGGGGTTGGGAATAGGGTTAGGGTTAGGGCTAGGTTTGGGAATAGGGTTAGGGATAGGGCTACATTTGGGGTTGGGAATAGAGTTAGGGCTGGGATTGGGAATAGGGCTAGGATTGGGATTGGGTAAAAGGTTAGAGATAGAGCTAGGATTGGGATTGGGAATAGGGTTAGGGATAGGGCTAAAATTGGGGTTTGTCATAGGGTTAGGGCTAGAACTAGGATTGGGGTTGGGAATAGGGTTAGGACAGGACTAGGATTGGAGTTGGGAATAGGGTTAGGAATAGGGCTGGTGTTATAACATATTTGCATTAAAATGTAATTTTACATTTTTACGCTTTTTTGGAACCATAGGATTAGAGCAAGGACTAGCTTTAGGGTTAGGGCTAGATTTAGGGCTGTAAGAATAGGCATAGGGCTAGTGTTATGACATTATAACATAGCTGAATACAAAATGTGATGAAAAATGAAACATAAAAGGAACAACGTAAAATTACAAAGCTCATTTCATGATACTAAAATCTTTATCATCTCCTTCGTTGCCTATGCAAAGCACAGCAGTTGATAACAAACTCATCTTACCTGCTGTACTGTGCATAGTCAGCACCTGTGTAAGGGCTCAAAACATCATTATAAGAAGAGCGCTTGATAGTGAGGTTGTGGGGGTAAATTTTGCACCTTCCAAAGAATTTGGCACCTTGGAAAACTGCTGCTGTTCCCCTTCCCCATGCTGCGCCACTAGACTACATCCATCAGTGGGGTGACCTGGAAGCAAGTGCCCCTGCTGGTGAAATAAAATATTACACCGTTGTCAAAAGTCAAATGTCAATCCATGCACAATAATATGCAACATAAGACCTCCGCTCATCAGCTGTAAACTGTGGATGGTCCCACTAGCAAGTGTTCAACCTCTGCAGCTCCACCACAGGTGAAATGAAGTATTACACCTTGAAATAAGTAGTCAATCTATATAATGGGCAGACTTTCTGGTTCCTCCAGCATGAAAGAAGCTTTTTTTTAAACTTTTTCTAGGGTCTAATATCATGATAATGGCATTATTAATTCTGCTCTGCTACATCTCTATACTCCCTCACTTTCTTGCGGCTCTGGAACGATCCGCACAATCCCTTTAAATGCATTCCCTTGGCTGCCGGCTCCCGCTGTTCATCGGCATGCACGACCAGCCCCTAAAATAAAAAATGGCTAACCCAATAACGCACCTGTCAGAATGAGATGTGAGCAGGTGTTTTCGGCACGTGTCCTTTGTAGACACATAACCAATTACGGGGGCTTGAACAGATGCAAAACAAAACAAAAAGCTACAATTAGCCCGTGGGTGAAATGAAACCTCAGTAATTGAATTTTATCCGTTTCATTAAAAGTTTGCGCAGCGTTGTAATAGTATACGGGCGGAAGAGCCGAGCGAGCAGAAAAACATGAAAATCTAATTAACCTCTTACTCATTTTTGCCTAAATAACTGAAAGCCTTAAAAAAATCAATTCTAAAAAAAATCTGAGGGGTAAAAAAAAATTCCGTAAGGGAGTAATGGACAACAGGAGGGCCTGTAATATAACTTGAAAATGCTGCCCCCTTCTGCTGATGGTGAAAATGCCATCACCTGTCTAATCCCCTCACCTCAACCCCATCTCTTACAAGGGAAGAAGTTGTGGGGCATTTGCCCCAGGATTTGTTTGCCAAGGAGGGTGGCATATTTTGAAACTGAGCTTATTTGCCAAAAGTCCTGATTTTTCCTGGATTTCCAGGCAAATTTGGGCTATCTTGGATAAAAAAAAATGGGGTTTATATAAAAGTGCTCCTTGTGGGCGTTCTCAGGAAGTGTTTGGGCATCCCATGAGGAACATAAACATTCCTCCTCACCTTCGCTTGGACACCTAGCTAAGGTAACCATTACTGGCAGACTCTGGTGACAGGGGTCTCCATAGCAAAAATCAAAGTGGACCCCCTAGGACTTAAAAGCTTGGTATTGGTTCCCACCATCAACTTCCTTCAATAACTTGTGGGCTAATGCCATTTTCTCTTGTTTTCTAACAGTGCAGTTCCTCGGGGAGGAGTCTTGAAATTTTAATTGCTTTCTAATAGGTAACGTTGGACAATTAAATACATTGGCCCCTTCTCTCGTAGGGCCACATGAGCTGCTAATATTATAAACTCCTTCTGACCTTTGTTTGGACACCTGGTTAAGGTAACCATTACTGGCAGACTCCGGTGATAAGAGTCTCCATCGCAGAAATCAAAGTGCGCCGCCTAGGACATAACAGCATGGTATTTGGTCTCCCCTTTAATTTCATTCCATAACTTGTTGGTTAAGGCGCTTTTCTACAGGCCAGTTCCTCGGGGGAGGAGTCTTGAATAATTTATCGCTTTCTAATAGGTGACATTGGAAAATGAAATACATTGGTACCTTCTCTCGTAGGACACAGGGCCACATGCGCTGCTCCTATTATAAACTCCTATTATAAACTCCTCGTCACCTTTGCTTACACACCTGGTTAAGGTAACCATTACTGGCACACTCCGGTGATAAGAGTCTCCATCGCAGAAATCAAAGTGGGTCCTTACGACTTAAAAGCATGTTGGTTAATGTTGGTTAACTTGTTGGTTAATGTGCTTTTTTCCTTGATTTCTAACAATCCAGTTCCTCGTGGGAGGAGTCTTTCATAGTTTATCGCTTTCTTATAGGTGACATCAGACAAAGAAAGACATTGTCCCCTCTCTCGTAGAGCAGCATGGTTTGCTCCTATGATACGTATACCGACCTTACGTCACAGAGATCAGAGGCAGCTACCCAAAATCTGCAGATACCAACATTAGGTAAGGGATTCAAGAAAGCAGATTGAAAGCGCCTAACATTTTTTGGATTTATTGTCACAAATTGTGTTTACAAATATTTACGCCTATCAAATTTAAGATCTAATTTGAACTGATTTTCTAAAGGGTATGCCACACTAAACAATATCGCTAACGAGATCGCTAAAAAACGTCACTATTTAGCGATCCCGTTAGCGATATTGTTCAGTGCGGCAGCTTCCAGCGACGAGCTTCCTGCTGTGATCTCGCTCGTCGCTGGAATCGTCCGGACCCTATTTCATCGCTGGCGCTCCCGCTGGGTGAGTATCTAATCGCTGTGTGGCACCTTTTCTTAGCGATTTAGCGGTACTTTTGTAACCGCTAAAGTCGTTAAGAAGATCGCTAACGGCGATAGCGTCGTTAACTATATCGCTAAATGTGGCCGCATTTAGCGATATAGAAACAATCCCGCTAGCGATCGCATTAGTATGCGTCGTTATCGTGATCGCTAGCGGGATTGTTTAGTGTGGCAGTACCATAAGACAAAGAGACACAAAAACCAACCTGCTTGCTGATGGTTTCCAAACAATTCTTTTGTAAAAGCAGGTTAAATTATTATGCACGAGATAAATATTAGATTTTCTGGCCATAGAGTCTTCGTCTCGGCTTCAGTTTTGCACATTCCACCCAGCTGTTATCTTTCTACTGTCGGTGTAAAGAGGCCACTGGAATTTTTGGAGGGAAGGTGTGAAGGATTTGGACTATTTTAGGGCACTGATGTGACTGTCTGGGAATCGGCCTCTGGTTTATTGGAGATAAGAAACCATGGGACAATGGGACAGAGTCCGGCTCCTGTGCAGGATATTCTCACCCATCATCCGCTGAATGTTTGGTATAGATACTATTATAATGTAAGCGGGGGCGGTACCCAAAGCAGCCAATCAGATTGCACTTACACTTCCCACTTCAGGCTGGAGGATGAGACATCAATATTTTGGTTGTTTAAGGAGATTTTTTTTGTTTATAAGATTTATAATGTAAATGTTAAGTATCGAGCTCTGAAAACAAAGATGTGAGTCACAGATTTCAGCTTCTATCGGCCTTGTGAGAAAATTATCACATTTCCATATTACTCACAGAAAGTGACACAAGGATGAAGCTACAAACAGCACTGAGTGATATATCTAATCCTATATGGAGAGAAAGAAGCCCAGGTTATACCAGCTGTACATATAGCATTATATACAGGCGATACTCAGTTATACCAGGTGTACATATGGCATTATATACAGGCGATACCCAGGTTATGGCGGCATGCCCCATATCACTATATACAGAGGATACCCAGGTTATACCGGCTGTACATATGTAATTTATATACAGAGGATGCCCAGGTTATGGCGGCATGCCCCATATCACTATATACAGAGGATGCCCAGGTTATACCGGCTGTACATATGTAATTATATACAGAGGATCCAGTTATGGCGGCATGCCCCATATCACTATATACAGAGGATGCCCAGGTTATACCGGCTGTACATATGTAATTATATACAGAGGATGCCCAGTTAACCGGCTGTACATATGTAATTATATACAGAGGATGCCCAGGTTATGGCGGCATGCCCATATCACTATATACAGAGATGCCCAGGTTATAGCAGTATGTTATTAGTGCTTGTGTGGGTTTGCGGCTCCTCCGTGTATATAGATGTAATTAGTTACTCCACGTCAGGGAATAAATGGCGTTGCGGCTGCAGATTGCTTCTCGGTGATGCAGGGCTTAATGGAAAGGCACAGCACTATTAGCATTCAACCCGCTCGTACCGGCCGTAATGCAGCGCATGTTTCCATTTGCCCCTAAAATCTGTTTCCCGAGAAGGAGATTTACAGAAAGGTTATTTGTCCTTCACGCGAGAGCGCGGCTTCTGCAGAGAGGATTAAACATGAATTGTTTAACAGCAGTAAATGGCCTGGAACTTCATCAAAGCGCGCGGCTATGGGATCGCTCGTCTGATTAACTCTGCCGGTGCCAGACGGCACGGAACCACGCTCCGCGCCCGCAGCGCTTGGAACGCTCCGTGTACAGAACGCCAAGGAGCAATGTGTCAGTGTGTGCGACTGGCATGTGGGTCCACTGGCCAACTTATTTAGAAGGTCTGATTTGGGGTCTGTGACCCTGATTCTACCAGCCCGGCCCTTTTCTTTCCAGTCTTAATGAGGGGTCGTGTTGGAGCAGGTGATACTGATTCATCAAGAGACATACGCCTCTTAAAGGGAATCTGCAAGCAGGGTTTTTCTACATAATCTGAGAGCAGCATGATGTAGGGGGTGAAGCCCCGATTCCTGCGATGTGTCACTTACTGGCTGCTTGCTGTAGTTTTGATAGAATCACAGTTTTTCCTGCTGTAGATGTATCATTGACTGGAATGCTGACTCTGTATAACCCCGCCCACATGCCTGATTGGTAGCTTTCTGTGGACACTGCCAATAAGTGGTGAGGGCGGGGTTATAGATTAGTCCACAATGATAATCTCCTGCTGATAAAGCACTGAATGTATTGAAACTACACCACACAGCCTAATAAGTGACACATCCCTGGAATCAGGATTTTCTTGCTCTACACTATGCTGCTCTCATATTACATAGTGAAAACCTACTGACAGATTCCCTCTAATGAATCAAGTGAGGCGGAGTGGCATGCACCTCTGTGTACTGGAGTAAGGTTGTGGTGTAGTGAACGCTGCCACTGATCATCAATATGACAAGCGAGGGTCGCCCTGAGAGCGCCAAAAGTCTTAATAAATATAGAAAGTCAGGTTTGAGTTCTGTATTCATTTAGGGGCTTTGTTTGGAGAGGGTCTGGTTTTAGGGTCTAAGTCTATAGGGTTTGGATTCGGGTCTCTATTTGTTAATATATGGTTTAGGTTCTGTATTTATATAGGCAAACAAGAAAAAAGGTAGCACACTGTAGCACTGTAGCTTGCAAACACGAAATATGAAAAAATATGAAAAATGAATTACTATCATTACCTTAGAAATATGAAAAATTGAGAAGTCTTAGCGCATAAGATGGCCAAATTATGTGAGCCTGATAGCCACGTCAAGGCTCTTCTCGTATATCAGGTCCCTAACTAATGCCTATCCTCGCTTTAGAAAAGTCTGTCTGCATGGGAACCTATGAATCTCTTTTCAGACTAAAAATCTACATCTCTGTGGAGGGGTGATGAACCTGCTGTAATTAAAAGGCCTGTGACCACCAGGTGGAGTGCTCAGGCAGAAGGTAAATTAATACATATCAAAAAACTGACCGCACATCCAAACTTAGATTCAGTGTGAACAGGTGCTAAACCTAGAGTCACCAACTCATATACATACAAGAAGAAAAGGTAGCACACTGTAGCGCTGTAGCTTGCAAACACGAAATATGAAAAATATGAAAAATGATTTACATCATTACCTTAGAAATATGAAAAATTGAGAAGTCTTAGCGCATAAGATGGCCAAATATGTGAGCCTGATAGCCACATCAAGGCTCTTCTCGTATATCAGGTCCCTAACTAATGCCTATCCTCGCTTTAGAAAAGTCTGTCTGCATGGAACCTATGAATCCTCTTTTCAGACTAAAATCTACATCTCTGTGGAGGGTGATGAACCTGCTGTAATTAAAAGGCCTGTGACCACCAGGTGGAGTGCTCAGGCAGAAGGTAAATGAATACATATCAAAAAACTGACCGCACATCCAAACTTAGATTCAGTGTGAACAGGTGCTAAACCTAGAGTCACCAACTCATATACATACAAGAAGAAAAGGTAGCACACTGTAGCGCTCAGGTTCATCACCCCTCCACAAGATGTAATTTTTTCTGAAAAAGGGATTCATAGGTTCCCATGCAACAGACTTTTTTTAAAAACGAGGATGGCATTATTAGGGACCTAATAAGAAGACCTTTACGGGGTATAGGGTCAATAATTTGGGGCCCTCTTATGGGCCCAAGACTCTCAATTTTTTATATTTCAAGGTAATGAGTAATTTATTTTCAAATTTTTTCATATTTGTGTTTCAACTACAGCGCACATTGCTCCTTTCTTCTTGTATGTAAATTTTTGGGACTCTAGGTTAGACCGTTCACACTGAAACTAAGTTGGATGTGCCGTCAGTTTTTTGATAGTATTCATTTTCCTCTGCCTGAAACACCCACCGGGGGTCACAGGCCCTTTTAATTACAGCAGGTTCATCACCCCTCCCCGAATTAAATTTTTGCTGAAAAGAGGATTCAAAGGGTTTCCCCTGCCCCACAGACTTTTTTAAAGCGAGGAAAGGGATTAGTTAGGGGCCTGATATACAGAAGAGCCTTGACGGGCTATCACTCACATAATTTGGCCATCTTTTGCCTAAGACTTCTCAATTTTTATATTTCAAGGGAATGATTAATTTATTTTTTATATTTTTTATATTTCGTGTTTTCAAGCTACAGCGCTACAGTGTGCTACCTTTTTTCTTGTATGTATATGTTTTGGGGACTCAAAGGTTTTGCACCTGTTCACACTGAATCAAGTTTTGGGTTGCCGGCAGTTTTTTTTTATCTGTATTTAATAGGGACCTGGGCTGGGGTCGTATATTTAGAGGCTGGTTTGGGGTCTGATTGATCAGGGTTGGCCTGGTCTCTCCTTTTAATGTCTGGTTTGGATTCAGTATTTTTTAGGGGGCCTGGTTTTGGGGGTTTTCGTTTTGGGGGGCTTGGGGCTGGGTCTTTTTTTGTTCATTATGGGGTTTTGGGTTCTGTATTCAATAGAACCTTGGTCTGGGTCCATATTAGTTTTGAGGGCTGGGTTTGGGGGGCTGTATTGGGCAGGTTTGGCCTGGGGTCCTCCTTTTTAATTCTGGTTTGGGGTTCTGTTTTGTTATGGAGGGCTGGTTTGGGGTTTGTTTTAAGGGGCTTGGCTGGGGTTTTTTTTTTGTTCATGTATGGGTTTGGGGTTTTGTTTTATATAAGACCTGGTCGGGTTTGTAGTAGTTTAGAGGGTCTTTTGGGGTCTGTATTGATCGGGTTTGGGGCCCGGGTCTCCCTTGTTATGTTGTTTGGGTTCTGTATTTTCTAAGAGGGTTTGGTTTGGGTTTGAGTTTAGGGGACTTTTTTTTGGGGGCCTTTTTTTGGTATTAGGTTTGGGGTTTTGAAAATTTTTAAAAGAGACCTGGTCTGGGTCCATATTAGTTTAGAGGGGTTGGTTTTTGGGGCTGATTTGTCAGGTTTGGGGCCCGGGGCTCTCCTTTTTTTATTGTCGGGTTTTGGGTTTCGTATTTTTTATGGAGGCTGGTTTGGGGGTTTTCGTTTTGGGGGCTTGGTCTGGGGGCTTATTGGCATGAAAGGTTTTGGGGTTTTTATTTTTATAGAGACCTGGTCTGGGGTCTATATTATTTTAGAGGGTCTGTTTTGGGTCGTATTTTCAGGTTTGGCCTGGGGGCTCTCCTTGTTATTATCTGGTTTGGGGGTTTTTGTATTTATTAAATCAAGAAAGAATCAAAGAAGGAGGTTTTTGGGAAAGGACCTCCGGGGGGATCTGGGCCAACCCCCTGCTCAAAGCAGGATTCTCTAAAACATCCCAACAGATCGTCCAGGCCTCTGTTTTTAAAACTTACAATGAAAAGGGGGGAAACTTACCACCTCTCGTGGGAAGCCTGTTCCCTCCTTGATCACCCTAACTGTCAAAAAGTTTTTTTCAATACTAATCTTTCTCCTCCCCTTTAGTTTTACCCCAAATGCTTTTAGTCTTTCCTTGTGCAAATGAGAATAAAAAATCCTTCTACAATTGACAGCCCTTGAAATTTGTAGACACTATTAAGTCTCCTCTCTCTTCTTTTTTGTAAGCAAACAACCCCCCAAACCTGCAACTGTTCCTCATAGACTGGGTTTTAAAACCGTCACCCTTCTGGTGCTCCCTTTGAACTTGCTCCAGTTTGTTGATGGGCTTTTTTAAAATTGGGTCCAAAACGGGGGACAGTATTCCAGAGAGGCGACGAAAGAGGTAAGGGCAATAATACCTCAAAAGGATCTAGACTGTATGCTTCTTTTTATACCCAAATTTTACTTGCCTTTTTTCTGCTGCATCACAC
>JARQOD010000004.1:4654942-4715232 GCA_033576555.1 Oophaga sylvatica
TTAGCCATTAAAAGGTATCAACCACTGAGGACTCTCAAGTCTAAATATTTTTCTGCTATCTCCTTCAGTATTCTGGGGTGTAATTCATCTGGACCTGGAGACTTGAATTCATTTAGGTTAGCTAAGTGTTTCCTCACTGTTTTCTGTTTATAGATATCCTGAATTCTTCTATTCCTTTAATAGGACAGTGAAGATCAGTTGATGTTACATTTCCTTTCTGAGAGAAAACAGATGCAAAATAGGAATTTAAAAGTTCAGCCTCTCAACATCCTTTCTTACCATTTCATCATTTTCATCCTGTAAAAATCCTATAGCATCTTTGACTTTTTTACTTTTGACGTATCCCCAAAATCCTTTTTTGTTGCTTTTGACATCTCTTGCAAGCTTAATTCATTGTCAGCTTTAGATAATCTGATTTGTGCCCTGCAGGTTTATTATGGAGGTCTGGTTTGGGGTTTGAGTTTAGGGGACTTGTTTTGGGGTCTTTATTTGGTCATGTATGGTTTGGGTTCTGTATTTATAGAGACCTGGTCTGGGTCCATATTAGTTTTAGAGGGTCTGGTTTGGGGTTTTATTTGTCAGGTTTGGCATGGGGTCTCTCCTTGTTATTGTCTGGTTTGGGTTCTGTATTTATTATTAAGGTCTGGTTTGGGATTTGTGTTTAGGGGTCTTGGTCTATGGTCTTTATTTGTTCATGTATGGTTTGGGTTCTGTATTTATTTAGGGACCTGGTCTGGAGTCCATAGTTCTTTAGAAGTTCTTGGTTTGGGGTTTTTGTTTAGGGGCTTGGTCTAGGGTTCTCTATTTGTTAATGTCTGTTTTTTTAGGGCCTTCGTTTGGTGTCCATAATGCGTTTGGGGATCTGTATTTTTGAGGCTTGGTCTGAGGTCTCTATTTGTTAATGTATGGTTTGGGGTCGTTATTTATTATGGAGGTCTATATTGGCGGACTTTCTGGATTTGGTGGTCTGCACAGCTGAGAAGGGGTGGGCTTTCTCTTTTGAGGGTGCAGACTTGGCGACCCCCTCTCTTATAGGTGTACTAGGGAGCAATTTTGGGTCTCGGACCCCAGCAGAGGGATCTATGGTCATTATTAATGTCTGCCAATGATACCGAGTTTTGCAACTATTGTGATCTGGGTGTGAATTGGCCCGAGTCGCTGGCGCCCTGGTCGGATGGCACTGTTTATAGGGTATTTACTTGTACAGATATTAGCAGCACGTGGCTAGCTCTGATTATGGGCAGTGCTCTGGTGCTGTTTATAGGGGCGCATTATAGAAACTGTTATGGGCCATTTACTTGTGCTGCTTATGGGAGCACTCTCAGGCACTGATTATGGGGCAGTGTTCATGTGCTGCTTATAGGGGTACTCTGATAGCACTGCTTATGGGGGTATTCTGGTTCTGCTTATAGGGGCTTTCATGTTATGATTTGGTAGCTGAGGAGAGCAGGCAAAAAAGGAAATACACCAGAGCAGTTGGAAACTATGAGATTGCAGTACCCTGACTAACCACCACAACTAGAGGCAGCCGTGGAGCGTTCCTACGTTGGTCCTAGACGCCTCGTCACAGCCTGAGAAACTAACTACACCTAAAGATAGAAAGAGGAAAGCTATCTGCCTCGGAGCAGATCCCCAAAGAACATAGAAAGCCCCCAAACATGTAATGGCGGTTAGACAAGAAGAAATACTGACACAGACAGAAAATAGTATGAGCAAACGTTGGGGCCCAAACTTACTAAATAGAAAAGGATAGGAAGGGCACTTACTGCAATCCCAAAAAACCCTGAAAAGCACCAACTCTACTAATTTCAAAAACACCTGAGATCACACGACCTCTACCACCTAAATTAGTTCTCTGTGTAACCAAAAACAAAACAGCAGCCACTGAAAAAACTGGAAAAAGCAAATGTACAAACATCAGTGGCTGAACTGAACTGAGAGGCAAAAGCCCCCAGAGGGGACCCTGAAGGCCCCCACAGAAGTGCAGGACAAAATGCAAAAATCAAGCACAAAAACAAAAAGAAGAAAATGTCTTATCTGTTAACAGGAGATTCAGACACGACACAGCAGGCTACCAAGGAAACAGGAATCAAGGATTGAGACCAGAACAATTGATCACCGGCAACCCTGATGGGAAGGTGACTCCCTTATATAAGACCAGTCAGTAACACCTGATTCCCAATCCTCACAATCTTCACTGGACAGTCCAGTACCGTTTGTAACCACCAGAGGGAGCTTCTGCTCAGAACTCATTTCCAGCCTATTCACAACACTTTCATCTGCCACTGTTCTATGGGGTCAGGTTTCTTCTGCTGCTTCTGGAGGACACATCTGGCACTGTTTATGGGGCAGTTTTTTGGTGCAGTTTATAGGGTCACTCTCCGGCACTGTTTATGGGGCAGTTTACTTGTGCTGTGTATAGGAGCACTCTGCGGGCATTACTGACTATAGGGGTGCTCTACTCACATTAATTTTAATGAAGAAAAATACAGAGAATATGAGTAATCTTCTCATTACGACAGAATGATTATCGGGGTCTCGTGTTATGTAAATCCCCCCACTCATGTTAATATCTGCCATATGGGTGTGAGTGTGGGGGAGCACTATCTGGCAGCGACTTGTCACATAATCCTAATATTAATACCTGCGGTGAATCCTCCGCTCGGCGTCCGCCTCCTCGTGTCTGTTCCTTTCTGCTCGGTGTGGGATATAATGGACATCACCTTTCAGATATCATGGAAGAGTACCTCAAAGGGGTATCTCAAAAACTCCTGGGAGATGAGTCCCGTTATTCTTCTAATCCCACCATATGTGAGCCCCTAAACTTAAAGGTTCCCCCAGTGATTAGCTGTGAACTGGGATCTTATCAACAATTATTCATTCTGCCTGCAGCTCCCCCGCAGGAGAAAGGAGGTATTACATCGCCCTCACAGAACTCACCAATGAGCTGCCTATGTAACATGTGGCCATGCTGGGTCCTCCAGGGAGGAGGACCATTCTCCTCCACGGCTGAATATTCACCATTTCTTAGTATCTGGCTGTTTCAGGCCTCAGAAATCCCCTTCATGCCTCATGAATCATTCACTTGATTTAATAATTACTATTTTTTTTACATCAATAATCCGGATGATTCCGCGCCGCGGCGGCCGTTTATTTTTCTCCAAATACTTGTCGGCTCCCATTGATTTTCGCATTCATTTGAATTTTGTAATATTACGCCCTTGTTACGCCGCGACGCCCCCGTAACAAGTCATCATTCACACACAGCGTTCATCAATCTCACAAATGCAAACATGACGCAAGTCATAAGTCAGAGCCGCGCGGCACCTGCAGCCACAGGCGCCAGAGTAGGTTTTTTTTCCATTTGCATCTTTTCCTCCCCTTCTTCCAAGACCCAGAACTTTTTTATTTTTCCATCCCCATAATCGTATGAGGGCTTGTTTTTTGCGTGCCGACCTTTCATTTTTATTGATGTCAAATTGGGGTACACATGATGAATTGATCACTTTTTATTGCACTTTTTGTGAAAGGAGCAGCGAGCAAAAAATCTTCATTTTTCTAATTTTTTATTTTATTTTTTAATTTTATATTTTTATTAATTGGACTTTTTTTTTAGGGTCCAGTGATATTAAATATTTTTTTTTACTATTTCACTTGGACTTTTTTTAGAATCCAGTGATTTTTTTTTTTTTTTACTATTTCACTTTTTTTTTAACTTTTAATTGGAAAAACTGAGGATGATTTGAATTTTTATATTTATTTTATTTATCTTAACTTTTTTTTATATTGTTCAATTTTTGTACTATTTTTTTTATATCAGTTCCCCTGAAATACATGAACCACACTAAAAGAAAAATAAAAAAGACTCCCCTATTAAGCTTAACCTGCAACTTCTCAGGAGTACCAAAATGGCAGTGACAGGAGCCTTCAGTAGGTCCCAGGCTTTCATGATAACTCATCAGTATCGTCGAGGAAGACCGTGGGCTCCCAAAAAGACTCACGGGCAGGATCATGCCATTGTGAAGCGTGACAATGGCATTTAAAGGGTTAATACGCAAGGATCACTGCAGGTGCCAGCTGTACAACACAGCTGGCACCTGTCTTATATGGAGTGGACACAGCCCTTTTTCCTGCTTAGACATACAGTAGAAAACAATGATACAATTCTTGCTACCTGCAGTCACCACTAGAGGGAGCTCACTGCATACAGATTTGCTACAGGTCTTTGACTTGGTGTCTCTGACTACCACATTATTTGTTCTTGATTTCTTTTAGTGTTTCTTAAAGCCAGAAAGTTGTCACCTTGAAATGACTTCAGTTTTGTGCCATGTCTGTGATCGGCTTTTTTTCAACAAAATAAAACAACTGAAAGAACATCCTCCAAGGCCGGTGATTTCATAATTTTTGCCAGGGGTTGTATATATATATATTTTATATATATATATATAATAATATATATATATAATATATCACACACAGCAGATTGCAGCTCTGTTGTAGGTGCGCTCCAGATAACCCTTTTGCATCCGGGGTCTAGGTTACAGGGATGACATGGGGGATTTATTCTGGGTCTGGGCAGGTTTCTGTGGTCACATCAGTCTATTACACGTCTTATTAATACTCGGCGCTGATGTATAAGACAAACAGACTTCTCAGACCAGCGCGTCATTCCCATGAGAAGTGCGGTCAAAAATCTGACAAAACAGTGAAACTAATGGTAACTTTCCGCTCTCACGATCCAGGAAGAAACATTTGTACAAGATTAGAAAAACATGGCTGTGTTTTTATTCCTAATACAGCGCCACCCCTGTCCACAGGTTGTATGTGGAATTGCAACTTTGACCAATGAACTGTAATAAACGGTGCACGGTTTATGGTCCCACTTGGGACCTGGAACATGAGGGGACTCCAAAGACCACTATATTATATTATGCTTGATAGCGGGCTTTATTACTGATAAACAAGACACATACGTCGCTAATAACAAACCATGACTGCGGACAGAGTCTGACATTACACGGCCTCCATTACTGAGAGGAGTCAGCTGCAATGAGAAAAATAATATTACGTCACCACTAGCTGCAGTTTCTCAAATGAAACAGCAGAGGGCGATAATCACTAGTCAGTATTACACACTGTACATTCATACATTTATATAGACTCACTGTGCGACAGACAGGACGGCAAGAGGTGAACAAAAAATAATAGAAATACCGCAGATGTGTCCTTAATGTATATTCATGCATCATATAGAAAAGCTCCGAGTATTTCATACCAGATGTTCGACTCCTACATGTAATTTCTTGCCACTAATGATATTCGTGTCCCTTACTTAATTTAAAGCGGCTAATTTCTATAGTATAACATAATAAATGCAAGTTACTATATTTGCCCCATGTACAATAGAAATAATACTATAATACTGCCCCATGTACAAGATATAACTACTATAATACTGCCCCATGTACAAGATATAACTACTATAATACTGCCCCTATGTACAAGAATATAACTACTATAATACTGCCCATGTACAAGAATATAACTACTATAATACTGCCCCATGTACAAGATATAACTACTATAATACTGCCCCATGTAAAAGACTATAACTACTATAATACTGCCCCTATGTACAAGAATATAACTACTATAATACTGCCCTATGTACAAGAATATACTACTATAATACTGCTCCTATGTACAAGATATAACTACTATAATACTGCCCTATGTACTAGATATAACTACTATAATACTGCCCCTATGTACTAGAATATAACTACTATAATACTGCCCCTATGTACAAGATATAACTACTATAATACTGCCCCTATGTACAAGATATAACTACTATAATACTGCCCTATGTACAAGAATATAACTACTATAATACTGCTCCTATGTACAAGAATATAACTACTATAATACTGCCCTATGTACAAGAATATAACTACTATAATACTGCCCCTATGTACAAGATATAACTACTATAATACTGCCCCTATGTACAAGACTATAACTACTATAATACTGCCCTATTACAAGAATATAACTACTATAATACTGCCCTATGTACAAGAATATAACTACTATAATACTGCCCCTATGTAGAAGAATATAACTACTATAATACTGCCCCTATATACAAGAATATAACTACTATAATACTGCCCCTATGTACACAAATATAATTACTATAATACTGCCCCTATGTACAAGAATATAACTACTATAATACTGCCCCTATGTAGAAGAATATAACTACTATAATACTGCCCCTATGTAGAAGAATATAACTACTATAATACTGCCCCCTATGTACAAGAATATAACTACTATAATACTGCCCCATGTACAAGAATATAACTACTATAATACTGCCCCTATGTAGAAGAATATAACTACTATAATACTGCTCCTATGTACAAGAATATAACTACTATAATACTGCCCCTATGTACAAGAATATAACTACTATAATACTGCCCCTATGTAAAGAATATAACTACTATAATACTGCCCCTATGTTAAGAATATAACTACTATAATACTGCCCCTATGTACAAGAATATAACTACTATAATACTGCCCCTATGTACAAGAATATAACTACTATAATACTGCCCCTATGTACAAGAATATAACTACTATAATACTGCCCCTATGTACAAGAATATAACTACTATAATACTGCCCCTATGTAAAGAATATAACTACTATAATACTGCCCCTATGTAAAGAATATAACTACTATAATACTGCCCCTATGTAAAGAATATAACTACTATAATACTGCCCCTGTATAAGAATATAACTACTATAATACTGCCCTATGTACAAGAATATAACTACTATAATACTGCCCCTATGTACAAGAATATAACTACTATAATACTGCCCCTATGTAAAGAATATAACTACTATAATACTGCCCCTATGTAGAAGAATATAACTACTATAATACTGCCCCTATTAAAGAATATAACTACTATAATACTGCCCCTATGTAAAGAATATAACTACTATAATACTGCCCTATGTAAAGAATATACTAATATATAATGCCCTATGTAAAGAATATAACTACTATAATACTGCCCCTATATACAAGAATATAACTACTATAATACTGCCCCATGTACAAGAATATAACTACTATAATACTGCCCCTATGTAAAGAATATAACTACTATAATACTGCCCCATGTACAAGAATATAACTACTATAATACTGCCCCTATGTACAAGAATATAACTACTATAATACTGCTCCTATGTACAAGAATATAACTATTATAATATTGCCCCTATGTAGAAGAATATAACTACTATAATACTGCCCCATGTACAAGAATATAACTACTATAATACTGCCCCTATGTAGAAGAATATAACTACTATAATACTGCCCCTATGTACAAGAATATAACTACTATAATACTGCCCCTATGTAGAAGAATATAACTACTATAATACTGCCCCATGTACAAGAATATAACTACTATAATATTGCTCACTATGTACAAGAATATAACTACTATAAGGGCTCTATACTACCACTGGCGCCAAAAACGGATGATAATCAGGCGAAAAAAAATCGGATTCAAATCTGACCAATGTTATTCAATAGGTGAATTCTCATTTGCGATTTTTTTCTCATCAGAAATTGGTGTGAGAAAAAAATTGCAGCATGCTGCGATTTGATGCGATTTTGGGATGATAATCGCCAATGCAAGTCAATGGGTGCGATTAAAAAACGCACAGCACTCGCACCATGCAAGTGCTGTCCGATTTATACGCACCAGTCTCCTTTGAAAAGCCAGCAATTCATCCCGGCTACTGTAAAATCACACTGACAGCTCACAAAACACTAGATACATACAGTCATGGCCAAAAGTTTTGAGAATGACACAAATATTATATTTTCACATGATCTGCTGCCCTCTGGTTTTTATGGGTGTTTGACAGATGTTTTTATCACAGACAGAAATATAATAATTGCAAATGTCTTGACCCGCACCACAATTGTGGTTTACCAGAGCAATGGGGTACTCAGAGCCGAGCCCATGGAAGTCTATGGGGTTGTCACAGGTAGCGCTGGCTCGGTCTGTGGCCCTGGCGGTCAGGCGTATGTTGGGGGGAATATTTACAGGGATAGGTATATATACAGTTCGTGACGCCACCTGTAGTTCTCTGATCACTAAGACCAGCGCTGCTGTAGATCTCTGAGGGATGGTGAGGCAGCTAGATGTCGGGTCCCCTACAGGTGGGACTCTTCCCTCAGGTCGATAGTTATGGTGGGGTTGTGCAGGGATGCAATCAAATAACTCAGTCTCACACATAGAAGCTTCTTTCCATACCTTTTACTTCAAGTTGTTCAGGCAGGTCCCAGGGAGGCTGTTCGGGGTGGATGAATGCACGTAGCGGTAACAGTTGAGCAGGTTACAGGCCTCCTTCTCTTTCCAAATGATGAGTGAGTCCAAGCTTGCCTGTAGCTAAGTTAACTCTATAGTTTTCAGCTTTTCCCACTAGCTGTACTGCCCGGCCGGTTTTGTGATAGAGCCTTATAAGTGGTGAACTAAGTACTTTCTTTTGCCACGCGCCGGACTCAGAAGTCTTGTTCTCCTGACTCGGTTACGTACTGGCACTCTAAGGGCGGCTTTCTGCAACCTAAGGTCCAGTAAGACTCTGGCTTTTCTATCACTATGCCTGGAGCTATAGTGACGCTTCGGTCCCCAGTGACCGGTGACAATGTGCAGGATAATCCGATCCTTAAGGCACTTCTGAATCCTTCCCACTATGCCCTTCGCCCTGCTTCTGCTTTCAATGTAGCACTGAAGCGTGAAGATAGAAAGTCAGTTTTCTTCCTTGGTCTCACTGAGTAACTCTCAGTTTCCTCAAAGTTCAGACTGAGTAAAAGGTAACTCTGACTAGACTCGGGATGATAACTAGTCATCCGTTACTAGACTCCACTTCGTTGAATTGACAGGAACTAATCTTCTGCTCACCCAGAGCTCTGACAGGAATCCTCACTGTCTGAGAAGAACTAGCCCTGACTGCTCTGTACGATGACAGGAAGCTAGACTGACTCTCTCCTGTGCTACACGTCACTCCCCTATACACCCCTGTGGGTGTGTCTGAAGTGTAAGTGAGTGTCAAGCTTTAACTGTTACCTTACTGTGCATTCTCCAGATCCTGTGTGCCTTACATACCAGGGCTACACATTCCCCCTTGGTAAAATACAGCACTCCCGGGCTGTGAAATACAAGAAGACATTTTGTTTTATATTAACAATAAACATTAAACTCTTCCCATCCGGGAGGTAAGAATTTCTTAAACGTTGCATTCAAACATTAGACATAGAAAAATACAAAACATACTTTCCATAAATATATCATATCAACAATATTCTTGTGAAGGACCCGCACCAAACCTTCAACGTGGGTCCTGGGTGGGCTGCAGGACTTCTGGCTGCAGACCTCGCTCAGTGCCACACCACACGGGTTTTATATTCAGAGGTAATAATTGTGCTGTGGTTTCATGTAAAACCAATATAATGCACCGAAGCGCAACTATGTACAAAGATAAGTTCTGGGCTGGCACAGTCCTCAGCCTCAAAGTCCATGACATAATAAAAGACACATATTGGTAACTTCTGAAACTCACATTATACTTCTCACAGTATTTACCCAACCAGGGTATTCTATATGTAAAACTATGCAATCAACTTTTTCAAATTTTCACTCTGGTACCCAGCCGGGCATTCTACTCATTATATATAAAACTATGTAAACCCTATACATAGCAATAAAGTGCCAAACAGCAATTATTTCTTTTATCAAAAACTTTTTACATCTTCTTAGTTGCGGCAAACCCTGTCTGGGTCCTACCGTTCTTCACATTTTCTTGCTAACTTCAGTTACACTTTCCATCCCGGGGGCTGGAACAATGCGATGCTCGCACAGGACCGTTCCTATTCCTGGGCCCAGTGCCCAGCACCAAGATCATCGACTCCACCATCGGGGTCTGTGTGGCTGGTGTGCACTGGGCTGGTGGGGATGTCAGGGGTTCCAGCAGGGTGTCATCATCGCTGGTTACCTGCAGGGCCGGTTCACTCCGGTCCTCTAGGCCGCAGGGCCCGTCCTCCTCCGGGGACGCTGCTGCAGCATAAGATACTGGGCAAAAAGCAGGCTTTTGTAGTGGCTCAATTGAGATCGCATCAGACTTTTGCGATGCAGAAATGGTCGCAGGTGGCGATGCGGAATAGGACGCACAATGCTGGTGTGATGCAGAGCAGGAAGCAGGTGTGCGCAATGGCTCAATTGGGGACGCACTAACCTGCTGCTGTCGCTGCTCCATCATTGACGGCTGGGTCCCCGCCGGTGTCCCTACCGGGGGACTGTGCTCCGCTGTGGCCTCCTGGCCTGGCTGGTACACCGGTCCGTCTCCCGCCGCTTCCTCGGTGGGGTCGGGTTCAGCTCCTTCATAGCTGGTCTCCGGTTTCCCTTCAGCTGCCAGCGTTGGTGGTACAGGGGACGCAGACAACGATTTCGCTCCTGGAGTGGTGAGCACGGCGTCCCACAGCAGCCGCTGTTTCCGGGTACGCCGGCGTTTCTCAATCTCCTCCACGCCAGGTCATTGCAGAATCATCTTCTTTAATCTTGCATTTTCCTCTCCAATCTCCAGCAAGGCTTGCTGCAGGTGCAGGACCACAGATGGTTCCGGTTCTAGTGGCAGCTTGGCTGGGGAACGGGGCCTGCCTTCCACCGCTTCCCTGCTCGGCTGCACACGTCCTGCCTCCATCATGTTCCAGAACACTCTCTCTTCTTCTACCAGAGCCGTCCGGTCTCTTCCGTGGAGGCGGGGTTTGCGTCTCCTCCTCCTCGCAGGGAAGGTGAAGAGGAGGCGGACCTCCTTTGCTGTAGGGCAGGATCGCATATTGTAATAGCACTTTGAGAGGGCAGGCATTCTCTTCGCGCCACAGGGGGCACACGCCCACGAATCCACACCCACCTTCTTCTCCAGCGCCTGAGGGCGCGAATTTGGCGGCAAAATGGCGGATTTTAGCGCCAAAAATAGCAAACAGTCCTTTTTCACAAAAACACCTCCACAGGCACACAGGGCTCGCAATTTTGCGAGTTTCGCATCCTGTTCGTGACGCCAAGTTGTCTTGACCCGCACCACAATTGTGGTTTACCAGAGCAATGGGGTACTCAGAGCCGAGCCCATGGAAGTCTATGGGGTTGTCACAGGTAGCGCTGGCTCGGTCTGTGGCCCTGGCGGTCAGGCGTATGTTGGGGGGAATATTTACAGGGGATAGGTATATATACAGTTCGTGACGCCACCTGTAGTTCTCTGATCACTAAGACCAGCGCTGCTGTAGATCTCTGAGGGGATGGTGAGGCAGCTAGATGTCGGGTCCCCTACAGGTGGGACTCTTCCCTCAGGTCGATAGTTATGGTGGGGTTGTGCAGGGATGCAATCAAATAACTCAGTCTCACACATAGAAGCTTCTTTCCATACCTTTTACTTCAAGTTGTTCAGGCAGGTCCCAGGGAGGCTGTTCGGGGTGGATGAATGCACATAGCGGTAACAGTTGAGCAGGTTACAGGCCTCCTTCTCTTTCCAAATGATGAGTGAGTCCAAGCTTGCCTGTAGCTAAGTTAACTCTATAGTTTTCAGCTTTTCCCACTAGCTGTACTGCCCGGCCGGTTTTGTGATAGAGCCTTATAAGTGGTGAACTAAGTACTTTCTTTTGCCGCGCGCCGGACTCAGAAGTCTTGTTCTCCTGACTCGGTTACGTACTGGCACTCTAAGGGCGGCTTTCTGCAACCTAAGGTCCAGTAAGACTCTGGCTTTTCTATCACTATGCCTGGAGCTATAGTGACGCTTCGGTCCCCAGTGACCGGTGACAATGTGCAGGATAATCCGATCCTTAAGGCACTTCTGAATCCTTCCCACTATGCCCTTCGCCCTGCTTCTGCTTTCAATGTAGCACTGAAGCGTGAAGATAGAAAGTCAGTTTTCTTCCTTGGTCTCACTGAGTAACTCTCAGTTTCCTCAAAGTTCAGACTGAGTAAAAGGTAACTCTGACTAGACTCGGGATGATAACTAGTCATCCGTTACTAGACTCCACTTCGTTGAATTGACAGGAACTAATCTTCTGCTCACCCAGAGCTCTGACAGGAATCCTCACTGTCTGAGAAGAACTAGCCCTGACTGCTCTGTACGATGACAGGAAGCTAGACTGACTCTCTCCTGTGCTACACGTCACTCCCCTATACACCCCTGTGGGTGTGTCTGAAGTGTAAGTGAGTGTCAAGCTTTAACTGTTACCTTACTGTGCATTCTCCAGATCCTGTGTGCCTTACATACCAGGGCTACACACAAACATATGAGTAACAAAAGCTTATATTGACAGTTAGAATGAGTTAATGCAGCAAGTCAATATTTGCAGTGTTGACCCTTCTTCTTCAGGACCTCTGCAATTCTCCCTGGCATGCTCTCAATCAACTTCTGGACCAAATCCTGACTGATAGCAGTCCATTCTTGCACAATCAATGCTTTCATTTTGTCAGAATTTTTAGGTTTTTGTTTGTCCACCCGTCTCTTGATGATTGACCACAAGTTCTCAATGGGATTAAGATCTGGGGAGTTTCCAGGCCATGGACCCAAAATCTCTATGTTTTGTTCCCTGAGCCATTTAGTTATCACCTTTGCTTTATGGCAAGGTGCTCCATCATGCTGGAAAAGGCATTGTTGATCGCCAAACTGCTCTTGGAGGGTTGGGAGAAGTTGCTCTTGGAGGACATTCTGGTACCATTCTTTATTCATGGCTGTGTTTTTAGGCAAGACTGTGAGAGAGCCGATTCCCTTGGCTGAGAAGCAACCCCACACATGAATGGTTTCAGGATGCTTAACAGTTGGCATGAGACAAGACTGGTGGTAGCGCTCATCTTGTCTTCTCCGAATGAGGCGTTTTCCTGATGTCCCAAACAATCGAAAAGGGGATTCATCAGAGAAAATAACTTTACCCCAGTCCTCAGCAGTCCACTGCCTGTACCTTTTGCAGAATATCAGTCTGTCCATGATGTTTTTTCTGGAGAGAAGTGGCTTCTTTGCTGCCCTCCTTGAGACCAGGCCTTGCTCCAAGAGTCTCCGCCTCACAGTGCATGCAGATGCACTCACACCTGCCTGCTGCCATTCCTGAGCAAGCTCTGCACTGCTGGTAGCCCGATCCCGCAGCTGAAACACTTTTAAGAGACGGTCCTATCGCTTGCTGGTCTTTCTTGGGCGCCCTGGAGCCTTTTTGGCAACTATGGAACCTCTCTCCTTGAAGTTCTTGATGATGCGATAGATTGTTGACTGAGGTGCAATCTTTCTAGCTGCGATACTCTTCCCTGTTAGGCCATTTTTGTGCATTGCAATGATGACTGCACGTGTTTCTTTAGAGATAACCATGGTTAACAGAAGAGAAACAATGATGCCAAGCACCAGCCTCCTTTTAAAGTGTCCAGTGGTGTCATTCTTACTTAATCATGACAGATTGATCTCCAGCCATGTCCTCATCAACACCACACCTGTGTTAATGGCGCAATCACTGAAAAGCGGTTAGCTGGTCCTTTTAAGGCAGGGCTGCAATTTATTATTATTATTATTATTATTATTATTATAGATTTTTATAGCGCCATTTATTCCATGGCGCTTTACATGTGAAGAGGGGCAAGTATAGACAAGTACAGTAAACATGAGCAATACAAGGCACACACAAGTACAGAAGGAGAGAGGACCCTGCCCGCAAGGGCTCACAGTCTACAGGGATGGGTGAGGATACACTAGGAGAAGGAAGAGCAATGATGTTGAAATGTGTTTTGGGGGATAAAGTTCATTTTCTAGCCAAATATTGACTTTGCAAGTAATTGCTGTTAAGCTGATCACTCTTTATAACATTCTGGAGTATATGCAAATTGCCATTAGAAAAAGTGAAGTAGTAGACTTTGTAAAAATTAATATTTTTGTCATTCTCAAAACTTTTGGCCATGACTGTACACATAGAATACATATATATATATATATATATATATATATATATATATATATTACATGTCATTGTAACACATACATATATATATATTTATAGTTCCTAGACTTCTACATACTGTAATAGCCGCTAATTCAATTGCCGGCTTTTGTGAAATCACAGAAGCCGACATGAAATGATACATTGTTTAGACACAGTTAACCATGTCATTTCATGTATTTTGATATATGGTTTTAACTTACAATTACATAAGTTCATGTGTGCAAAATTTCAGACATGTAGGGGTTAATTAAAGGTGTAAATTTGTTGAAAAAAAATGCGTGGGCTCCCGCTGTATTTTCTCCACCAGACAGATAAAGCAAGCGAGTGGGGGCAGATAATAATAGCCTAGGGAGGGTACATTTTTTTTGTGCCCCCCGTGGCTACTAACATCTGCCCCCAGACACCCCAGAAAGGGCAAATCTCTAATTAGATTCGCCCTTTCTGGCAATTTGCCCGTCTATTCCCATTGCCCTGTAGCGGTGGCGAATGGGTTAATAAGGGGTTAAAGCCACCTTGCAATTGAAAGGTCACTTTAAGCCAGGTTAATAATTGAAAGCTGTCAATTAGACAACTATCAATTATTAATCCTATTGTATGATAGAAAAATCAAATACACACAGTTTAATAAAAAAGAAGTTTAATTAAATAATCACACAGTTTTTGACCATTTTTTATTTTCCTGCTAAAACCATTTCCTGTAATAAAATAAAATAAAAAAGCAAAATTATTCTTACCAATCCGATGCACAGTCAGGTCCCACGGTGTAATCCATCAGAAAGGGTTAACAGGTTACAGCTCGCAGAGAGCTAATGCTGCCTTCTGAGCTGTAACACCCTGAATGAATAAGTTCCTCTCTCCAGCGAAAGGAGAGGAAGTGATTAATGAATGGAGCTTAATTGATTTATTGCCACTTTCACTTCAGTGACCTGACCTAAAGTGAAAGTGGGACACAATCAATTAAGCTTCATTCATTAATCACATCCTCTCCTGTCGGCAGGAGATAAGCTCATTCATTCAGGAGCTTTCAGCTGAGCACGCAGGATTACTTGCGCTGCTTAGCTGATTGCTAGTTAACCCTTTGTGAAGGATTACATCGTGGGACGTGACAGATCGCCAGATAGGTAAGAATAATGTTGTTTTATTATTTTTTATTTATTTTAGAAGATCAAGGGCTTCGCAGGGATTAAGAGTTTAATAAAAGATGGTCAAAAAAATGTGTTTTTATTTCATTAAAATTATTTTTTCTTAAAGTGTGTGTGATTTTTTTATTTCCTTCAATAGGATTAATAATTGATAGTTGTCTAATTGACAGCTCTCAATTATTAACCTGGCTTAAAGTGACCTTTCAATAGCAAGGTGGCTTTAACCCCTTATTAACCCATTCGCCACCGCTACAGGGCAATGGGAATAGATGGGCAAAGTGCCAGAAAGGGTGAATCTAATTAGAGATTTGCCCTTTCTGGGTTGTCTGGGGGCAGATGTTAGTAGCCAGGGGGGCACAAAAAAATGTACCCTCCCTAGGCTATTATTATCTGCCCCCACTCGCTTGCTTTGTCTGTCTGGTGGAGAAAATACAGCGGGAGCCCACGCATTTTTTTTCAACGAATTTACACCTTTAATTAACCCCTACATGTCTGAAATTTTGCACACATACACTTATGTAATTGTAAGTTAAAAACATATCAAAATACATGAAATGACATGGTTAACTGTGTCTAAACAATGTATCATTTCATGTCGGCTTTTGTGATTTCACAAAAGCCGGCAATTGAATTAGAGGCTATTACAGTATGTAGAAGTGTAAGAACTATAAATATATGTATATATATATGTCACAATTACATATATATATGTATTCTATTTGTGTATATGTATTGTTTCTATTCTTTATTAAAGCTGTCAGTGTGATTTTACAGTATAGCCAGGGATGAATTAGCGGCTATTATACTATGTAGAAGTGTATGACCTATATATATATTATACATATATATATATATATATATATATATATATAATTATTTGCTTTTTGTGTACATTTTTTTTTACAATGTGATTTTTACATGACTTTTTACATAGAGATAACTGCTCTATGTAAAACTTCATGTTAAAATCGCATTGCATACAGATGGAAAACTGATGGAAAACTGATGGAATGGTGCAATTTAAAATCGCATCAAAATCGCATGACATTTTACAACAAATGTACCGTTTTTTTCCTGCAGAAAACGGACCGATTTTTTTCCAGCCAGTGAGTATGAGGCCTAATACTGCTCCCTATGTACAAGAATATAACTATTATAGTACTGCTCATATGTACATGTATTTATCTACTATTATACTGCCTCCTGTACATAGATTTTTCCATATTTGACTATATCCGCTGTCTTCATACAACTTGTTGCGGACTGGCTTCTCGCTGTCTTCTGGCAGTGTCAGCGTTAATCCCTGCTCTATATTTGCAGCTCTCCTGGTGAGGGTCTGCCTTATCCTTCTCCTCGTTCTCAGCCGCCTTGAACCGTCCTCACATTTATGCTGCAGAAGTGATATGAAACAGAATGTCCTTCTGGACTCCAATCCTCCCAAGAAATGTGACTGAAAATCCAGAAACCCTTGTGAGATGTGGCAGTAGCAGGCTTATAAATCATTCATGCCAGAGAGCAGCAGCTAAAAAGGAGTCGGTTGGTGAGAAAGCGAGAGGCCACCAGCTCCCCCGAGAGGAGGGATTTCATTTATCCTGTTGTACATGCAGTTATAATGGCAACAGAAAATCCCTCTCTATCACGTACCCCTCACCCTATCCCTCATCATCCCCCGACTCCGTTATTCACTACTCTATAATCTCCAGATAGTTGAGGGGGAGCGCAGGACCGGAGCGTGATACAATGATAGTTCTCTTTAGGTGTCTTTTTTCCTCTGTCTAAACTCTTTGGTGGCAAAAAGAGATGATTAAAATAATAAAACCTAAGAATAATCCATCTATGATATATTAGGAAGAACCCGACCAATCAGCAGAAGACATTGCCGCAAGTCCTGTTATGGACCAGTGAGCCCCAGCAACCATGATGGCCACTTTATTTTTTCTGATCCAGAAAGTTGCATCATTGGATGCCATTGGTTACATACTGTAGGTGTTTTGTGGTTCCCGATCTCTCCTTGGTGCTAAAAGGGAAAATCTGTCACTTACCAGCCTCTCCATTTTGCTTGACTTCATAAGAGGAGACCTTCGTTAACCGTTTTCTGTCGTACTCTGAAATAATTAGTGTCCTGAATTTTGGGTAGAACTGCCCAGTTTTACTGTCGGTTAGGGTCATAGACTAAGTTGGGAAGCCCTCCTCATGTAGACCTTCAAATGCCCTGGAGAAGCACCAAAATCAAGCATCTCTGAGTCTTAGGTCTTCCATGTTTTATGGTGATATCCGTAGATATACCTTTCGGACGTTTGAAATAGCTTAGCTCAGAGTTACCCAACCTGTGAGGCTCAGGTGGGTGGGACTTCTAGTGCTGCTCTTCATATCCACCCCAAGGATCCATCCCATAAATTAGACTCGATCCAATAGATGGAGATGGAATGTGGCTTGAGTTCGACTTGATGAAGGTGACCTTTAGCCCTTCGCCTCTCAGGCCCATGACTTTACGACATCTATGATATTGCTGTTGACAAATTGAAATATACTACCTTCAAAATATCTCCCAAAAATTAGATGTTGGCACCCTTTCCTTCATTCGTTCTGCCACTCATCAGTATTCCACCCATCTGCATGCCCACCTCTGCTCCATAAATTGTAGATCACTCCTCATTCTCGAAGTTTCCGCTCAACTCAAATCTGAGACGTGGGAAGATGAAGAGAAGACTGTGATTCTCGCCACGGGAGACGATGAAGAACAATGAGGTAACACGCAGTTAGCAATGTATTTACTTCTATTCACTTGTAAAGAGAAGTTAATATATTGTTAGCTGTGCATTAACCAACTTCTCTCTGCACTGCAGAACGGAACGCGAGAGACTCGGATATTCCGACACCACACACAGTGCAGTAGTTTCACCATGTCCTATGTGAGAGAGGGCCAACTCTACCATCACTTCATATACATATTTTCTTGAGATTGTTAATGGTAAGCCATTGTAGACGAAGGTTACTGATCTGATCACGCATGGTTGTTCATGAGGTCAAGCTTGCTTATTAACCTGTCAAACGCGTTTCATGGCAATCTACATTAACCATATGTCCATGAATCATATAAACAATAAACATCCACTGCTTTAGGATCACCATTTTCATTCATTTCAACCTAACAGGGTTCAAAGGTTCTAGAGATATCTGCCATGGATATCATAGAAAGAAAGGACTCACCTCAAGGTGGGAGCCCGTGGAGAGGAAGTCTTCTCAAAGGATAACCCATCTCAGTTTGTAGGGCCATTTAAAGGTTTGACCTACCTTGACTAATGCGCTTATGTAGACAGTGGTGCACCAAAAGTTGGGATTCCATTGAGAGGGAATCATGAAACAAGACCCAACTTGGATTTTAGGGCTATGAAAAATAGAACGTCTGGTTGTTTGTCCATGAAGAGGGAAACAATATGTAAGGTTGGGTTTCTTTAGAAAGTGAAGGAATCCTAATGGTTAGGTTAGGAGCTCATGAAAAATTTGGATCCACCTCAGGTTGCAGGTTCATGGAAAGGTAGAATCCACCTCAGTTTTTTAGCTCATTGAGAGAGGACCCACCTCAGGTTAGAGGTTTCATGGTAAAGAAGGATCTCTCTTAGAATGGTAAACTAAATGAAGGGAGGACCTACCTTAGGTTACTGGCTCCATTGAAAAAAATATTGCTTTCAGGCTGAAAGCCAATGGGAAAGAAAGATCTATCTCAGGTTGTGAACCCACAGAATGGAGGACCCACCTTAGGATAGGGTTTCCATGAAAAGTAAGGACCCATTTCAGATGTTGAGCAAATAGGGACAGAGGACTCACTCTAAGGTTTCATGGAGAACGAGAACTCAACTTGAGGTTGTGAGGCCATAGAAAAGAGGACCCACATCATGATAGATGTATGGAAAAGGAGGACCCATCTTAGATATTGGTTCCATGAAAAAGAAGGATCCCTCTCAGAATGTGAACCCACATAGAGGTAAGACTCACCATAAATTAAGGGCATCATGAAAAAAAGGATCTATCTCAGATTGGTAACCCACAGAGAGGGAGGACCCACTTCAGCATAGGGTTTCCATGAAAAGTAAGGACCCCTCTCAAATTCTAAGCAAATAGGGACAGAGAACTCACTTCAGTTTGGGGTTTTATGGAGAGGGAGAACCCAACTGAGGTTGTGAGCCCACAAAAAAGAGGACCCACATCAGGTCAAGGGTTCCATGGAAAGGAAGGACCCACGTTAGCCTGAGAATCCAAAAACAGAGCCAAAATTAGATTAAGAACCCAAGGAATGAATGAACCCTCTTCAGTTTGGCGGTCTCTGGAGAGTTAGTACCCACCTGGGTCTTATAGGTGGAGTGAACTTTCATGGAGCTCCTTGTGTCCATAGGTCTCCAGATAATGTACTTCATTATGAGCAAACAGTAGGACCTTACCATACAAAAGGTCTCACCACATGGGTGAAAAAGTGTCTGGCACACATGACCCTGAGGACTTTTAGGGTTGAAACCCCAGAATATCTACAGTATGCAGAGTAAGAGTGATTACAGTGTGGAAAACCTGCAGCTCCAGATACTTCTCATTAGACGCGGTGCGATTTATTACGATGCGACTCTAATAACTTCATGGCGCACGTGGCGCTCACATCCGGCGCTCGCAATGAGAGTGGATTTATATTTTCACATAATAATTTCTCTTTAATGGAATCTGCTGTGCTCTCTGCTGTCCAACTTTTATTACTCCTGTGAGCGGCCGCTCGCTATCTGCAGTTTCCTAAATCTAGCAGACGCCGATGAGTCACACCGGTCCCAAAAAGGCCCTTTTTCACATCAAAACTTTCTCTCCCCTTATCTCCTCACTGCTAAATCATCTCTATGTGTCACCGAGCGGTTTTAATTTACTTTCCATTAAGCCTGTATAAAAGAGCAGCAATTCTGGGCTCCTAGGTAAATGAATGACAGGCGGAGGGTGGGGAGGGAGCCGCGGAGTCGGGAGCCAGAGCCATAGAAGTCATCTTAATGACTGCACAGAAATTTTATTTTTTTGCAAAGTTTGATATTTTTTGATTGTGAGGCACTTAGAAAATATATTCTCTATTGATGAGCAAGTTTGGTGGCGTATGTCACCTTCAGACCCTCCGACCAAGGTCAAAAACCAGCACTGAAAACTATGCTGCGCCGCCAATACAAAAAGTTACATCCATGACCCGCCATTTTGGTGACTACAGAGAGCTGGTTTTGGTCACTCGGTCACACATTATTGTCGCTGTCCCCGAAGGGGCTCACAATCTAGATTCCCTATCTGTATGTTTTTGGAATGTGGGTGGAAACCGGAGTACCCGGAGGAAACCCACGCAAACAAGGGGAGAACATACAAACTCCATGCAGATGTTGTCCTTGGTGGGAAGAGGTGAGAGCCAAAACAGCAGTATTTGTAGTCTAGCAGTAATAGTAATGGTAAGGAGCTCTAATAGTAGCAGTGGCTGTGTGGCTTATAGACATATTAGTAATGGTATTGTAGTAGAAATAGTAGTTGGAATATTAGTAGTAGTAGTAGTTCAAGCAGTAGAAGTAGTAGTATTAATGGAAGTATAAGTTGTTGTAGTAATAGTAGTAGAAGAAGTAGTATTAGTAGTAATAGCTGTAGAAGTTGTAATAGTAGTAAAAGTAGTAGCAGAAGAAGTACCAGTGTTAGTAGCATTAATAGAAGTAAAGGCATTATTAGAAGTAGTAGTTTTACAAGTAGTAATATTAGTAGTAGTAGTATTACTCAATAATAGTAGAATAATTAGTAACATAATTAGTAATAGTAGTAGTATTAGCAGTAGTCGTATTAATAGTAAAAATAACAGTAGTAGAAAAAGTATCAGTGTTGGTAGCATTAGTAGAAGTTGTAGTATTAGTAGTAGTAGTAGTAGTTTTACTAGTAGTAATATTGTTAGTAGTATTAGTAGTATAACTTGTAATAATGGGAAAAGAAATGGTAGTAGTAGCATAAGTTATAGCAGCTGAAGCAGTAGTACTGGCAGTAGAAATAGTAGCAGAAGATGTACCAGTGTTAGTAGCATTAGTAGAAGTAAGGATATTATTGACAGTAGAAGAAGTAGTAGTTTTGCTAGTAGTAATATTATTAGTAGTATTTATAATAGTAGTTGAATAAGTAGTAGTTTCAGAATTAGCAGTAGCATTAGTAGTAATAGTAATAATAGTAGTAGTATTAATAGTAGTAATAACAGTAGCATAAAAGGTATCAGTGTTGTTAGTATTAGTAGAAGTTGTAGTATTATTAGTAGTAATATTAGTAGTATTAATAGTAGTATTACTTGTAATAGTAGTAAGAGAAGTAGTAGTAGTAATAACAGTAGAAGTTGTAGTAATAGTAGTAGAATAGTAGAAGTAGTAGCAGAACATGTGTCAGTGTTAGTAGTATTAGTAGAAGTAAAGGGATTATTAGCAGTAGAAGTAGTAGTTTTACTAGTAGTAATATTATTGGTAGTAGTATTACTTATAATAGTAGTAGAAAAATTAGTAGTACTAGTAGTAGAATAAGTAGATATAGAATTAGCAGTAGCGTTAGTAATAGTAGTATTAATAGTGGGAATAACAGTAGAAGAAAAAGTATCAGTGTTGGTAGTATTAGTAGAAGTTGTACTGTTATTATTAGTAGTAGTAGTTTTACTAGTAGTAATATTGTTAGTAGTATTGCTAGTGGTATTTGTAATAGTAGTAAAAGAAGTAGTAGTAGTATTAATAGTATTAGTAGTACTAGTTGTAGCAGTTGAAGTAGTAAAAGTAGTAGCAGAAGATGTACCACTGTTAGTAGTAATATTATTAGTAGTATTAGTAGTAGTATTACTCGTAATAGTGGTAAAAGAAGTGTTAACCCAAAAAGCAGGGCATTACATAACTAGGTGTTCAATGTGCCAAATTAGTACAACCAAAAAAGAATGAACTTCCCAATAAGTATATGAAGAAATGGAACTCAAAAGCTGAATTGTTATATTTGGATATGTAATTGAGGGGCCTCAACCATTCTCTGCACAACAGTCTCCTTGTTTACGTTTTGTTTTTGTTTGTATAAATAAAGATTAAAACATTTCTTAATATACTGTTTGGGTGGTTCATTTGTTTATGGTTTTAGTAAAAGAAGTAGTAGTAGTAATAGCAGTAGTAATAGCAGTAGTAGTAGAAGTAGTAGTAGTAGTAATATCAGTAGTAGTCAAAGTAGTAATAGCAGTAGTAGTAGAAGTACTAACAGCAGTAGTAGTAGAAGTAGTAATAGCCGTAGAAGTAGTAGTAGTAATAGCAGTAGTAGAAGTAGTAATAGCAGTAGTAGTAGAAGTGGTAATAGCAGTAGTAGTAGAAGTAGTAATAGCCGTAGAAGTAGTAGTAGTAATAACAGTAGTAGAAGAAGTATCAGTAATGGTAGTAACAGTAGAATTTGTAGTATTATTAGAAGTAGTAGTTTTACTAGTAGTATTTTTAGTATTAGTAGGAATAGTAGTGGAAGTAGCAGTAATAGAAGTAGCGTTGGAAGTAGTAGTAGTAGTAATATTGGTTGTAGTATTGCTAGTGGAACTAGCAGTATTAGTAGTAGAATTAGTAGTGGAACTAGCAGTATTAGTAGTAGTAGAAGTAGTATTAATAGTAGTAATAGCATTAGTAGAAGAAGTATCAGTACTTAGTATTAGTAGAATTCGTAGTACTATTATTAGTAGTATAGTAAAAGCCGTTTTACTAGTATGAGTATTTTTAGTATTTGTAGGAATAGTAGTAGAAGTAATAGTAGTACAAGAAGTATTAGTAGAAGTAGTATTAGTAGTAATTATAACAGTGGTGGAAATATCAGTGTTACTAGTATTATAATAGTATTTATAAGTAGTAGAAGTAGCTTTACTAATAGTAGCATTTGTATAAATAGTAGAAGTAGTAGCCAGTAGTAGTATAAGAAGTAGTGGTAATAACAGTAGTAGTATCAGTGTTAGTAGTATTAGTAGATGTTGTAGTATTATAAGTAGTAGAATTAGTTTTACTACTAGTAGTATTTTTAGTATGTGTAGGAATAGTAGTAGAAGAATTAGCAGTAATAGTAGAAGTACTAGTAGTAATAAAAGTCGTAGTAGTAATAGTAGTAGTTGTACTAATAGAAGTACAGATAGTAGTAGTAGTATCATCAATATTTGTACTAGTAGTAGTAATTTTAATCATAAAGGAGACATAATAGTAGTGGTGGCTGTGTTGTTAATAGAAGTAGTGATGCTTGAATCTCCGACCATCTTGGCTTCTGGGAGACTCTGCCTCTCTAACATGCTCTTTTTATACAATCATGTGACTTAGTATAAATTTGATTCTCCGGCTGTGTTTCATTAGTATTACTTTCTTTTCCAGCCTTTTGTTAACCCTGTTCTGACTTTTGTGATACGTGTCGCCGCCATCGATTTAATTTTTTCAACTGAAATGTAAAAATGTCCAACATCCAACTTCTGATCTGTGACCTGTGATGAATAAAATATGGAGATAGCAGATTTCCTAATCATTCCATTCTGGTTTTATTAACATTTAACACATGGTACAAACTTTTTGGGAAATGGAGTTGTAGTAATATAGTAATTATGAAATATAGTTATTATTACTAGTAGTAGTAGTGACACCTGTAGTAATATGATCATCACTTGCAGAAATATTAATGATATGGCAGTAGTAACAATAGTGGTGGTGCTAAAACTGTAAGTATAGTGGTAGAGGTAGTATGAAAATAGCTGGTAGTAATAGACGTATCATCATTACTAGTAGTAGTAACGACGTGACAACTTTAAAGCAAATTCTAGCAGTATTATTTCTTGCAGTACTAATAATAGTAGTTTTAGCTGAGATAGTAGGAGTAGCAATCAGGGATGTAAACTGGCAGCGATACAGTATGAATATTAGCAATAGCTGCAAAAATAGGAACAGCATCACTATTAGTAGAATTACCCAAACTAGTAGTAGTAGATATAGGGCCGATCACTGGTAATTGGTGGCCCTTACAATAGGTTCTTCCCAAGAGCCAATAATGATGGAAAAAATCAACGTATGATGAGTGCAGATCCGGGCAACACTGCTTTCAGCTGTTGACCGATGGTGTTGTTAGTAGGGATGAGCGGACCTGTGGAAATTCGGGTTCGTTGGATTCGACAGAACTTTCGTCCAAAGTTCAGTTTGGGTTCCAGAACTCTACTCAAACTTTAACATGAACCCCATGGAAATCAATGGGTACCCGAACTTTGGTGTTGTAAAATGGTCGTAGTAAAATGGTTGTAGTAATCTGTCTCCCCTCAGACTTCTCCCAGAGCTCAGAACAATAAATCAGACTTCCGGGAGAAGTCAATGTTCGGAGTTCAGCACTGGAGCACCGGTCACGTACAAACCTTGAACTTTAAAGTTCAGGATCGCTCATCTCTAGTTGTGAGTGCTCCTCGAGGTTTTTGAGAATCTCACCCAGTGTGCGATAAGACTGGTACCACAGCTGCTGAGGGTTTTTTGATATAAATTGTTATTATTATTTTATTACTGAATTATTATCTAATTATTGTTATTATTATTATTATTAATTTAATACTTATTTTTAATTTATGTCTTTTTTATAGTATTATCGCTACTATTATTATTTAATAATAATCTATTTTTTATTACTGTTATTATTAAATATTATTTCTTACTTATTTTTTATTTAAGTACTATTATTATTACTATTATTATTATTATTATTAGCATTTTTATATCTATTATGTATGTATTTCTATTTCTTATTTATTGTTTATATATCAATATTATTATATTTTTATATTACTATTATTATTATTAGATGTAGTATTACTATATATTTCTTATTTATGTATAATTATTTTATTGTTATTGCTCATATTATAAATGTATTATTATTGTTTAAATTAATATTGCTATTATTGTATTACTACTGTTAAGTATGTAATTCTTATGTATGTAATATTATTTCAATATTATAATTTTTATAGTTATTATTATTACGTATTTCTTATTTATGCATTCTTATCATTATTTTACTATTATTGTTTATTTATTATTATTTTTTATATATTTATTTTAGTATTATTATGTGTTTATCTCTTTTTTTATTATTGTTTATACTACTATTATCATTTTCTTATTATTACAAATTTAATTCTTATTTATGTACTATTGTTTGGTATTATTATTATCTATATATTATTATTATAGTAGTAGTATAGTCGCAGTATTTTTGTATTATTAATTATTATTCACTTTTGTCTTATTTCAAATTCAAATTCAAAGAAGCTTTATTGGCAGGACTAAATACACTTAGTTTTGCCAAAGAAAGTGTACAAAAGGGGGATAGGGATGTTGAGTAGGGGCAGATCCAGGGTGGGGGCTATGGAAGTCCATGGCATAGGGAGGGGTGATGGGGGCGCAGGTCCAGGGTGGGGGCTATAAAAGTCCATGGCATAGGGAGGGGTGATGGGGGCAGATCCGGGGTGGGGGCTATCTTTCTTTCTTTAAGCTTTTATTAGTCCATTTGCACCAGGTTCTTCACAATAATTGGCTTCCTAGGAAATTCTCCTGTGGGAAGTATCATTGTGGGCCCTGGTAGAGTCAGGGATCAGTGATTATCTTCTATGTAACCATAAGGGAAGATGTCATAATAATAAGAGGAGAAACACCAGACAGTCCTCTCCTGGATAATTAGATGTGCACTGGCGTCAGGCAGCTGCTGAAAGGCGCCTCATTTTTATCATTGTGCCTGCTATTCCCCCATAACCGTTCTGAATTACCGGACGGATTTAGTAGGTGCCGATGATCCCTTTTAGGATCAGATACGACTTAGATGTCGTGATTTTCCGCAGAGGGAATACGCTTTCTTTGTGGTGAATGGTTCTTATCAGACATAACACATAGCGCCATGTTGTGCACCGAGCTGACAGCGGCAGCTGTTATCTGTCCCTTTATGCCGCCCCGACGTGCTAAACTCCTATTCCGGATAATAATATCTGCTATCGGCGCCCCGCAGTTTGTGGGTAAAAGAGACAAGTTTCATCACTCCGGCTGCCGGCGCTCCACGTGTAATTATTGTGAGTGGAGATGAGTTCTTGTAAAGGTGATTTGAAGGGCGCCAGAGGGCTCCTCCGCACGCACGCACCGCGCCACCCGCACATCCTCATTAGCATGGATCATGTTGTGAAGGAGCCTTGTTTTTTCTTGTGTGTTTCTCATGAGTTTTCGGCTGAGATCCTTTACCTGCCAGGAACCTGGCGGATGAGCCTCCCGTGTGACCGCCCGGCTGGCAGCTGACGGCAGCCGACTCCTTTCAGACTCCCCTCGTCGAGAAATGAATCTTTTTTTTCCCAAATGCCCCTCCTAGTCCTTCATGTTCTCCCCTTAAAAAGCTGCGTGAACAATTCCTTTAATCCGGAATTAAAGGGGGTTTTCTGATTTGATGTATATAAATGGGCACACGTTGGACGCAAGCCGTGAATGTCTGACTGGTGGCGTCCAATCTCGAGAAGGACGAAGAATGTGCCCCTTTCTTTACTATGGGGTCTGCCAATGGCCAACCACGTCTGGATTTCAAGGGGCATGACAAATCCTTTTGCCTCTGCCACAATTGTTTTTCGGGATCATACCGATCATTCATCCATCACATCTTCTACCATTTATATCCGTTTTACGAATACCCCTTTAATATGTCTAATTTCCAACAGAGCACTTTTTTAAAGGGGTTGTCCATAGGATATGTAACAAATATGGTTGCCAAGATTTAGGCGTCAAAGATCCGTATAACCACAACTCCATTTACTTCTTCTGGTAATGTACGCGTACGACAGTAACAGGCAGTGACTGGAGCAGGAGTGGTCACCCAGGGGACCTAGGACTCTTGTTCTAGTATTCGTGGGGGTCCCAAAGAACGGAACCCTCTTTCTTAGGTGATGAATGTTTCATTGGTGAGGGTTCTATTCACTGGTTACAAAAATTAGGATCCTGTGTATTGTTAGATAACCCCTTTAAGACGTGGGTGTGCGTACATTGATGGGTGGGCCTAAATTGCTAGCTTTTAAGACCTATGTAAATCTTCTCATAATTGTTGCCTTTTTCACTCAAGTCCCCATGTCTGGTGCTATCGCCGTCAGTGAGCCGTTGCTGTGATGCCAGATGGCGCCGTGTTGCACTGAAATGTGACCATCTGGTGACAAAAAAATTTTTTAATACTGAAATTTTCCCTTTTCCATTCCATGGTATAGAGGTTCCCTTTTCAGCACTTTTCTGGGTGTTTTCAGGTCTTTTTAGTGGGTAAATGAAACTTTGACAGAAGCAGGATACAGGACCTGCAGGAGCAGTAACAGGCACGACAATGACTGCTCGCGATTTTTGTGTAGACGAGGGGATGTTGATGTAAATGTAGGCCGCAGATACATTGGAAGGTGTTGATCACGGGTGTATAACGACTCAGGACACCCACCAATGGAATCAGTGGATATCCCTGGTGTGAAATATACACACTGCTTCAGCATAAATGAGTACACCCCCTTCGAAAAATAAGATTTTAATCAATGTCTCACTAAACGTAAGAACAATTTCCAAAATTTTGATAAAAATTTGTTTTGAAGAACATTTTTTAAACCAATAACAAGAAAGTAAGGTTAATAATAATATAATTATTCAGTTTTAGTCAAATTAATTGATGCAAAAATGAGTACACCCCTCATCAAAAACTACTAGTATTTTGTAGGACCGCCATGATTTTGAGGACATCACGGCGCGGAAGGAACAGGTTGGTGACATATTACGACATCTATCTTTTTCCATTTTTCAAGAACCATCTGTTTTAGAGCCTGGATGCTGGATGGAGCGCGATGACAACTTGTCTCTTTAGAAGTCCCCACAAGGTGTTGGGTTAAGTTAAGATCAGGAGACACTTGGCCGCTAAGTCACTTTCACCCTGTTCGTCTTCAGAAAATGCAGTAGATGTGTGTTTTGGATCATTGTCATGTTGGAAAAGTGCACATCTAATAAGAGCACAAAGAGATGGGAGCATCTTCTCTTCCACTAAAGAGCAGTACATCTGTGGATTCATAATACCATCTATCAAATGCAGCTTCCAACACCAACAGCTCATGCAGACCTATGTAAGGACACTGCCATGACCATGCCTCACTGTAGGCACCGTGCTTATCCAGATGTGAGTTTTGGATCATTGTTATGTTGGAAAAGTGCATGTCTACCAAGGGCACGGAGTGATGGTAGCACCTTCTCTCTCACTATAGAGCAGTACATCTTTGAAGTCATGATAACATCAATAACATGCTGCTCCCCGATACCATGAGCTCATGCAGCCCCACATAAGGACACAGCCACCACCATGTGTCATTGTAGGCACAAAGCACGTAAAAAAATGAATTTAGAAAAATGCTTGGTGCCTACAGTGAAACATGGTGGTGGCAGTGTCCTTATGTGGGGCTGCATGAGCTGTTGGTGTAAATGATGGTATCATGAATTCACAGGTACACTGGTTTATAGTGGGAGAGAAGATGCTACCATCATTCTGGTAGACGTGCATTTCTCCAACATGACAATGATCCAAAGCATGCATCTGTTGAACAGGGTGAAAGTGAATCAGTGGCCAAGTGTCTCCTGATCTGACTCAACCAAACACCTATGGGAAATTCTGAAAAAACAAGTTGTTATCACTCTCCATCCAGCATTCGGGCTCTGTGAATTCATGATACCATCAATGAAATGTAGCTTCCCAACATCAACCCTAGATAAGGACACTGCCAACACCATGCCTCACTGTAGGCATTATGCATTTTTCTAAATTCATTTTTTTACATGCCCATGACACATGGTGGTGGCAGTGTCCTTATTTGAGTCTGCATGAGCTGGTGTCGGGGAGCTACATGTTGTTGATGGGATCATGAATTCACAGATATACTGCTCTGTAGAGAAAGAGAAGACATCACTTCGTGCCCTTGGTAGGTGTGCACTTTTCCAACATGACAATAATCCAAAACACACATCTGTTGAGTTTCTGAAGAAAAACTTGATGAAAGTGACTCAGTGGCCAAGTATCTCCTGATTTCAACCCAACTGAAAACCTATGAGGACTTCTGAAGAGACAAGTAGTCATCGCTCTCCATCCAACATCCAGGTTCTAAAAGATCTCGTTCTTGCAACATGTCTCCAACTTGTTACCTCCATGTCTAGAAGACTTGGTGTCATCCTTAAAAAGTCATACAGAATACTAGAAGTAGTATTTTTTTATGTAGTGTGTACTTATTTTATCTTGTCAACATTTTTGGAAATTTTTCTTGTATTCAATGAGATATTTATTAAAATATTACCTTTCAAAGGTGGGGGGTGTACTCATTTACGCTGAGCACTGTTATATATCCTCACTCCCCATCCTGATCAGAGATCTCTCGTTAGGCTACAATTCTGTATAACATGAAGAAAAAAAAAAATTCCCATCCGTCTCCGAGCTCCGACCTTTTCCTGTGTCTGCACTTTCCTCATTATTTTCCGCCTGCTTTCCCTGGGCTGTTCTGTCATTTGATATAGCGGCGTGCCGGGATATTCTTGGCCGATTTTAGAAACGCGAGAATTTTTTGTTTTCCTTTTAAATGAGCCTTCAAAATCCTGAGCGAGAAATCAAATCGTAACCTTCAGCTCGGTGCAAATAAAGCAATGATTTTGCTCCTGTGCAATTACCATTTGTTGTGAGGGGAATGTAGGACGCCTGCAGGTTGCTCAATTTTCTCCCTTCACGGATGGTTTATGGTAAATATCTCTTGCTCACGGGCTAAGAATTGCCTCACTACTGAGGCCGGCAGACAGATGGGTGTGATGCATAGTAAATGCTATGGACCGGATTTTTGGAGCAAATTTGTTGCATCCAGGGTCCTTGGCTACAGATGAATCCAGGCAACCAGTACGTCTGAGCACAAAGTTCGTCTCCGACTTATCTAATGTTTTTAGGTAAACTCCACTTGTTCTCCAACTTTCCCGTACATATGTCCAACTACTCCTTCTCTAACCAACGTGTTTTTTTAATTTGCATTATTACTATGTAGACTATACTTTTTGATCAAACTGTGTGAGCCCATCTGCCTTGTAATATTTGATCAAATATCCACTAAGAACCTCATGGTTTAAAGTCTAGTCTATATAGCAGCAATGCATTTATTAATTCATGTTTTCAATGGTTGCATATACCTCTGTGAACTCCGAGTATGTATTTTATTTTGCTAAGTGCTTGCCAATTTTTGATCTTCCTTATCCTTTAAATTTCTAAGACTAAACCCAGGAGAAATAGGTTTGTTAGCGCCAGTTCCCATCTGAAGAGGTCGCCTTGTCAGTGGCAGATGGGCTCACACCAGTTGATCAAAATGTAATCTGTGAAGCAGTAATGGGGATCATTATTAATTTATTCAATGTTTGCATATACCTTAGTAATCTCAAAGTAAAGTTTCATCTGTTTGTTTCTATGCATCTACTTCTCCAACTACCCTGTATATCAGACCAGTCCTTTTTCCACTATTCTTTATAATTGACAGCTTCTTCTCTAGCTGTCCTATATGAGGAATCACGTCTTCTGCAGTTATGTCAATCATTCCTTTTGCATCTGTTCTATATGCTAGGCCCGCCCTTTTCCACCTATCATATACGCTAGGTACTAGATGTCTCTTTTTTCAGTTCCCCGAAATGCCAGACCTTTCGTTCTCCAATTATCTTATATTTCAGATGAATCCTTCTCCGACTATCCTATGTACCAGACCACTCCTTCTCCAATCATCCTATAAATAAGACCACTCCTTCTCCAACTATCCTATGAACCAGACCACTCCTTCTCCAATCATCCTATAAATAAGACCATTCCTTCTTCAACTATCCTATGTACGGGACCACTCCTTCTCCAATCATCTCATAAGACCACTCCTTCTCCAACTATCCTATGTACCAGACCAATTCTTCTCCAACCATTCTATATACCAGACCACTCCTTCTCCAGCTATCCTATGTACCAGACAACTCTTCCAATTATCCTATATACCAGATCACTCTTTCTCCAACCATCCTATTCACTAGACCACTCCTTCTCTGACTATCCTATATACCAGACCAATTCTTCTCAAGCTATCCTATGTACCAAACAACTCCTCCAATTATCCTATATACCAGGCCACTCTTTCTCCAACTATCCTATGAACCTGACCACTTCTTCTCCAATTATCCTTTGATCCTGACCACTTTTTCTCCAACCATCCTTTGAACCTTACCACTCCTATTCCAGCTCCTCTATATAACAAATTCTCCCTTTTCCTATTATCCCTTATGTCAGACCACTCCTTCTCTGACTATCCTGTATAACAAACCACTCCTTCTCCAATGATCTTATATACCAGATTACTCCTTCTCTAATGATCTTATATGCCAGACCACTCCTTCTCCAATGATCTTATATACCAGACCACTACTTCTCTAATGATCTTATATACCAAAGCACTTCTTCTCCAATAATCTTATATACCAGACCACTCCTTCTCCAATGATCTTATATACCAGACCACTCCTTCTCCAATGATCTTATATACCAGACCACTCCTTCTCAAATGATCTTATATACCAGACTACTCCTTCTCCAATGATCTTATATACCAGACCACTTCTTCTTTAATGATCTTATATGCCAGACCACTCCTTCTCAAATGATCTTATATACCAGACTACTCCTTCTCCAATGATCTTATATACCAGACCACTCCTTGTCTAATGATCTTATATGTCAGACCACTCCTTCTCAAATGATCTTATATACCAGACTACTCCTACTCCAATGATCTTATATACCAGACCACTCCTTCTCTGACAATACAATATACCAGACCACTCCTTCTCTAACAATACAATATACCAGACTACTCCTTCTCTAACTAAAGATGATTCACTTGATTGTAGATGTGCATGTGATATCTTGACTCTTGTGTAATATATGTTCTTCTTGTTCACAGGTGTAAATGATTTCTAGGAAGTAGTCAACCGTGAGTTGACCTGAGAAGCAGCCATGAATAACACTAGCTTCGCCAATGTGTCCACGGACAACAGGACCATGATGGGGAGTCCTTACAAGACTGTAGAGGTTGTGTTCATTGTCATCGTGGCTGGATCGCTTAGCCTGGTGACCGTTATTGGAAATATTCTGGTAATGGTCTCTATAAAAGTTAATCGACATCTACAGACTGTCAATAATTATTTTCTGTTCAGCTTGGCATGTGCTGATTTAATTATTGGGGTCTTCTCCATGAACCTCTATACTTTGTACACTGTGATTGGTTACTGGCCATTAGGGCCTGTGGTTTGTGACCTTTGGCTGGCCCTGGACTATGTCGTCAGCAATGCCTCGGTCATGAACCTTCTTATCATCAGCTTTGACCGATATTTCTGCGTGACAAAACCACTAACCTATCCAGTAAGAAGAACCACCAAAATGGCTGGAATGATGATTGCTGCAGCTTGGGTGTTGTCATTTATCCTATGGGCACCTGCTATACTATTTTGGCAGTTTATTGTTGGTGGGCGAACTGTTAAAGAAGGTGAATGCTACATTCAGTTCTTCTCCAATGCTGCCGTCACATTTGGCACTGCAATTGCAGCGTTCTACTTGCCAGTCATTATAATGACCATATTGTATTGGCAAATATCTCGCGCCAGTAAGAGCAGAATAAAAAAAGACAAGAAGGAACCCACCCCCAATCAAGATCCCATATCTCCGAGCAACGTCCAAGGGAAAATAGTCAAACCAAACAATAACAACCTATCGGCCATCGAGGATGGCTTGGATCACAGCAAAATCCAGAATGGAAAAGCTTCGAGAAATTCCGTCACTGAAAATTGTGTCCAGACAGAAGGAGAGGAGAAAGAAATCTCCAACGACTCCACTTCCGTAAGCGTGGTCGGTTCGAATACCAAGGAAGATGAAAGTGCCAAAGATGCTCCTCAAGCTTCAGGATCTCAAACTATTCCAAAAGTTGAGAACTCCAAGATGAAATGTATAAGAATCGTTACGAAATCCCAAAAGGGTGATTGTGGATCTACAAGTGGAACCACTACAGAGATTGTCCCCAAAACTAACGGTCGGAACGGGGAAGACAAGCAGAACGTAGTGGCTCGAAAAATTGTAAAAATGACAAAACAGCCAGCCAAAAAGAAAATTCCTCCATCCAGAGAAAAGAAAGTGACGAGGACTATCTTGGCCATACTTCTAGCGTTCATTATCACCTGGACACCTTATAACGTCATGGTTTTAATCAACACTTTTTGTGACGTATGTATCCCCAACACGGTGTGGACAATTGGCTACTGGCTTTGCTATATCAACAGCACCATCAACCCTGCTTGCTACGCCCTTTGCAATACCACTTTTAAGAAAACTTTCAAACATCTCCTAATGTGTCAGTACAAAAACATTGGCTCGGCAAGGTAAAAAAAAAAACAAAACCACAAAAATAAAGGTGGAGATACCATTGAAGTTTTATGCCATAGCACTTTACACTCGATTATGGAATGTGCAATCTAGGATTCTGCTTCCGACACAGACCCGTGGATCATATCCACCCACTGCACTTATATATTCATTCTTTGACCAGGTATAGGTGGAACTGGCTACTGTTCTTTGATTTAAAAAAGAAAAATGGAAAAAGAAGAAAAAAGTAAAAACTTCAAAGGGCTTTTGAGGTCCATTCATTTTCATATCTGTATTATTACCATACATATTTTTACGCGTTTTGAGACTAATTCTGCAGACGCAAGTTTTGAGATCTCAACGTATCGGACTGAACAAATGAAAAATAAAAAATAAACAACATCACTTTATAAGGCTTTGGGATTAAAAACTTATCCTTTGACTTTTTTGTGGTACGACCGTCGAAGGCATTGGATCTATTGAGACACCTCAAGTTCTACGCGGAGTTTTCACCTTCTCTCCTTGCGTTAAAACTGGCTCTTCTGTGCCTCTTCTGTGTCTTTGGTGACTGTATTCAAAAAACGTAACTCAAGTTTTTTGCCCCTTTGGGGGTCTATGTTAGAGCTTCCTGGAAAAAAAAAAAAAAAAAAAACAAACAAACAAGAAAAACATACAATAAAAAACAAGCCAAGCAAATAATATATATATACCGTATATAAGATGTTTTGTGTTCATGGCACAGATAAACTCCCTTTCGTGCTCGAGTCGCTGCTGATATTCATTTTCCTACAACCCCGGGGGATGATGTTCAGCCGTAACCTGTCAACGTAAAGGCCCCATAGCCCATTTTGCATAAAAATATAAAAAATTGATATATTCCAATGTAAAATGACACTTAACCCATCCACATGTACTAAACGGTCATTGTAAAAGTCCTGACGCTTACAAAGTGGTTTCTGGGGATTGTTACATAGCTGATAACCTTATAGGCATGGGCATATTGAAATATATGAAAGAGGGGTTTTTTTTTTTTTTTTTTTAATCTGCACAGTTACCTTAAGCTCATAATGATCAAGTCGAAGACTGGTTGCCTTTTCCGTTCTAATAGTGCCCACATTCAAGTGCATTAATTCTTTTAAAGGGACCCATCAATTGTATACATTTCAGATGGGGGACATTTAAAAAAAACTATCACATTTTCAATAACGTTGCACTTATAAAGCTCAGTAGTATCATGCAACGCTATCAGATAAGTATATACATACTTAAAATTAAAGGGGTCAGCCAGGATTAGAAAACCATGATTAGTTTCCAAAAAAACAGCACCACATTTCTCTACAGGTTGTGTCTGGTATTGCAGCTCAATCCCATTCATTTCAATGGAGCACAGCTAAAATAATCAGACTCAACCCATGTACGTGTGTGAAACTTTTTTTTTTTATGTTTTTTTAATCCTGTACAACCCCTTTAATAATAAACTTTTTGTGGGCACATTCGCGACTGCATCCCGTTCTTCTTTCAAAAAAATAAGAACTGTAATCTGATTGGCCGCTGTGATCAGTTGCTGTGGATTAAGCCCCTCCCACCTTTTTTTTCAAAGCCTGTAAAGAATTCAAATTCAAATCTTGTAAACAACTGTCAACCGTTAGGATTCCTGGTTGCTAGGCAACAACAAAGGCAAAGTCAACGGGCGGATTTAGACTTCTGTGTAAACCCGAAATGTTATCAATATTCAATTAAACTCTATTATTGTATAATTGTAAGACGTGTTATGAGACGGGAAATCCTTGTAATATTCTACAGGTTCAAGTAATGTAAAATCTCTAAGCAATATGACTATTTGTCTTTTTGGAATTTTTATTTTATTTTTTTTTCATATATGTACTACTGAAAATTATTCTGAAATGTTGAAATGTGTAAAAGCTTGCACTTGACAAGATGATAAATATAAAGGACAATTCAGCACGTGCCGTCATTCTCATCAATATGGCCTCCCGATCGAGCTCATTCCTAGAGAGAAGCTAACAATCGAGGCTCTGCACAGCCACACTCGGCCCAGAGCTTCACCGTCATGTTTGATCTTGTAAAAGGAAAGGTAAAAAATCGCAACCAATCTGAAAAACCGAAAAAAAATTTAAATGGGTACTTACATGAATGCTTCTTCAGAACCACCATCAAAACATTAATACATCATCAGAACCAAATTTTGAATGTTTAAAGAGGATTTGGAGAGTTTTTGTTCAGTTTCTGCTCCAAAAGATCAGTGGGAACACACCCAAACTTATACTGAATTTTTCGAGAAGAAACTCAACCAAATCCTCATCGTAATCTCAAAACTAAGTTTTGAGGATTTTTCAGATTTAACATGCAGAACATTATGGATTGCTGCATGATCAGAACCACCGTGAGTACATGAATACAGTACCAGAACCACTATCAGTACATGAATACAGGACCAGAACCACTATCAGTACATGAATACAATAAAAGAACCACCATCAGTACATGAATACTTGTGCTGAAGAATTCAGATTTCCTATCACATGAACTAAAGGTACAAAGTCGACCCCAGAAAACACCCCCATAGCATTATCTCTCCTCTACCAAACTGTACACAATGCAGTCAGGCAGGTAACATTCAGCAAGCACAAACTTCTCCATCAGACGCCAGATAGAGAAGTGCAATCCGTCACTGCACAGAACACGTTTTCTTCAGATTTAAGTGGTGTTGGTTTTGCACAACTCCATCCGACGCTCAGCATTGTGCTTGGTGATGTAAGGTTGAAGGCAGCTGCTTGGCCATGAATCTCCTTGGTGTTGAGAGCATCATATCATAGATAGCCACCAATGTCCTCCTGTACATGACAGAGGCACAGTATATGCCAAAGATGCCATCTTTTGGACCCTTACCTATAGGGTCTCCATTTTCATCTATAGACGTTACAGAAAGAGCCAAACATGGAGAAGGCCACCACCCTAAGGAGACTGGGATATACATGAATGAGCTAACGCAAGTCAGTCCCCGTTTTCTTAAATACATGCTATAAATACACGAAGGGTTAACTAATTAACACAACCCTGTCTATATGATCTACTAGGCCATATGGTCATATGGACACTATAGTCCAGAGTCTATGGTGAACTACTGATCTACTGATGGCCATTCATCTGATTATCCAGAGTGTAATACCACATTTCCCCTGCAGTGACCGCTGTAGGGAAAATGTCAAGTCGAAAAAGACCTACACTTGCCAGGAATCAGCCCCAACCAATCGATCGCCCATTGTCACATTCTGAAAGGGTTTTTTTGAGGGTATTTTTACTCAAAGACCATTTTTAGGATAGGAATACCCCTTTATTGTTTGAGCCATCTTCTATAATATGAGTGAGAGGCTAAAAATGTAATAATTTTTGAAGGCTCCAGATATGACGAGTCCAGTTAAGACGGCTTCGAAGCCTCTTTTCATCTTTCTCCCACAGTTTCTTTGCTGTACAAGATAAGCGGAGCGCATCTTTCTATCAAACGTTCCTCAACGGCAAGAAACACCTAACTGGAAAAATAATGATTGAACTCTAGCCAGAAGCCGAGCATCGACGTTCAGGATTATTCTGCATCTTACTCTTGAGTTTTCAGATGTTGTAACATGAACTCGCGAGTCAAAAGCACTGAGACCTCCCAGAAAATTACACGGTTCAAAGAGCCGAGCTGCGAGCAAATTGATGAGGCCGTTATAATGTCTTACTAAGAAAAAAAATCTGCACTACACTAGCTGTATACACACACCGTCAATGATATCAATAGCCGGTAATCCCCAGCGATCAACTGGAATCTGTGGGTAAGCCTGGCAGTAAGTGGTTTCTCTGCAGCACCTCCACAGGAGAAATGTAGCATTACACAGGGCTCATTCGTATCCTCTGTAATACAGGACAGGTCGGGTCCTCCACACTGAGAAACACTCTTTGTGGCTGCTAATCAAGCATATGAAAATGGATTTTCTAGACTTGATAAACCCCATAAAAATAAAGAGGAAGACTGTGAGATACGTGAGCATTAATGAACATTTTATACAAGGTGTCCATATGATTCTACTATGGCCAGGAACTGTCCTGACTCTAATGCTCTGTAGGTTGTAATCTATACTTTTTAAGTTAGAGGTACCTCTCCCTCAGCATTCTGCCAGAACTATGAGAGCTGGAACTTCCTTTCTGTTACTCCCTAGCATTCATTGCCCCTGATACTGTTCAATAAATTGAAATGCCACATCTATGTTATGTCTGTATGCAGTTAGACAGAAGCAGAGGGACAAAGACTCCAAAGACCCCATTTCTTGCTTAAAGACAAACCCACCTCCTCTTCATAGATAAAGACCGCTCCCTACTTCCTATAGAGGGACAGACCCACATCACTTTATACACAGAGACAAAGCCCTTTCCCACTTCCTTTTGGTTAGACAAAGTCCTACTTCCATTTCTAGTAGGTAGACAAGGCCCCACCCCACTTTCTGTAGGTAGACAAAGTCCTACTTCCACTTATAGTAGGCAGACAAAGTCCTTCCCCACTTCCTGTAGATAGACAAAGTCCTACTTCCATTTCAAGTAGGGAGACAAGGCCCCACCCTAACTTCCTGTCAAAAGACAAAGAACCTGTCCCACTTCCTGTTCAGAGACCCACCCCACTTCTAGCTGAGAGACAAAGCCCCACTTTCATTTCCTGCCAAAAGACAAAAACCCATCACCACTTCCTGCTGAAAGACAAAAACCTGCCCCAAATTCCTTAGCGAGATAAAACCCCACCCTCACGTTTTGTAGAGGAACAAAACCAGACCTTCTTTTCCTGAAGAGTGAAAAAGACCCTCCCCCATTCCTTAAAGAAAGACAAAGCCCCACAGGACTTCCTACAGAGAACTAAAGCCCCACTTTCACTTCCTATAGAGAGACAAAGCCCCACACCCACATCCTACAAATAAAAAACTCCACTTGCTATCAAGAGACAAAAATAAACCATTCCTGTTTCCTCTAGATAGCCAAAGACATGCCCTCACTTCTTGTAGAGAGAAAAACCCCACTCCCACCTATAAATACAAAAACCCTACCTCCACTTCCTATAACGAGACAAGGCCCCAACTGCACTTCCTGTAGAGAGACCAAGAGCTGCCTTCTCTTCCTGTAGAGAGAAAAAATAATAAAAGATAAATAGTTCCAGCTTCCATGTAAAATTTTCAAAAATATGTTCTTTATTGAAAAAAATGCTAACAGCGCAGCGCTAGGGCTGATAAAGCTAGCCCTAGTGCTGCGCTATGTTAGCATTTTTACAATAAAGAACATATTTTTGAAAATTTTACATGGAAACTGGAACTATTTTTCATTCATTGTCTTGCCACGTGATGATCAGGATGGAGTTACATGCCTCTGATCTAGTATATTGGTGAGCTGACCTATAAGCTATATTACACAGAGAAAAAAAAACACCCAAAATTCCTGTAGAGAGACAAAGACCTGCCCTCACTTCCTGTATAGACAAAGCCACGCCCAAACTTCCTGCAAAGAGACAAAGACCTGACCCTACTTCCCATAAAGAGACAAAGCCCCACTAACAAATTAAAACAACCAGCCCTTCTTCCTGTAGAGCAACAAAGATCCACTCCCACTTGCTATAGAGAGACAAAGCCCAACACCCACTTCCTACAGAAAAAAAGCCCCACCCCACTTCCTATCAAGAAACAAAACCACATCCCCACTTACTGTAGATAGCCAAAGACATGGCCTCACTTCCTGTAGAGACGAAGCTCCACTCCAATTCTCTATAAAGACAAAGCCCCACCTCCACTCCCTTTAAAAGAAAACAAATCACCAGGCACACTTCCTGTAGAGAGTCAAAAATCTGCCCCCACGTCCAGTAGAGAGAAAAAATCCCCACAGAAACTTCCTGTAGAGTGGCAAAGATAACTTCACATAACGAGACAAAGCCCCTCTCACACTTACTGTAAAAAGACACAGCCCCACTCCAACTTCCTAAAGAAAAAAAAGCCACACTTCACTTTCTTCAAAAAGACAAAGACCTGCCTTCACTTCCTGTAGATAGAAAAAAGCCCACCCAAACTTTCTGTAAAGAGACAAAAATCATGCCCTTATTTCCTGTAGAGGTAAATCCCCTCCCAAACTTCTTGTAGAGAGACAAAGACCTGACCCCATTTCCTATAAATATACAAAATCTCACACTTCCTGTAGAAAGACATAACCTTAATCCAACTTCCTATAGAAGAACAAAGCCACACTCCACTACCTGTAGAACGATTAAGTCACCCCCACTTGTAGAAAGAAAAATGACCCATCCACACTTCTTGTATAAAGACAAAACCCCACTTCCTGTAGAGACAAAGCCCTACCCACATTTCCTGTAGAGACAAAGCCCCACCCACACTTCCTGTAAAGAGACAAAGCCCCACCCACTTTTTTTGTAAAGAGGCAAAGCCCCACCCACTTTCCTGTAAAGAGGTAAAGCCCCACCCACACTTCCTGTAAAGACAAAGCCCCACCCACATTTGTTGTAAAGGGACAAAACCCCACCCACCTTCCTGTAAAGAGGACAAATCCACCCACATTTCCCTGTAAAGAGACAAAGTCCTCACCCACATTCCTGTAAAGACAAAAGCCCCACCCACATTTCCTGTAAAGAGAACAAGAAAAGCCCACCCACTTTCCTGTAAAGAGTAAAGCCCACCCACACTTCCTGTAAAGACAAAGCCCCACCCACATTTTTGTAAAGGACAAAAACCCCACCCACCTTCCTGTAAAGAGACAAATCTCACCCACACTTCCTGTAAAGACAAAGTCTCACCCACACTTCCTGTAAAGAGACAAAGCCCCACCCACTTTTTTGTAAAGAGGCAAAGCCCCACCCACTTTCCTGTAAAGAGGTAAAGCCCCACCCACACTTCCTGTAAAGACAAAGCCCCACCCACATTTGTTGTAAAGGGACAAAGCCCACACACTTTCCTGTAAAGAGGCAAAGCCCCACCCACACTTCCGGTAAAGACAAAGCCCCACCCACATTTACTGTAAAGAGACAAGAAAAAGCCCCACCCACATTTCCTGTAAAGATGCAAAACCCCACCCACGCTTCCTGTAAAGAGACAAATCTCACCCACACTTCCTGTAAAGAGACAAAGTCTCACCCACAGTTCCTGTAAAGACAAAGCCCCACCCACATTTCCTGTAAAGAGACAAGAAAAAGCCCCACCCACATTTCCTGTAAAGAAACAAAGTCTCACCCACACTTCCTGTAAAGATAAAGCGCCACTCACACTTCCTGTAAAGAGACAATTCTCACACACACTTCCTGTAGAAAGACAAAGACCCACCCCAACTTCCTATAGTGGAACAAAGCCACACCCCTACTTCCTGTAGAGAGACAAAGTGCCGTCTCCATGCCATGTAATCCGTCTCGGTGTCTCTGCTGCTGGAGGTAGATTGCACACACTAGACAAAAGGCAGTAAACAGCAAGTTAGATGATACAACTGAATAGCACTTGTCTTGTATCCGTAAGGGCAGCTGTTTTTAAAGACAAGAATATTTTGATAATACAACTAATGCCCATCCATGAACACCAATTGGTTTTAAATTCTAATTAGTTCCAAAATTCTTGGCCAAATAAGTTATTACTATATCTTTATTGCTATACATCAATAAATACAATTTTGCATACCTGCGTTCACCACAAGAGGGAGCTGAGAACAATACTGCAGACATAGTACAGTACAAAAAGATCCTAAGCTCCCCCTAGTGGTGGCAGTCAGAACTGCATCATTGTCTGAATGCAGTGGATTTAGGGCTCTCTGTCACAAAAATGGACCTTTGACCACTATAAAGATTTGTTCGATATTAATCAGCACTGAATGTTGGGCCTAAAAAAATTTAGAGTGTTAAAAAGCGGAGTTCCCTTTTAAAATTTAAGACCATTTTTACTAGAATTTGACATCTACAGTTTTTCTTATAGTTTACTGATCCTAAACTAGAAACGAATAGTTGCAATACTTGCCGGGAATGTCACCAAAATAATCACCTAATGTCGCGAAAGCAGCTGCGGTGTGAGCTCCCATGCTTGAAGTCTCATATGTCAGGTTTTATGAGCTTTTTCAATCACATCAGTACGAGGTCAGACTCTTCCTGGCTGGGTAAAGTGCCCGCGCCATCCAGGTTAATTGAAATGCTACATCTCTAAATTGCTACCTAATCTCTGAATTCTCAACTTCTGAGACGTTCACGTGTCTCGACAGGGTCTTACGAGACTATAATAAATCAGCCGCAATCGCCCATCACCCATATTCAAGTGATGCCTGTATGGTAAAAATCTCATGAAGGAGCCAGATATCACCACCTAGGTGTAAAATCTCCGGAAACCAACCTTCTGCCCAACTGTGTCCCACAAGATGTCTACGAGGTTCTAGGTCTTTTGTATGAAGTGTCGATGATAGGTGTCCTTCAAGATCATTCTTTTTTTTTAGACTTACAGCAAAATTAATATCAGGACCCGTTCTGATGTGGCCCCTTACACCTCCTATCACATGGAAATGTGGACACAGGTAGGAACAGGAGTTGGAACTAAAATGGTCCATCTGAAAATAATGGAAAAGTCTATCTGGGGTGGCCTGCTTTGGAAACACCATTGTCCAATATCCTACTCTGAGTCATACCTCTTTAGGGACCCACATCAAGAAAAGTGCCCTCACGTTGTGGAGGACCTGACATGTCCATACATTTTATGGACAATCCATTGATTTTCGATTGAATTTGTGTAATACTTAATTTACCGTGTGGTGGCGCTGCAGGAAAAGTGGAAGACTCATCTTCAGGATCGTCAACAGATCAGTTAGACGCCCTCTGATTTGCATATTTTTGGCAGACCATCTAAAAACAAGGAATGTAAAAAGGTTCTTACTGACAAAACAACCTTCCTATGATTTTTTGGAGAAAATTTCCTCTGCTGTTCAGCAGGGGTAAAATCTAGTTATGAGTACATCTGATGAAATGTTCTCGAATTTAGACAGGAAACTGGGTTGACATTAGCTCTGGGGTCTCTGTAGGGTAGAGTTGAGTGAAACGTAGGAGAGGGAGAAATGTAAGGTAGGGTGAAATAAAGGATAAGGTGCAACTGAGGGTAGGGCAAAATGTAAAGTAGGATGAAACATAGAATAGGGTGACACATAGGGCAGGGTGAAACAAAGAGTAGGGTGAAACAGGTAGAGCGAAACGTAGGGTAGGGATGTAACGTAAGATAAAGTGGATAAGGTGCAACTGAAAATAGGGTACAATGTAAAGTAGGGTAAAACAGAAGAGCGTGACACATAGGGTAGGGTGAAACAAAGAGTAGGGTGAAACAAGTAGAGTGAAATGCAGGTTAGGGATGAAACGTAAGGTAGGGTGAAATAAGGGATGGGGTGCAAATGAGGGTAGGGTAAAATGTAAAGTAGGGTGAAACATAGGCTAGTATCAAACATAGGGTAGGGTGAAACGAAGAGTAGGGTGAAACAGGTAGGGGGAAATGTAGGTTAGGGTGAAATAAAGAGTAAGGTGTAGCGTAGGTTAATGTAAAATTTAAAGTAGGGTGAAATGTAGAGTACAGTGAAATGTAAGGCAGGAGAAATGTATAGTAGGGTGAAATTATGGGTATGGTGCAAAATAGGGTAGGGTAAATCATAACTTATGGTGAAACAGAGTATGCTGAAAAGTAGCATAGGGTGAAATGTAGGAAATGGTGAAAGATGAAATCTAGTATAGGGTGAAATATAGGGTAGGGTGAAACGTAGGGAAGGGTGAAATGTAGGAAATGGTGAAAGGCAGGGTAAGGTGAAACGTAGGGTATAGTGAAATGTAGGGTAGGGTGAAACGTAGGGAAGGGTGAAATCTAGTATAGGGTGAAATGTAGAGTGAACCATAGGATAGGTTGAAATGAAGGGTAGGGTGCAAATACAGTGTAATATGTTAGGGTGAAACAAAGAGTAGGCAGAAAGTAGGGAAGGGTGAAACGTAGGGAATAGGGAAAGGTAGGGTATAGTGAAACATAAGGTAGAGTGAAAGGTAGGGTAGATTGAAATGTAGAGTAGGGTGAAACATAAGGTAGGGTGCAACATAGTGTAGGGTATAACATAAGGTATGGGGAATCACAGAAAAGGCTGAAGAGTAAGTCCCTTATATATACAAATCCCTTAAATAGGAAAAGACTGCTAGGAGTTATGGACGTCCCAGATTGTGTGACCCCCTTTTTTAATTAAAGGGGTTGTCTTTTAAAAACCTTTTTTTTTCCAGAAGGGCACCCAAAAAACCCACTGCAATCAGTGAATCAGTGAAGAAATCTGGAAACAGGTGTTCAATTCCCCTACAGCACCTCCACAGGATGCTTAGAGCATTACATGGGAACAAGTAAAGGCATGGATGTGTCAGGTCCTCCGGAGGGAGAGAAAAATAAGCAGTGGATAATATAAATCCATATTTCATCCAATTGTCCTAACCGGGCCGAAATCTGTCTACATTTGATTTACTTCTGTTCATCTTCACTTCTGGATGTTTATGATGTCGGTGGCATTTTATGGCACTTTTTCAACCCTTTCTGCGTCAAATAATTTTTCGGTGCTAATTAAATTAGGTCTGTGTCATAACACCTCAAACACGGCGGAGCAATTAGGGGAAATTTCAGCTCGGAGACTGTTCCTGTATACCAGGCTAAGAGCTGATTTATTTTATGCTCCTCGCTGCTTATACTTTCTTAACTTTTACTGTAAATTGTTTATTTCAAGGCGAAGGATCAATAAATTTCACAAAGGACCCAAGTAAAACTTGTATTCCTTAAAAATAATAACAGATTTGGAGCATTTTTTCTTAGAACTCTTTGTTATTCTATTCTTCCATTGTTCCTCCTGAGACTGTAAAAATATAATATCCTCTCTAAAAAACGATTTTTTAAGCCCAAAATACATCATTTAAGTAAAAAAAATGTCCCCATAGGTGGACAACCCCTTTAAAATAAAACAGACATATGCAGGTAACACCCAGTTGTCCATTTATTTATGAATTTCCAGGAGAATAACAGAGGGATGGCACAACACACAAGTCTTAAAAAACAAACATGATCCAGAATTGTTAATTCACAGAGAATAAAACATTGATGTCAGAAGGGGCGACAGACCCTTTTAAAATGAATGACTCTCTCTTGATTCGATGTCTTTGTCCCCATTATAATTTCTCTTTGCCTTTACAACAACTCCTGTCCATCAGGGCATGTGGACATCACAGACTCCTTTTTGTCACCTCCTTCAATTAATCATAAGAGCTGCAAAATCTGCTTCTTCTCTGGAAAACTTTTATCACATGCGTGTCCATTCATTTGAATCACCCCCATGCAATACCCCGATTGTCCTGCAGTGGCCACTGCAGAATAAACGAGAGGCTGCCTACAGATTCTTCCGGCGATCACAACTGATCAGTGAGGTTTTTGCTGTAAAATTTGCTCCTTTCTGACTATTTTGTAATGCAGAATTATTTATCATCGCAGAGAATATTATTCAGCTGCATTTTGACCCAGAAATACACAAGATCACAAACCATAAAGAAGTTTTAAAATTCATGAAAAACCTTCATTATATCACTTTACACCTCCCTTACGCGTCTCCCGCCAAGTTCTTAACCTGTTCCAATATGGCGTACTAGGAACAATTGAAAGATGCAGCGTTTGTCGCTGGCATTAAATTGCCCTGTGGGCGGCTGATTCTCCCGTACAACTTTGACCTTAAACAGCGACTACGGACTCCGTGCTACATAATTGTCACAGTTGTTCTGACAGAAGCTTTTCCCAATTCCCAGCGCCAAGTTATGTAACAAGTAGCTCTCGTGCTTTGTTTTTCTTTTCTGTCGACTCCTGTGGAAATGTATTATCCAGGGTATCTGCACTTAACGTGGAGAGAAAATGGAAACACAATGGGACGTTCGCCAGAGACTGCGGACCTGCTGAGCCTCGCAGAATTTACGAGACCCACGGTAATCCAAGTATGGAATGTGACTTTGCAGCTTATCCTTCTCGCTACATTTGCTATATGTAGACATTCTAGACTTATCATATATCGTTTTCGTGCAGAACTTTGCCTTAGCGTCATTGCTATCTCCGGGCACCAGGGGCACACAACCAGAGTTTTGCCCAGAGCCCCAGATCTCCAGCACTTGCGACCACCACATTCAGCTAGGCCTCCATCCACCTGTTCAACCAGTGCACCAGATATCATCATAGTCTAGCATTAATTAGTGGTTATAAGGGGATACATACAGTACAGACCAAAAATTTGGACACACCTTCTCATTCAATGATTTTTCTGTATTTTCATGACTATGAAAATTGTAGAATCACACTGAAGGCATCAAAACTATGAATTAACACATGTGGAATTATACATTACACTTTACAAAAAAGTGTGAAACAACTGAAAATATGTCTCATATTCTAGGTTCTTCAAAGTAGCCACCTTTTGCTTTGATTACTGCTTTGCACACAGAAAAGGTGAACGGATGGACTCTAGATGCCTGGTTCCCACCGTGAAGCATGGAGGAGGTGGTGTGATGGTGTGGGGGTGCTTTGCTGGTGACATATGTTTTTGGATTTATTCAAAATTGAAGGCATACTGAACCAGCATGGCTACCACAGCATCTTGCAGCAGCATGCTATTCCATCCGGTTTGCATTTAGTTGGACCATCATTTATTTTTCAACAGGACAATGATCCCAAACACCTCCAGGCTGTGTAAGGGCTATTTGACCAAGAAGGAGAGTGATGGGTGCTACACCAGATGACCTGGCCTCCACAGTCACCAGACCTGAACCCAATCGAGATGGTTTGGGTGAGCTGGACCGCTCACCACTTCAATTTTGAATAATCCCAAACAGTGTCACCAGCAAAGCCCCCCACACATCACACCACCTCCTCCATGCTTCACGGTGGAAACAGGCATGTAGAGTCCACCATTCACCTTTTCTGTGTGCAAAGCAGTAATCAAAGCAAAAGGTGGCTACTTTGAAGAACATAGAATATAAGACATATTTTCAGTTGTTTCACACTTTTTTGTAAAGTGTAATGTATAATTCCACATGTGTTAATTCATAGTTCTGATGCCTTCAGAGTGATTCTACAATTTTCATAGTCATGAAAATACAGAAAAATCATTGAATGAGAAGGTGTGTCCAAACTTTTGGTCTGTACTGTATATTCTTCACTTTCCCTGTGACTATTTCTTTTTGCCTTGACAAAAACAGAGCGCTGAAGTGAAACTGTGAAGCTGTCTCTGTGACTGCGTGCTGTGAGAGGGGAGAGGGAGCTGCTATTTAGATAGTTGGCATCCACACTTATACTATGTATTGCTTAGACCATGTGATAAACTCAGCTCTGCTACATCATTGGCTAACTCTGCTAGGTTGCTGGCCAGTTCTTCCTTCTAGTCTGTGGCAAACTCAGGACTGCTACATCAATGGGTAAGTCTTCTCCAGTACCGCAGTCCAGTTCTGCCATGTACTCTGTGACAAACCGAGCTGTTATGTTATGGTAGCTGAGGAGGCAGGAGCAAAAAACCACATAGGCAGCCTAACACCAGAGAGGTTGGAAACTAATAGGTTGCAGACCCCTAAACTAACCACACAACTAGAAGCAGCCGTGGAGCGTACCTATGGTGGTCCTAGACGCCTGGCACAGCCGGAGAGATAGCTATCCCTGAAGATGGAAAGAGGAAAGCTAACTGCCCCGGAGTAGACCCCAAAAGAGTAGGAAGCCCCCAAACTTATAATGGCGGTTAGACAAGATGAAATACGAACACAGACAGAAAATAGATTGAGCAAACGCTGGGGCCTAAAACTGTCTAGATAGGACAGCACAGGAGAGAATACTGTCTGCAACCCAGAAAAACCCTAGGAAAATTCCAACTCTCTGAATCCAAAAACACTGAGACCACACGGACTCGACCACCTATATCAGATCTCTGGTGTGGACACGTAGCTACCCAGCAGAAAAATATCACAAGAACTGAGCAAATGAACAAATACAAAAAACGAATGGAGACCAGCCAAAGCCCCCCATAGGGGACCCGGCTGAAGACAAAAATCAATGCAGCAAAAAGCAAGGAATTCAAACCACAGCAAAAAAAAACTGAAAGAGACTTATCTGAACGCAAGCAGGAGACAGCAGGAAAGCAAGCTGAATTCCAAACTAAACCAGGAAACACAATTGATCACCGGCGAGAATCATGGGAGATCAGCTCTTATATCAGGCCAGTCAGTACCATCTGACACCCACTCGTTATCTGCGGGTGTAGGACTCTTGGTATTCAACATAGGTTCAATACCCTCAGCAACCACCAAAGGGAGCTTCAGCTCAGAAGTCGTCCAAAACATTCACAACATCGAGCTCTGCTAAATTGATGAGTAACTCTGAATTACAGCTGGCCTCCTGACTTTGTGACAAACCTATCTATATTAAATCCCAGGGTAACTCTGCTATACCACTGGATGTTGTAACAAACCCAGATCTACTACAACGCTGGGTATCTCTACTATATCACTGGCAAGTTCTGTCTTTGACTCTGTGACAAACTCAGCTCTTCTAGATTGCTGATCTAACACTGCTAGTGCCAAATTAATTCTGCTACCTTGCAAAATCAACTCTGCCTTTGAATCTCCCGTGCAATCCAGTTTTGTTTCACCGGCTCCACATTGCTCAGTCTCCTCTCCTTTTTGGATTATGGCTGTTGCCCCAAAATGTCAACTCCGCTTCATTGGATCGCAGCTTCCTTTTTGCTCCCCTCCTGTTGCCATTTTGCCAGCGCAGCTTCCATTGTTCTATCCGGAACTCATTGCTGCACCAGCTTTATCTGTCCGTGCTGCATCTGGACTAAGTACTTTGAAGACCCACCTCACCAGGTGAGCCATAACAGTTATGTGACATTAGGACAAACCAGTCTGCTAAGACTGGAGGACACATAAAATACTTCTCAAAAGTTCTGTAATGCAAAGGGATGGCTAAAGACCCCAAAACATTACATATATATATATTCCCTTCTTACCAACCCTTAGTTCCTCTCCTACTTACAAAACAGAAGGAGGAAGAGGAGGAGCCCAGCTGCAGATTCTCTCTCTCTGTGACTGCGTGCTGTGAGAGGGGACAGGGAGCTGTTGCATCACATCAGTGCGAAATTCCGAAGAGTAGTCCAGACAAGTCTCATTGATAATATTTGGACATACTCAATAGTAATTTGGTTTAATTTTAAGCTTTCGGACCCCAAAGAAAATCTCTATCAGGCCCCCCACCTACCATGTGTCAATAGTATTGGTGCTTACTTATCACCACCCAGATATGCATCCTCTATACGCTCTCCTCACAGCAGAAATCTCTCATCACTGAGGTCATAGATCACCCTTTGAGGCACAATTGACTATAAATAGGACATGTCACCTGCCAAAATATTTTTACCCAGAGTAAATGCTGCCGTTCTCCTGAATCCAGCGATGTTTTTCTTTTCTTCCTGCGCCTTTCCGTTCCTGAGATATGTCCTCTCTTGTTTATAAATCTTGCCTTTTCAGCCAAGTGGGTGTAGTATTCAATTCTTATCTGTGGGCGTCTACTTGAAGACCAAGCCTGTTTGGCTAAAAAGACCAGATACATATGCAGAGAAGAAGAGGCCATATCTCAGGAACGGAGAGGAACAAAAGAAAAACATCGCCGGATTCAGGAGAACAGCGGCATTTACACCAGGGGAAAAAAATTACATATTTTATAGCAAGTGACAGATCCATTGAAATTTGGAACCAATATTCTAATCATCATTAAGCAACAGGATCTGGTATTTTGCTGTTAGTCTTTCGAGATGAATCGTTGAGTTACATTTTTAAAGTAAATCATTTTGAAATGAAGAATCTGCCAACATATTTCACAAGTTTTCTATTTTTTTTCCCCAAAGTTGACTCCCTAAAAGCAAATCTCTGTTCCTGTGTATCAGCTAATTATGACCTCGGGGCTGTCCTGGAGAGAAGAAAGGAACCAACCTAGTTTCTTTCCGAGGTTTGAGAGGAAGCTAAAAATATGCTGATGCGCTTGGTTTTGATGGGAGATGCTGGGAGGACACTTGGACACCATCCAGAAATTAGGAGTTTGAAGACAACGCCGGCCCCACCGTGCTTCCGTATCGATAGAGAAAAAATGCATAAGCAAAGAGATGAATGCATCGAACTGTATATCTTATTACTAGCTCCCTGACGCTACGCCGTGGTTCACAAGGAGTTTACCAAAAAGGAACTGACAACACAACAAACATGAGACAGGTCATCAACGAAAAACTCAACTTGTAGAATTTACCCAGAAATGGACACCACCGTGTGGTCCTCTCTAGGGCTCACATTTCCATCCATTGCTTTCTCCATAAAACCTCTGCTGGCTTAAAAGGAGCCATTATTATACAATTGATTTCCCCAATTACCAGGAAAAGTTAAGGAAAAAATAGGGTCCTGTGTGATATGTAACCCACAATCCATGACGCAAGTTGAGAGACAACTTAACACTCTTGATCCATCACAACAAATCTAACCTTCATCCAGGGGCAAGACTACAGTTTTCTGCCCAAGCCCTGTATCTAAATTCCCGGCATTAGGTACTTCTGCTTGTTGGCGCTAACCCCTGTCAGTTAGCTGAAAGCAAATGATCCATCAAAAAATTTGTTTTTTGGGGAAAATTTTTTTCAAAAGTCGAACCACTCTCGGATAAGCCAAAAGCTCCAACCACGTGAATTGTTGGAAATGAGGCAAGTAGAAGACTCCAGATATTGGAACGTAGACAAGAAATTAATGGGTACAAAAAAGAAACCACCCTCTACATCGCCAAGTACCAATATTCGATAATGTTCTTAAAAGAATCGACTCAACTTCTCAAATGAGTAAAATTTCAAAGTGGTTGTAAAATATTTACCTCTTATTAAAAATCTTCCCAGTTCTCAAGAAGGAAGGAGTATTTAATTATATAGTTTACTGCTCATTGCTTAGGTTGCCAACCACCTCTGAAGACTAACAGAAGTGGCTGGTCTCCTAGGCAAGAGGTGCAGAACTTACAGGCTCTTTGCTGTAGAGCTCCTAAGTGATGCTATAAAGCTTTCCAGATTGCTTCTCTGCCTCTGCTTGAAACAGGTTTGCACGGTTTGGCCAGCAGCTCAACCACGCTGCTGGTTTGAACTTTCAATCAGCAGGAGGCTGAGGAATTAATATGAGAATATGACATGTGCTCCCAGGCCAGGCTCTTCAAGGGAACCTGTTAGCAGTTTTATGCTGATTAACCCATCGATAGCATCAAATGGGGACAGACTCCCTCATGAGGCAATCATGGAGAGTGGAGTCCACTGGGAGGCTCCCTCCAACTTCTTCTCACCTTATCATTAAGTGACAGGTCTTTCTATACTAATAGAGGGAAAAAATTGTCAATGAAACCTGGCTGGGCGGAGAGAAACCGCTGAATTGGGACCTTTTTCATCCATTAAGACATGCGCAAAGTCTAAGACACGGCATGTTTTCATCACGTCCTGTGTGCCTGCCCCCAATAAAACAGTTCATTATGGCGTTAGGCGTTCAATCCCAAAAGTTTACATAAAAAATCATTCTAAAATTTTTTACATTTTATTTATTATTCCATTTTAGAAAAATTTCTCTTATTTCTCTATCTTCTTTTTTTTTGTTTTACTCGAGCCTCGAGCCGTTTACTCCGGAGCTTTGAAGCGAAATTGCATTTGGCCGTTTTAGCTAGGGTTAATCCCGCCGTTAAGATTCTCTCGATCCAGATTGTTTAATCATTTGTGCTCTGCATTCATTCCGACTGGTAATGTCACAATCCTTTAAGCCATTTAATTATAATAATCCACTGTATCTCGCCAAAAAGGTTTCTCGGCTGCCGACACGTTAAAGTGGCGGGGCGCAAAGTGCAAGGTGAGAGGTGAGCCGGATGCCCTTGGGTTTTCTTGTAAGAAACCATAAACCTGTATCCTCTAGATAGCTATTGATTTCTAACAGACCTTGAAATGAAAGAGGAGACGCGGCGACGTGACTAAAATTTTTCTGTCGCTGTCTGAGTGAATTACCGGCGTGTCGCTGGAAGATATAAATTGGTCTATTTGTATCTTGCTGGAGACAAGGGTTACAGCAGAGAACTTTCAGTAGAATAACACATCACACAGGCCGACCCGCGGAGGTGACGGGAGAACCCGTATGAGTCTATTAGCGGCTCGGATCAAAACAGGATTATGTGGACTGATTGACAATGATAGGACCAAAAGGGGTAACCCTAAACTGGGTCACACATTGAACACAAAACTACCTCCCCTCTTCGAATGCCGTCTAAAAAAATCCCCAACTCCACGAAAATGCCCACAAAAACTTTTAAGAACTTCCCATTTTGGACATATCTACAAAAACCACAATTTTTCTGGCGCCATCAGATACGGCGTCTTGGAGACCAAACACGACATTGCTACCTGGCTCCTACTAGCCATTCTATGAATCTCTCCACCCTGGGGTGCTAGAATCGATCGAGACCCTGGAAGGCGTTCGGTCCGTTTAAGAGATCTCAAAAAAGTAACCTGTGTGTGGCTAGGACATACGCTAAGTCCATGTTCTACTTATGAAATCAAAGCTGACTCAACAAAGCAGTTTGACCACATGGTATCAACAGGGGGTGTTCCTGTAGCAGTTTGAAGACTGCTAGCTGGTGGGGGTGTGAATTTCTTTTCTGAAAAGGCTGCTCCCCCCACCTGCTGAGCCAGGTGTCCTGTTACAGCTACACATGTTTCAGGAGCATAGTAAGTGCCAAAAAATCCCTCCATCCTTCACAGAAACCATGAAGATTAGATGTTTTCTTAATGAAGTATTGGAGAAGAGAAGGCTAAGAGAAGGTGACATCGGCCTGGAGACTCACCAGTTTCATTAATAAGCCCCGGTATCAGTAAATATGAGGTCAGTTCAGATCTTCATTCAGAAATCAGTCTTAAAAAAATCAATAATCCAAACATCCATTAAATATTTCCGACGTTTCTTCACAAACTGTGTCTAGACGAGAGAAGTATTGGAAGGTTTCCAGTCACTCGGACTTATTCCAACGAGGATAGGAAATATAAAATGATTTACAAGATGTCACCTCATACAATAAAAATAAATCGATAAGACAGCTTAAGAGCTAGGGCAACATTTCTCTTCATGGTGGTAAAAAACTAACAGTAAAAAGAGGCAAATATAGTGGTTATATTCCTGAACATAGGGGCAGTATTATAGTAGTTATATTCTTGAACATAGGAGCAGTATTATAGTAGTTATATTCTTGTACATAGGAGCAGTATTATAGCAGTTATATTCTTGAACATAGAAGCAGTATTATAGTAGTTATATTCTTGTACATAGGAGCAGTATTATAGTAGTTATATTCTTGTACATAGGGGGCAGTATTATAGTTATATTCTTGTACACATGGGGTAGTATTATAGTAGTTATATTCTTGTACATGGGGCAGTATTATAGTAGTTATATTCTTGTACATAGGAGCAGTATTATAGTAGTTATATTCTTGTACATAGGGGCAGTATTATAGTAGTTATATTCTTGTACATATGAGCAGTATTATAGCAGTTATATTCTTGAACATAAGGAGCAGTATTATAGTAGTATATTCTTGTACATAGGGGCAGTATTATAGTAGTTATATTCTTGTACATAGGAGGCAGTATTATAGTAGTTATATTCTTGTACATAGGAGCAGTATTATAGTAGTTTATTCTTGTACATAGGGACAGTATTATAGTAGTTATATCTTGTACATAGGAGGCAGTATTATAGTAGTTATATTCTTGTACATAGGAGCAGTATTATAGTAGTTATATTCTTGTACATAGGGGACAGTATTATAGTAGTTATATACTTGTACATAGGAGGCAGTATTATAGTAGTTATATTCTTGTACATAGGAGCAGTATTATAGTAGTTATATTCTTGTACATAGGGGCAGTATTATAGTAGTTATATTCTTGTACATAGGGGGCTAGTATTATAGTAATTATATTCTTGTACTAAGGGGGCAGTATTATAGTAGTTATATTCTTGTACATAGGGGCAGTATTATAGTAGTTAGTATTCTTGTACATAGGGGCAGTATTATAGTAGTTATATTCTTGTACATAGGGGCAGTATTATAGTAGTTATATTCTTGTACATAGGAGGCTAGTATTATAGTAGTTATATTCTTGTACATAGGGGCAGTATTATAGTAGTTATATTCTTGTACATAGGAGCAGTATTATAGTAGTTATATTCTTGTATCATAGGGGACAGTATTATAGTAGTTATATTCTTGTACATAGGAGCAGTATTATAGTAATTATATTCTTGTACATAAGGAGCAGTATTATAGTAGTTATATTCTTGTACATAGGGGCAGTATTATAGTAGTTATATTCTTGTACATAGGAGGCAGTATTATAGTAGTTATATTCTTGTACATAGGAGCAGTATTATAGTAGTTATATTCTTGTACATAGGGACAGTATTATAGTAGTTATATACTTGTACATAGGAGGCAGTATTATAGTAGTTATATTCTTGTACATAGGAGCAGTATTATAGTAGTTATATTCTTGTACATAGGGGCAGTATTATAGTAGTTATATTACTTGTACATAGGAGGCAGTATTATAGTAGTTATATTCTTGTACATAGGAGCAGTATTATAGTAGTTATATTCTTGTACATAGGGCAGTATTATAGTAGTTATATTCTTGTACATAGGAGCAGTATTATAGTATTATATTCTTGTACATAAGGAGCAGTATTATAGTAGATATATTCTTGTACATAGGGGCAGTATTATAGTAGTTATATTCTTGTACATAGGGCAGTATTATAGTAATTATATTCTTGTACATAGGGCAGTATTATAGTAGTTATATTCTTGTACATAGGGGCAGTATTATAGTAGTTATATTCTTGTACATAGGGGCAGTATTATAGTAGTTATATTCTTGTACATAGGAGCAGTATTATAGTAGTTATATTCTTGTACATAGGGGACAGTATTATAGTAGTTATATACTTGTACATAGGGGACAGTATTTCTATCTTTATACATATTAGACAGTATCATACTAGAGTTGTAATATCAGGGCATATAGTAACTCATGTTGACTGATGTGGAGGTGGCAGAACGAGTAAAATAAATAATCCATGTTGTCATCTGCTTTGGCTGCTCGGTTGCAGTCGCTGTGAGGTGACTTATATGAAGTGACATTTTTTGGGTGTAGTTACCTGCTTTTTCTGCCTCCTCCTCACCCCGGGGTGATTTCCTACAACCGATTTTATCTTTATGGAAATATTTACATTGGTAATTGAAGACTTTTTTGCGATCGGTAACACGGGGTAATGAGACTATGACATGCTCGATTGCCGGGGCAGGTATATGATTAGTAAGTGAGTGATACATTGAGGCTCTGTGTAATTAAGGTTGTACGCAGATTATGGAGGAGGGTTACGGTTCTGGCTCCGGGCAGGGTCTTTCGTCGTTCTCAGCTCCGGTTCAGGCCCTGGCAACCTCAATACTTGTACTCAGAATGTAAATGCAATTAACGACGACTGATTGAGGTTACGTCTCGTGAGAGAATTGGCCCCGGGGACACTTAGTGACTTAAAAACAGACCTAATTGGAAGTAAATAAACGAGTCTGGAGGTGGACGAGTCACGAGCGGAGTCCCCTGATGATCTGAGCTCAGCACATTTTTAGATTTGGGATCCAATATGGCAGCCTGCCGTATTGATGTGCTTAACCTCTTACTTTACCACTGCCCACCAGGGACCATATACTGAACATCTACATAGAAAATCACTGCTGTACTGTATAATTTCATCTTCTATAGCCACGATCAGAGGCAGTGGCATCTAACTATACCAGTAACAACTAGTAATGTTATTTTGTTTAACCACTTGACCAGCAGGGACCATATACTGAATAACAATACTGAAAACCACTGCTGTACTGTATATTTTCAATTTCTGTAGTAAAGGGTATAGACATGGGCATTTAAATATACTAGTAACAATCAGTAATGTCATCTTTTTGAACCACTAGCCCAGCAGTGACCATATACTGAACTTCAACGCAGAAAACCATTTTTGTTCTGTATAATTTCAACGTCTATAGTCAAGGTTATAGGCATATTCATCCAAATATACTGGTAACAATCGGTAATATAATTTTTTGTAACCACTTGACCAGCAGGAACCATATACTGAACATCTACACTGAAAGCCACTGCTGCACTGTATAATTTCACTTTCTATAGCCATGGTTAGAGACATAGGCATCTAAATATACTAGTAATAACCTGTAATGGTATTTTTTTGAACCTCTAGACCAGCAGGGACCATATACTGTACATCTGCATAGAAAACCACTGTTGTACTATATAATTTTATCTGATATAGCCATCATTATAGACCGTAACGACCAAACATTGGAGCCTAGATATACAACTAACCATCAGTAATGTTTCATTTCAACTCTTCTATACCTATAACTAGAGACATTGGCATCTAAATATACATCTAAGAAGCAGTAATGTGATCTGCCTGCACCACTGACTACCAGGGACCATATATTGAACATCTTTACAGAGGAAACCACTGTTGTACTGTATAATTTCCATTCTTCTAAACCCATAATTTGAGACATTGGAATCTAAATATATTCATAACAACCAGTAATGTAATTCTCTTTCACCACTGACCATCAGGGATCATCATCATCATATACTGAACATACATATGGTGAAAACCACTGTTGTATAATTACAACTTCTGCAGCCACGGTTTTAATATTACCTGCCTACACCACTGACCACCAGGGACGATATACCAACCATCTTCTCAGAAACTGTGCTGTATAATTTCAACTTCTATTCCCAAAATAAGAGACAGCGGTAAGATGACAGGTCACTTTTATGGCCATGATTAAGGGGTCACTATATAGCCAGTTAATCCCTCCCAAAAAGTCAGAGACCTACAACTCTTCCTGCCTAAAATTTCAGAACTTCATCAGTACAAACAAGCTGGAAAATCACTGTCAGGGGCTGATGTACCTGGGACCCCCACAAGAAGATGGCGGCATTATAAATATTCCATGATGGGTGCAGGTCCCTTGATATCTTAACAGCTTTTATCGTTATGTGAAATTGACCCTTTTCATCTCTTTGTCACATGATCCTATAATCCATAATTAATATTTACACTTATTCAAATTTGTCTCTGCCGCTTATGGCAGCTAATTAGGAGGAAAGCTTCAATAATTACCACCCGGCCTCCCATATATGACATACAGCGGTAATTATGTCTGTAGATTACATGAATTAGCGCACATGATATACAACCCCGGGCAAAAATTATGGAATCACCGGCCTTGGAAGATGTTCATTCAGTTGTTTTATTTTGTTGAAAAAAAGCAGATCACAGACATGGCACAAAACTGAAGTCATTTCAAATGGCAACTTTCTGGCTTTAAGAAACACTAAAAGAAATCAAGAACAAATAATGTCGTAGTCACTAATGGTTATTTTTTTAACCAAGCATAGGGGAAAAATTATGGAATCATTCTATTCTGAGGGAAAAAATTATGGAATCACCCTGTAAATTTTCAATCCCAAAACTAACACCTGCATCAAATTATATCTGCTCATTAGTCTGCATCTAAAAAGTAGTGATCACACCTTGGAGAGCGGTTGCACCAAGTGGACTGACATGAATCATGGCTCCAAACACGAGAGATGTCAATTAAGTCAAAGGAGAGGATTATCAAACTCTTAAAAGGGTATATCATCACGCAATGTTGCAAAAGATGTTGGTTGTTCACAGTCAGCTGTGTCTAAAATCTGGACCAAATACAAACAACATGGGAAGGTTGTTAAAGGCAAACATACTGGTAGACCAAGGAAGACATCAAAGCGTTAAGATCAGAAACTTAAAGCAATATGTCCCCAAAACAGGAAATGCACAACAAAACAAATGAGGAACGAATGGGTGGAAAACTGGAGTCAATGTCTGTGACCGAACTGTAAGAAACCGCCTAAAGGAAATGAGATTTACATACAGAAAAGCTAAACAAAAGCCATCATTAACACCTAAACAGAAAAAAACAAGGTTACACTGGGCTAAGGAAAAGCAATCGTGGACTGTGGATGACTGGATTAAAGTCATATTCAGTGATGAATCGCGTATCTGCATTGGGCAAGGTGATGAACTTTTGTTTGGTGCCGTTCCAATGAGATTTATAAAGATGACTGCCTGAAGAGAACATGCAAATTTCCACAGTCATTGATGATATAGGGCTGCATGTCAGGTAAAAGCACTGGGGAGATGGCTGTCATTACATCTTCAATAAATGCACAAGTTTATGTTGATATTTTTGACACTTTTCTTATCCCATCAATTCAAAGGATGTTTGGGGATGATGAAATCATTTTTCAAGATGATAATGCATCCTGCCATAGAGCAAAAACTGTGAAAGCATTCCTTGAAAAAAGACACATAAGGTCAATGTCATGGCCTGAAAATAGTCCGGATCTCAATCCAACTGAAAATCTTTGGTGGAAGTTGAAGAAAATGGTCCATGACAAGGCTCCAACCTGCAAAGCTGATCTGCAACAGCAATCAGAGAAAGTCAGAGCCAGATTGATGAAGAGTGTGACACTGTGGCCTCAGAGACTGCAAGCTGTTGTAAAAGCCAGAGGTGGTGCAACAAAATACTAGTGATGTGTTGGAGGGTTTTTTGTTTGTTTGTTTTTCATGATTCCATAATTTTTTTCCTCAGAATTGAGTGATTCCATAATTTTTCCCCTATGCTTGGTTAAAAAAATCACCATAACTGACTACCACATTATTTGTTCTTGATTTCTTTTGGTGTTTCTTAAAGCCAGAAAGTTGCCATTTGAAATGACTTCAGTTTTGTGCCATGTCTGTGATCTGCTTTTTTTAAACAAAATTAAACAACTGAATGAACATCCTGCAAGGCCGGTGATTCCATAATTTTTGCCAGGGATTGTATATGTCACACATGGGGGCGAGGATAACACTGCGCAATGTGGCCGCAGTCACCGAGGCTTCACCGGGTATGTCAGTGCTTTACATAAAGCAGAGACGTATAAAGGAGGAAAATACATAAAGGTAAACGCTGTAAGGAAAACCCTCTAATAATAGAACCAAAGAGAGAGAGAGGGAGAGAGAAGAGGAGAGAGGAGATAAAGAGTGGAGAGGGGATAAAGACAGAGAGAGGAGGAGATAAAGAGAGAGGGAGAGGACAAGGGAGAAAGAGAGGAGGAGATTTAAGAGAGAGAAGAGGAGGGAGAAAGAGAGAGAGGAGATAAAGACAGAGAGAAGAAGAGGAGGGAGAAAGAGAGAGAGGAGATAAAGACAGAGAGAGGGAGAGGGAGAGAGACAAGGGAGAAAGAGAGAGGGGGGAGAAAGAGAGAGGAGAAAAAGAGAGGGAGGATAAAGACAGAGAGAGAGGGGAGACAAGGGAGAAAGAGAGAGGGAGAAAAAGAGAAGAGATAAAGAGAGAGAGGAGATAAGACGAGAGAGAGGGAAAGAGAGAGGAGATAAGGAGAGAGAAGAGGAGAGGGAGAGGGAGAGACAAGGGAGAAGAGAGAGGGATAAAGAGAAGAGAGAGGAGCAAGGGAGAAAGAGAGGGGAGAAAGAGAGGAGATGAAGAGAGAGTCAAGGGAGAAAGAGGGGGGAGAAAGAGAGAGGAGCTAAAGAAAGACAAAGAGAGAAAAGAGGCAAAAGGGAAAGAGGAAACAGAGAGAGAAGGAGAGAATAAAGAGAGGAGAGAGAAGGATAGAGATAAAGAATTACAAAGAAATGAGAGAAAGGAGAGAGGAGACAGAAGAAATACAGAGTGAGAGAAGAAAGAGAGGAGATTTGGAGAGAGAGATGAAGACAGAGGAGTGAGAGAGGAGCAAGAGGAGAGAAGACAGGAGAGAGAGAGAAAGAGAGGGGGGATCAAGAAAGACAAAGAGAGAGAAGAGGTAGAAGACAAAGAAAAAACTAGAAAGAGAGAAGGAGGGGAGAGGAAAAGAGGAAGAGAGGGAGAGTAAGGAGAGTAGAGGAGGGATGAGAGAGAGAGAAAGGAGAGAGAAAAGAGGAAAGAAGAAGAGAGGAGAGGGGAGAGAAGAGGAGAGGAAGAGAAGAGAGGAGAGAAGAAGAGAGGAGAGGAGAGAGAGAAAGTGAAGACCTGAACCCGGTAAAAAAGGCTTGTGAAAAAACTGAAAGATATTGAGGAAAAGTTCAAGATTTCCAAAATCCTCTGGATAACCCAAACACACGACAAAAATAACGAAAGGATCACATGGATAAAGGCAAAAAAGCCTATATTATAATAGATAGATAGATAATAGATAGATGATAGATAATAAGTGATAGACCCAGTTTGCTGTAATGATCGCACAGCAAATTTTTCTCACTGCCCCCGGAGTAATTAGTTGCAATG
>JARQOD010000004.1:4715332-4763645 GCA_033576555.1 Oophaga sylvatica
TTCTATCAGAAATTTTTAAAAATTCCAAACCCCTGGGGTTCCTTTTAGATCACAATATATTCCCCTTTGTCACAAATTTTAAGGGGTTTTCTTTTTTTTTGGGGCAGTACGAAATGCAAAAAATGCATAAGTCGCAGGGGACTGTGTACTAAAAAGGGGTAGTTTTTTAACCCAAAAATCTTTGTTTTTTTTGTGCTTCTATAAAAAAAAAAAGATTTAAAAAAATTATTTTTTTGTTGTCATATATAAAAATAACTTTTTTTTCTTACATTGGGGGGTTTGCTTAAGGCTTTTTTGGGGGGCGCTAATTGTTTTTTTTTTTGGTATTTTTTTTGGCTGCAATCTTTTTGTTTTTTTTTTAGTCCTTTTTTGAAATCCAAAAAAAGAGCAATCTGTTTTTCTATTTTTTTTTATTTTTATTTTTGTTATTATTTTTTTTTTTTTTTTTTAATTAATAATATTTTAATTTAATATTTTTACAGACAATTTTCCCCCAGATGGGTGGACCCCAATGTTAAGTAGTAAAGTTGGACGTTCCTTTTAAAGGTGGAAAAAAATATCTTTTTGCACCCAATTTATTAACTTTGATGAATGGGGGGGGGGAAAGGGGGTTAAACTAAAGTAACAAATTACTGACCCACTGTCACCCCCCGTCTTCCTGATTCCACGTGACGAGGGTGTACGACATAGGCTTATTGACGTGTATACCTAGTGGGGGCGGATGTCCGGGGTTTTAAGATGTACGGAAGACCAGGCATGACCTGCGTGGGGGGGAAATTGGGGGGGGTAATAAACATTTTATTATGTTTTTTTTTTTGAACCCTTCAGAACCCCCCTTTATTATACCCCTTTTAAATCTGCTTAAGAATAATGCCCCAAAATTTTTTCTCTACACATTATAATCTCCAAAATTTCCCGCCACACCCCCAAAAATCCCCCTCCTTAATCCCTTCCACATACTAGATATGATGTTTACCAGCCCCACACAGTAGAATCCTCAAGTCCCCCCATATAGTATATACCCTGCCCCATAAAGCACAAGTCCCACGTACATTCCCACCAGTATAATGTCCCCATGCCATCCACCCCAATGTATGATTTCCCCCATAGTCCACACATAATCCCCAAACACTGAGATGTCCCCACATTCCCCCATATGTCCTCGACCACCCCCAAAATTTGGGGGGTTTTCCCCGGGAAAGGGGGGTATCGGCCGAGCCCTGGAAGTTTGGGGGGTTGTCCAGGTAGCGGGGCTCGGTCGTGCCCTAGGGGTCTGGCGTATTTGGGGGGAATTTTTCCCCGGGGGATAGATTTAAAACTTCGTGACCCACCGTACCCCCGGTAATTTGTACCAGCGTGCTGTGATCCGGGGGAGGTGAGGCACTAGATGCGGGCCCCCCTACAGGGGCCTTTCCCCCCAGGTCGAGGTTTTAAGGCAGAATGCAAAAAATAACACAGCTCCCTCAGCGTCTTTCCAACCTTTACAAAATTGTTGGGGCGGCCCCCGGGGGCTGGGGGGGTTGATGGGGTGATTTTGAGCCGGGGCTAAGCAAGTTAGGGGCCCCTTTTTTATTTAAAAAGGATGACCAACCACGTAAAGCGTAGTTCCCTCTATAATCCATTTTTTCCAAATTTTGGCTGCCCGTCTTTTGTGGTTGGAGCCTTCTCGAGAGAGCGATTCCAAATTTTTCCTGTCTGCACTGACTAAGGTTCTCACCTCCCTGCCCCATTACGACTGACTCTTGGGGGGCTGTTTTCCGTTCCAAGGTCCTAACCTGGGGGTTTCCTACCCCATGCATAACATGTATCTTCGGTCTCCAGTGACCGAACAATGTCAGGTATCTATACCGAGGCACTTTTCTGTTCCTTCCACATGCCCTTCGATTTGCTCAACTCCACAGATGTCTCACCGCCCAGGGGCACAGCTCTGACAGGGTGAGGGAACTCTCCCTTTACTGAACCCACTTTCTGAACTGCCAAAGACTCACTCCAAAACTTTCGATCCTGACGAACCTACTCAGATACTCACACTCCCCCCCCCACCCCTGTGGGGGCCAAAGTTACGTGAACAGGGGAAAACCCTTAACCTTTTTCCCCCCACTCACCTCCCGGATTGTGGGGTACACACCCCCAGGTAACGACAGCACCCCGGGGGGGAAATCAAGAGCATTTTTTTATGCTTAAAAATCAACAAAACTTTAATTTTCCCATCCGGGGGGGAAAAGGGTCTTGAACTTTTCTAACAACACATTTAAAAAAAAAATACAAATTTTTAAAAAAACATATCTAAAAAAACCAATATTTTTGGGAAGACCCCACCAAACCCCCAACGGGGGCCGGGGGGGGGCAACCCCGAATGCAGACCTCCTCAGTGCCCCCACACGGGTTTTTTTTCCCCGTAAGAAGGGGTTCGGGGAAAACCTTTTTAACACCTTTGTGCAACTTTTTCAAGAAATTCGGGGGGGCACGTCCTCCCCTCGGGTCCATAAAGACCCCAAAAGGAAAAAAAAAAAAATTTTTAACTTTTTTCAATTTCACTTTTTTTTTTATAATTAGCTGGTTTCGAAGGGGATTTTTCCTTTTTTGTTCCCCCCTATCTACGTGGGTACTTTTAGGTATATTAATTGCACTGCCCCACTCGTAAGGGGAACTATGAACGCCCAAACTTTCTTGGATCGGCAAACGACTGAGGTGGGGGGTTTGAGTCCCCCCCTTCCCGGGGGCCCATAGTATGGGGCGCGCTTCGATGACCTTCTTGAATTCCGAGGGGTTAGTGTTCGGAATGGGGAAATCCTAAAGGCCAAAGGGGCCACGGGAAACGGAGGGGGAAAATTCCTTTTTTGGCTATAAAACGCAATACTGGTTTTTTACAGCTCTCCCCCCCATTTTCCCAGAAAAAAATTTCCCGATCCGTGTGTAAAGACCTCTTTTTCCTTTTCCTTTTTCTTATTAGACAGGGGTTTTTTTCCAAAAGCGGGGGGGCCAATTTCAAATGGCCTGGGGACATGGGGTTTTTCTTCCCGCCTTACGATGAACAAACTTTCTGTTTTTATATTAGAAAATTGTACGAGAGGGCTTGCTCCCACTGATTTCCAATTTTTTTTTCCTTTTTTTTTTAATACCATTCTCCCATCAAAGGGGTTCAGGCTTTTGTTAAAAACTTTTTTTCTCCCGGCCTTTTGAACTTTCCCTCACAGATTTGCACTTTCGACTGCTCTTTTCCGATTTGTGTCCCAATTTTTTAAAGGGGGCGGCCCCCCTCCGGTTCTACTACTCCAATCAAACATTGGGGGTCTTCCGGCCTTGCTCTCATAAGATAGGCTGGGGGCATTTTTAAAAAGGATATTTTTTAAAAATCAACCAAATCATATAAGCCGGCCATCTTTTTTTTTCCAAAGGGGGGACTAACAAGTAAGGGGCATAGGGAAAATTTTTTTACAAAACCGTTTTTTAGGGAAGGGGTTCTAATTTTTTTGCACCCGTACAGGGACAAATTTTCCTTTTAATAAATCAGCTTCGAAAGCAGGCCTTGATGGTTAATACTTGCCCGATCCCCAGGGTCGCAAAACTTGTTTAAAAGGGTTTCGGGGCCCCTCACTGCGGTCTGATCCTTCGGAAAAAACCCCAAAAAATCTGGAGTAAGGGGCACCAGGTCGGGGCGTATGATATCCAGATCATTGGGACATTTTTACGTGTCCAGGGCCACAATCTCCAGGACGAGTCGCCGGTAGGTTGCAGGGGGCCTTTGACTACCGAGCCCCCTTTTTCGAACCACGGGGGCCCCGTTCCCCACCACCTCTCTGGAGCGGCATCCCCCCATAAAACCCGGGCATCTCAACAGGTCTCCCCTTTTTCCAGAAAAAGTCCTGCTTGATCGGGGGATGCCCCCAAACCTTTGGGCGTCTGCCTTTGGGGGGAAACTTTTTCCAGACCATCTCAGGGTTCGGGGGGTTACGTATCTCCTGCCAACTTCTCAGGGGATAGAAAAAACCGCTTTTCTCGTTCCACGGACTTGCGCATAGGTGCCCTTTCCAAAGAGGAGCCTTCCTTTCCCCTTAAAAAACCCCCTTGATGGGCTGACACGGGATCCTGCCCGGGGTTCTTCCCTTGGGGGGAAAGGATTTAATTGCACCATACTGCTTTCTTTTGACTCGATGCTCGGGGACTACCCCATTTTGATGGAACGCAGGTGCTCAATTTTTCCCGGGGTCGGGGGGTTCTTCTTCCGACAGGTCGGGGCATTGGACAATGCTCACATATTTTTTTTTTCGACCTCCCGGGTTTTTGATAGTAAACTGTAATTGGAAAAACGACCCCCCCCATCGGCCCACACCCAGCTTGGGGTTTCCCCCCGTGCGTTAAGGGGGTTGTTACTGAAAGCAGTGAACCGATTAGGCCAGATAATGCTTAAATTTTTCAGAAAAGGCCCCAAACCCAAACCCCAAAAACCCCCTTTTAAAACTAAAATTTTCCCCGGGTTCCTTCGTTGGCCTATTTTTTTGCCAAGCATGCTTTTTTGGCCTTCTGCTCTGACGAAACTGCTCCCCCAACCCCCATTACGGGCGGGTACAACCGGGGAAGGTTGCTGTAATCAGGGGAGGTTAAGATCTCATCACCCCTAAGGATTCTTTCATCTTTTGGGGAAGCTTCACCTGTTCCTTTCCCCCTTAAAGGGGGGTTTCGCCTTTAAGGATTGTCCTACCAGAGGTCCTGTAAAGGGGCCTTCTTTTTGTAACTTTTTAAAACCCTTATAACCCTTTCCCCCAACTGCCACTTCCTTAAGTTTTTTTTTTTTTGGGGCCGCCCTTCTGAGGCAGTGACTTTTTGGGTCCGGCGCTACTCCTTCCAACGACGGGCCCCCCAAGTATTTTTCCCTTTTTGGGAGAAGGCATTTTGAAGGTTCAACTTCATCCCGACTGGCAGGGGCCCATACTTCTCCGGGGGTTCAGATTTTCCCATATGTCTTGGGGAAACACGATGACGTCGTCGGTAAGCAGCACGGGGTTTAAAAAGAGATGTCCCAGACAATTTTTATCACTCTCCCGAAATTTTTCCGGGGGACGCTGAGCCCAAACGGATCTGTCGAACTCAAGGCCCCATTGGGGGGAAAGCCGTTTTCCACGCCTCCTCAGCCACAGCCATTCCATAACCCCTAGTCAATCAAGAGTAGAAAAGTTACCTTTTCAGAAACAAGATTTCCCCATACGGGTTAACTACATCCTTGTGTTTTTATGCGGGGTTCACCCCCCCCGTAATCCACACACCCCTTTTCTACTACCATCTTTTTTTAAAACCGAACTAGGGGGGCCCAGGGGGGAAACTTCCCTTTCACCCCCCCTTCTTCTATCATGCAACATTTCTTTAGCCTTCGATAAAACTGGAGGAGGGGGGGCCTATACCCCCCTTTTTGGGATACTGCCTTAGGTATATGTTGTACTCCCTTTTTTATCCCAAATCAATGGATTCTTGCAAACACTGGGGGGCCTTGCACCCCCGAAAAACCCCTTCTTCGGGGGAGGGGGAGTGGTTCGCCCAACAGGGTTCTGACACCATTTCCCACCTGTTTTTCTGGGTCATTGTCCCCCCTTTTTGACAAGTCTAAGGCCTCACCCCGGGGAAAGATTATTATAACCGCATTATTTAAAGGTTTGCAAAAAGGGGGAAGTTTTCCTCTCATCCCCCCCTTTAGAAGCCTACCGTTCCCCCCTTTTCCCCCCTTTTACTATCCCCTAGCATAAAGTGGGGTCTTGTTTGAATGGGGGGGGTTTTTACACAGTTTTTAATTTCGGGCCTCTCAGCCCCTTGGCGGGCCCGCCCCAAAAGATCATTTCATTGGGGGGATCACAATAGACCGATCGGGGCCCACATTACAATTTCCCCGCGTAAGCTTCGCTTCTGCGCACACCGGGGCCCGGATCTCTTTTTGGTTTTCCCCCTGTTTTTCGGCAACTACGAGCTTTGGGGAAAAAAAAACAATTCCCCCAAAACAATTACCGTAAAGTTGTCCCAAAAATATATTTAAAAACCCTTTCCCCCCTTTTTTCAGTCTTTACTCCCCAAACCCCGGGGCCAACTCCTCCTGCCCCCTTTACACTACACATTTTGCCCCCAATACTTCTACAGGAAGACCATTAGAAGCATACACGGTAAAGTCAGAGCTCGGGGGTTTAAGACTGTCCATTGACCAGTACTTAGTATAGAGGGCATCAGGAATTAGGGTCACCTGGGACCCAGTGTCTAACAATGCCGGAACTGCAATACCATCTAAGATGATAGACAGGTAGGGTCGCCCACCCACATACCTGCGGTTCCAGTCTAGGGGGCCTGACGGGTATTCTCCTGGATGTTGGCCCTCGGACCCAGGTTCTGCCCGTTTAAAGGACACTGTGGAGACAGATGACCTTTCCGGTTGCATCGGTAACAGATGATCTCTCGACGAGGAGGGTGTTGATCAGAGGTCGCTCCTGGGGGTGGCGTTGTCCTCCTCCGGGGGGCGACGTCTTCTTTCTTCTCCGGTGCATCCACGGGACGTCTTCTGGGCAGTCTGCTAACAAGATCTTCCCTTCTTCCTCTTTCCGCAGTTGCAGGGCACTCATCACAGCAGCCAGATTTTTAGTCAGCTGGCGCACCTCTGAGCGCAGACAATCCAATTCACTAGGAGGGGTCACCTGCGCTTTGGCTTCGGCCACTAACGGGGAAAAGGGGGTTACTGCCGGTTCCAGAGTGACTTCAGCCTGATGATGTTGGGTTGCCACCTCAAGTTTGCCCAGGGGCCGCAGCCCTTTTATTGCCATGTCTTTTAGGGCATCAAAGGTAGCATCCGGATGATCTAAGGACCACCAGTTTACAGTTCTGCGTTCCTCTTGGGATCTCAATCCCTGTATAAATTGTTCTTTCAGCATTTTATTCTCATCAATAGCATTTAAATTATTAACCTGCTTAAGAGCTCTCAGGGCTCCTTGTAGTCGGCAAGCGTAGTCCCGGATGCTGTCACCTGGCTGTTGTGAACAGTGATAGAAGGCCATCCGGAGATCCGTTTCTGTGCGGTCTTCAAATATGGCATGCAGCTTAAGGAAGATCGCAGGTACCGACTCCTGATCAACGGTATCCCAAGTCTCCACTTCCCTCTCAGCAGCGCCAGTTAGCTGCCCTATTAGCACAGCAGCTTTTTGTCTCTCAGGCATGGAGTACATTTCTAGGATGCTGCATAACTTCCGCTTGAAGCCTGCTAATGTGCCTGGCTCACCGCTGTACTGGGGAAGCCATTTCGCCCCAGGCATATATGGGAGCGTTAGTGGCATGATCGGGACTACCGGACTGGGTGCTGGACCTGCACCCCCATCTAGCGCTACAATACCAGGCGGTGCGGGATTGGGGCCTCCGGCTGGGGCCGCACTGTCGGCCGGTTGTTGTGACATCTTAGCGCCCCCTTGGTTAAACGGAGCCTACCGGTTTCAGACGCTGCTACTTCACAGGCACAGCAGTGGGAACAGGACCTTCGTCGCAGGCGCTCTGATGTCAGAGCGTTCACTTCCTGTTGCAGGACCTGCCGATGAGTCAGAGCCAGGGGCGTGTCCAAGACTCTGCGCGCTCTTGCAGGTACGCCCACCTTCTTCTCCAGCGCCTTAGGGCGCGAATCTGGCGGCAAATATGGCGGTATTTGGCGCCAAACAACAGCAACAGTCTTTTTCGCCAAAACACTCCACAGGCACACAGGGCTCGCAATGCTGCAAGTTTCGTATCCTGTTCGTGACGCCAAATTTGTCTCGACCACGCACCACAATTGTGGGTTTCCAGGGCAATGGGGTACTCAGAGCCGAGCCCATGGAAGTCTATGGGGATTGTCACAGGTAGCGGTGGCTCGGTCTGTGGCCCTAGCGGTCTGGCGTATGTTGGGGGAATATTTACAGGGGATAGATTTATATACAGTTCGTGACGCCACCTGTAGTCTCTGGTAATTTGTACCAGCGCTGCTGTAGATCTCTGAGGGGATGGTGAGGCAGCTAGATGTCGGGTCCCTACAGGTGGGACTCTTCCCTCAGGTCGATGGTTAAGGCAGGAATGCAATCAAATAACACAGTCTCACACATCAGCGTCTTTCCATACCTTTACTTCAAGTTGTTCAGGCAGGTCCCAGGGAGGCTGATGGGGTTGATGGAGGATGAGCTTTGAGGCAACGGCTAAGCAAGTTAGGGGCCTCCTTTACTTTCAAATGATGATGAGTCCAACCAGCGTAAAGCGTAGTTCCCTCTATAACTCCAGCTTTTCCAAAGCTGTGCTGCCCGGTCAGTTTTGTGGTTGGAGCCTTCTTCTGAGAGAGCTGAGTTCCAATTCCTGTCGTGCACTGACTCAAGGTTCTCACTCTCCCTGACCCCAGTTACGTACTGACTCTTCAGGGGCTGCTTTCCGTTACCTAAGGTCCGGTAAGCCTCTGGGTTTCCTACCACCATGCATGAAGCTATGGTGATGCTTCGGTCTCCAGTGACCGGTAACAATGTGCAGGTATTCTATACCGATGGCACTTTTCTGTTCTCTTCCACTATGCCCTTCGATTTGCTCAGACTCTCAACAGATGTCTCAGTCCGTCCTCTAGTGGGGCACAGCTCTGACCAGGCTGAGGTGAACTGGCTCACCTTTACTGAACTCCACTTTCTGAACTGCACAAAGACTGCACTTCCTAACTCTTTCGAGTCACTGACTGAACTCTACTCAGACTACTCAGCACTCCCCTCCACACCCCTGCTGGGTGTGTCCAAAGTGTACGTGATATCATGGAGAGCCCTTAACCGTTACCTCTCCACTCATCCTCCTGGTATTGTGTACCAGGGCTACACACATACACAATATGATGCCCCCACGGAATATTCCCCCCCACACACTATGATGTCCCCACACACAATATGATCTCCTCACACACACAGTATAATATCCCCACAGTGTATTCCTCCCCCACACAGTATGATGTCCCCACAGTGTATTCCTCCCACCCACAGTATGATGTCCATACAGTGCATTCCCCCATACACAGTATAATATCCCCACAGCAGATCCCCCACATAATATGATGTCCGCATAGTACAATCTCTCATACAGTATGATATCCGTACAGTACATTCGACCATGCACAGTATGTTCCCACAGTACATCCCCCACACAGTATGATGTCCTCACAGTACACTCCTCCCATACAGTATGATGTCCATACAGTACATTCCCCCACACACTGTATAATGTCCTTATAGTACATTTTCCCATAGACAGAATTATGTCCATGCAGTACATTCCCCCACACACAGTAAAATGTCCCCACTGTACATCCCCCCACACAGTATGATGTCCACACAGTACATTCTCCCATACACAGGATGATGTCACCACAGTACACTTCTCCCATACAGTATGATGTTGTCCATACAGTACATTCCACCACACACAGTAAAATGTCCCCACTGTACATCCCCCCACACAGTATGATGTCCCCATATTACATTCCCCACATACAGTATGAGGCCAAACAGTACATTCCCCCCACACACAGTATGATGTCCGTGCAACGAGGGCCAGGGTAGTAATAGTCATGGCTAATGTTGGCAGTTCAGTCACCCCCAGGCTTCCCGTCACATTAACACAAGGTCCCTTCTGTTGTGCACCTGGTGGTCCACTTGTAAATCAGGATCCACTCCAGGCTGCTGGGGCTTCCTTCCTTTAAGCACCACAAAGTGACAATCTGAGTCCAAGTCCATTTTCAACAAAACAACTTTACTCAGCTCGTCCAATTCAGTCACAGAAACAGCACAAGATTCTTCGCAGAATATCTCCATTCTGTTCCCTGTACTGTCCCTCACTCCTCCAGGAATATCGCAGGGTCGTACCGTCTCCTCCGGTACCGCAGCTTTCTGAGAGGACAGACTAACCCGCTTCAGGAGTTCCCCGCACGCTTCCCTCTCCAAAAGTGAAGTCGAAGGATGGTGATTCCCATCCTTACCAAGCTGTAGGCCTAAGACGTTAAGGGTTGTTCCCAGTTGCACTAGGAGCTGACGGCCACCAGATCCATAATAGAGTTGAAATCAGAACGTGCTCCCAACCTCCCAGAATAGTGGACAGACCCCCAAATCCAGAAATGTCGCACTGGATGCCACATGGTTTGGGGGTTTGTCATTGTAGGTCACCCACTCAGGCAGAAGCAAGCATGCGGAGCCCACATAACATCAGGAGCTAAAACACAGCAGGGAACACCCAAAAATTCAGTGACAGGTTTGTATAAAAGCACCCTCTAAATATTGCATCTCTAGTATTGAAAAGCTTTATGAAAACATGGGTGATTTCTTCTAAAAACAGAGCCACACCTACTTACAAGGTTGTGTGTAGTATTGCACCTCAGTCTCATTCACTTCAATGGAACTGAGCTGTAATACCAGACACAACCTATCAACAGAGGTGGCGCTGTTTCTAGAAAAAAAAACAGTCATGTATTCGTAAACCTTTACAACCTCTTCAATATCAGTAGCGACTGGAATTGCCCCATAAAATCAAAACAAAAGAAGTGTTTATCTGCATTTAGTGGCCATCGACTATTTTCTTTGTATCCAGGCTACTCATCCGATGAAACGAGCTGAGGATCTACGCGGAGAAATCCCCTTCGGGTGCTTATCTACGTCAGCATCAGTCAAGAGACGGTAAATGTTCTAGTTTTGCTGATGAGATAGAGGCACAATCCATTCAGGTCACTCGCCTCATTTCTAGGGAAGCTGAAAAACAACACGAAAAAAAAGATGGAGGAAACAATTTACATCAAAGACTTTGTATAATTGACACCAGGGGATTCCTTACTAGCAGGAGATAAGTTTTATCTATCATGGTGGAAGCTGCTACTTCTTGAATTGTCTTCTCTTGCTCTCCTCAGCTAGGGCAGAAGTGTTTGTACTTTATACTGTGGGGAGAGGAAGTTTCAACCATCGACAGCCATTATTGAGGCTATGGAGAGCTGTGTGTGGTCACCAGGTCAGTGAATATGTATACAAGTAAGGAGTGAAAGGATGGGGCCTTCAGACCAGTCATGGTATCTCACAGACGAATGATGAAGTTAGATAGGAGGACTTGACTCCAACGTGATGTGACTGAAACTTGATCCACATGGGGCACAAGTTTTATACCTCAGAGACAATGGTGCTTAGTTTGGCAATTATATACAATGGCACACAACTTGGTGGTTACAGTCCTTGTACACAGCTGAGCAGTTACAGATAATGGCAAACAACTTGGTGGTTACAGTCCTTGTACACAGCTGAGCAGTTACAGATAATGGCAAACAACTTGGTGGTTACAGTCCTTGTACACAGTTTGGCAGTTATATACAATGGCACACAACTTGGTGGTTACAGTACGTCTACACAGCTTGGCAGTTACAGACAATGACACACAACTTGGTGGTTACAGTCCGTCTACACAGCTTGACAATTACAGACAATGGCAGACAACTTGGTGGTTACAGTCCTTGTACACAGCTGAGCAGTTACAGATAATGGCAAGCAACTTGGTGGTTACAGTCCTTGTACACAGTTTGGCAGTTACAGACAATGGCACACGACTTGGTATTACAGTCCTTGTACACAGTTTGGCAGTTACAGGCAATGGCACACAACTTGGAGGTTACAGTCCTTGTACACAGTTTGACAGTTATATACAATGGCACACAACTTGGTGGTTACAGTCTGTCTACACAGCTTGGCAGTTACAGACAATGGCACTCAACTTGGTGGTTACAGTCTTTGTATACAGTTTGGCAGTTACAGACAATGGCACACAACTTGGTGGTTACAGTCCTTGTACACAGTTTGGCAGTTATATACAATGGCACACAACTTGGTGGTTACAGTCCGTCTACACAGCTTGGCAGTTACAGACAATGGCACACAACTTGGTGGTTACAGTCCTTGTACACAGCTTGGCAACTATATTCAATGACACACAACTTGGTGGTTACAGTCCTAGTTTACAGCTTGGCAGTTACATTCAATGGCACACAACTTAGTTGTTACAATCCTTGTACACAGCTTGACAGTTACAATAGAACACAACTCAGGGGGTTACAGTCTTTATTCAGAGTTTGGCAGTTTCACTGAATGGCACACAACTGGGAAGTTAGTCATAGTACACAGCTTTGCGGTTACATTTAATAGCACGCAACTTGGTGGTTACAGTCCTTTTACACAACATGGAAGTTACATTTAATGGCACACAACTTGGTGGTTACAGTCCTTGAACACAGCTTGGCAATTACATTCAATGACACTCAACTTGGTGGTTACAGTCCTTCTACACAGTGTCACAAAACTTAGTTTTTACAGTCCTTGTAGACAATTTGTCAGTTACAATGGCACACAACTGGGGGGTTACAGTCTTTGTACATAGCTTGGCAGTTACATTCAATGACACACAACTTGGTGGTTACAGTCCTTGTTCACAGATTAGCAGTTACATTCAATGGCACAAAACTTAGTTTTTACAGTTCTTATGCACAATTTGTCAGCAACAATGGCACACAACCGTTTATGTTTAGGTAGCTGAGGAAAAACAGCAAAAAACTGCAATACACCAGAGAGGCTGGAACCTATTGGATTGCAGTAACCTGAACTAACCACACAACTAGGGGTAGCCGTGGAGCTGTCATGTATAGTGTACAGTTCCTATAGCGTCTTGTGCTTGGGTGCGAGGAAAACACAGGAGACATAGGTTGAAATGAAATGACTTGTATTACTTCATACAAGCATGCTGAAAAGTTCACACAGTTTGCAGGAACAGAGTCAGGAGACACAGCAGGCCAGAGTAACTTCAAGCACTACAATAAATCTCCAAAGCAGGTTCAGGATCTCTTCTCTGTACCGTAATTCCTCTGCAAACATGGATTCACCAAACAGCAGGTTTCCAGAGTCCAAAAGTGTTCCAAGGTTCCTCAGTAGGGAATAGCTGGAGTACAAGTCCAAGGCTTCCAGGAGTCAGGTCACAGACTGACTGAGGCTTGATTCAGCAGCACTGATTGTTCAGCTGAGGCTGCTTAAGAAGCAAGAGGGAGAGAATCAGGGCGGGAACATGAAAACTGGAACTCCATATTAACTGAGGGCAAGAGCTGCAGAAAGACAGAAAGCAAAATGGCCGACGGAAAACTGAGTTTCAAGGAACATGTCAACAGAGACAAAGAACCTTACATTACTCCCCCCTTAGGGACAACCTCCAGATGACCTCAGACCAGGCTTGTCAGGGTACCTCTGATGAAACTGGCGGAGCAGGCGAGGAGCATTTACATTGTTGACTGGTTCCCATGAGTTGTCCTCCACTGGGTAGCCCTGCCATTTAATCAAATATTGCAACTGATTTCTGTACAACCTGGAATCTAGAATCCTTTCCACCATATATTCTTCCTGACCATCGACCAGCACTGGGTCAGGGCAAGGAGAAGAACGTCCAGGAAACGTATTGGGTGTTGCAGCCTTTAGTAGGGATACATGAAAGACAGGGTAGATTCTCATAGTTCTGGGCAGTTGAAGACGACAAGCAACAGCACTTATAATCTTACTGATCTTATAAGGTCCAATGTACTTATGTCCCAATTTAGACGATGGAATCTTTAATTTAAGATTTCTGGTTGACAGCCAGACCAAATCTCCTACCTTGAAAGCTGGTGCAGGTTTACGAAATTTATCTGCTGCTTTCTTGTACCTTTCCTGAGCCAATTCTAGATTTTACTTTAGAAGATCCATATTCTTTTGTAAAGAAGTGATTCTTTCAGCCACTGCCGGCAAGGGCGTATCTATGGGAAATCGAGGAAGAATGTTAGGATGATAACCTAGATTGGAGTAAAAAGGAGACTGCTTAGTGGAGGCGCTCTGAGAGTTGTTATAAGAGAACTCAGCCAGTGGAAGTAGATCCACCCAATCATCTTGTAGGTGGCAGATAAAGCAGCGGAGATACTGCTCCAGGGTCTGATTGGTTCGTTCTGTCTGTCCATTAGTCTGGGGATGAAAAGCAGAAGAAAGGTTTACTTTAATGTCCAATGCTGCACAGAAATTTTGCCAAAACCTTGAAGTGAATTGCACCCCTCGATCCGAAATGACCTCATCCGGTACTCCATGTAAGCGAAACACATTCTTAATCATCAAGTCTGATGTCTGTTTTGCAGTGGGTAAGCCGACACAAGGGATAAAATGAGCTGCCTTTGTTAAACGATCGACCACCACTAGAATGGTGTTCTTCCCTTGAGAGGTTGGTAACTCCACAATGAAGTCCATAGAAATGGATCCCCACGGGCGGGACGGGGTGGGATGAGGTTGCAACAGACCAGTTGGTGAGGAGCGAGGTGTTTTGCATCTTGCACAGACTTCACATGAAGTGACATAGTTTAAAACATCTTTCCTGTAAGTGGGCCACCAAAAGAAACGAGAAAGAAATTCTTGTGTCTTTAGAATTCCCCTATGCCCGGCTATCTTGGAATCGTGGATGAGTTGCAATACTCTCAATCTGACTGTTTCAGGTATATACAGACGTTGTCCCTGAATCCACACACCATTCTTAAAGACAAGACTTACGTCCCTTGGGGTTGAGCCAACAAAGAATCTGCATGGTATGCTTCCTTGATGTCCTTAAGTAGGTCTTGATTATGAATCACTCCCAGGAATCTAGAGTCAGGAAGAATAGTCTTAGGAGGAGTAAGTGGACGTGTCTCTGCTGAATGAATCCTAGAGAGTGCATCAGCCTTTCCATTGCGCGATCCTGGTCTATAAGAAATGACAAAATTAAATTGGTTTAGGAAAAGATTCCAGCGAGCCTGGCGAGGAGTCAGGCACTTAGCCGACCTGATAAATTCAAGGTTACGATGGTCTGTCAGGACGACTATTTGCTGTGCAGTTCCCTGAAGAAGGTGTCTCCATTCCTTGAAGGCGGCAATAATGACCAACAATTCTCTATTGCCCACATCGTAGTTCCTCTCAGCCGAAGACAACTGCTGGGAAAAGAAGGCACAGGGATGCAAGACATTCTTCTCACCTGTTCTCTGAGAGAGTATAGCTCCAACGGCACAGTCTGAAGCATCCACCTCTATTATGAAGGCAAGCTCGGGGTTGGGATGTACTAAGATAGGTGCGGTGGTAAATTTATCCTTTAAACAGGAAAATGCTTCCTGAGCTTGCGGGGTCCAGGAGAACCTAGACTGTTTCCGGGTAAGTTGGGTGATAGGTGACACTACCTCAGAAAAATTTTTAATGAAACGTCTATAGAAGTTGGCAAACCCGATGAAGCGCTGCACCTCCTTCACATTTCTAGGAATTGGCCAATCCTTGATGGCTTGGGTCTTGCTTCCATCCATACTAATCCCTTGCGTAGATAGTACATACCCCAGAAATTGAATTTCGGTCCTATGGAATTCACACTTTTCAAGTTTGATGTAGAGATGGTTTTGTCTTAGGCGTTCTAAGACCATTCTCACATGTCCATGATGTTCCTCTGTGGAGGTAGAAAAAATTAGAATATCATCCAGATAAATCACCACAAATGTATCTAGGAGATCCCTGAAGATATCATTCACGAAGTGTTGGAAAGTGGCTGGGGCGGTACTCAGACCAAAAGGCATAACTAGATATTCAAAGTGTCCATAGCGTGACCTGAAAGCAGTCTTCCATTCATCCCCAGGTCTAATACGGACCAAGTTATAGGCCCCACGGAGATCCAGTTTAGAGAAAATTTTGGCATGCCGCACTCTCTCCAACAACTCAGGGATTAAAGGCAATGGATAACGGTTTCTAATAGTAACCTTATTGAGTTCCCTATAGTCTATGCAGGGTCTCAGAGATCCATCTTTCTTCTTCGCAAAGAAGATGGGTGCACCTGCGGGAGATGAAGAGGGGCGTATGAAGCCCTTGGCTAAATTTTCGTCTATATAATCCTTCAAAGCTTTTAGCTCGGGCCCCGCTAGGGGGTAGATCTTACCAAAATGTATCCCGGCTCCAGGCAATAATTCAATTGGACAATCATATGGACGGTGAGGAGGAAGCTGATCAGCGTTCTTCTTGTCACATAAATCCACATAGTCCTGGTATACAGCTGGTAGTTCAGGGACTGACATGGTTCCTTTAGGAACAGAGCAAGCTGAAACTCCTTGACTCATCTGTTTCTCCGGAAAGTGTAATTCCTTGGTCTCCCAGTTAATCGTAGGATTCTGCGCCTGCAGCCATGGTAGCCCTAGAATAATGGGAAAGTGGGGAGAAGAGATAAGCATAAAAGACATTTTCTCCTGATGATCTTTACCCATAAGGACCCTCAAAGGCTCTGTTTCTTGATCCACTGGTCCAGAAGTCAGTAGAGAGCCATCCACAGTCTCCATCTGTACTGGAGTAGCCTTCTTCACTGAACGTATCCCCTGTTTCAGAGCAAAGGAGATATCCATAAAATTTACACTTGCTCCTGAGTCGATCATAGCAGAGCTAGACACCCAGACTGAGTCAACCCAGAGTTTGATGGAAAGGAAGCAATGAGAATTGTTTCTTTTACAACTCAGCTGGGACATCGCTGAGGAAACTTGAAAAATTGCAGCGTTTATACCGTCATCGTCCCCAGAACTAACAGAGTTTAAGTCCGAGAAATCAAGATCTCTTGCAGCAGATCTCTCTGGAGCCTGAGGCTCGGACATGACAGAGCTCCTCTCGCAACACTCACAGTGAATGACTGCTGCAGTAGTCTTACGAGAACGGCTGGGGCAGTTTATAATGAAGTGCCCTGACTTACCACAGTAGAAACATAGATTTTCCTTTATACGATGTTCTTTGCGTGCATCACTAACCCGTCTTTGTAAAGAGTCCACCTGCATGGGTTCAGGTTCTGGTTCCCTTGTAATCCTACTCAAAGGTTCCTTAGCTGAGGAGGGAGGTAGTAAAAGGTTAGTGCGATTATTTTCGAACCATCTCTCTTGTCTGCGTTCAGTCAGACGAGCATCAATACGAATACAATAGTTAATAAAGTCACCTAACGCAGTGGGAGGGTCGGCACGAGCAAGTTCATCCTTAATCAGTGGAGACAACCCTTTCCGAAAAATAGATTTCTTAGCGGAAGTGTCCCAAGTGGTATCAAGAGCCCATCTCCTGAAATCCAGGGCATATTCGGCTACTGAACGCTTACCTTGGCGCAAAGTTAACATGGCTGCTTCAGCTGTTGCACCTCGATTGGGGTCATCAAACACCTGCCCCATGGCTGAAATAAAAGCATCAAGGTGATTCAAACAATCATCCTCAGTCTCAATCAGAGGGTTTGCCCACATCAAAGCCTTATTGGTAAGCAACATGATTATAGTAAGCACTTTGGATCGTTCAGTGGGAAATTGTGAAGCATGTGCAGAGAAAAATAAATTGCATTGATTAATAAATCCCCTGAATTTCTCACGTTCACCGCCAAAATGAAAAGGAGGTAATTTGGGGATCCCAGAACTCGGGGTTATGGCAGGAGCCTGGGCTCGTTCCTCTAGAGCCTCAATCCTGGCTCGCAATTCCTGGGTAGTCTGTCCAAACACTTGCAAATTATGATTAGTGAGGTCCTGTAGGCTTCCAAAACGGGTTTTTAAAGTCTGTACATCTGAAAGGATTGTATCAGTCACTCCGCAAAGTTCCTTTATGCGGGACTCCATCTTCCAGATCTTTTAAGGCAGAAGTGCTGGAAGGAGAAGAGGAAAGGAAAAAAAAAAAAAACAATAGTGTTTACCTGTGGTAACACTGCAGAGTAAAATTTTAAGGGAATGCGCTCACCTGGAATGGTTGTGAGAAGTCACAACCACTGTCATCACATAAGGTATTTAAACGGACATCTGATATCCACAGTCACAGCAGACACGGCTTTCCCAGACCCAGCAGACACTAAACATTGGCTCCTGAATCTTGTCATGTATAGTGTACAGTTCCTATAGCGTCTTGTGCTTGGGTGCGAGGAAAACACAGGAGACATAGGTTGAAATGAAATGACTTGTATTACTTCATACAAGCATGCTGAAAAGTTCACACAGTTTGCAGGAACAGAGTCAGGAGACACAGCAGGCCAGAGTAACTTCAAGCACTACAATAAATCTCCAAAGCAGGTTCAGGATCTCTTCTCTGTACCGTAATTCCTCTGCAAACATGGATTCACCAAACAGCAGGTTTCCAGAGTCCAAAAGTGTTCCAAGGTTCCTCAGTAGGGAATAGCTGGAGTACAAGTCCAAGGCTTCCAGGAGTCAGGTCACAGACTGACTGAGGCTTGATTCAGGAGCACTGATTGTTCAGCTGAGGCTGCTTAAGAAGCAAGAGGGAGAGAATCAGGACGGGAACATGAAAACTGGAACTCCATATTAACTGAGGGCAAGAGCTGCAGAAAGACAGAAAGCAAAATGGCCGACGGAAAACTGAGTTTCAAGGAACATGTCAACAGAGACAAAGAACCTTACAGGAGCGTTCCTACGTTGATCCTAGACGCCTAGTCACAGCCTGAGAGATAACTACACCTAAAGGCAGAAAGATGAAAGCTATCTGCCCTGGAGCAGATCCCCAAAGAAAATAGGAAGCCCCCAAACATGTAATGGCGGTTAGACAAGAAGAGAGCACGGACACAGACAGAAAATAGAATGAGCAAACGCTGGGGCCCAATCTGTCTAGAAAGAAAAGTTCAGGAAAGAATTCTGACTGCAATCCAACAAAAAACCCTAAAAAATACCAACTCTTCTGATTGCAAAAACACCTGAGATCACACGATCTCCACCACATAAATCAGATCTCTGGTGTAACAAAACTAAGCCGCAGCCACTGAAAAAACATGAAAAAACTAATGAACAAATAACAGTGGCTACAGATAAACTGAGAGGAGCACAGGCCCCCAGGAGGGGACCCGGCTGACCTCCACAAAAGTGCAGAAAACTATGCAAAAAGCAAGCACAAAAAGAAAAGCAGAAAATATCTTATCTGAAAGCAGATGATGCAGGCAGGACTCCAGCAAACTTCCAAATGAACCAGGAACCACAATTGAGACAAGAACAATTGATCACCGGCGACCATGATGGGAGGGCACCTCCCTCATATCAGTCCAGTCCGTGATCCCAGATTGCCATTCCTCGCTGAAAGGTTCAGTACTGTCTGTAACCACCAGAGAGAGCCTCTGCTCAGAAACCATCTCTAGCACATTCATAACAGGTAACAGTCTTAGTACAAAGCTTTGCAGTTACATTTAATAGCACCCAACTTGATAGTTACAGTCCTTTTACACAGCTTAGCTGTAACAATGGCACACAACCTGGTTGGTATAATCCTTTCACACAACTTGTATATATCAAAAAACTGACCGACACATCCAAACATAGATCCAGTGTGAACAGGTGCTAAACCTAGAGTCACCAAACCATGCACATACAAGAAAAAAAGGTAGCACACTGTAGCGCTATAGCTTGCAAACACGAAATATGAAAAATGAATTGCATCACTGCCTAAGAAATATGAAAAATTGAGAAGTCTTAGCGCATAAGATGGCTTTTTAATTACACCAGGTTCATTACCCCTCCACAGAGATGTAGATTTTAGTCTGAAGAGAGGATTCATATGTTCTCATGCAGACAGACTTTTCTAAGCGAGGATTGGCATTAGTTAGGACCTGATATATGAGAAGAGCCTTAACGTGGCTATCAGGTACACATAATTTGGCCATCTTATGCGCTAAGACTTCTCAATTTTTCATATTTCTTAGGCAGTGATGCAATTCATTTTTCATATTTCGCGTTTGCAAGCTATAGCGCTACAGTGTGCTACCTTTTTTTCTTGTAGGTACATAGAAAGGCACACAATTTGGCAGTTATAGTCATTATACAAAGTTTGCCTGTTACATTTAATGGCATCCAACTTGGTGGTTACAGTCTAGAGATGTCTCTAATGATGTTTTTACATATTTGCCTCCTGCAATGATGACTAGGGGGCATCTTCTAAAGATTATTTACTGTAAGAGCAGCAACATTATGGATCCTTTTTTATAAGAGCAGTGAGATTATGGAACTCTCTGTCTCATGATGGTGTATATTGGTTGATTCAGTACAAAAGTACAAGGACGCTTGGATCCTTTTCTTTAAAAAAATAATTTTGCAAGTTATGGGTGCTAGATTCAATTCTGTAGTGTGGCGTTGATTCAGAAAACTAGTCTGATTGCCCTATGTGAAGTTTAACACAACTTGGCGGTTACAGTCCTTGCACACAATTTGGCATTTACATGCAATTGCACATAACATAGTGGTTACAGTCCTTTTACACATCTTGTCAGATACATGCAATGACACACAACTTGGTGGTTACAGTCCTTTTACACAGCTAGGCAGATACAGGCAATGGCACACAACTTGGTGGTTACAATCCTTTTACACAGCTTGGCCATTACATGCAATGACACACAACTTGTTGGTTACAGTAATTGTGCAAAGCTTGGCGATTACAGTAATTTATGAGAACACATCTTTTGGGACTCATGCACCAGGAAAGTCGGGGTTCATTCTTTCTCTTAAATGCCACCCACAGTTGGAGGAATAGTTTTACATTAAATGGCTACAAACACTAATGTTCCTGTGGCACTAAAGCACCCTTTTTGAAGCTGCAACTCCTCCTACAGCAGCAGTACACTTTATTGACTTGGGGACCTACAGATCTACTTAACAGCACTATCAATAGTCCTTAAAGGCACAGTATACCGTTTTCGCAGAACCATATTAGAAATATGTGAACAATACTCAGCTCTTATATCTTATTCCACCTTCTACACACCACTCCATCTTGTGCAAATGAGAAATGAGCTAATAAATTCAATGCAAGTAGAATATCTAGGAAATTGCAAAAAATCATCTAAATTGTCCTTTTCACAATGCAAAATATTACATTGGGCAGAGAAGGATCACATGACTTCTGGAGGGCTTTACCATAATGCTTTGCATATATCACATCACATGATCTAGCAGAGTCAATCAGGAGGGATTGTCATAGCCTGTAGAAAAGCCGAGGGTGGGAATGCAGCAGCCATTTTGTCATGAATCTGGATAGTGAGAGAGGACGTCACAGCTTAGCCATAGTTAGTGACAGAAAGCCATAAAACACTGAATAAGCTGTACAGGTAGTGTGTGATAGCACATTATACACATATTTTCAGGGAAATTGGAGGCTTTTGATTCATGGTGAATCGACTTTCAGCAAATTGAATTTCCTGGGAAACTGTGGTGAATCTGGTGAATTTATATTTCAAGATTTGCTTATCTCTACTGCATATTATTCCAGTCTTCACTGTCCTTGAAACAGAGAAATAGAGGAGTACAGAAAGAGATTAAAATGTTCCCCTGTATTTGCTTCCGAAAAAAGAAGGGCATGGTGTTTGTTATCTAAGAAATGGTTGAATTGAAAAGGTTGTGTTCCTCCAGAAACAGCGCCACACTTGTCTACAGGCTGTAGGCGGTATTGTAACTCAGATCCAAGTGAAAGAAGCAGAATTACAATACCACAGCCTGCAATGCTGTATATGGGGAAAAATAGCCATGTTCTTCTAATCTTTCTTACAGTTCTTTCATAAAAGAAACACAAAATAAAAGATTACAAAAAATTGTAAAAAAAAAAAAAAAAGTAAAATTAACCCTTTAAATTAAAAAATGCTATTTTTCTTGGCTAATATTGTTTGTGCCTTCTCAGGAAAGAGGCTACAGTGTATCATGTAGGATATTACCACCAGAGGCGTTAAGACACAAGACACGTCTCCTCCATCTCCCTCCTCTCCCCCTTTCCCCTCGACAGTCCATTTGAAAAGAGATTTCTAAGTGCCCTGAGACCAGCAATTTTCGGCTAAGCTCTTGCCATATTATTAGTGTACTCTCAATTTAATGTAGTGCTTTAGCGCTTTCCAAACACGACGGCACCACTACGGCCGACCAGCCCCCTTCTGCCAAGAGTCGGCTTCAAGTGTCCATTTCACGAGAAAAATGCCAGCACTTAGGAACGGAAAAGAGAGAGGAAGGTGAACCGTGGTTATCTCATTTTACACCCATGGCCGAACTTGTCTAAATGGGTCTATAAAAACACAGATTTCTCTTTGCCAGGAGAGAAAACACAGTTACCGGGGTCTCTATTATGAGACAAAACCGATCTGCGCCTATCGGGAAGTCTATGGAGACTAATGAGAAAAATAGAAAGTGCTGGGTGGAAAAAAAAAATCAGTCTATTCTGTCTGCTTCCAAATAAATCCCTGAATTGTGGATCCGAGCAAAGAACTGGGTTGTAAGAAATCACAAATTTACGGTAATAAAGCAAAAATTCAAAAATTACAAAAAATTTTTTTGAGGAACCCGATTGCTTCAGTTCAAAGATCTATATTTTAACAAAGCTCAGCAGCTGAAAAAAATAAGAATATTTTTGATGGAAGTCTTCAAACAAAGGCTGGACCGACATCTGTCTGAGATGGTTTGGTGAATCCTACGTTGAGCAGGGGATTGGACATGATGACCCTGGAGGTCTCTACCAACTCTAACATTCTAGGATTTTATGATCTTTTTGAGACATTATATGACTTTCGTCAATAAAAATTGGGGTTTTAAAACATCCATGAAGATCTCACGTTGACATTGGTGGGACTTCAATTCATGATGAAATGGTCCAATAAATTCTCCTATAAGTTGAGTCCGTATAACTCCACTGTCTATTCAAAAGACAGAAACCATCTTTGAAAATGACAGAGAAGAAGACCAATACTCCAGTGGGTCACCAATGTAGTCAGTGATTGACTGCAGTGGGCTAATGTCCCTTTGTTCTATGAAGTAGATGCCAATTGGGGGACCAGACAAGTGAATCTGAAGAAGTGGCCATGTAGGTTTGAGAGCTGAAGACAGAGACCTGGATGTCCTTGTAGCAATTGTGTCGTGTGGCAAGTCATCATCAACCGAGAGCCTAGCACCAGTGAGAGGAACATAGGGCCAAGGCTAGTGGTGGTGTGCCAGAGGAGCATCTGAATGTCTTACAGTCCCAGGGTGGAGAAACACAATCATTCTCCTTGTGAGGAACCTCCAGGCTTTCCAGGCCAACATCACTACTGAATTGTTCTTGGTACTGAGAGCAAAGTTGACTTCCAGTAAGACCATGCCACTGCCAGAGACTGACCATCAAGCTTTTTGACTCATCATGAGTCATAACCATTAAGAGTCATATCTCCTCATAAGAAGAAGAAAAAAGTCTCTCGTAGACTAGTCTATGCTTGAGCGTTTTTGAGGTTTTTTGGAGCAGATCCTCTCCAAAAAAAGACTTTTCTAAAACTCTTCCTTCAGTTTCATGTTCATGAGTTTTTGGAACATTTTCTCTACATTTTTTTCCAGAAGAGGTTTCGGAAAATACCTGGTGGAAAAAAATAAAGTACATATTACTTGTTTGAAGAGGGAAACCTGTCCAATCAAAAGGGAGCTTCAGAAAATAAAAAAAACTCTACTACAACTCTTTAAAAACTGCTTCAGGAAAAGATAAATCTCTCCAAAAACTGCCCCAAAAAGATGCGGTTCCTAAAGTGGTTTTCGCTTGAAAAACTCTTGGTTTTGGAACACCTCAAAATTCCGGGTGAATATAGCCTAAAAATCCCCTTTGAATAGTGTTGACCTGACCAGGTTGGGTCAATTTTGGGAAATCCAGAAGATAACAGTCCTGAATTTGATGGATTTGTCCTGATCTTAGAAAAAAAAAAATTCCATGCAAATTTGGAGGTGGCCAAGACCGAAAAGAAACTTAAGGACGTGTTACTATTGATAGAATATTTTAATTAAATAGATTTAAAAAAATCTAATATTTTTCCAAAGAAGTAAGACCCAATCCTATAGGCCACCTGTTCTAGAAAAACTGAAAATTATTCTTTTCTGAAGGAGTGGGGGGCTATCGTGCTATTTTTTGACAGCTTTAGCCTCCTTTTAGAAGAGGAGTCTATAAATACTCTGCACACCATGGTTTATGAATTGCAAATATCTTCCCGCCCCTCAATGTCAAATCGGTAATCCAGCCGAAGAACAAAATACGCTCCTGCCGGGAGACGAGCAAATAAGCTCAGCAACTGGAAAGTCGGCGCAGATCTTAGGTTGATGAAAGCGATTTAATAACATAGCCTGCATGTATTCACAGCTGAGATCAGAGATGTCTGCGCTGCACAATGGACGTCAATCATCTCCGAGCTTGTAAACATCACAAAGGATCAAGCCACTTCAAAAGAAGTTCTGCAGCGTCTGATGGCGAAAACCAACTTTGGAGAAATGTGCAAGGATTCATTAAAATGTAAATCTTGCATCACTCACGTCTCAAGGTGCAACACCCGTAGGGTCACTGTATCCTTAGGACCCCTGAGGAACGCCACATCCTGTGCCACGTAGGGAAAGGGGCACTGACGAGACACTGAGGAAGCCAAGCCTGAAGCAGAGGGGAAGCAGGGGCTGGGAAAGATATTGTTGGTCTACAGCGCTGGAGCCAATCAGTGACCGAAGCAGCTCAGTTATTGACTACAGTGCTGTCAACCAACAGCGAGCTCGGCAGCTTGTGCTGTCAACTCAGGCGGAGCCACTGAGCCCAGTTCTACCAACAATCATCAAGCTCGGCACCTTGTGATGTCAACTCAGTGAGCTCGGCAGCTCGCGACGTCAACTCGGGCAGAGCCGTTGAGCTCGGTTACAGTTCGACTAACAATCATTGAGCTCAGCAGCTTGTCACAAGAGAGACTCGACTTGTCACAATGTAGAAACCGTATTGTTACCATAATGGTAAAAAAAAAACCACTACAGACTATGTAGGAAAAAAACTTTTCATTTTTGTCTGTAACTTTTCTTCAAGTCCCCCCGGCAAGAGCTTCTTAGAATTCTTCTTTGGTTCATAGGTTTAGCAAACTCCGTATGAGAAGTGTAAGGTTCGTCATAAATACAAGGCGAACGGTATTGGTTCCGCAGAACGATTCAAAATCTCCCAGTAATCTGTTCCGTGGGATTTCGGTTGGGTCATAAGCTTCATCATCGTGTTCTAGGCAGTCTATGGAAATCGGAGTCTGGAAAGAACTAACCGGCGGATGGCGTGGGACCGAACTCATCCAGCTGTGAAAGTTCAAAATATATTAAGAGCTTAAGAGATTATAGCGGCGGATACTTATTTCCCCGTGTGACCAGAAAATAGAGTTTAAACTTGTTCCCCACACAAAGGAACTGAGTTTTCCGTCTGATCACACACAGAGTTCTGAAGCCGTGGAAGAAACTCGTTCTCAGCAAATCTATCAAATTGCAAATTTCGATTTCATAATTTTGCTTAAAGGGTGTTTCCATCCTGAATGTATTTACCAAAAGGTCCTGTGGGCATCAATGTACCTATGGAGGGGTGGGAACAAGTAGCAAAATATGGGCGTTTTTTTCTTGGTCACTGGTTTTATGGGTTGAACTAGATGGACTTAAAGTCTTCCTTCAACCTTAATAACTATGTTACTATGTTACTCTTTCTTGTAGAGGCTCTTACTGGGGCTATAAGACACACTTCTTTATTAGCTATGACTACCAACAACCATCCTGGGTCCCCAAAGATGGACATTGAGGTAATTTGTTTGGAGACCAGTTTCAAGGGCAGATTTTTTAATATTATGTGCAATTTATTATGTCCAGGGTTTTCTTTCCCTGTTCTTTAACTGCAACGGGTATTGAGGTGTTTGTGGAGTACCTGGCCCCAAAACTTATTTGGACGTGAATTACATGGATTATGAATTATTTAACTGGAACAGATGTTAAGATGCTGAAACAACAAGCGCAGTGGTCACAATCTCTCAGTGGTGACACAATCTTGGCAGTTACACATCAGAGAGGAGGCACAGAACTTGGCCGTTACACATCAGTGTAGGCACAGAATGTGGCAGTTACACATCAGTGGAGGCACAGAATGTGGCAGTTACACATCAGTGGAGGCACAGAACGTGGCAGTTACACTTCAGTGGAGGTACAGAACTTAGCCGTTACACATCAGTTGAGGCACAGAATGTTGCAGTTACACATCAGTGGAGGCACAGAACGTGGCAGTTACACATCAGTGGAGGCACAGAACTTGGCCGTTACACATCAATGGAGGCACAGAACGTGGCAGTTACACATCAGTGGAGGCACAGAACGTGGCAGTTACACATCAGCGGAGGCACAGAATGTGACAGTTACACATCAATGAAGGCACAGAGTTTGATAGTTACACATCAGTGGAGACACAGCGCTTGGTAGTTACTTACATTATTTAGGCACAGACCTTGGCATTAACACTTCAGAGTATGATGGTTAAATAACAGAGTAGAGACACATATTTAGGCAGTTACATATCATAGGAGGTGCAGAGTTTGATAATTACATATCAGAGTTGAACTACCAAGGCTTGGTGGTTACATTCCAGAGTTGAGACTTAGCACTAGGAAGTTACACACTTTATTTAGGAACATACTTTGGCATTTACACTTCAGAGTTGAGTCACAAAGTTTGGCAGTTAGACATCAGTGGAGGCACAGAGTTTGATAGTTACATACCAGAGTTAAAGTATAGAGCTTTGTGGTTACATCTCAGAGTTGAAGAACATATCAGCATTGAGGCACAGAGCTTGGCAGTTAAACATCAGAGTTGAGGCACAGAACTTGGAAGTCACAGTTCAGAGTTGAAGCACAGAACTTGACAGTCACAGTTCAGAGTTGAAGCACAGAACTTGACAGTCACAGTTCAGAGCTGAAGCACAGAACTTGGCAGTCACACATCAGAGTTGAGGCATACAACTTAGCAGTTACACATCATAGCTGAGAGACAGAGCTTGTTGGTTACACATCAGAGTTGAGGCACACAACTTGGCAGTTACACCGGATACACTGGTTAAACATCAGAGTTGAGGCACAAAGCTTGGTCGTTACAGATCGCAGTTGAGGCACAAAGCTTATTGTTTACATATCAGAGTTGAGGCATAGAACTTAGCTGTCACACATCAGAGTTGAGGCACCGAAACTTAGTAGTCACATATCAGAGTTGATGAACAAAACTTGGTAGTCACACCTCAGTGTTAAGGCACAGAGCTTGATTGTTATACATCAGTGTTGAAGCACAGAACTTGGCAGTCACACATCAAGGTAAAAGCACAGAATTTAGCAGTAACACATTAGAGTTGAGGCACAAAACCTGTCTGTCACACATCATAGTTGAGGCACAGATCTTGGTAGTCACTGTCACGCTGTCTCAGGATAGCGGTGGACCGGGGTCTATGCTGACCCTAAACTGGGGTCCTGACTAGTCCCTCTACCTGGAGGTACTGTTAATGGTACAGAGGTCCAGGCCACCAGCGTAACCCTGTCTCCTGCAGATCCCTGACCACTGTAATCTAGTCCTGAGAAGGACCCTGATTACCACCACAGGGAATGGGCAGGTCACAGCTTACAAACAGTATAAGACAAACGAGACAGACAAGGGGTAAAGTAAATACTGCCTTTCATACAAAACTTCAACTACAGAGGGAACACAAAAGGTTAAGGAGATAAACAATAAGCGAGGAGAGGATAAACCACAACAGGCACTCTTAGCTTAAGTCTTCTCAGAAACGATCCGCTCTGCTGGTCTGAATGAATGCTTTCACCGACAATTCTCAAGCAGACTGGCAGGTATTTGAAGGAAGCTAATTAGTGCCTAATACACTGCAGCCAGGCGAGGCTGGACCTAGTCTAAGCACAGAGAAAGGTAGAATTAACTCCCTCACTGCCAACAAACACCAAGCACCAACAACTCAGCTGCGAGAAGTCAGAATGTGAAATTGCGACGATCTTCGTGGCGATACACCCGTGACAGTCACATATCAGAGTTGATGCACAAAACTTGGCAGTCACGTATCAGTGTTGAGGCACAGAGCTTCATTGTTACACATTAGAACTAAGGCAAAGAACTTGGTAATCACACATCAAACTTGAGGCACAAAACTTGTTAGTTACACACATTATTTAAACATAGGCATAGGTCTGCATAGGAACCGCATACAAAGAACAAAAAAAAAAACTTTGGTTGCTTTACCACCCATTAATGTTGGGTTCTAATTTCCCATCACCCAGTATTGAATGTTTAATCTAAGGTGCCACAAAGCTTTATGGTTGTGATCATGAAAAATTGCCATCATTAGTGCTCACATGCTGCATTGTGAAAGGTCCCTGACTATTTCTTCGGCTCTCGTCTCTTGTCTTGTCCCTTTTATTTTTTTTTTGCTTTCAAAAATAAGTGAAAGCGAAGATTTTCTTCTCACTAAGAAAAAATTGATTCTTTATACCTCCGGCCTCATTCAAATCTAAAATATTGTCAAATCAAAGCTCCTCTCATGTAGCGGGAACAAGAAAAAAAAAACATTGTAAATGGCATGTTCAGCAATCTGCCGGTGGATGTTGATCCTGCAGAATGTGAACTTTTATTGAATTGTCTACGGTCAAAAACAAAAAAAAGTTAAAAAAAAAAAAAAAATAACATAAAAATAAAGAATAATAAATATCATAAAAAAAACCTGCAGGGATATTAGATGTGTTGGCTGCTAAAGATGCTCAATGTTTGCGTTTTGCTGATGAGATGGAGTATAAATGCTGTTTTGGGTTAGGGGGTTGAAGATTGACGTGTTGTCATGGAAACTGCTCAACCTCAACGCATGGGTGCACCCGCTGCTTTGGCAGGAGCCTTTAATGGTTGGAAGGAGGAGAAAAAAAATTCATTTTTCATGACAGTTACAGATTAGCTGGGCTCAGAAGCCTTTTTGAGTAGATTTTTTTTATTACATCCCATATTTTTTTTTATTAATTATTAATTTTTTAATATCGTCACCTAAGTATGCGATCAAGATCCTTCATGAGGTTGGCAGCCCATGGAGGGACTTTTTGGATTTTTTTCCCTGAAAACTTGAAATTCCACCCTTTGTCTCGCTTAATTCCCTTAATTGAGAGATCTGAAAATTGTAAAGCAAGAGCTCTTGGAAAATTTTGGAATGCCCATGCAATTGAATGAAAAGAGACTCGAATGCTCAAACACCTCCTCAGTCCCAGCAGTAGACAACCGTTCTAGAGAGACAGGTAGACGGGACCTTCATCCATCAAGAGACAACCACCTTAAATGTGACATACGTCACTCCCGGAATCAGAAATTAGTGCCAAAATGGGCATGTCTCTTACTGCCTCCTAACATTAGAGCATCTTGATGGGAAAAGATGACTTCTTGTCCCGTGATGGACCACAAAAAATGTGTCCTAGTGTCACAGGTGTGTCAGATGCAACAGACTGTCGTTTTGCCACTGGCTGCAGAAGGTCTTTGCGTTTGGCATTACAGATGCCTCCTCAATCCTTCTGACTCTTGGACCCAACCGCTCTAGTTGACACACTTGGTCCTGGGTGTCTATAAATCCTCAGTCTGCTGCAGAGAGTCACCAGTGATATTCACATTTTTCTCTTGTGAAAGCTTGGAGCTATAGCAGTCGACTAACTTCCTCTCTGGGTCTATTTGAGGATGTTTGGTGTTTCCTCTCTGAGTCTGCTCAAGCTAAGTTCATTCCCCTTGTTTGTCTACCTTTTTGTTTTTAGTTTACAGCAGGGACTGACCAGTGCTCGTCCCCCGCCTATCCAGGAATTAGCTCTAGGGAGATACAGGGCTTAGGTTTCCTGCTCGGCGATTGGTGAGGAACCAATTTAGGGATGGTAGGGCAGATTGGGTTTTCTTAGATCTGCCTAGGGGTCTACACTCACTCTTTCCCTATTGTCTGGGCTTCCTTCACCTAACCCTTCGTGTTGCACTTAGTCTTTCCGACACTGTGCATGACAGCTAGTGATTTACATTTAAATGCAAGTGAAAGCACGGGAGAGGCAAGAGACCATGACCTGCGCAGCAGCACGTCGCATTACGCAAGCAATGTTCAAACTTCATCCTAATGGTTCCCTGACGATGAGGGAGTTATCCATCACTTCTCAGGCTCTGATTAAGGCAAAACACATAGATTTACATGGAATGTTTCCTTCCCTAGTTTTAAATTGGTATAATTTTTCATCAACTGAGGCTTTTTCATTTCCTCCCTCTCTCTCCACCATCGTAATCATAGAATAAACCTTGAAAGAGTCACATTTTTCATTCCTACAATACAAATTCCATTTTTGCATTTTACAGTCTATTTCCGCCGGAGAGTGGTCACCCCCACTCCCCCCACAGACGATAATTTTTTTTCCACACCTCTTGAAAATCACGAGCCGGTAAGTAACTTTTTATGAGCTCATTCCATAGACCATAACCCCCCAAACTCCCAGTATCTACGAGCCATTTCTCCTCTGTCTGGTAGAGGATGTACTGTATATTTATGTTCTGCTCCCCGGTTGCCGCAATTTCTTTGTTCAAGTCAAATCTTTAAGCCGTTTTTTTTTTCAGTTTGCAAGTGGATTTAGCACCTGTACAATTAGTGACTCAGCGTGCAAATATAATGTATGCAGATGAGAACGTTTAACGAGGCGGGAGGTGAGCAAGAGATTGCATCTTTCTAATGCCAATTTTTTTTTCTAATTTTTCTATTTTTTTTCTTCATTTTTTTTGTAATAATCCATGTTTAGCTATTTTTGACTCATTTTACGCCCCCTATGCAACAAAAAAAACCTATTGTTATGCCGCTAAAGATACAGTGCCTTGCGAAACTATTCGGCCCCCTTGAACTTTTCAACCTTTTCCCACATATCATGCTTCAAACATAAATATATCAAATGTTAATTTTTGGTGAAGAATCAACAACAAGTGGAACACAATTGTGAAGTTGAACGAAATTTATTGGTTATTTTATTTTTTTGTGGAAATACAAAAACTGAACAGTAGGGCGTGCAATAATCATTAGCCCCTTTACTTTCAGTGCAGCAAACTCACTCCAGAAGTTCATTGTGGATCTCTGAATGATCCAATGTTGTCCTAAATGACTACTGATGATAAATATAATCCACCTGTGTGTAATCAAGTCTCCGTATAAATGCACCTGCTCTGTGATAGTCTCAGGGTTCTGTTTGAAGTACAGAGAGCATCATGAAGACCAAGGAACACAACAGGCAGGTCCGTGATACTGTTGTGGAGAAGTTTAAAGCTGAATTTGGATACAAAATGATTTCCAAAACTTTAAACATCCCAAGGAGCACTGTGCAAGCGATCATATTGACCTGGAAGGAGTATCATACCACAGCAAATCTACCAAGACCCGGCCGTCCCTCTAAACTTTCATCTCAAACAAGGGAGAAGACTGATCAGAGATGCAGCCAAGAGGCCCATGATCACTCTGGATGAACTGCAGAGATCTACAGCTGAGGTGGAACAGTCTGTCCATAGGACAACAATCACTCATACACTGCACAAATCTGGCCTTTATGGAAGAGTGGCACGAAGAAAGCCATTTCTCAAAGATATCCATAAAAAGTGTTGTTTAAAGTTTGCAACAAGCCACCTGGGAGACACCCAAACATGTGGAAGAAGGTGCTTTGGTCAGATGAAACCAAAATCAAACTTTTTGGCAATAATTCCAAACGATATGTTTGGCGTAAAGGCAACACAGCTCATCACCCTGAACACACCATCCCCACTGTCAAACATGGTGTGGCAGCATCATGGTTAGGGCCTGCTTTTCTTCAGCGGACCGGAAATGGTTAAAATTGATGGGAAGATGGATGGAGCCAAATACAGGACCATTCTTGAAGAAAACCTGTTGGAGTCTGCATAAGACCTGGGACTGGAATGGAGATTTGTCTTCCAACAAGACAATGATCCCAAACATAAAGCAAAGTCTACAATGGAATGGTTCACAAATAAACGTATCCAGGTGTTAGAACGACCAAGTCACAGTCCAGACCTGAATCCAATCGAGAATCTGTGGAAAGAGCTGAAAACTGCTGTTCACAAACGATCTCCATCCAACCTCACTGAGCTCGAGCTGTTTACCAAGGAAGAATGGGCGAGAATTTCAGTCTCTCGATGTACAAAACTGATAGAGACACAACCCAAGCGACTGCAGCTGTAATCGCAGCAAAAGGTGGCGCAACAAAGTATTAAGTTAAAGAGGCCGAATAATATTACACGCCCCACTTTTCAGTATTTATATTTCCACAAAAAATTTAAAAAAACAATAAATTTCATTCAACTTCACAATTGTGTCCCACTTGTTGTTGATTCTTCATCAAAAATTAACATTTAGTATCTTTATGTTTGAAGCATAATAAGTGGGAAAAGGTTGAAAAGTTCCTGGGGGCCGAATACTTTCGCAAGGCACTGTATCTATGATATCAAGTCGAAAGCTTTCAGGGGTTATCTAGGGTAAGAGCAAAGCTGATTCCTTCCACAAAAAAAAAGTATGTATACATGGGTTGTGTGTCTGGAGTGAATAGGGTTGAGCTGCAATATCGCATGCATGCAGAGGACCGATGTGGCGCTGTTTTTGGAAGAAAATAGTCAGGAATTTCAAGCAAGATTTAACATGGCCAAAAAGTGATGTCTTAGACTCTAAATCTGTTTTCTCTTTTGTCTTCTCCACAACACGACATTTGGAGGATATTCTCTGCCCTATGAATTGAATTGATACCTATATAAAGTGCCACAAATTCCTAACTGTAAGCCTACTGTAAACTTTCTTTTAAAGTGATGTTTTTTGGATGTTTTAGAAGATTTGGGCCACAAATGTATTTTCTTCCAAGCTTTGTGGTCCTAGATAGGATAAGGTTACCACCATTGCCATAGGGAGAAATTCACTCCATCATCTGGCTAAAGGACTGGAAAAGAGAATAAAAATTATTAATATTGACAAAAAGAGGACATTTTTGGATTAAATAATGATAAAACCTCAGCACAATCTATTCTGGAAGGAATAGGTTTGCAATAGCCAAGAATATAAAGCTTGTTCGTCTTTTTTTTTTCGATGTTTCGCCAAGTTGGTTCCCTCAAGGGTTTAAAGTGAGGACCACACAATTACAGAGTTTTGAGCCACACAGCACATAAAAATGAACCCTGTATTTCTGGGTGAACTCTTATAAGTCTGATGCCTATTAAATTTAGCAATTCATGAGGATCAGACAATTCTTTGGAGGTCAGTAGAGCAGTAGAAAGTTCCCCAAGAAATTGACCAGTTTGACTTCCTTGAGACAAAAGATTTTCCCGGAATTCATGTGCATGAATATGTAAAAATCACACTTTATTCTGCCAATACAGGATTATTCACATCCACCAGAAGGTTCAGGAGCAGTTGTTTGGTATGCAGTTCCTTCATGTTCCAAATTAATGGGATGAGAAGTCAGAAAGTTAGACGACTGACCTTCAGAATATCCAGGCTGAATTGTAAAAAGAGATATGCTTCTAAGTCAATGGCTCGGATGATTTAGGTGAATGTTTATAGTGTCAGACTCAAATCATCATGGCCTCTCTTGGGAGACCTGCATCGCCCGGCTCTGGAAACACAAATAGTGGTATAGTAGGCCACTCTCACTCTAACTGGGTCAAAGATGGTGCCAAATCCGAGGTCACAGACTACAGAAGATGTAAAGTCTTATTAATGCTTTTACATTATAACCATCCTCTGATGGTGCAGAAATCTGCATCAAAAATTTGGCTATGGCCAAATTCAAACTGTGGACGTCATGCCAGCCATTCGCATTCCTTTTACTTGCTCATGGTACTTTATCAAGTAAGATGATATCATCCAAGTTGAAGGTTCTTGGCTCTTTTGTGGCGTCTATTCACCTTTTCAGTGTCATCAAGTCCTCTGATTAGATTAGTTGACATAAAAAGCTCCCCAGCTTTGATCCAAGTGAAGTGCCTTGTCCCTACTAATTCAGTCAGAGACTTGAAGACAACCCTAGTGTAATAGAACACTCTGGGTTGTCTTCAAGTCCTCTGACTGAATTAGTAGACATTCTTGCTCTTAGGATATGTCCCATACAGTAGCGTCTCTATTGTCCCTTCGAGTTGCTTTCAAGTTCTTTGACTGGATTAAGTAGGCATTAGATTTGGGAAGGTATCATCCACATTAAGGCCATTGGATCATATTATGGTGTCTCCTTTAAGCCTATGGACATTAGTGTTTCTTATCCCTTTGAGCTGTCTTCAAGTCTAGGCATCAGAGTTGAGAAGGTATCATCCACTTTGAAGGCTACACTATCCCTTTGAGTTGTCTTCAAGTCTAGGCATCAGAGTTGAGAAGGTATCATCCACTTTGAAGGCTCTTGGCTGCTCTACTTACCCTTTTGGATGGTTTAATGACCTTCTGACCAAAAAAATGTAGACATTACAGCTGAGAGGGTCTCATCCATGTTGAAGGCCTTTGACCCCTACAGTGGTAGTTCTATTCAACTTATGGACTGCATCCAAGTCCTTAGACCGGAGACACCAGAGTTGAAAAGGTTTGATAGTAGACACCATAGTTGAAAGTCTGTGGCCTCTAAGTCAGTCTGCTCTTACCACTAAGTCTATTTTTACTGTTAATAAGACAGAAAAAAAACAAAAACGGGGCAAATTTCAGGGCACCTTATATACTGGAGTGCGAGTCAAGAGCCATTTAAAACTTCCACCCATCCCGTGGAGAAGAATATCACAATCTGATGTGCTTCTAAAGGTGGTCACTTCTGTAAGTGGTGTTTTTAAAGGAGTCAGGTTGTCCAAATTTCTGAAGTTAGATGGTGCCCCATCAATATTAATTTGTACCTATCTATACTAGTATTTCAGACGTTAATGGCTTTTCATAGTGTCTTTTGTTTACAGCATACATCAGATCCATACGATGGGCTTGGAGTAACCCAATATCCCTCCTTTCATCCATACAGTTCCTTGCTTCATCCAATTAGTTAATAAAGGAAGCAAAGCGCTAAATGAGCCATAAAATCACTTTGCTAATGTAATAGTGATTTAATGCAAATGGCAATCGAGCATGTGCCGCCGGCCATGTAAATGTGTGGAGCTCGTTGGAATCACTCATGGTCATTCTAGACCTCAGCACCTGGAAGAACATCAGGCCAATTAATAGGGTCATTTATACCAGGTGCCATTAATAATCCTGGTTTATGATATAGCAGAGATGACCTTGGACACCAGGGTGCAACACTGACCTCTACAACCATATGCACCACCCTAATGCTCAACCCCATCATGCTCAACATCGGGGTCCAGAAGAAAGAAAGGAAAACCCTGCTTTGGAAATATGAGATCTGTGAGGCTAGACTACTAAGCATTATTGCCTCTGCTAAAAACCTCCAGGGGTTTAAAAAAGGCTTAAAATATACAGTGATCCCCTCCTGATAGACTGTCCTGAGGAAGTGGTGTGATCACCACGAAACGCGTAGAAATAAAGTCTATTTCTCTATTGTATCCACTTGGACTCCTCTGGTTCATCATTCTGACAGGAGAGCAGCGGAGTCTAATGCCCCATTCTCTTTACTCAACAAGGAATCATCGCTTCGGGGCTTGCAGCAGCCGCCAATGCTAAGTACAGTGGTTGTGTCTCACACAAGTGAGTGAATTTGAATTATCTAACATTTCTCTTATCATATATATATATATATATATATACATATATATATATATTATGCACTCTATATTCCTTCTAGCTATTCTCAAAGTTACAAATTCACGGGTAAAATTTGTCTTCTGTGAATACACATGTTCCCATTAATGAGATAGGAGATGACAGTTGGTGCTCATAAAGTTCTATGGAGAACTGCAACTGGCGATGCAGAACTTTCAGTAGAATGTCTGTGTCCGCCTCTAGCTCCTCACTAAAATGTCTGTGTTTGCTTTGGCTCCTCCCTAGAATGCCAGTGTCTGCCTTTAGCTCCTCCTTTGAATGCCTATATCTTCCTCTAGCTCCTCCCTAGAATGTCTGTCTGTTTCTAGCTCCCCCCTAGAATGTCTGTGAATGCCTCTAGCTCCTCCCTAGAATGCCTGTGTCTGCCGCTAGCTCCTCCCTAGAATGTCTGTGTCTGCCTCTAGTTCCTCCCTAGAATGTCTGTGTCTGACTCTAGCTCCTCCCTAGAATGTCTGTGTCTGCCTCTAGCTCCTCCCTAGAATGTCTGTGTCTGCCTCTAGCTCCTCCTTAGAATGTCTGTGTCTGCCTCTAGCTCCTCCCTAGAATGATCTGTGTCTGTCTCTAGCTCCTTTCTACAATGTCTGTGTCTGCCTCTAGCTCCTCCCTAGAATGTCTGTGTCTGCCACTAGCTCCTCCCTAGAATGTCTGTGTCTGCCTCTAGCTCCTTTCTACAATGTCTGTGTCTGCCTCTAACGCCTTCCTAGAATGTCTGTGTCTGCCACTAGCTCCTCCCTAGAATGTCTGTGTCTGCCTCTAGCTCCTCCCATGAATGTCTGTGTCTGCTTCTGGCTCCTCCCTAGAATGTCTGTGTCTGCCTCTAGCTCCTCCCTAGAATATCTGTGTCTGCCTCTAGCTCATTCCTAGAATGTCTGTATCTGCCTCTAGCTCCTCCCTAGAATGTCTGTGTCTGCCTCTAGCTCATTCCTAGAATGTCTGTATCTGCCTCTAGCTCCTCCCTAGAATGTCTGTATCTGCCTCTAGCTCCTCCCTAGAATGTCTGTGTGAGCCTCTGGCTCCTCCCTAGAATGTCTGTGTCTGCCTCTAGCTCCTCCCTAGAATGTCTGTATCTGCCTCTAGCTCCTCCCTAGAATGTCTATGTCTGCCTCTAGCTCCTCCCTAGAATATCTGTGTCTGCCTCTAGCTCATTCCTAGAATGTCTGTATCGGCCTCTAGCTCCTCCCTAGAATGTCTGTGTCTGCCTCTAGCTCATTCCTAGAATGTCTGTATCTGCCTCTAGCTCCTCCCTAGAATGTCTGTATCAGCCTCTAGCTCATTCCTAGAATGTCTGTGTCTGCCTCTGGCTCCTCCCTAGAATGTCTGTCTCTAGCTACTCCCATGAATGTCTGTGTCTGCCTCTAGCTCCTCCCTAGAATGTCTGTATCAGCCTCTAGCTCATTCCTAGAATGTCTGTGTCTGCCTCTGGCTCCTCCCTAGAATGTCTGTCTCTAGCTACTCCCATAAATGTCTGTGTCTGCTACTAGCTCCTCCCCCTCCATAGAACCTAATAAGCACCCACTGTCATCTCTTATCTCAGTAATATGAAAATCTGTTTTTACCAAACACAAATTTTACCTATGAACTCAGACTTATACCAAGAGGAGAAAGAAGCAGATTTTGCTGATGTTTTATTACAAAGTTGCTTATTTTCAAGTATAGTACTGACTTACAAAATTAAAATTAAAAAGAGTACAAAATAGAATCATTTGTGAAATGCACAAACAACTGGTTACAATTGTGTTAATTATTACAATTATGTCTTCCTGAAGTCACCACTAGAGGGAGCTGAGTATGCAATAAGCTCCTAAGCTCCCTCTAGTGGTGACTGATGGTATCCAGAATTTCGTTACTTAACTGCAGAGTATATGAAAATGTGGCCCCCTTACAAAGGGGTTGATATACGCGTTAGTCATTATTTATTGATTTCATTAAAGCGACAGTACTCCTAAAATGCTGGTTGACAATGACTGTGGGAGTGATACACTAACCTGCACTTTTAGAGCCGTGATCTTTCCTGGACCCTAATGGAAGGCAAATATATACCAGTCATGTTTCCCGCTAATAAGACTGTTACAGTCAGTCCGCCTACATCCTTTTAGAAGGAGCCAGGTTCCTTGGTTACCATCAGCGCAACGCTATATAAATGATGACAGTATTCAACCGTGCGGTGATGGAATGGATTGCGATATACGTCCCCCGCCCATCTGGACAGGGAGGTCTTGATTCCTTGTGACAGGAGAATCTGGGTAAAGACGAGGAGATGAACTATTTAGATAAAAGGATCATTGAAATTTAAAGAGTTTTTCCATGACTAAAATATTGATGGACACGCAGCTTTAAAAGACCCCCGGCTCCAGGAAATTTTCCACGTTCCCCTAAGTGACTGCCGTAGACCACCTAAAATGCACCAGAAATTCACAAAATAACCCTTTTGTAGCCATAAATCACTCTGAATGCACAAAATAACCCATTTTTGACTTTCATACCACTAGACCACCAGGGACGGCGAAAATACCTCTTTCTTGGCCCTACATCATTAGCAGATAAAGAAACTAACCCTTTCTTCATCCTAGGTCACCAATGATGCAGAATAGATGTCTTATCTGATTCTAGGTCACAAGGGACAAAGGAAATAACTATTTTTTTTTACTCTAGACCAGCAGGGATGTAGAAAATCCCCTTATTTGTCCCTAAATCAACAGGGAATTGAAAAATAATACTTTCTTGACACTAGACCATAACAATGCATAAAATATCCCTTTTTCACCTTAGGTTGCCAGAGTTTCAGAAAATAACTCTTTCTTGGCCCTATAGTTGTTCTCGACTAGATGTTGAAGGTCGGAGTGTGTTCGTCTTGGTCTTGAGAGATGATGAGCTCCAAAAGACTATTGATGATATTTATGAAGCAAACATAACACCATCTGTAAAAAGCTGAAGATGAGAAGAGGATGGCTTCTACAAATGAAGGTTTTACAATGGCCCTCACAGTCCCCCCGATCTGAGCATCATTGAAAATCTGTGGCTAGACCTCAAAATAGCAGAGGAAGGAAGACGACCCAGGAATCTCACAGAACCGGAAGAATTCTCCAAGGAAGAATGGATGAAAATCCCTCTAACAAGAATTGAAAGACTCTTGTCTGGCTACAAAAATAGTTTACAAGCTGTGATACTTGCAAAAGGGGGTGCTACTAGGTACTAAACATGAAGGGTGCCCAAACTTTTGCTTCCACCCATTTTCCTTTTTGTAATTTTTAAAATGTAAAAAAATATATATTTGTTTTGCCTAAAATACAAAGGAAATGTGTCATCTGTAACTTTAGGCCTTTGAGAGATCATTTCATCTTCAGCTTGCTTAACTGTTCACAATTACAGTAATTTTGACCAGGGGTGTCCAAACTTTTACATGCCACTTTATATGTATAAAGGAATATTGGTAATTACCCCTTCAACTGCCATGGATGTTGGCTTTAACCTCATCATTACTCTAGACCACCAGGGATATTGAAATTTGCACTATAAGGCCGGCGTCACACTGGCGACAGAATCGGATGACTGCAATACGATGAAAAATCGTATTGCAGTCTGCCCTATGTTAATCTATGGAGCAGCTCCCAGTATCAGATTTTTTGTGGTCCGTTTTAAACGTCCGTGTGCAATCGCAGCATGCTGCGATTGTCACCGATTGTGGGTCGACTATCGCCAATGCAAGTCTATGGGAGCGATGAAAAATCGGATTACAAACGGACCGCATGTGTGACTTGCGATGAAATCGCATCGGTGTCCTTTAGAAAAGCCGGCAATTCATCCCCGGCTATACTGTAAAATCACACTGACAGCTTTAATAAAGAATAGAAAGAATACATATACACACATAGAATACATATATATATATATATATATATATATATATATATATGTAATTGTGACATGTATATATATATATATTTATATTTCCTAGACTTCTACATACTGTAATAGCCGCTAATTCAATTGCCGGCTTTTGTGAAATCACAGAAGCCGACATGAAATGATACATTGTTTCCACACAGTTAACCATGTCATTTCCTGTATTTTGATATTTGTTTAGAACTTACAATTACATGAGTGTATTTGTACTAAATTTCAGACATGTAGGGGTTAATTAAAGGTGTAAATTCGTTGACAAAAAAATGCGTGGGCTCCCGCTGTATTTTCTCCACCAGACAGACAAAGCAAGCGAGTGGGGGCAGATAATAATAGCCTAGGGAGGGTACTTTTTTTTTGTGCCCCCCCTGGCTACTAACATCTGCCCCCAGACACCCCAGAAAGGGCAAATCTCTAATTAGATTCGCCCTTTCTGGCACTTTGCCCGTCTATTCCCATTGCCCTGTAGCGGTGGCGAATGGGTTAATAATCTCACCTTAATGTCACCTTAGTATTGAAAGGTGACCTTAAGGCAGGTTAATAATTGAGAGCTGTCAATTAGACAACTATCAGTTATTAATCCTATTGAAGTAAATAAAAAAACACACACACACTTTAAGAATAAATAATTTTAATGAAATAAAAACACATATTTTTGACCATCTTTTATTTAAGTCTTAAGGTACTGCCACACTACACAATCCCGCTAGCGATCTCGTTAGCGTCGCATACTAATGAGATCGCTATCGGGATTGTTTCTATATCGCTAGTAGCTACCTATTTTAGCGATGTCGTTAGGACGCTATCGCGGTTAGCGATCTCCTTAACGACTTTAGCGGTACAAAAGTACCGCTAAATCGCTAAAAAAGGTGCCACACTCAGCGATAATACTTACCCAGCGGGAGCGCCGACGATAAAATAGGGTCCGGAACGATTCCAGCGACGAGCGAGAGCACAGCAGGAAGCTCGTCGCTGGCAGATGCCGCACACAACAACATCGCTAACGGGATCGCTAAATAGTGACGTTTTTTAGCGATCCCGTTAGCGATGTTGTTTAGTGTGGCATACCCTTTAATCCGTTCGAAGCCCTTGTTCTTCTAAAATAAATATAAAATAATAAAACAACATTATTCTTACCTATCTGGCAATCTGTCACGTCCCACTCTGTAATCCTTCACAAAGGGTTAACTACTAGCAATCAGATAAGCAGCGCAAGTAATCCTGCGTGCTCATCTGATAGCTCCTGAATGAATGAGCTTATCTCCTGCCGACAGGAGAGGATGTGATTCATGAATGAAGCTTAATTGATTGTATCCACTTTCACCTTAGGTCAGGTCACTCAAGTGAAAGTTGTAATAAATCAATTAAGCTCCATTCATGAATCTATTCCTCTCCTTTCGCTGGGAGAGTAACTGATTCATTCAGGGGAATACAGGTCTGAGACAGCATTATTAGCTCTCTGCGACCTGTAACCTGTTAATCCTTTCTGATGGATTACACCGTGGGACCGGACTGTACATCGGATTGGTAAGAATCATTTTGCTTTTTTATTTTATTTTTATTACAGGAAATGGTTTTAGCAGGAAAATAAAATATTGTCAAAAACTGTGTGATTATTTCATTAAACTTCTTTTTTATTAAACTGTGTGTGTTTGATTTTTCTATCATACAATAGGATTAATAATTGATAGTTGTCTAATTGACAGCTCTCAATTATTAACCTGCCTTAAGGTCACCTTTCAATACTAAGGTGACATTAAGGTGAGATTATTAACCCATTCGCCACCGCTACAGGGCAATGGGAATAGACGGGCAAAGTGCCAGAAAGGGCGAATCTAATTATAGATTTGCCCTTTCTGGGGTGTCTGGGGGCAGATGTTAGTAGCCAGGGGGGGCACCAAAAAAATGTACCCTCCCTAGGCTGTTATTATCTGCCCCCACTCGCTTGCTTTGTCTGTCTGGTGGAGAAAATACAGCGGGAGCCCACGCATTTTTTTTCAACGAATTTACACCTTTAATTAACCCCTACATGTCTGAAATTTTGCACAAATACACTCATGTAATTGTAAGTTCTAAACAAATATCAAAATACAGGAAATGACATGGTTAACTGTGTGGAAACAATGTATCATTTCATGTCGGCTTCTGTGATTTCACAAAAGCCGGCAATTGAATTAGCGGCTATAACAGTATGTAGAAGTCTAGGAACTATAAATATATGTATATATACATGTCACAATGACATGTATATATATATATATGTGTTCTATGTGTATATATCTATTCTTTTTTTTGTGATTGAAATACTATTCTTTTGGATCCATTATATGTCAGTTTTGCAAGCCTGCGAGAAAATCTCGCAAGTCGGATGAAAATCGGATGTTACAAGGTACACACACATGCGACTAAATCGCATCTTTGAAGGAAAATCGGATGCCAGAAGGATGTGTGATGTTTGCATTTTGATCCGACAATCGACCGTCTAAAACGGACCGATTTTTTGTCGTTGTGTGTGACGCCGGCCTAAGGCTCTCTCCTGGAATCATCTGTAATCTCCTGTGTATGGTGACTGTATTGCTGCCTTATAGCTAATTATTTGGCCACTACATAAATGTGGCTAAGGCTGGAGTCACACACACCGAGTAAAAAATCTGACCGTTTTAGTCGGTCGATAATCGGATTAAAATTTCATGAACATTGATGCGACTAGCATCCGATTTTTTGTAGTTGATGCGATTTATTCGCATCTGACCGTAGTTGTCACATCCGATTTACATCCGACTTGCGAGAATTTCTCGCAGTCTTGCAAAAGTGACATATAATGGATCCAAAAGAATAGTATTTAGTGTTGAGCAATACGATACTGCAAATATCGGGTATCGGCCGATATTAGCTGTATCGGGCTTTTGATTCCGAGTACCGATATTTTCGTCATATCGGATACCGGAATCGGGATTGTCACTGTCACTGTGAGTGTCCGTCGGTCGGGTCTGTCAGGAGTCAGCGGCACTTACCTGGCAGAAGATCTCCGGCGGTCACGTCCTGGACTGCTTGATGGCCGCCATTATCTTCTCCCTGGCGGTCACATGCAGTTTTTCGCGATAACTGCAGTGACTGCAGGGTAATCCCGGCCGTAAACCAGTCCGATGACGTCACCGCCGGGGAAGCAGGTAATCAGCTGTGCTGCGCCGGGATGACAGGCTCTGCCTGTCATTCTGATGTAGCAGAGCTGGATCGTCGTGGGACACTCGTTACTATGGACTGCGTCGGACAGGTGGTATACTGCTGTTTTTTTTTTTCATTTTTTTACAGGAGATCGATGGCGTCGCAGGATGAGACTGTAATAAAAGTAATGAAAACTGTGTTGTTTTTTTTATTAAATTAAAAAACTTTTTATGAACATTCACCCGTCCGGGTACATCAACAATTTAACTATTTACATACAGGGACCCTGTCCGGGTTATTTATAATTCTTTGGCAGGGGTGTTCCAGGTACCACCTGGTACTCTTCTGATGCTTGCCAAACATCCGAGACACCAAGGACCACCAGGACCTGATGACGTCGTGTGGCCTGTACAGTCAAGTCGTGACCCGCTATCTGTGTCTGTGTGGCCACCTCTTTCATCTCCCTCCGGGTCTGGAGCCCTATGTCCCGGACTGAACGAACCCCAGGGGGCCTAACAGGCGCCGGGTACGGGCCATTTATCATTATCATGTCCATAGCTGGGGCTGCTGAGGAGACCACTGAGGGAGGCTGGGGAGATTTACGGCGTGGGGTGGGCACTTGTGCAGAGGCCTGGATGTGGGAGGCTGAAGGCTCCGAGGGTCTCACAGGTTCCTGACACTCTGGGGAGTAGGGGTCGCACCTGGTGACATTTAGGGCATACCATCCATTGTAACCCCAGTGTCGGGTGTAAGTTACCAAGTCTCCTGGCAACAGGTCCCTCCCCGGGTGTCCTTCTGGGAGGTGAGTCTCCACGTCCCGCCGGGTCACAAACACTTCTAAATAAAGTCCAGGCTCCTGGATGAAGCCCCAACCAGCTTTCAATTTAAAGCTCCGTACTGCACCCTTACGCCGCGGCTCCCACAGGGTTCCTTTATCTTTTCTCATCCGGTCCTTATCTGCCCGGTCCTTCTCGATGTGACGTTGGCGAAGCTTCTGGGATTCGCGCTGCTCCCTTTGTCGCTCTGCTTCCCGCTCCCAACGTGTCCACTCTTCCTCCTGACGCCGGTTGTAATTCTCCTCCACCAGCATCTCCATGTCTCCACCATCAAACTGCAGCTTACGATGTCCGGTTTGCGGCAGCTCTCCTGGCGCCCGACAGTCCTGGCGGCGCTCACCTGCGGAGGAAGCAGCCGGCTCTGGAACAGATGACAGTCGGGGCTCCGGTACAGACAGGTAGACCTCTGGTGCCTGCGCGGCCTCCTCCATGAGGACGGGTGTCGCTTCTGTCTCAGCGACGGGGCAGACAGCGGGATCTGGGGTGCTGCCGGTGCAGCGTTTTTTGCAGGAACGGGTGCCTCCACTGCGACAACGTCAACCGGATCACATTGCAAGGGCTGGGATGCCCGCACGGACTCCTCTACTAGAACGGGTGCCTCACCTTCCGGTACAGACACTTCAGGTAAGAGGGATTGGCGCCGCTCCAAGTTTAGTTTTAGGGCACGCCAGCTGGCTTCCATCCTGGCGACCTCCTCCCGGTGCCGGGCCAGGCCTCTTAGGGTATCCTCCGCTTCTTGCAGCGTAGGAGGGTTTCCAGGCCGGGTGCCCAACGGTGGTTCCGTGGCGATCGGGTCGCTTCCGTGGGGGGAGAGCTCTGACTGCTCCATCCCTTCACACTTCTGCTCGTGTCCATTAGCCATCTCTGCCAAGTCACATGTGTCATTAGCATCTGGAGAGGGCCCCTCTTTTGTAGTGAGGCGGGACCTTCGTGTTAGTTTCCACACACTGAGGAGGATGAGGAGGCGGAACTGAAGAGCTGTGGGGCACGATCTTACATTGCAGTACCATTTAGAGTGGTCGGCCATCGTTTTCACGCCACTGAGTGAGTGTACACCCACGAAGAGCACGCCCTTCTTCTTCACCAGTGCCTCGTCGTGACGCAGATATAGCGGAAAAATGGCAAATACATTCTCTGATGATTTTAGCAATTCTCAAGCACAAAACCAGTTCAATTCAGGCACACAGGACTCGCTTATAGCGAGCTACAGAATCCTGTTCGTGACGCCCAAGTTGAGTCGCACAGAGCCAGAGTACTCGAGCCCGTCGACTTCTATGGGGTATGTCACGGCTTTACCCGGCAATTGAATCAGAGTCTATTTTACTATGTAGAAGTGTATAAACTATAAATATATGTATATATATATGTCACAATGACATGTATATATATATATGTATTCTATGTGTGTATATTTTGTGTTTACAACGAAAGAAAGTGTTTTTTTAGTTGCGATATTTTGTTCCCATAGACTTACATGGGACTTCCGGTATCGGAATCGGATATCGACGATATTTAGTGATATCGGCGATACCATTCCGATCCGATATTTTTAGATATCGAGCAGTATCGCTCAACACTAATAGTATTTAAATCACAATAGAAAGAATAGATATATACACATAGAACACATATATATATATATACATGTCATTGTGACATGTGTATATATATATATTTATAGTTCCTAGACTTCTACATACTGTAATAGCCGCTAATTCAATTGCCGGCTTTTGTGAAATCACAGAAGCTGACATGAAATGATACATTGTTTCCACACAGTTAACCATGTATTTCCTGTATTTTGATATATGGTTTGAACTTACAATTACATGAGTATATGTGTACAAAATTTCAGACATGTAGGGGTTAATTAAAGGTGTAAATTCGTTGTAAAAAAAATGCGTGGGCTCCCGCTGTATTTTCTCCACCAGACAGACAAAGCAAGCGAGTGGGGGCAGATAATAATAGCCTAGGGAGGGTACATTTTTTTGTGCCCCCCTGGCTACTGACATCTGCCCCCAGACACCCCAGAAAGGGCAAATCTAATTAGAGATTTGACACATTTTTTTTACAACGAATTTACACCTTTAATTAACCCCTACATGTCTGAAATTTTGTACACATACACTTATTAATTGTAAGTTCAAACCATATATCAAAATACAGAAATTACATGGTTAACTGTGTCTAAACAATGTATCATTTCATGTCGGCTTCTGTGATTTCACAAAAGCCGGCAATTGAATTAGCGGCTATTACAGTATGTAGAAGTCTAGGAACTATAAATATATGTATATATAATGTCACAATTGACATTATATATATATATATATATATTATAGTATTCTATGTGTTATATCTATTTTCTATTCTTTAATAAAGCTGTCAGTGTGATTTTACAGTATAGCGGGGATGAATTGCCGGCTTTTCTAAAGGACACCGATGCGATTTCATCGCAAGTCACACATGGGTCCGTTTGTAATCCGATTTTTCATCGCTCCCATAGACTTGCATTGGCGATAGTCGACCCACAATCGGTGACATGGCAGCATGCTGTGATTGCACTCGGACGTTTAAAACGGACCACAAAAAATCTGATACTGGGAGCTGCTCCATAGATTAACATAGGGCAGACTGCAATACGATTTTCATCGCATTGCAGTCGTCCGATTTTGTCGCCAGTGTGACCCCAGCCTTAGAGGGAATGTTGCTTGTGGCCACTGGCTACTTAAAAAATATAATCTGTGTGGAGTTGGGAGCAGAAATCCCTCATCTTTCATGTATATTTATGTCACCGTAGTAGGTGACGTGGTCTGCAGCGATGATTTGCTCCCTTTGTGAATCTTCTCTTTTGTCATCACAGAGGTTAAATCCTATACGAAGATCCATTGTGTCCCTGTAATGTCCTACGCCAATTTGTCACGTGCAAACGCATGCCCTCATTAGCGGGGTCTATGATAGAAAATATGCTTCACCGGATTAGCACGATTATTAAATCATATTATGCTTAATCTTATTAATAGCGTGATGCAATCCGCCGACCAGTATGTCATTAAAAAACCTCAGAGAGATGAAGGGGAATCCTCCAGCTAAGCAAAAGATCAACTTACCCTATGTACAAGAATATAATTACTATAATACTGCCCCCTATGTACAAGAGTATAACTACTATAATACTGCCCCTATGTACAAGAGTATGACGACTATAATACTGCCCCTATATACAGAATATAACTACTATAATCTGCCCTATATACAGGAATATAACTACTATAATCTGCTCCTATGAACAAGAATATAACTACTAGTAATACTGCCCCTATGTACAAGATATAACTACTATAATACTGCCCCTATTACAAGAATATAACTACTATATATATACGTCTACTGCTCCTATATACAGAATATAACTGACTATAATCTGTCTCCTATGTACAAGAATATAACTACTATAATACTGCTCCTATGTACAAGAATATATCTGCTATAATACTGCCCTATGTACAAGAATATAACTACTATAATACTGCTCCTATGTACAAGAATATATCTACTATAATACTGCCCTATGTACAAGAATATAACTACTATAATACTGCCCTATGTACAAGAATATAACTACTATAATACTGCCCCTATGTACAAGAATATAACTACTATAATACTGCCCTATGTACAAAATAAAGCCTATGTACAGATTAATATATACTGCCCTATGTACAAGAATATAACTACTATAATACTGCCTCCTAGCTGAGAGGTTGTGTGTTTGTAGCTCTCCTGATGTCTGGAGCAAGCCCAGGGAGGGGCCCCCTGGGCGGGGAAGCTCCCCAGGCAAGGCCCAGGCTTCCCGGCCTACACTGGGACAAGCCTCCCAGGCCTCTCCTAATGGGAATGTTAATCCCAGAGCCACTGTCAGAGCAGTGAATGCAGCGAGCCAAAGCTGCAGCAGTTCTGTGAAGGAGGAAAAAGCCGTCAGTAAAGTTTTTGGGAGGAAAACCTTCTCCAAGTCCAGCAAAGAAGCAAGAAGGAAAAGTGTCGGTCAGCGATGGGTTTACAGCCATTGTGAAGTCAGGTAACTCCCCATGTCGGCAAGCAGCTCCTGCCGGGTGCACAGGTGAGATCAGCCCCAGCTGTGCAGATCACCTCTCCTGCTTTCCCCGGCAGAGACGGACGTCTTTGGAAAGACAAACCATCCAGGAGAACTTACAGCAGCATGGCAAATATGGCGCGGTCAGGACGCACACGGTCGCAGTCAGGTGGCAGCAGTAAAAGTGCTGTGGAGCCTGGAGCCATGAAACCAGCGGTGGTGAAAATTAAGGAGACGTCTGGGTTCAAGCAGCCGGGACATCGCTGAATGCAGGATCCCAGGAGGAGACACCACGTGCACCTGAGCTTCAGCTCGCAGAGGAGATCCCAGGACTGGTCAAGAAGTTCGGTGAGTTACAAACAGCAGAAAAAACTCACTACAGATGCAGATAGACACTTGCTATAAGCTAAAGGCTATTAATCCCGGAGTTCATGATTTTTAAGATGAGACTCAGAACACACTGGGGGTATTGCTGGCAAAAGTGGTGAGGGACATGGACTGCGTCCTAGAGAGGATGGGGCCCCTGGCGGAGACTTATAGGAACCAGGAACTGTTTAAGTCACAGAAGCAGAACTCTGCAGGTTCCAGGTCAGACATTGTCCCAGGTGTGTGAGCCCTGGTTTAGGCAACGCAGTAACCCTGAGAATGTTAAGGAGAGACAGCAGAGTTAATGCTCAACCCCATCCAACTACCACAAACACCAA
>JARQOD010000004.1:4763745-4805015 GCA_033576555.1 Oophaga sylvatica
ATGCAGCAGGAACTCAGAGCAGAGTAGCAGGATCCACCAACAGGTTCACAGGAGCAGGTACAATGCCAGGGAGCCACCAGAGGTCAGAAGCTGGATGCAAGGCAGAAGCTGGATGCAAGGCAGAATACTCTAGCACAGACTAAAGGCTGGGGTGAAGTTATATAGCAGGAAGACACAGTGCACATGAGACCAAAGACCCATCTTGGAAAAGGGCAGTAATGCACAAAAGGTCCTGACAGTCGATTTAGAGATTCAAGTTAGACGTTGATTTCCACCGCCATCGTCGCTCAAATAACTGGAGGTGTTGTCACTGAAGAATGGGCTAAAATTCCTTTGGAAACAATTCACATCTTGTATGAATCCATACCTCGGAGAATTGATTCTGTAATCGCCGCAAAAGGTGGACCTACACCATATTAAACTAACTTTTGTTGATGTTTCCAGGTGCTTCCATTATTACGTCCAACCCTGTAGACTGTTATTGTTTTTGGCAGAAAATGTCCTGTTCACACAACATGTTCTGCTGAGAACAAAGATTTTTAAGCAAGACTAAAAATCATTTCACCTGACACAGGAGCGTTTTGCTCGTTCGCCAGGTGATTATTATTATTATTATTTATTTCTATAGCACCATTGATTGGCAGACTGTTTGCACTGCACAATTTTACTCCCGGGTTTCGGCACCATTTTGTACAAGTCGCATGAAACTTTGTTTCCTGTAAAGGGGTTAATATAATTTTGGAAATAAATCAGGGCCCATATCTGTGTATCACACCCCTCCTCCCGTCCCCAGCCGGTCCCCTTTCTTTCCCCTTTATTAATGTCACATTTCCTTTCTTCTCTTCTTTCATGCTCCCTACCTAGATAAGGTTTTTCCAATCAACCTGCTTGTTATCTCACAGAGCTGTTAACTGGAGATGAATTAACAAAGAGCAGTCCTATCTTATCACCGGAAAAGAGGAAATTCACAACAGAGAAAGCAGCACAATGGGACGTTCTTATATTCCGAGACTGCAATTATGTTCCCACTTCATATGCTGATGTGATCCCATCCAAGAGCTAGCCAGACTCATTGATGGAGTTGGGGTGGAATGACAAAAAATAAAAAATGATGTGCTAGACAAAAAAGATTACAGAGGGCCTATTCCAAAACATATGAAGCTAAGGTTAAGGCAGGCATCGGAAGTTGCCAATTTTTTAGATTTTTGGTGAGAAATATTGCAATTTTCCTACTGACCAGTAGATGTCTCCACATCAGACTTCACTCACAAGACCAATTTCACTTTACCGTCTGCTGTAAAACTAAATGTCACATCATTGTCAATTTACTGGCTGAACAGTCGGTCTTTTATGCTGCCTAAGTAAAGATAAGCAGGCAATAACAAAGACAAAAATCTGTTTTTTTTTATGCCTTTGTCTAAAATAAGACTTTTCAAACTTTGTTTTTTCTACCGGGACCTCTTAGACAACCCAATATAAAGCCCTGGACTCACTAGACGGATCAAAGTGATATCTGGACTTCATCAACTATAGGAGAGGCCCATACTAAATTTAGAAATATTTCTCAATTTTTCTATTTTTGTCTCCTGAACGCAATAATACAAAATGAATCTTTTTGTTTTGCTAAATTATGTGTTGCTGCATCCATAAAAAAAGCATGTAGCATAAGAGAGCTGCCTCTCCAGCTGGGCCTCACCACCAACTAGCTGATGGAAAATAATCAAGGGTTAATCATCAGAAGTTGCAATATATTTTTGACATTTTGGGTGAAAAATATAATTTTGCAGTTCTCATACTAACCACTAGGTGTCAGCGCAACAGGTTGCACTCTAGAGGCCGATTACATTTTGCTGTCTGCTGCAAAATAAAATGTTAAGACATCATTATTAATTTACTATCAGAATGATAGGGCTCTTGTAATCCCTGTGCCAAGATAAGCAGGCATTAAGAAAAAACAAAATGACTGGCTGGGTTTCTGTTTGTGCTCTCAACTATAAAAACGAGATCATTTTAGGTAAAGGCACAGCACAGTTGAAGCAAGCAGTTGAAGGATGCAAATGTTTTAAGAAATATGTTGCAATTTTCATACTGACCAGTAGATGTCAGTGTGACAGGCTGCCCTATTGAAACTAATTTTATTTTACAGCCTGCTGCGAAAAGTCTCCTGTTTTGCCAGAGCCAAAATAAGCAGGCATTAACTGAGACTGGATGGGTTTCTGCTTGTTTGCTTGACTACAAAAATAGTACAATTTTATGTAACAGTTTGCTGCAAAACCAAATGTTCTCAGCTCATTCTCAATTTACTGGCAGAATGCTAGATCTTTTGTCTCGATTGAGCCAAGATAAGCAGGTATTAACAATGACACTTGACTGACTTTATTGGTATGCTCAACTACAAAATTGTAACATTTCAGATTACAGTCTTCTGCAAAACTAACTCTTCTTAGATCATTCTCGACGTACTCACAGAATGCCTGGTCTTTTGTCCTGACCGAGCCAAGATAGGTAGGTATTAACAAACATAAATGACTATTTGCATACTGAACTATTAAAAATTGTAACATTTTATTTAACAGTCTGCTGAAAAACTAAATGTTCTCAGATTATTCTCAATTTACCTGCAGAACGCTAGATCTTTTGTTGTGACAGAGCCAAGATAAGCAGGTATAAACAAAGGCAAGTGACTATTTGCATACTCAACTACAAAAATGGTAACATTTTATTCTATAGTCTGCAGCAACCTAAATGTTCTCAGATCAGTCAAAATTTACCAGCAGAATGTTAGTTTTTTTTTTCTTACTGAGCCAAGATAAGCAGGTATCACCAAACACAACTGACTATTTGCACACTCAGCTGCAAAAATGGTAACATTTTATTTTTATTCCACAGTCTGAAAAACTGAATATTCTCAGATCATTCTCAGTTTACTTGCAGAAGGCCAGGTCTTTTTTTCCTAACTGAGCCAAGTTAAGTAGGTATGAACAAAGAGAACAACATGGAGACAATATTAATACATGGTTCATAGTGATGCTGTAGTTTTTCCATAGTGTTACATAGTAAATGTTTGTTTTTTCTACCATTGACCCTGAAATTTCCGAAGAACAGATGAGTGAATCGATTCATTTGGTTCGCGATTTGCGGTGAACAAGGCTCATTTGCTGAAACCCATGATCCTGCATTTACCAAAGGTTCATCCATAATTGTTGCCAGTGTTCCCCGGCTGCTGTTTCTCTGTCCCTGCCCCGAGTGCAGAGAAGGATTAGTGCAATTTTTGGCTTATCCAATCGCAAGTTACCTGCCATGATTATTTTTTATTAGGTCCTTTTGCTGCAAAACCTAACATGGGGGTGAGATATATTCAGAAACATGGTCTACCGTTTTGTGTCTACAGCTCCAGTGCAGAGTTATGCATCTCCATGGCTGTTACCACGGGAGACGCGTAGTTCTGCATATGAGCTGGAGATGCAAAACGGATGGAAGTTTGCAATCAACACCTCCTGAAAAGTTGCTTCTGTTCTTATTTTAGGTAACATAAAAAGTAACGGGAAGTTTGATGAAGTCGTCAGGTCATCACTAGGATTTCTTTATTTCGGACATATTCAATGCAGATATCATTGGCTGAGATGAAACTGAAGCTTATGTTATAGATGTCTGACTCCTGGAGCGTCGGTCGTCATAGCGAAACGCGTCAGATGAAACATCAGTAGGACGATCCCTGAGGCAGGCGGCAGAACAGAGGCAGACATAGATGCCTCACCTTGAAATACCGACTGTATGGGGCTGTACTATTAAGGCGCAACCGCAGGGAAGCTCACAGCAATGTCAAAAAGCAGAATGTCCTCCTAGTATCCTTCATCCCTAGAAAACCGTGTTGCCAGCCAAATCAGAGCGCTTTACCGGTCATTTTTTAGGTATAGTGGTCTCTAGAAAAACTGGGTTAATATATCTCTAGAGTGTCCAAATAACACTGAAATATGTCTGTCCTGCTCTTCATTGCACAAATATTACCGCCAAATTATACCCTGAATAGAGAAAGAATTAATGGTAATGTTCCTGTTGATCTAGGGCAGTTAAAGGGTTAATGGGAAAGTTCCTGCTGATCTATTGAATGGGTTAATGGTAAATTGACTTGTGGACTAGGGGGTGATGGTAAACTCCTGGTGAGCAAGCACAGTGAAAGGGTTAATGGGAAATAAACTGGTTGCCTACAAAAGTAATGAGGTTATTGGTGAGGTCCCTGGTGATCGAGGGCAGTTAAAGGGTTAATGTAAAAGTTCCTGCTGATCTAGGGAATGGGTTAATGGTAAAGTGACTTGTGGACTAAGGAGTAATGGTAAACTCATTGGTGAGCAAGCACAGTGAAAGTGTTAATAGGAAACTCACTGGTGGTCTATTGAAGTAAAGAGGTTAATAGTAAGGTTCCTGGTGATCCAGGGCAGTAAAAGGGTTAATGGGAAAGTTCCTGCTGATCTAGGGATTGGGTTAATGGTAAAGTTACTTGTGGACTAAGGGGAATGGTAAACTCATTGGTGAGCAAGCACAGTGAAAATGTTAATGGGAAATTCCTTGGTGGTCTAGGGAAGTAAAGAGGTTAATGGTAAGGTTAAGGTCCCTGGTGATCTGGTGCAGTAAAGGGATTCATGATAATCAAGGGCAGTAAATGGATTAAGGGAAAAGTCCCTGTGAACTAGGGCAAGAAAGGAATTAATGGTAAAATTATAGCAGTAAGGGGTAAGTCCTTGACACCCTAGGGCAGCAACGGGGAGGGTGGTGTCAAAAGTAATGTCCCTTGTGGACTGAGGTAGTAAAGGTTCAAATGTCTTGTGTGGTTTCGGGAAGTAAAGAGGCTAACAGTAGATTTCCTCGTGGTCCAGGGCAGTAAAGGGTGGTCTAGTGGATTTAAGTTATTTGTGGTAAAGTACCTGACAGTATAGGGCAATAATAGGTTCATTGTACAGTCCCTGGTGGTCTAGGGCAATAATTTAATATTGGTGAAGTCACTAACAGTAAGGAAGGGTCGGTGTTCAAAGGAAATGCAAGTGGCAATGTGGGGTAGTAAAGGGGTCAGAGTCCTTTATTTATTCATTTTACTCATTTATATAGCGCCATTAGTTCCACAGCGCTTTAAAGACATTATCGGCACTGTCCCCGATGGGGCTCACAATCTAGAATCCCTATCACTAAGTCTTTGGAATGTAGGAGGAAACTGGAGAACCCGGAGGAAATCCACGCAAACACGGGGAGAACATACAAACTCCTTGCAGATGTTGTCCTCGGTGGGATTTGAACCCAGGATCCCAGAGTTGCAAGGCTGTAGTGCTAACCACTGAGCCACCATGCCGCCCCACGGTCCAGGTACGGGTCCCTGATGGCCTAGGACAGTAAAGAAGTTTATGGTAAAGGTAGTGCTAGGAAAATCGGCAATTTCTGTAAGGACTTAAAGGCTCTGATGGTGTACAGAGACTAATAATATTGTCCCTGGTGGTCTAGTGCAGTAAATGAGCTAATAGTAAAAAAAAATGTAGGAGGGGGAAGGTTTTTTGTCGGGGTCACTGGTTAACTTCTAGTAAACCAGGGACCTTAGTAACTCGCCAGTTTACGACACCTTTACCATCAATCACTTAGCTCCTTTTGGCGGCATTTATTGATATATTCTTTAGATGTATTGTATCGAGAGTAATGGGAAGCCTAGTCTGAACTGACGTCAGGCAATGGATTCCACCCAGAGTCTTCAATCAAGGAGGGAAGTATTTCAGAATTACCGTCCGTCGACCTCTATTCCTAACGCTTAACGCCCTGCCTGGTGCAGGCACTCCGTAATAGATGTAATCAGACTCCGTGCCGCGGAGAGCCGCAAGCCCTCGCTGTCTCTGACTCCCTCAATTACTCCTGGCATAGACCTGAGCCTACAGACCCAGCGCTTCATTTAGAGAATTAGTAAGGGGTGTGCTGTATGCAGACAGAAGACCGAACATCTTATGGTTAGACGCCCTACTTATTAGGGCAAGAGCAGCTAGACGTAGACCTTTTACTTAAGAATCACGGGAAATCTCAAACTTTCCTTTCTAGACCTTCCTTACGTTAACCCCCGCGTCAGCTTCAGGGCCCGTACAAGAGTTATGACTTCTATTAAACCCTTTTTGTGGTTGTTTTTTTGGCACCAAGAAGGACATTGTCATAAATCTCGATGTTGAAAATCCCGGGTCTTAACTTCTTTAAACACGTCCAAGAGATTCGATGATGATACTTTTGGGGGTCACAAAAAAATATCTCCAGGAAAGGAAAACTAAAATATCTTCAGTAATGTCCCCTCCTGTCCTTTTCTAGACGTTTCCACCAACGAGATTTATGATGATGCACATAAACTTTAGAAGTTTTCAAGTGGAAAGCAAAGGTATGACCTTTGCTTTCCACTTGAAAACTTCTGAACAAGGTCCTAGTGGATTTACAAGGATCCTGGTGCCGGAAAGGGACCCCTCTTCCACCTCATTGGACACCAGTTATACATGGCCCTTGGTACGTGGGGGTCTTGCTATATGTGAACAATGGTCTGCCTCACCTTGTCACCCATTTTGATCATGTGTACCCAGATCAAGCCAGCCAAGCAGATCTTAGTACCTGCCCATGTGTCCTTGGTACTGTCACCAGTGATGATCACATCCTTGACACCACCATCACAAATGTCATTTATTTTTTCTTTAGAGCTACCGTGATGCTAGTCACCACTTATGGACATGCCACCTTGAGGTGGGGAAGTCAGGGAGTCCAATGTGAAAAGCCAGGAGGGTACGTCATAAATAGTGGGGTGAGACAAAGATGTAGTCAGGATACAGTTCGGGGTCCAAGAAGTCCAAGAAGGTAGCAGATCAAGACAAAGGGGCTAGGCAAATGGATGGTCAACAATGATCATAATACTAGAACTCAAAGCACAGAGCAAACACACACCAACCTGAGCAGACCTACAATTAGCAGAGATAACTGGCAGACAGCCACCTAAATAGCCTGGGAACCACTCTGAAGAGGAGACACCTGTATAAAACCCAGCACTCCCCGGCCCTGGATTGGGCAACTGGACTGTCAGTCACCATACTGACAGCTCAGCAAGCCCAAGCCTCAGATAGGACGACTGAAGAGTCCATCACCATGTTGACAGCTCAGCACGCCCCGGCCCTGATTGGGCAACAGGACTGTCACTCACCACACTGCCCCAGATTGGACAGCTGCGCTGCCATTCACCACACTGAGAGGAGGAATCATGACATCCACCTTTTCTCAGTCCAATGGAACCACCATGAGAAAACTAATTCCGGTACCTCTCCATCTGTCTTCTCGATATAAACTATAGGGATGGCACACATAGCCGTACACAAGTCAAAGGATCCATTTGGGGTTGTATGTGAAGGACACATGGGCACTATGCAGGACTTTTGTGCTGCCCATGGAAGTCCCCAGAACCTTCATTAGTCAATTTGGTGTTCGTAGAATGGGGAACGCTGTGTCAAGGCGTGGAGCAATCAAAACATGAGAAATCCAGCTCAACGAACTAGTGAAAAAACGTCTTCTTTATTCACCAAAAAGTGTTCAGCAGAGGGAAAAACAACATCTGTGTTGACAGTTACACGATGTGCATTATCGACGCGTTTCAGGTGGCTACGCACCCTTAATCATGATGAACTTTACCCAACCCCGACCCCTCTCCACCATTGGCTGATTACAGATTAGAAGGTTGACTGGTCCTGCCAAAATGATTGTCTTCTGGGATAATAATTAAGTGTATGGCTTCCATTAAGATGTCTTTGGAATACTATTTAAATCCAGTTGTTATCATAACCTCCTAATGTGGTGATAGGTAGAGGATCAGGAGTGGAGACCAGTGCTGGGAGCCATCATTGCATGGAGATATTCCATGACGTTAAAATGGGTCTAATATGGAAAAATTGGACGAAACGTCATGAACTGGGATCACTGGGATCGTTGTATGACCAATTTCACATTAGACCAGTGAGCAATACTTACACATTCTACATTAACATTAATAAGCTCTCACCTTCTCTGGTCCTTCCGTTAACGCTCTTCACCCTTCATATCTCCTCTCCACGTTGATTAATCAATTCAGCAGGATCATTATTATGGACAACCAGTAACTGCTTTATCTGTGAGCTGGAAATAGCTTAATGCTCAATAAGATAGAGATGTCTCTCACGTTTCTGAGGATTCACCTATGTCTACTGTGTAACCTTTTCAATTGGCAAATCTTTTCAAGGATTTTTCCTTCTAACAAAAGATCAGTAAGACGGTTACGATAGTAATAGGACAAGATTGTACCTGTGCAATAAGCCTAGAAATCTACTAGAAGAGCAGCGTAGCTGGGGGGTTTGTAGGGCAAGCGCCTTGAGTTCTGGGTTACAGAGGAGAATGGCTTCAACAAGTCACTCTGTCTTGGCCATGATAGGTAGACATAGCTAGAACCGAGCTGGAACCCAATTATCTTTTTGTATTCCTTAGTCTCCATGACTTCCATTCATTTCAGTAGGCAGTCACCATCTGCATGTGTCCTGGTCTCCTGGTAGACTCGAACATCCAGAAGTGTAACTCAAAATTTCTAGGCACCTCCTAGACCTTTTATAATACCAATGTTTTATATGGCAAAAGAACAACTTGGCCTCCTTAGGCCCCACAACATAGGTGTGACAACTATCTCTACATCTGTCTCCCCGTGGACGCCAAGATATATATGTGATCGCTAAGTCTACATCTTCCTTCCTGAGGTACAAAGGCCTAGTTGTGACAGCTAACTCTACATCTGTCCCCCTTGGGCTCCAAGGTATATATGTATATTTATGTAGGATTGCTAAGTCGACATCTACCTTCCTGAGGTATGAAGGGCTAAGTGTGACCGCTAACTCTACATCTGTCTGCCCTTGGGCACCAAGATATATACAGCTCGGCAAAAATTAAGAGACCACCACATCAAAACCTTGTCATGGATCGCCCATTCTCCAAATCCTGAACCACATTGAAAACCTCTGGAATGTAATCAAGAGGATGATGGACAGTCACAAGCCATCAAGCAAAGAAGAACTGCTTAAATTTTTGCACTAGAAGCAGTGCGAAAGCCTGGTGGAAAGCATGCCAAGACGCATGAAAACTGTTTTTAAAATCATGGTTATTCCACAAAATATTGATTTCAGAATTCTTCCTGAGTTAAAACATTAATATTGTTGTTGAACTTGTTTTCTTTGCATTATTTGAGGTCTGAAAACACTGTTTTTTGTTTTTTTTTAATTTTGACCATTTTTCTTTGTCAGAAAAAAAATACAAAATTTAGTGCTTGGAAATTCGGAGACATGTTGTCAGAAGTTTACAGACTAAAGGAACAATTTACATTTTACTCAAAAAAATACCTATAAAGAGAAAAATCAGACAAACTGAACATTTGAAAGTGGTCTCTTAATTTTTGCAGAGCTATATGTGTTCTCTAAGTCTACATCTTCCTTCTTGAGCTACAAAGGCCTAGGTGTGACCACTAACTCTACATCTGTCCCCCATTGAACGCCAAGATATATATGTGATCGCTGAGTCTACATCTTACTTCCTGAAATTCGAAGGCCTTGGTGTGACCACTAAGTCTACATACAATCCCCCTTTGGCTTCAAGATACATATGTGAATGCCAAGTCTACATCTTCCTTCTTGAGGTACCAAGGCCTAGGTGTGACCACTAACTCTACATCTGTCCCCCCTTGGGCGCCAAGATATATATATATGATCGCTAGGTCTACATCTTCATTCCTGAGGTACAAAGGCCAAGGTGTGACCATTAACTCTACATCTGTCCCTTCTTGGTCGCCAAGATAAATATGTGATCACTAAGTCTACATGTTTCTTTCTGCAGTACGAAGGCCTAGTTGTGACCACTAACTCTACATCTATCCCCCGTGGGCACCAAGATATATATGTGACTGCTAACTCTACATCTGTCCCCCCTTGGGCTCCAAGATATATTTATATGATCGCTAAGTCTGCATATTCCTTCCTGAGGTACAAAGGCCTTGGTGTGACCATTAACTCTACATATGCCCCCCCTTGAGCCCCGATATATATATGTGATCGCAAAGTCTACATCTACGTCCTGAGATTTAAAGACCTTGGTGTGACCACTAACTCTACATATAGTCCCCCTTTGGCGTCAAGATACATATGTGAATGCCAAGTCTACATCTTCCTTCTTGAGGTAGCAAGTCCTAGGTGTGACCACTAATTCTACATCTGTCCCCCCTTGGGCGCTAAGATATATATATGATCGCTAAGTCTACATATTCCTTCCTGAGGTACAAAGGCCAAGGTGTGACAGTTAACTCTACATCTGTCCGCTCTTGGGCGCCAAGATAAATATGTGATCACTAAGTCTACATGTTTCTTTCTGCAGTACGAAGGCCTAGTTGTGGCCGCTAACTCTACATCTATCCCCCCGTGGGCACCAAGATATACAGTATATGTGACTGTTAACTCTACATCTGTCCCCCCTTGGGCTCCATGATATATTTATATGATCGCTAAGTCTGCATCTTCCTTCCTGAGGTACGAAGGCCTTGGTGTGACCATTAACTCTACATATGCCCCCCTTGAGCCCCGAATATATATATATATATATATATATATATATGTGATCGCAAAGTGTACATCTTCATTCCTGAGGTACGAAGGCCTTGGTGTGACCGCTGACTCTACATCTGTCCCCCTTTGGCGCCAAGATACATATGTGAATTCCCAGTCAACATCTTCCTTCTTGATGTACCAAGGCCTTGGTGTGACCACTATCCCTACATCTGTCCCCTCTTAGTCGCCAAGATACATATGTGACCTCCAAGTCTTCATCTTCCTTCCTGAGGTACAAAGGCCTAGATGTGATCACTAACTGTAGATCTGAACCCCCTTGAACACCAAGATACATATATGACCTCCAAGTCTACATCTTCCTTATTGAGGTACCAAGGCCTTGGTGTAACCACTAACTCTACTTCTGTCCCCCTTCAACGCCAAGATACACATGTGACCTCCAAGTCTACATGTTCCTTCTTGAGGTACCAAGGCCTTGATGTGACCACTAACTCTACATCTGTCCCCTCTTAGGCGCCAAGATACATATGTGACCACCAAGTCTACATGTTCCTTCTTGAGGTACCAAGGCCTTGATGTGACCACTAACTCTACATCTGTCCCATCTTGGGTGCCAAGATACATATGTGACCACTAAGTCTACATGTTCCTTCTTGAGGTACCAAGTCCTTAGTGTGACCTCTAACCCTACATCTGTCCCCTTTAGGCGCCAAGATATATATGTGACCACCAAGTCTACATGTTCCTTCTTGAGGTACCAAGTCCTTAGTGTGACCTCTAACCCTACATCTGTCCCCACTTAGGCACCAAGATACATATGTGACCACCAAGTCTACATGTTCCTTCTTGAGGTACCAAGTCCTTAGTGTGACCGCCAACCCTACATCTGTCCCCTCTTGGGCACCAAGATACATATGTGACCTCTAAGTCTACCTCTTCCTTCTTGAGGTACCAAGGCCTTGGCGTGACAGCTTAATCTACTCTTCTAGAATAAATAAATAGCTATCATTTGGCAGTATTTTATATCTCATTAGTTGTGGTCACTTGGGGGGGTTTTGATTCATTTTCTATTACGATCTACATTTCTAACTGAATTAAGCGGAATATATTAAGCATTATTATTGCCTTTTATGTTGGACGTCGTCTAGTGAACTCTTTTACCGGCCGAGTAATTAGCATATATTAGCATTCAGCTGATCCACTGTACTGAAAGACAACAATCGTTACTATTGGATACAAGAATCTTGAAAAATCGCCAGGTATCCACTAATAGTGATTAAGGATTGCCAAATGCTCTGTTCTCCGTCATTAGCAAACATTATGCATACACCTCATTTTTTTTTCAGTAAAGCTAATTCTTTTAACTATTTAAATTAGGAGTATTCTACTATTCTCAGCCAAAATGATAATGCTATAGCTGGCTCTCAATACATAAAGACTTTGCTATCATCAGGCATTATTGGCACATACATAGATAAAAATCACCATAAATTCAGTAACCTGAAGTAAATGCAAATAATCTTGATTATTAAAAACTCTTGCCGTTTTTTGTGTACAGCTCCTGTGCAGACCTATGTGTTTTCATGGTTACAGACAAAAACTAAACACTATATGTAGCCTGATTATACAATCATATATTACTTTTCGGCTTTTTTGAGTTATAATATCAAAATATTTGCTTTCTTCCAGGACCTCACCTTATGGCTTTTCCTATTTTTTATGACAAAGTATCAAGCGTTCGGTCAGTTATGGTACTAATGATGTGCTCTTCCTTCAGCAGTGGTGAATCCTGGAGGATTTGGACTACAACTTTTTCAAACATTGTCCATAGTAATGGGAGAGAGGACAACTCACAGGGAAAGCCCACTGAACCCAAAGCTTGCAGCTGCACAATCCAGAAAAATGTAGAACCTGAATATCTCAATGTAGAAAAATTCATACCTAAAAGTGTACTGATCGATGATGACACTACACAAGTTCCCTGTATGGGAGTCAGGACAACTCCAAAGTGAAAATTCACTGAGTTCTGAACTTGCAGTTCTACAATCAAGCACAGATCAAACCTCTTACTATACAAAAATACACATCAAAAAATGTACTTAGTTGATCAGTGAGGGTACTTCTAAATTCAGCAAGGGTGAATCAAGATGATGCCAAGGTTTGGATTTTTACTGGTCATTAATAATATGTCCCCAAAAATAAGAGTGAGTAATAGCTTCACAGAGAAAACCCACTGAGCTCTAAACTTGCAGCTGCACAAGCTACAATGTTGGGCCATGCACATAAAAGCCGTCCTCTGCAGCGTGTCCACATCGGACATTACCTGTCTGAATCCTGTTCATATAGGTACTATACACATGACCAGGTTTTTAGATACATCAGTTAGGGAGTGCTCTGATACGGGTTACCTTGTCGTTTGGTAGAGCGGCTTAGTATACATTTTTTGCAAAAAACATATCAACCAAATACCCTGTCTTTTTATTATCTTTTTACTAGCACTTGCTGTTCACTGTTACTTCTTTACAACAGAGTATTTTTATACCTTTGTTTTACTGTGCTTTTCCATGTTTCAGTCTTTTGGTAGTGTGAACACTGTCCTACAGACTTGTTCTCTGTGTGCATGGCCCATGTGTTTGTATACAAGCTATAATGTAGTTCAGCTTGAACCTCTCAGAAACATATCTGAACGTGTACCAATTTGATTAGTGAAGGTACTACTGAGATGCCCTTCATTCAGCTGGGGAGAATCGCATGGTACCAGCATTTGGATCCAAACTGATTGTCCATTATTTACACAGTCCATGAAAATGGGAGTGAGGACATTAATAATATAGTCCCTGAAATGGGATAGAATATAGCTGCACCGGGAAAGCCCACTAAGCTCTAAACCTGCAGTCATAATCCACAACACAGCTCAGCTTGAACTTCTTACATATCTGAAAGTTTACTGGTTCTTTAAAACTATTAAGCCCCTATCTAATCACAGTCTCAACGTTACTATGTCCTTGTTTGACCTACAAGGTGGTTAGTTAGGATTGTTGCTTTGCAACTCTGAGGTCCTGAGTTGGAATATGGAGATTGTATATGGGTTACCTATAGCTCCCAAAAATATAAAAGTTAATTGATTTCCAATGGAATGGAGCCAATTGTTAGAATCATTCACCTTAGATTGTACATTCCCTTAAAAATGAGGTCTATAGGCCTATCAGACCAATCTTCGGATACATCAGACACTCAATCTGTAGGCCATCGTTGACTCTTTAACCTTATATAGTAACAATGTTCTGACCTTCTGACTTTCAGGCTCAATATCCCATCTTCCACTACAGCTTTGATTTCTCCTGGTGGTGAAAAAATAATTTTCTTCCTGAATCCTACAAATTACAACCTGTTCTCACATTCCCTAACAGCTCAGTGTGTCATGAGGTTGATTCCCAAGTGAGAGGTCTCTGGTTTAGATTGAGGAGCCAACATGAAGATTTCCCAAGAAAAGAGAAACAGCATCATCCAGCTCATCGATAGCGGTCTCTTGGCCCAGAAAATTGCCAAACTGCATCATGTGAGAGCCGTGACAGCTGGAAGAATACGAGATGAAGTCCATCCATCCATTCAGAAACCAAGAGGTGGACGTCCAGGCAAAATATCGGAGTCACCAAGTAGGCTCATCACAAGGTCTATCAGTTCTGGCGTGACAACCTTGGCAATGGAGAAGGCTCGTATGCTTCGTAATCGTGAGACCACAGACATCAATTCGAGCACCGTGTGTTGCACGTTACACAAGTCTGGAATGGTGGCCTCAAAAAAGATGAAGAAACCTCAACTTCAGTATCGTCATGAAAAGCATTGTCTCTAGTTTGCAAAAATGTACATAAAGTAGAAGATTGGAAACGGGTGATTTGGAGTGATGAGATGAAAGTCAATAGTCTAGACTCTGATAGGTGCAAATGGGTCTGAAAGAAACAAGGGAGAAAGGGGCTAATGGATGGAGGAATTGAAGGAACTATTGGTGGAGGAAGCCTGATGAGATAAGGTTGTTTCACAGCCAAAGGCGTTGGATACTTGACCAGGATTGATGGTGGTCTCAGTGCTGAACTATATGTGAGTGTCCTACAAGATGAGCTACTCCGTACACTCAAGTACTACGGGGATGAAAAGGACGACGTAATGTTCCAGCAGGACAACGACCTGAAACATACGGCGAGATTGGTGAAGAAATGGTTCAATGACAATGAAGTAGAGGTGCTGGATTGTCCCCACAGTCCCCAGGCCTCAACCCAATCCAACATTGTTACCCTGTTGCTCTTCACTTTATGTGAGGTCCCGGGACGTGAAGGCAAAATTTCTCTGACTAGTCTGATTTTCCAGTTGGCCCTCAGTGGTGTAATCAGACCTTCTGCGTTCCCCGTAGTTCTCCTCAGTTTCGGCTGTTACCTATGTACATAATGGAGGGTTTTACATAAATGAGCGTCTCAGCCGCGAGTGCGTAATATTGTAATAATCTAACAAAGTCGTCGCTGAGTGCTCTGCCGGCACAAGGGACCATTATGATTAAAGGGCGGAAGACGCGACTGAAGAAGGATAATGGCTTAATGCGCTGATGTATAAGCGCACAGAACTCCATACAATATTAAGGCTCCAATAAGAGGTGAATTAGCATAACAGACGCCGATGCTGAAGTATTAGACGGAGCGGCGAGAACACAAAAAGATGAGCCGCCTGATCACTGTGACACGCAATGGCAGAATATAAAGGCGCTCAAGGTTTTATTCAGAGTCTTTATGGCGGGAGAAGCAGTCGGCATTTAGAGCTGGAATGGACGCGGACCGTCAGCCCAAATACAGGGCAAATACAGAACTACCACAGACAATACAGTCACTATTCCCCTCTGAAAGGTCGCTTTCTGAAATTTACCAAAATTTTTGAAAAAAATTGGATAAATGCCTATGTTTTTATGTAATGTATGTGCACAGTGACTGCACCAGCAGAATAGTGAGTGCAGCTCTGGAGTATAATACAGGAGGTAACTCAGGATCAGTAATGTAATGTATGTACACACTGACTGCACCAGCAGAATAGTGAGTGCAGCTCTGGAGTATAATACAGGATGTAACTCAGGATCAGTAATGTAATGTTGTACACAGTGACTGCACCAGCAGAATAGTGAGTGCAGCTCTGGAGTATAATACAGGATGTAACTCAGGATCAGTAATGTAATTTATGTACACAGTGACTGCACCAGCAGAATAGTGAGTGCAGCTCTGGAGTATAATACAGGAGTAACTCAGGATCAGTAATGTAATGTATGTACACAGTGACTGCACCAGCAGAATAGTGAGTGCAGCTCTGGAGTATAATACAAGATGTAACTCAGGATCAGTAATGTAATGTTGTACACAGTGACTGCACCAGCAGAATAGTGAGTGCAGCTCTGGAGTCTCACACAGGAAGGGGCGGAGCTTGACGTGTGCTCGGTGTCTGCAGCTGCTTGGAAAGATCTCTGCAAAGGAAGGATTTTTTTTTTCCCTGGTCCACCTGCCTGCCTTCCCACAGAGAGACACTTATCCCTGGGACCGTGCGCCGGCTCCCACCCTCCAGCAAGGCGGCTGGGGGTGGGAGGCCTCACATACCAGCAGGAGGCCATACCATCTAGCCGGTCCCAGGGGAGATGGCGAGGAAAAAGCCCTCGGGGGGCCGCAAGACCCCAGGAACCAAGACCCCCGAGGCTGGGACCGTGGCGGTTCCTACTTCCGGAGGAGGAGGAGAGGCGGCCAGCGGAGGTGCGGTGGTGGAGCCCCCCAACATCTGGGGCTCCAAGGCAGCGGGGGAGCCTGTCACCACCTATGGCTCCCGCATCCACGCGCACCTCTGCGAATACGAGGAGGCCTCCAAACAGCTAAGGAGACTCCGGGAGGAGTTGAAGGGAGCACGCATCATGGCGAAGAACAAGCTCCCTGCCTCAAGGAGAGCAGAGGTCACCGCCACGGTGCAGAGGCTGAAGGGGTCAATTACAGATCTGGAAAAACGGAGGGCAGAGATCCTGGCTGGGAGCGGCCCTTTCGAGGAGAAGCTCAAAAACGACGACCGGTTCAGGGCCCTGACCGGTGGGTCTCCTGGGGGGTCAGGAGGCCCCAGCCAGGTGGAGGAGGAGAAGGAGGAAAATGGCGGCTGTGAGGTATCTGCGCCAGTCCCACCTGAAGACCTGGTGAGTGTAAACGCCCAGGTATCATGCAGCGGGATAGCCCCCGAGCAAGTGGCCCTCCCACCGGACTCCAGTAATTCGGAGGAAAGTGGGAGCGAGGGGGAGGATGGGGGAGTGGTATCAGCAGTGAGGGGGGCTGCCTCATCCTGCAACAAGTGCGGCAGATCGAGTCCCCAGCACGGTTTGGAGAGCTGTTGTTTGGGGATGAGATCTGCGAGGATGGGGCAACCGGGAAGGGGAAGAAAAGGAAAAAAAAAGCCAGAGTCACCACCATAGACAAATTCGTCTATGCTCCCCTTCCTGGGGCCCCCCTGTCCCGTTGTGTGGAACCCGCTACCCACCCCGGCTCGGGCCCTGTGGTGGGTCCGCAGCAAGGGAGCGGGGAGAGAAAAGTCTGCCCGGGTCTGGGTGCCATGCTGGTGGTGGCAGCTCGGACTCAGGCAGCGATATGGAGAGTGTCGGTGCCGGTGTTGTTGATGGTGGTGGTGCTCGGGCCCAGTCCTCTGTGGCAGCGGGGGCTGGCCCGGCACCTGGAGTCGGTACAGCCAGGGCCGCATCTCCGGCGGCGAGAGCTGGGGTCTCTGGGCCCCCCACACGCGGATCCGCTCAGACTGGATCATTTTTGGGGGTCCAGAGACCAAGAAAGGGCGCGGAGTCTGCCGTAAGGCAGCAAGTTAAAAAGTGCAAGCTGTTGGTCGCTCCCCTGGCGGTGTCCGCAGCGGGGTCGGGGTCCTCTGCGCGTCGATCCAATAAGGGGTCCGCGCCGGGGGCCCCGCCGCCGCTGGGCGCCGAGGGGGAGTGGCCGACCTTGCCAAAAGCGAGTGGTGGGTACAAGAAGGCGGTGGTGGCCTGTGAGGGGGGCGTGTCCTCCTCAGCCGCTGTCCCACCCGCTATTGTCGCGTCTGGCGGGGGGGGCGTAGCCTTGCGGGCTGCTGCCTCACCCGCTATGACTGCGGCTGGCGGTGGGGGCGTGGCCTCGGCGGCCGCAGCTCCGCTCGCTGTGCTCACGGCTGGCGGGGGGAGCGTGGCCTTTCGGGCTTTCGCTCTACCCGCCATTGCCGTGACCAGCGGGGGGGGCGTGGCCTCGACGGGCCCGCTGCCTTCTGTCCCACCCAAACAATGCCCGAGAGAGCTGGCAAGGGGTTGCCGGGGTCCTCGGCCCGCTTACCTCCATCTGGTGGTGCAGGGGCTCCGGTGCCCCAAGAGAAGCCAGCACAGGTTTCCAGTGGGGGCAGGGTGCAGAGGCAGAGCCTGTCCCTGCCCCAAATGTAACAACAGAAAAAAAAAAATGGAGCCAGAGAGCTCAGGAAGTGCTGCTGCTCCTGAGCCAGGCAGAGCTTACTAGGTGGGCTTTGTTCTGCGGCTCGTAAAGGGGCGGCAGTACTCCTGGGCAAAAACAATACGGGGCAGAGCACCAATCAGCCAGGGCCCCCAGCAGGTAAAAAACGAAACAGCAAGGAAAATAATATTGAAAATTCTGATGAATTGGCTGAGGTGAATGGTATGAGTGAGGTGAGTGACATGAGTGACGTGGATGTGGATGTGGGAGTGAATGCGGAAGTAGTGAGTGTTGGTGTAAGTGGGAGCACGGGTGGTGAGGGAGGGGCTGGCCCATCTGGCCCCCCAGCAGTGAGACCCCGTTCTTTTGCGGGGGTTGTGGCTGGGGCTCCGGGGGATTCTCGGGGGGTCTCCTTGCCTCCGGACTCTGGGGACGGCGTTTTGCACCGCCGTTTTCTGGAGGCCCTTAAAAAAGGAGAGCGGTCGGTCAATGTAGAGGGAAGAGAGGTGGACTTGTCTTTCTGGTTGGAGAGACATGGCCTGGCCGCCTTCCAAGATAGAAGGGAGGGGGAAACCATTTGGTCCCTCCCGACAGCCGGGCAAGGGCCGGCCAGGAGGAATGTGGTCCGTCTTCGCTGGAGGGGCGGTGAAGCTTGCCCACCCAGGAGTAGGGTGGTGGAGCTCCTCCTGAAGATGGGCTTCAGGGCGACGGACATCTTTGCCCTGATCCATCCCTCGGCCACCCTATTCTTCGACATCAGTTTCGTTCGGCCGGAGGGGCTAGAGCTCTTCTGGTCTAATTACGAGCTGGTGAAGGGGGAGCCCGGATGGCGAGACTTCGCCGTACAGGCGTTGTCTCGCCAAAATGCCGTTAAGAGAGTGACCGTGGTGACTTGTAACGAGTCACTCTCCGGCGTTGACATCATGACGTGGCTTTCCGTTATGGGGAAGTCACGGACGTCCCCAAAAAAATCGGGACGAGTTCGGTATCTGGTCGGGGGGCTGGACCTTCATGATGAAGTTGAAGGTCTCAGGGGGTACCGTCACCCACATCCCTTCCTCGGCGTTCCTAGGGAGGGACAGGATCCTGGTCTTCTACCAGGGGCAGCCGAAGGTCTGCCACAAGTGCGGTGATCCCCGCCACTTCAGCGCAAGCTGCAAGGTGCAGAAATGTGCCTTGTGTGGTGGGGTAGGTCATCTCGCCGCATCTTGCAAGGACATTCGGTGCCACCTGTGTGGTGACCTAGGTCACCCGTATAGCCGCTGCCCTCGCTCCTTTACCAATGCCGCTGCAGGCCCGGTGGGGGGAGACCGTGAGGGGGCAACCCCTGGCGGCGCGACCTCTGCTGTGGCAGGTGGTGGTGGCGGGAGAGGGGCTAAGGGGCCAGTGAGGAAGGACAAGGCCAATAGAGGTCCCTCTTACCAGAGGAGACAGGAAAATCGCCACGGGGGTGAGGGGCGGGGAGAGCCTCAGGCAACTGGGGTGATGCCTGCCCTCCCCTCTAGGCCGGTGGCCGGTGTCTCTGAGGCCCCGGGGAGGAAGAGGTATGCGAGGAGATCAGGAGGTTGGAGAGGGAGGAAAACCTGGCTGACTCCGACAACTCCTCCCAGTATGAAAGTGTGGATGAGGAGGTCACGGATCAGCCTACAGTAGAGAAGGGTGATAAAAAGCGTACCGGAAGGAGGAAGAAGAAGGTGGTTAAGCCTTCCAAACCTCCTCCCCCGACCGTAAGTATGCCAACGGAGGGGCTCACCGGCTCCCCTCTGATCGCCCTCTCCAACCGGTACCAAGCCCTCGACGACCCTGCTGGGACGGAGGTCGGGGGCGAGGGGCCGGGGGCGCCATCTGGGGGGCTTTCAGGGGATGGCGGAGTCTGTCCCCCAGGGGACGCTGTTTCCTCTGGGGGGGGACAGACCTGGAGCCCGGAGGCAAGGAGACCATGGGATGGATACCTCGTCTTCCCTAAAACGGAAGGGATCAGACCCCTCTTCGGAGGGGAAAGATGGGAAAGACGGGGTGGGGAAGAAGAAGGCCATCTAACCCAATCACCCATGATGGCGGAACTCACCCCGTTGACTCTGGCGTCCATTAATGTCGCCAGTATTAAGTCAGATGCGGCCAGATTTGCGGCCTTTGATTTTTTCACCCGATTTGAGGCTGAAATTTTGTTTTTGCAAGAGACCCGACTAACAGACATGGGGGCCATCCATAAAGCCAGGAGGGAGTGGAGGTGTGGGCCCTCATACTGGTCTCTTGCGGCCGAGCCGTATAGCGGGGTGGCGGTCCTTTTTAAGACCGCGGAGGTGGAATGCCGACGGGTTATTGAGATAGAAATGGGGAGGTGCCTGGTCTTAGACGTTTTCATGAGGGGACAGGAGCTTCGGCTCATAAACATCTATGGTCCACAATCCAAGTGGGACCGCAAATGTCTCTTCATGAAGATCAAGCCCTTTCTTTTTACGAGCCGGCAGGTGGTCTTCGGTGGGGATTTTAACACCATTACGAGATCCCGTGATAGGGGGGGCCCCGGAGGCCACCTGGCTTACGATAGTACAGCATTAAATAGTATAGCTAGCGAAGCTCGCCTGGTGGATGTCCACATCCGGCACACCCCAGGTCACGGGGGTTTCACCTTTCATAGAGGTAGCTGTAGGTCTAGGATAGATAGGTTTTTTTTGAAGGAGGATGCCATCTTTTCTGCAGTGTCCGCCGTTGAGGTGGAATTCTCCGATCACTGTTTAATTTTCTTTTCTCTGAATGTTACAGAGACGCCCCGAATGGGAAGAGGGCTGTGGAAGCTGAATTCATCCCTGTTGGAAGAAGCGGAAGTGAGACAGTCCTTTGAGGAATTTCTTCAGAGCCAGGTACCGCTTTTGGATCTCTGTAGCAGTAAGTCTGAGTGGTGGGAGATCTTCAAAGAGAGGGTGGCGGGGTTCTTCCGTCAGCTCTCGAGCCTCAGGAGTCTGAACAGGCACCGCTTGTATCAGGCTTTGAGGAGGAAACTCGAGCAGCTCGTCTCGACTGGGGGTGACCGTGAGGAGATCTCCAGGGTGAAGTCTTTGCTCAAGAGGTGTCAGTATGATAGGCACACATCTTTGGTTTTTGAGAGGGATTTCGGGAGGTACCGCTCGCCCGACCCTTACAGAAACTGTAAGATGTCAGTGAATTGTAAGATGGTGACAGGACTGATCGACAGTACGGGTTCCCTGAACCGATCCAAATCAGGGATCCTGGAGGTGGTCAGATCCTTCTACTCGCACCTCTTGGAAAAGAGGGATCTGGATCGAGACGGGATGTCGGCTTTCCTGGCTGAGACCATTCCTGAGCCAGGAGATGACCCCTCTCTTGATGTTTTGGTAGAGGCAATCAGGGAAGAGGAAGTGAGACTGGCCATTGATGGGCTTCGGCCCAAAAAATCGCCAGGTCCGGATGGCTTAACATCCGAGTTTTACAAGGCCTTTAGGGACTCCTTGGTCCCCCTCTTGACTGAGGTGTTTAATGAGTGCCTTTCCTCGGGTGCTCTTCCCAGCTCAATGAGGAGGTCAGCCCTGATTATCCTATCAAAGGGTAAGGACTCGTCCCGTATTGAGAACTGGCGTCCCATAGCGCTTCTCAATGTGGACCGGAAGGTTCTGGCAAAGGTGCTGTTTAATCGGCTGGTGAAGTTTGCACCCCAGCTCCTTTCGGGGGCTCAGCACTGCTCTGTTCCAGGCCGCAGTACTTTTAGTGCTGTGCTCGGTGTCCGAGAGGCAGTGGAGCAGGGCAGGGCGGGTCACTGGAAGGGGTACTTGCTGTCCTTAGATCAAGCAAAGGCCTTTGACCGGGTGAATCACGAGTACCTCTGGTCTGTCCTTTTGAGGTACGGTCTGCCTGGGAGGTTTGTAAATTGGTTAGAGACCTTATACCAGGGGGCTGAGACTTTTCCACTCGTGAACGGTTGGGTTGGTCACCCTTTTGAGGTGAGTTCCGGGGTCCGCCAGGGTTGTCCTCTGAGCCCACTTTTATACGTGTTCGCGATCGATCCCTTCTTGAGGAGGGTAGATCGTGGACCGTTGGTGGGAGTCGGGATGGACCGGGCGGAACCGGGGGCCACTCTGAGGGTGGTAGCGTACGCTGACGACGTCTCCCTCTTTGTGTCCTCGAGAGAGGAGGCGGATTGGGTCATGTCTGAGGTCGAACGCTACTCGGAGGCGTCCGGGTCCATGATCAACCGGGAAAAGTGCGAAAGTCTCTGGCTGGGAGGGGGAGATCCTAGTTTTGATCTCCCGGACACCCTTCCAGGGCCCCAGACCTCCGCCAAAATCCTAGGCATCGAATTTGGCCCGGGGACTACCCCCAGCAAAATTGGGAGGGCAGACTTAAGATCGCCGCCCAAAAGGTGGACCAGTGGAAGGGTTGGTCTTTAACCCTGAGGGAAAGGGTCAACTTGGCCAAAGGCTTTCTGCTTCCCTTGTTAATATACCTGGGCAGTGTCTGCGTCTTGCCAGAGCCTCTCTGGACACGGGTCTATAGCCTTTTCTTCCAGCTGTTATGGGGGAACAGGCTTAACCTAATTAAGAGAGAGGTCACGTACCGCACGAGGAGACTAGGTGGGTTGGGTATGGTCAACCCGGTGGTGTTTCTGATAAACACCTTTCTTAAGATCAATGTTGCCAACCTCTATTTAGAGAGGGCTCCTCCGTGGGTATTCTCCTGCAGGGGTTGGTTTCGGCCTTTCTTCCAGGAATGGGAGACAGGAGGGCAGGTGAAGGACCTGCGCACACCGCACGGACATCTCCCGGCTTATGCTACCCCGGTTCTGAAGGTGATCCGCCGGTGGGGTCTGGGAATGTGGGAAATCAGGACCATGTCGAGGAAATTCCTTGACAGCAGGGTTCTGTTGACCCATTTCCAGAAGCCCCTGGTGCTCAAGGATTGCCCAGGCCGGGATCTGGAGGTTGGGCTTGGGTTATTAAATTCCAAGCGGATCCCCTTGAAGTTTTGGGACTTGGCCTGGCGCTGCTTCCATGGGAGGCTGTATGTAAGGGACAACCTGAAGTGCAGGAGCTCCGATGATCGGGGTTGTCCCCGTGAGGAGTGTGGCGACATGTTGGAAAGCATGGAGCATTTCCTCCTTCGGTGTCCCTTTAATACAGGGGTCTACAACAGGGTGGGTGCTTCCATAGGCTGGCCTAGGCTGGCGTCCCTTTCTTATCCGGAGTGGGCTTATGGGGCATTCAGATCCCTGGGTGGCCGAGAACGGAGCACTTTATTCCTGGTTAGTGTAGTCATTAGGTTCCACACTTGGAGTGCACGGTGTTTAGTTTCCACGCAGCGGAAAGTCCTCCCCCAGGATGAGGTGCTTAGAAACATCTTGGGTGACCTGGGGAAGGTGCGCTCTTTGGAGTTCGAGAGGCTGGGCGCGAGGAGGGCCTCTTGGCTTTGGAGGGGTTTCTCCTTTAACGTGCCTTAGGGAGAGCTGGTCTGTGTGAGATTGTTGGTAGGGTAAGATAAGGTGGTGTGGGTGTTGAGGGAGAGAAAAGTAGGGTCAGATAGGGACAGGGAGGGCCAGTTTAGGGATAGCTAGATAGTTAGTTTTGATAAGCTAGGTAGAGTAGGGATAGGTAGGGGCAGGTAGGGATAGTTAGGGTCAGTTTCTTTTCTTTTGGGGCAGATTTAGTTGGTGAGGGACAGGGTGCGTGTGTTGGTGGTTAGGGACGGGGCCTCTTAGGACTCCAGTTTCCCGGTGGTGGGCTGGTGTGTGGCACATTTAGCTTTTTGTTTTGTAAATTCAGGAAATAATGGATATTGGGCTTGCAGGCGCTGAACTTGGGCCTTGCAAGTTATGTGGTCAGTGTACAGTGTAAATGTTTATAATGTTGTGGTTTAAGCAAAGTGTGGTTAATGTAATGTAATGTGGGTAAAGTAATGTAATGTAGTGTTTTGTGTGGTAGGTCTGTTAATGTAATGTTTTGTATATAAGTGTAAATAGTTATATGTTTGGGGGGGTATAGTTTAGGTTGGGTGGGGGTGTTTGTGTGGGGGGAGGGCATGGAACCTGCCATGGACCCGAAAAATTTTCTAAGGGCATAAACTTTCATGGACCCATCAAGTTTGCTGTGAAAAGGGCATGAACTCATGGACCTGTGGTGTGGTGGGGGAAAAAAAAAGAAAAAAAAATTTAAAAAAAAAAAGAAAAAAAAAAATTAATTAAAAAAAAAAAAAAAAATTTCCATATCTTAGTGTATATAGTAGTGTATATAGTAGCGTTTATATATAGGTTGTGTTGTATGTATGGCCAGGTGAGGCCTTTTTTCTTTTTTTTTGGGGAGGTGCGTGATTGTGTGTCAGTGTGAGTGTGTGTGCATGTTTCTTTTATGTCTTATATTTAATTTTGTTTAATGATAATGTCCCTGCTGGGGGTCCTTTGGAGCTGCAATAGTTCTGAAGGAGAGAAAGGACTAAGGACTCTGGACTTTTTGGTTTAATTTTGTTTTGAAGCTGGTTTCTTTTGTTTCTGTTATTTATCTTAGCAATGTTCATTTATGTACAGTTAGAAATGTATTATGGTATGTATTGTTTATATTTTTATAATAAAAAGAGCTACAGGATGTAACTCAGGATCAGTAATGTAATGTATGTACACAGTGACTGCACCAGCAGAATAGTGAGTGCAGCTCTGGAGTATAATACAGGATGTAACTCAGGATCAGTAATGTATGTACACAGTGACTGCACCAGCAGAATAGTGAGTGCAGCTCTGGAGTATAATACATAATGTAACTCAGGATCAGTAATGTAATGTATGTACACAGTGACTGCACCAGCAGAATAGTGAGTGCAGCTCTGGAGTATAATACAGGATGTAATTCAGGATCAGTAATGTAATGTATGTACACAGTGACTGCACCAGCAGAATAGTGAGTGCAGCTCTGGAGTATAATACAGGATGTAACTCAGGATCAGTAATGTAATGTATGTACACAGTGACTGCACCAGCAGAATAGTGAGTGCAGCTCTGGGGTATAATACAGGATGTAACTCAGGACCAGTAATGTAATGTATGTACACAGTGACTGCACCAGCAGAATAGTGAGTGTAGCTCTGGGGTATAATACAGGATGTAACTCAGGATCAGTAATGTAATGTATGTACACAGTGACTGCACCAGCAGAATAGTGAGTGCAGCTCTGGAGTATAATACAGGATGTAACTGTCACGCTGTATAGCAGATATATATATGTGATGTCAGTAATCTATATCAAAAGGGCAACATACTATATAACATGCGCATAGATATATGATAACATAGATTTACCTGACAGAATGTCCAGTGGGTCAAAACGGAATCCGTTATACGCTGTCTCCGGCTAGAGGGTGACCGTGGTCTAAGCTGACCCTAAACTGGGGTCCTAACTAATCCCTCAACCTGGAGGTACTGTTAAAGGTACAGAGGTCCAGGCCACCAGCGTAAACCCTGTCTCCTATCAATCCCTGCCAACTGTATTCTAGTCCTAAGAAGGACCCTGAATACCACCAAAGGGAATGAACAGGTAACGGTTAATGAACAGAAAGACATACAAGAAAGACAAGAAATAAAGTAAATAAAGTCTTACATACAACACTCACACACAGTAGGAACACCTAAGGTCTCAGAGATAAACTATAAGCTATAAGAGTAAAAACAACTAAGGAGCTCTTAGCTTAAGTATTCTCAGAACCGCTCCAGTCTGCTAGACTACATGAATGCTTTCACCGGCCTCTAACACCCAGACTGGCAGGAATATAAAGGAAACTAATTAGAACATAATCAAAAGCAGCCGGGCGAGGCTGGACCTAGTCTTAGCAAAGAGCTAGGTAAAATTAACTCTCTCATTACCAAACACAAAGAAACAGCAGCTCAGCTGTGAGAAGTCAGAATGTGCAATCGCGACGATCTTCGTGGCGATGCACCCATGACAGTACCCCCCTTCTACGAGGGGCCTCCGGACCCTCATGACCAGGTCTGTCCGGGTAAGTTGTGTGAAAGGTCCGAACCAATCGATCTGCGTTAGCATCAGACGCAGGGACCCACGTCCTCTCCTCAGGACCATACCCCCTCCAATGAACTAAGTACTGAGGGGATCGGCGACTGAGACGTGAGTCAATGATTTTCGACCCATGAAATTCCACGTTATCATTGACTACCACTGAAGGAGGAGGTAGAGGTGACGGTATGACTGGTGCCACATACTTTTTAAGTAATGACTTGTGAAACACATTATGATTTTTAAACGTAGGAGGGAGGTCCAGACGAAATGCCACAGGATTAATTATGGAACTGATCCTGTACGGCCCGATGAATCTGGGACCCAACCTCAGGAGGGAACTTTAAGTTTTTATTCCTGGTAGACAACCACACCAGATCGTTCACCTTCAGATCTCGACCAGAAACTCTCCCCCTTCAGCCATCCGTTTGTAACGGTTCTCCGTAACCTTCAGTCTTAACCGATCTGGAACTATCAGTCTCCCTGGAAGTCCCACAGGGGCGTCCCCCTGAGCCCCCAATACCTCCCCCTCAAGCTCAGAGCATACAGCTGACACTACAACTCCCTCCTGAGGAATAGGAACCGGATCATCCATCCTCCCGGTCCCTGGGAAAGTACGAGATAAGGCATCAGGAAGCAACTTTATTGAGCAGTCATATGCGCGATGAGGAGGTAACTCTTTACACCCCTCCTCTGAGAACATCTCCCCAAAGTCCTCCAGAAAAGGAGGCAAAGTCCTAGGCACAACCGCACCGATGACCGTGCTCATGCAGTTATTCTTGCAAAATTCACCCCACTGGCTTATCTTTCTGGATTGCCAATCAATCACTGGGTTATGTTTAGCCAACCAAGGAAGTCCCAACACAATAGGAGTAGTTAGACCCTCCAACACATAACAAGACAATTGCTCTTTATGTATTGCCCCTACTCGAAGATCTATGTTATGAACAGCTTGTACCAAGCTACCTTGACCAAGAGGTCTAGAATCAATAAGAGTATAGGGACCGGTTTGGCCAATACACTCAGTTGCATACCATGCACCTGGGCAAACCGAGCGTCCACCAGATTAGCCCCGGACCCACTATCAAGAAAAACAGAAATCCTCTCATTTCTAGTTACCAATCACCACCTCCGCAGGCACGAGAAACTGAGAGGGATTTGGGGACGAAATACACACTCCCAGGTTAACTCCTTGGCTCAAAGAGGTCCGGGATGGACACCCCCAACAAAATGTCCCTCTCTCCCGCAAAAGAAACACCTTCTAGTCTTGCGGCGCACCGCTGATTCCCTCCTACAAAATGATGTCCTCCCAACTGCATGGGTTCCTCAGAACAGACCAGGGGAACCTCAGTATAAGGGACTTTAGTAGTAGGTGGAGTCATCACGGGGGGCGGAGTTACCTCGCGTCTTCCCCGAAGCGTCTATCAATGCGAATAGCGAGGGCCATAGCAGCCTCCAGTGATGGAGGAGAATCATACTGAGCCAACACATCTTTTAATTTGTCAGACAACCCTTGACAAAACTGGCTCCTAAGAGCGGGGTCATTCCACTGAGTATCTGTTGCCCATCTACGGAACTCAGAAGAATATTCCTCCGCTGGACGATTTCCTTGCCGTATTTTACGTAACCTTGTTTCAGCAAGGGAGACTCGATCCGGATCATCATATACCAGACCCAGGGCAGTAAAAAATCGATCCACTGACTGGAGATCTGGGGAGCCTGGAGGAATAGAGAACGCCCAAGATTGAGGATCCCCTTGTAAGAGCGAGATAACAATTCCCACCCTCTGCTCTTCACTCCCAGATGACCGAGGCCGCAGCCGAAAGTACAATTTACATGCCTCCCGGAAAGTAAAAAATTTGTCCCGCCCACCAGTGAACCTGTCCGGGAGAGCAACCTTAGGTTCAGATCTGGTTTGCTCCGGGGGGGACAAAACCTTGGACTTAATGTCTGCCAACTCCATGGACAATCCCTGCAACTGCCGGGCCAGCTGGGCTACTGGATCCATGACAGCTGGGGAGAATCTTTAGTATGGGCCGGTGAAAATGTCACGCTGTATAGCAGATATATATATGTGATGTCAGTAATCTATATCAAAAGGGCAACATACTATATAACATGCGCATAGATATATGATAACATAGATTTACCTGACAGAATGTCCAGTGGGTCAAAACGGAATCCGTTATACGCTGTCTCCGGCTAGAGGGTGACCGTGGTCTAAGCTGACCCTAAACTGGGGTCCTAACTAATCCCTCAACCTGGAGGTACTGTTAAAGGTACAGAGGTCCAGGCCACCAGCGTAAACCCTGTCTCCTATCAATCCCTGCCAACTGTATTCTAGTCCTAAGAAGGACCCTGAATACCACCAAAGGGAATGAACAGGTAACGGTTAATGAACAGAAAGACATACAAGAAAGACAAGAAATAAAGTAAATAAAGTCTTACATACAACACTCACACACAGTAGGACACCTAAGGTCTCAGAGATAAACTATAAGCTATAAGAGTAAAAACAACTAAGGAGCTCTTAGCTTAAGTATTCTCAGAACCGCTCCAGTCTGCTAGACTACATGAATGCTTTCACCGGCCTCTAACACCCAGACTGGCAGGAATATAAAGGAAACTAATTAGAACATAATCAAAAGCAGCCGGGCGAGGCTGGACCTAGTCTTAGCAAAGAGCTAGGTAAAATTAACTCTCTCATTACCAAACACAAAGAAACAGCAGCTCAGCTGTGAGAAGTCAGAATGTGCAATCGCGACGATCTTCGTGGCGATGCACCCATGACAGTAACTCAGGATCAGTAATGTAATGTAATGTAATGTATGTACACAGTGACTGCACCAGCAGAATAGTGAGTGCAGCTCTGGAGTATAATACAGGATGTAACTCAGGATCAGTAATGTAATGTATGTACACAGTGACTGCACCAGCAGAATAGTGAGTGCAGCTCTGGAGTATAATACAGGAGGTAACTCAGGATCAGTAATGTAATGTATGTACACAGTGACTGCACCAGCAGAATAGTGAGTGCAGCTCTGGAGTCTCACACAGGAAGGGGCGGAGCTTGACGTGTGCTCGGTGTCTGCAGCTGCTTGGAAAGATCTCTGCAAAGGAAGGATTTTTTTTTTCCCTGGTCCACCTGCCTGCCTCTCCACAGAGAGACACTTATCCCTGGGACCGTGCGCCGGCTCCCACCCTCCAGCAAGGCGGCTGGGGGTGGGAGGCCTCACATACCAGCAGAAGGCCATACCATCTAGCCGGTCCCAGGGGAGATGGCGAGGAAAAAGCCCTCGGGGGGCCGCAAGACCCCAGGAACCAAGACCCCCGAGGCTGGGACCGTGGCGGTTACTTCCTTCCGGAGGAGGAGAGGCGGCCAGCGGAGGTGCGGTGGTGGAGCCCCCCAACATCTGGGGCTCCAAGGCAGCGGGGAGCCTGTCACCACCTATGGCCCCGCATCCACGCGCACCTCTGCGAATACGAGGAGGCCGCCCAACAGCTAAGGAGACTCCGGGAGGAGTTGAAGGGAGCACGCATCATGGCGAAGAACAAGCCCCCTCCTCAAGGAGAGCAGAGGTCACCGCCACGGTGCAGAGGCTAAAGGGGGGTCAATTACAGACCTGGAAAAACGGGAGGGCAAAAGATCCTGGTGGGAGCGGCCCTTTCGAGGAGAAGCTCAAAAACGACGACCGGTTCGGGGCCTGACCGGTGGGTCTCCTGGGGGTCAGGAGGCGCCAGCAGGTGGAGGAGGAGAAGGAGGAAAATGGCGGCTGTGAGGTATCTGCGCCAGTCCACCTGAAGACCTGGTGAGTGTAAACGCCCAGGTATTCATGCAGCGGGATAGCCCCCGAGCAAGTGGCCCTCCCACTGGACTCCAGTAATTCGGAGGAAAGTGGGGAGCGGGGGAGGATGGCGGGAGTGGTATCAGCAGTGAGGGGGCTGCCTCATCCGCAACAATTGCGGCAGATGGGAGTCCCCAGCACGGTTTGGCGAGCTGTTGTTTGGGGATGAGATCTGCGAGGAGGGGCAACCGGGAAGGGGAAGAAAAGAAAAAAAAAAGCCAGAGTCGCCCCCCAAATAGACAAATCCCGTCTATGCTCCCCTTCCTGGGGCCCCCCTGTCCCGTTGTGGGGGAACCCGCTACCACCCCGGCTCGGGCCCTGTGGTGGGTCCGCAGCAAGGAGCGGGGAGAGAAGAGTCTGCCCGGGGTCTGGGTGCCATGTCTGGTGGTGGCAGCAAAGGACTCAGGCAGCGATATGGAGAGTGTCGGTGCCGGTGTTGTTGATGGTGGTGGTGCTCGGGCCCAGTCCTCTGCGGCAGCGGGGGCTGGCCCGGCACCTGGAGTCGGTACAAGGGGGCCCGCATCTCCGGCGGCGAGAGCTGGGGTATCTGGCCCCAACACGCGGATCCGTCAGACTGATCATTTTTGGGGGCCCAGAGCCCAAGAAAGGGCGCGGAGTCTGCCGTAAGGCAGCAAGTTAAAAAGTGCAAGCTGTTGGTCGCTCCCCTGGCGGTGTCCGCGGCAGGGGTCGGGGTCCTCTGCGCGTCTGTTGTGAATGGGTTTGAGATGAGTTCTGAGCAGAGGCTCCCTCTGGTGGTTACAAGCGGTACTAGTGAGGATTGTGAGGACTGGGAATCAGGTGTTTACTGATTGGTCTTGTATAAGGGAGTCATTTTCCCATCAGGGTTGCCGGTGATCAATTGTTTGGTCTGAATCTTCTTTCCAGTTTCCCTTGTAGCCTGCTGTGTCGTTTTCTGCATCTCCTGCTATCAGATAAGACAATTTCTTATTTTGTGTTTTGTGCTATATTTTTGCATTTGTCCTGCACTTCTTTGGGGGCCTTCAGGGTCTCCTCCGGGGGCTTCTGCTCTCTCATTAGTTCAGCCACTGAGTTTTTTTACTTTTGCTTTTTCCAGTTTTTTCAGTGGCTGCTGTTTTGATTTTCTTACACCAGAGAACTAATTTTAGGTGGTAGAGGTCGTGTGATCTCAGGTGATTTTTGAAAATTTGTAGAGTTGGTGTTTTTCAGGGTTTTCTGGGATTGCAGTAAGTACCCTTCCTGTCCTTTTCTATTTAGATAGTTTGGGCCCCCGCGTTTGCTCATACTATTTTCTTTCTGTGTCATATTTCCTCTTGTCTAACCGCCATTACATGTTTGGGGGCTTTCTATTATCTTTGGGGTTCTGCTCGGGGCAGATAGCTTTCCTATTTCTATCTTTAGGGGTAGTTAGTTTCTCAGGCTGTGACGAGGCGTCTAGGACCATCGTAGGAACGCTCCACGGCTGCCTCTAGTTGCGGTGGTTAGTCAGGGTACTGCAATCTCATAGATTCCAACTGCTCTGGTGTATTGCCTTTTTTACCTGCACTCCTCAGCTACCGAAACATAACAGTATCACCGGCCTAAAAATTGTATGGTTACTCACAGAAGGGAAAAAATATTTTGAAGGAAGAAAAGTTGTCAAGATATTTTTCTGTTTGTTGCATTTTTTTTTTTCCCTCTGTATTTGGGTGCTGGGGAGGATCTTTTCTCCCAATGGAGTTTGCACAGTTGTCTGGCCGTGTGGATCAGCTTGCCACTGAGGTTCAGAGTATTGCTGCATATCTTGCTAGGTTTCCCGTTGTGGAACCTAGGTCCCCATGCCAGATTTGTTTTTAGGGATCGAGCTAAGTTTCAGAATTTCAAAAATAATTGTAAATTGTTTCTTGCCTTAAAAATCTAAGTCCTCAGGAAACGCAGCGCAGCAGGTTCAAATTATCATCTCTCTCCTGCGCGGCGATCCTCAGGATTGGGCTTTTCCCTGATACTGGGGGATCCTGTTTTGAGTGATGTTTGATGCGTTTTTTCAGGCCTTGGGGTTATTGTACGATGAGCCTAATGTCACTGATCAAGCTGAAAAAGCTTGTTGGCATTAAATCAGGGGGCTTGATGACGCTGAGTTATTGTAGAGATTCCGAAGGTGGGCAGTCCCGACCAAATGGAATGACGACGCTTTGGCGGCCCTTTTCCGGAAGGGTCTGTCGGATATATGTAAAGGGTTTGGTGGGATTCCCTGTCCCCTCTGGTCTCAATGATTCTATGTCATTAGCGATTCAAATTGACAGACGTTTGCGTGAGCGGAGAAAAGTAGCGTGGAGTGGTGTTGCCTTGGAGCCAGCTGCTGAGCCCATGCAGTGTGATGGTGTGGTGTCTGGGGCACAGCGTCATGAGTTTCGAAAGCGCAATGGGTTATGTTTCTACTGTGGTGATTGCCTCTCATGCTATTTCAGTCTGCCCTAAGCGGGGGAAGACATTTTGCACGCTCAGTTGTCTTGGGTAGTGTTCAGACTAAGTTTTTATTAACTGTCACTCTGATATGCTCTCTGTCCTCATTTCTGCTCAGGCTTTCGTTGATTCTGGCAGCTTTAACCTGATGGATTATGATTTTGCTAAACGTTGTGGATTTCCCTTGATACCCCTACAGAAGTCTATTCCTTTACTGGGGATCGATTCTACCCCTTTGGTGAGAATAAACCCAGTTTTCTACTCAGGTGATATTGAGGGTTGAACCTGATCACCGGAGTGCTGCAAATTTTTGGTTCTATATAATCTGCATGACATTATAGTGCTGGGTTTCCCTTGGTTACAGTCTCATAATCCTGTTTTGGATTGGAAATTGTGTCTGTAACCAGTTGGGGCTGCCAATGTGTTATTACCAACACTCCTGTTTTTTCTGCCTCCCCCCAGGCTGAGGTGTTCCTGACTTTTTGTTTGATTTTTCTGATGTGTTTAGCGAAAGTAAATCTGCATCCTTACCTCCCCATAGGAGCTATGACTGCGCTATTGAATTAGTGCCTGGTAGTAAATTCCCAAAGGTCGCCTTTTAACTTGTCTGTACTGAACACTGACGCTATGCGGTCTTATATCAAGGAATCATTGGGAAGGGTCATATCAGACCTCCTCTTCCCTTAGGTGCCGGTTTTTCTTTGTGGCCAAAAAAGATGGTTCATTAAGGCCGTGTATTGATTATGTCTCTTGAAAATATTTAGTGAAATATCAATACCCGTTACCCTTGATTTCTGACCTGTTTTCCAGGGGTGAAAAAGCTACTTGGTTTACAAGCTTGACCTCAGGGGGGCGTATAACCATTATTCGCATTAAGCCGGGTGAAATGGAAGACGGCATTCAATACCCCTGAAGGGCATTTTGAGTACCTTGTGATGCCCTTTGGGCTCACTATGCTCCTTCCGTCTTCCAGTCCTTCTGTGTCGACCACGCACCACAATTGTGGGTTTCCAGGCAATGGGTTATCAGGCGAGCCCGTAGAAGTCTATGGGATTGTCACAGGTACGGTGGCTCGGTCTGTGGCCCTAGCGGTCTGGCGTATTGTTGGGGGAATATTTACAGGGATAGATATAATTTACAGTTCGTGACGCCACCTGTAGTCTCTGGTAATTTGTTACCGCGCTGCTGTAGATCTCTGAGGGGTGGTGAGGCAGCTAGATGTCGGGTCCCTACAGGTGGGACTCTTCCCTCAGGTCGGTAGTTATATAGGAATTGTGCAGCATGCAATAAATAACTCAGTCTCACACATCAGCGTCTTTCCTTACCTTTACTTGCAAGATGGTAAGGCAGGTCCCAGGAGGCTGATGGGGTTGATGGAGGATGAGCTTTGAGGCAACAGGCTAAGCAAGTTAGGGGCCCTCCTTACTGTCCAATGATGAAGAGTGCAACCACCTGAAGCGTAGTTCCCTCTATTAACTCCAGCTATTCCATAGCTGTACCGCCAGTCAGTTTTGTGGTTAGGAAGCCTTCCTGTGGGAAGCTGAATTCCTATCTTGTCCTGCAGAGAATCAAGGTCCTCACTTCCCTGACCCCAGTTAGTACTAACTCTTCAGGGCTGCTTGCCACGACCTAAGGTCCGTAAGTCTCTGGTTTCTTACACTAAGGTGAAGCTTTAGTGATCCTTCGGTCCCCCAGGACGGTAACAATGTGCAGGTATCCTTGACCTATGGCACTTCTCTGTTCTCTTCCCTTTGCCTTCGATTTGCTCAACTCTTAATAGATATCTCAGTCCGATTTCCAGTGGGGCACAGCTATGACTAGGTGAGGTGAAACTAGGCCACCTGTACTAGCCTCCACTTTCTGAACTGCTAACAGGTCAGACTGACACGTCTGCTCTGTCCAAGGACAGGAAACTGACTGAATGAATCACTCCCCTCCACACCCCTGTGGGTGTGTCCGAAGTGTCGTGATGTATGAAGAGCCCTTAAACTGTACCTCTCCAACAATCTCCTGGTATTGGTTACCAGGGCTTACACATTCCCCCATGGTAAACGACAGCACCGGGCTGTAAAATACAAAGAGACATTTTGTTTATGCATTTAACATCAAACATGAACATTATTCGTCCATCCGGGAGGAGGATGTCTTGAACGTTGCGATGAAACATCAAATATAGAAAAATACAAAAAGTATTTATGCATCAAACATTCAATAAATACTCAGTATTCTTGTGAAGGACCCGCACCAAACCTTCAACGTGGGTCCTGGGTGGGCTGCAGGACATCCAAATGCAGACCTCACTCGTGCCACACCACACGGGTTTTCTGTTCAGAGGTAAGTCAAGGCTTCGTGTGAAACCATTAAAAGGCACAAAGGCCACTTTCACAAGATACGTTTTTGGGCTGGCTCAGTCCTCAGCCTCTGAGTCCATTATATAAGAATAATAGGAAAAAACACAATTATATATATAGACTTTTTCAATATTCACATTAGTTTATTATAATTACTGCTGATATCTAATGGGTAACTTCCCTTTTGTGATTCGCTCTGATCTACGTGGGTAGCTTCAGGTATATCAAGTTGCGATCTGTCTGCCTTGCGTAACGGCAAACTATTTGAACTGCCTCAATCTTTCTAGGATCTGGCAAGCGTACTGATGGCTGGGCGGGTGTGATCAGCTTCACCAGGGGATCCCATAGTATGGGGGCGCTGCTTCTGATGATCCTTCTTGAGATTCCACAGGTTGAGGTGTTGCTGGGATGGGTAACCCTGAGCGGGTCAACTGGCACCACGGGCACAACTGGAGGTAGAACTTCCTCTTGTGCTGATAAAACTGCAACACTGGGGAATTACACAGCATCTCCCAGTGGGGCCAACCGCAGGAAATCCCCAGATCTGTGTGTATGCCTCTTTCCCTTCTTTCTCCTTGATTGATGACAGGTTCTTTTCACAACGCTTTAAGGGTTCTGGACACAATTTCAAATGGTCTCGGGACACAGTGGTTATTGTTCTTCCTCCGTCCTTACTGAGACAAAACTTTTCTGTTGTCATATTTAGAATCTTGTATGACGTAGGGTTCTTGCTCCCACTGGTTATCCAATTTGTGCATTTCCTTTTTCTTTTTAATACTACCTCTCCAGGCATCAAAGGCTTGGCAGGAAGTTTCTGTTGTAAACATCTTCCTGTTTTCCCCCGTGCCTTGTGAGACTTTCCTTAAACAGATCTGTACTCTCTGTATTGCTCTTGCCGATTGATGTCCCAGTTTTCAACGGCGTCGTCTGCCTCCGGTTCTACCACATCCAAGTTCTAGATCCATTGGTAGTCTTCCAGGCTTGCTCTCATAAGATAAGCTGGAGTGCAGTTGTTGAACTTACAGGTATATGGTTATACAAATCAACCAAATCAGGTGTAAGTTCGGCCATCGATTCCTGTCTTTCCAACGGTATGGATCCAACAAGTCAAGGGACAATATGGTTCATTTTTTTCGCAAAGACGTTGGTTTGGGGTGATATGGTGTTGTTCTAATTTTCTTGCACCCCGTACATGTGACAGAATTCCTTGAATAAATCGGCTTCGAAAGCAGGTCCCTGATCGGTTAATACTTGCTCGGATACCCATGCGGTCTGCAGAAGCTTGCTTGAAAGGTTTCGTGCCGTCACTGCGGTCTGGTCCTAACTGGAACAACCACCAGAAATCTGGAGTTAATGGTCCACCATGGTCAAGGCGTATGAGTATCCAGATCTACTGGCGACAATTTGACGTGGTCCAGGGCCACAAACTCCGGGGCGAGTCGTCGGATAGGTTGCAGGGGTGCCTTCTCTACCATAGTCCTTTCTTCTGAGACCCACAGGGTCCACAGTTCCGACACCACCTCTCGATGGAGCTGCGCATCCCTACCCAGTAGAAAACCGGCATCTCAACAGGGTCTCCAGCTTTCTCCAGCCAAAGTGTCTGCTTTGATCGTGGTACGCTTCCAACACCATTGGGACATCTGCCTTGGGGACCACTATTTGCCAGACCATTCATGGGTTCTGGGGTTGAACGTATCTCCTGCACAACTTTTCACGGTATAGGAAAACCTGCTTTTCTCGTTCCACAGGAGCTTTGCTGACATAGGTGCATCCTTTTCCAAGGGAACCTTCCTGTCTTAACAACTCCTTGATGCGGCTGACATGGATCACTGTCCTGAGTCTCTTTCAACTGTGATGGGGTAAAGGATTTAATGTTGCACCATACTGCTTTCTGTTGACTCGATGCTCGTGGACTACCCCATTTCGATGGAACGCAGGTAGCTCAATTTCTTCCAGGTCGTCCGATTCTTTTCCGTATCAGAGTCATGCGGCATTCGGGACAATGCGTCAGCTTAGCATTCTTTCGACCTGCCCGGGTACTTGATAGTAAATGGTAATTGGACAACCGAGCCATCCATCGCTGTCCATGGCACCCAGCTTGGCGGTTTCCAGGTGCGTTAAGGGGTTGTTATCTGTAAAACGCAGTGAACGATTGGAGGCCAGATAGTGCTTAAATCTTTCAGTAATGGCCCAGACCAGGCCCAGAAACTCCAGCTTGAAGCTGCTATAATTTTCGGATTCCTTTCAGTTGGCCTGAGTTTTCTGCTGGCATATGCGATGACTTTTTCTTGGCCATTCTGCTTCTGACTGAGAACTGCTCCCAAACCTTCATTACTGGCTCGGTGTACAACAGGAACGGTTGGCTGTAATCAGGATAGGTTAAGATCTCATCACCTGTAAGGACATCTTTCATCTTTTGGAATGCTTCAGCCTGTTCTTTACCCCAATTAAAGGGAGGGTTTCTGCTCTTTAAGATTGTCCTACAGGAGGTCCTGTAAAGGAGCTGCCTTCTTCGTGTAATCTTCACGAAACCTTCTGTAGTAACACCCGTTAGTCCCAGGAACTGTCGCACTTCCTTAAGGTTCTTCGGCTCCGGCCACTTCTGGATGGCAGTGACTTTTTTCTGGGTCCGGCGCTACTCCTTCCGAACTGACGATGTGCCCCAAGTATTGTACCTTCTGTTTGAGTAGATGGCATTTTTGAGGGTTTTCAACTTCATCCCGTACCTGGACAGGGACTCAAACACTTCTGCCAGGTGCTTCAGATGGTCCTCATATGTCTTGGAATACACGATAACGTCGTCGGTATAGACAGCACGGTTTCAAAATTGAGATGTCCCAGACAATTTTCCATCACTCTATGAAATGTTCCTGGGGCACATGCTGAGCCCAAACGGCATTCTGTCGAACTCACAGAGCCCCATTGGGGTGGTGAAAGCCGTTTTCTCACGATCCTCCTCAGCCACAAGCCACTTGCCAGTAACCACTAGTCAGATCGAGGGTAGAAAAGTAGTTTAGCCGTTTTCAGAGCGCTAATGATTCCTCTATACGTGGTAACGGTATGCATCCTTGTGTGTTATGCGGTTCACCTGCCTGTAAATCCACACACATTCTCATACTACCATCTTTCTTTTTTAACCGAACTAGAGGGGCTGCCCAGGGGCTACAACTATCCCTTATCACCCCGGCTTTCTTCAATCATTCAACATTTCTTTAGCCTTCTGATAATGAGCTGGAGGTATAGGCCTGTACCGCTCTTTGATGGGAGGATGACTGCCTGTAGGGATATGATGTTGTACTCCTTAATTACCCCAAAATCAAGTGGGTGCTTGCTAAACACTGGGCATACTCTTGCACCACCCGCAATACCCCTTGCTTCTGGTGAGGGGAGTGGTGTCCGTCCCAACATGGGTTGTGACACCATTCCGCCACTGAGTTGCTGGGTCATTGTCCTCCGCTATTTGCAGGAGTCTAAGGACTCAGCCGGGAGAATAGAATTATTTGTCGACAGCATGTAGTTTAGCAATGGTTGCAAACGGGGTAAATTTACCTCATCAACTCCCAATTGAGAAGCCGTACCGGTACTCTTCCATTCACCACTTCTACTACTCCTCTAGCAGTCATAAGTGTAGGTCTATGTTCTGAATGTGGGGTTCTACTACAGCTTGGTAATTCTGTCCTCTCAGACCTATGGCTGCCCTGCACCAAATGATCATTTCACTCATTGGGGGTTATCACAATAGGATCCGAGTCAGTGACCCGTACATTACCAATTTCGCCGTCGGTAACTTCGCTTGTGCGAACACCAGGGCCGGATCTCTCTTTGGATTACTCCTTTCGCCTGGGTGGGGCAATCTCAGCGAGCTGTTGAGCAAGAACAACAACTTCTCCCAAACAATTACGATTATGTTAGTACCCAAAATTTTTTAGACCGTTCCCTCATTTACAGTCTTTACTACCAGAAAGCCCTGGTCTTTCAATTTCCTCTCTGCCCACTTTTACATCTACACATTTTGTCCCCGAGTACTTCTACCGGAAGACCATTAGAAGCATACACGGTTAAAGTCAAGGCTTCGGAGGTTTAAGACTGTCCATTGACCAGTACTTGGTATTAGGGCATCAGGTATTAGGGTCACCTGCGACCAGTGTCTAACAATGCCGGAACAGCAATCCATCTAGAATAATAGACAGGTAGGGTCGCCCGCCCACATACCTGCGGTTCCAGTCTAGGGGGCCTGACGGGTATTCTCCTGGGTGTTGGCCCTTGGACCCAGGTTCTGCCGTTTAAAAAAGGACATGTGTCGACCCGCCCCACAATTGTGGATTACCAGGGCAATGGGGTACTCAGAGCCGAGCCCATGGAAGTCTTATGGGGTTGTCACAGGTAGCGGTGGCTCGGTCTGTGGCCTGGCGGCTGGGTATGTTGGGGGAATATTTACAGGGGATAGATTTATAATACAGTTCGTGACGCCACCCTGTAGTTTCTGGTAATTTGTACCAGCGCTGCTGTAGATCTCTGAGGGGATGGTGAGGCAGCTAGATGTCGGGTCCCCTACAGGTGGGGACTGTCCCTCAGAGTCTATGAAGTTAGTGAAGTCGGGTGAGATAAATAACACAGTCTCACACGGTCAGCGTCTTTCCATACCTTTACTTGTAAGATGTTCAGGCAGGTCCCAGGAGGCTGATCCAAGGAGAGTGTATTTTGAGACAGCAGCTGGACAAGTTAGGGGCCTCCTTACTTTCAACACGATGAGTACAACCAGCCTGAAGCGTAGTTCCCTCAATAACTCCAGCTAATCCATAGCTGTACTGCCCAGTCAGTTTTGTGGTAGGTGCCTTCCTGCGAGAGAGCTGAATTCCTATATTGCTGATCAGGCTCAAAGTCTTCACTCCCCTGACCCCAGTTACGTACTGACTATATGGGGCTGTTTGCCGCGACCTAAGGTCCGGTAAATCCCTGGTTTTCTTACCACTATGCTTGAAGCTAATAGTGATCCTTCGGTCCCCAGTGACCGGTTTGCAATGTGCAGGACTTCTTCAAATCCAAAAGCACCCTTCCCATAATCTTTCCACTGTGCCCTTTCGCCTTGTCCTCGCTGGTGCATAAACACTCTGTAAGGTTCTGTATATCTGTTTCTGAAACTCAGTTTGTTCGTCGGCCATTTTGCTTTTGTTTTGCTGCAGCTATCTTGCCCTCAGTTAAAAAAGGAGTTTTCCGCTTGCATGTTCCCGCCCTGATTCTCTCCGTTTGCTTCTTAAACAGCCACACCGAGTAATCAGTGCTTCTAGAATCTGGCTGCAGTGAACCTGTGTTCTGACTCCTGAAGCCTTGGACTTTGTACTCCAGCCTTTTCTACTGAGAAACCTGGAGCTTTGTGGACTCTGAACTCTGCTCTGAAAGCCTCACGGTTGCATGGACTTGCGGTAACATAGAAGAAGATCTGAATCTGTTGTGGAGAGTTATGATGACTTAGATTACTTTGGCCTGCTGTGTCTCCTGCTTGTGTTTGCAACCTGTGTGTTTATTTTTGCCAATTTGTATGAAGCAATACAAGACTTTCTTTTCCAACCTGTGTCTCAGTATTTTCATCGCACCCAAGCACAAGACGCTATATGAACTGTATCACAAACATTTACAAGATTCTGAAGCCAAACGTTAGTGTCTGCTGGGTCTGGAAAGGCTTGTCTGCTGTACTGTGGATATTCGGATGTCCGGTTGTTTTCTGTGATAACAGTGGTTGGGACTTCTCACAACCATTCAGGTGAGCAATTCCCTTAAGTTTTTTTTTTTCTGCAGAGTTTATCACAGGGTAACACTATTGTTTTTTTTTTTTTTTTTCTCTCTTCTCTCTTGTCTGCTGAAACTTGGATATCAGATGTTGGTTGAAAGCTTTCTGGTGTGGTGGTTGTGACTTCTCACAACCATTCCAGGTGAGCGTTCCCTTAAAGTTTTTTTTTCTTTTCTTCAGTGTTGCCACAGGTGAACACTATGTTTTTTTTTCTCTCCTCTTCTTCCCGTATCCTGTCTTAAAAGATTGGAAAATGGAGGCCCGCATAAAGGAACTTTGTGGAGTGACTGATAATATCCTTGCAGATTTGCGAATATAAAGACCCGTCTTACAAAATCTTCAGGACCTAAAATAATCACAATTTGCAAGTGGTTGGACAAACTCTCAGGATTGCGAGCCAGGATTGAGGTTCTAGAGGGGCGAGTCCAGGCTCCTGCCCCTTAGACCCCAATGCTGGGATTCCAAGCTGCCCCTTTTCGTTTTGGTGGTGAACGTGAAAAATTCAGGGGATTTGTTAATCAATGTAATCTTTTTTTTTTCTGCACATGCTTCACAATTTCCTACTGAACGATCTAAGGTGCTTAATAATTATGTTGCTTACCAACAAGGCTTTGATATGGGCAACCCTCGGATTGAGACTGAGGATGATTGTTTGAATCACCTTGATAACTTTATTTCAGCCATGGGGCAGGTGTTTGATGACCCCAATCGAGGTGCAACAGCCTGAATCAGCCATGTTAGCTTGCGCCAGGTAAGCATCAG
>JARQOD010000004.1:4805115-4827528 GCA_033576555.1 Oophaga sylvatica
CTTATATAAGGGAGTCGCCTTCCCATCAGGGTTGCCGGTATCAATTGTTCTGGTCTCAATCCTTGAGTCCTGTTTCCTTTGTAGCCTGCTGTGTCGTGTCTGCATCTCCTGCTAACAGATAAGACATTTTCTTCTTTTTGTTTTTGTGCTTGATTTTTGCATTTTGTCCTGCACTTCTGTGGGGGCCTTCAGGGTCCCCTCCGGGGGCTTTTGCCCTCTCAGTTTAGTTCAGCCACTGATGTTTGTACTTTCGCTTTTTCCAGTTTTTTCAGTGGCTGCTGTTTTGATTTTGTTACACCAGAGAACTAATTTAGGTGGTAGAGGTCGTGTGATCTCAGGTGATTTTGAAATTAGTAGAGTTGGTGCTTTTCAGGGTTTTTTGGGATTGCAGTAAGTGCCCTTCCTATCCTTTTCTATTTAGGTAGTTTGGGCCCCAACGTTTGCTCATACTATTTTCTGTCTGTGTCAGTATTTCATCTTGTCTAACCGCCATTACATGTTTGGGGGCTTTCTATGTTCTTTGGGGATCTGCTCCGGGGCAGATAGCTTTCCTCTTTCTATCTTTAGGTGTAGTTAGTTTCTCAGGCTGTGACGAGGCGTCTAGGACCAACGTAGGAACGCTCCACGGCTGCCTCTAGTTGTGGTGGTTAGTCAGGGTACTGCAATCTCATAGATTCCAACTTCTCTGGTGTATTGCCTTTTTTACCTGCACTCCTCAGCTACCGAAACATAACAGGGCACTATTACAAAGTGGAGGCACAGAATGGGCACTATTACCTTGTGGGGCATAGAGGGGGCACTATTACAGTGTGGAGGCACAGATTGGGTACTATTACCTTGTGGGGGCATAGAGGGGGCACTATTACAGTGTGGACGCAAAGATCAGGCACTATTACCTTGTGGGGGCATGTAGGGGGCACTATTACAGTGTGGGGGCACATATGGCACTATTACTTGTGGGGCCTAGAGGGGACACTATTACAGTGTGGAGGCACAGATTGGGCACTATTACCTTGTGAAGGCATAGAAGGGGCATTATTATAGTGTGGAGGCACAGATTTGGCACTATTAACTTGTGGGGGCATAGAGGGGGCACTATTACAGTGTGGAGGCACAGATGGGGCACTATTAACTTGTGGGGGCATAGAGGGGGCACTATTACAGTGTGGAGGCACAGATTGGGCACTATTACCTTGTGAAGGCATAGAAGGGGCATTATTACAGTGTAGAGGCACAGATTTGGCACTATTAACTTGTGGGGGCATAGAGGGGGCACTATTACAGTGTGGAGGCACAGATTGGGCACTATTACCTTGTGGGGGCATAGAGGGGGCACTATTACAGTGTGGAGGTACAGATTGGGCACTATTACTTTGTGGGGGCATAGAAGGGGCACTATTAGTGTGGGGGCACAGACTGGGCACTGTTACCTTGTGGGGGCATAGAGGTGGCACTATTACAGTGTGGTGGCACAAATTGGGAACTATTACCTTGTGGGGGCATAGAAGGGACACTATTACAGTGTGAAGGCATAGATTGGGCACTACTACCTTGTGGGGGTATAGAGGGGGCACTATTACAGTGTGGAGGCACAGATTGGGCACTATTACTTTGTGGGGCATAGAGGGGCACTATTACAGTGTGGAGGCATAGATTGGGCACTATTACCGTGTGGAGGCATAGATTGGGCACTATTACCTTGTGGGGGCATAGAAGGGCACTATTACAGTGTGGAGGCACAGATTGGGCATTATTACCTTGTGGGGGCATAGAGGGGTCATTATTACAGTGTGGAGGCACAGATTGGGCATTATTACCTTGTGGAGGCATAGAAGGGGCACCTTAACAGTGTGGAGGCATAGATTGGGCAGTATTACCTTGTGGAGGCATAGATTGGGCACTATTACCTTGTGGGGGCATAGAGGGGGCACTATTACAGTGTGGAGGCACAGATTGGGCACTATTACCTTGTGGGGGCATAGAAGGGGCATAATTACAGTGTGGAGGCACAGATTGAGCACTATTACCTTGTGGAGGCATAGAAGGGGCATTATTACAGTGTAGAGGCACAGATTGGGCACTATTACCTTGTGGAGGCATAGAAGGTGCACTATTACAGTGTAGAGGCACAGACTGGGCACTATTACCTTTTGAAGGAATAGAAGGGGCACTATTACAGTGGGGAGGCACAGATCGTGCACTATTACCTTGAGGGAACATGGCGAGGGACCTATAACAGTGTGAGGGCACAGATTGGGCACTATTACAGTGTGGTGGCACAGATTGGACACTATTACAGTGTGCAGGCACAGATTGGGCACTATTACCTTCTGCGGGCATAGAGGTGGCACTATTACAGTGTGGAGGCACAGATTGGGCACTATTACAGTGTGGGGGCACAGATTGGGCACTATTACAATGTGCAGGCACAGATTGGGCACTATTACCTTCTGCGGGCATAGAGGGGGCACTATTACAGTGTGGAGGCACAGATTGGGCACTATTACAGTGTGAGGGCACAGATTGGGCACTATTACCTTGAGGGAACATGGCGAGGGACCTATTATAGTGTGGGGGCACAGATTGGGCACTATTACAGTGTGGAGGCACAGACTGGACGTTATTAGCTTGAGGGGGTATAGAGGGGTCACTCTTACTTTTTGGGAGCACATAAGGGACACCGATTATCTGAAGAAACAGGTAAAGAGATTATTACAGTGTAGAGCACCAAGGACTTTTCTTTTCTTATGTCTTGAGAAATTCGCTGACCTTTACTGCGCCAAATTAATCAAAATGGGGTATGTGGTTCATGAATTTGTCTCAAAGTCAAAAATGTTCTTTTTTCCAGTTATTAACCATGTTTTGCGATTTTTTGAGCAAGAAATCACATACCGTATTTTTCAAAGGGATGCAAAACGTGACTTTTGAGAGACGTGTATCAAATCAAATCATGACGGGGGGAGACTGGAGTGAAGTGAGCCAAATTTGGGGACCCATATCAAACAGACTTCAAAAAAGGCACAAATAGAATAATAGGGTTCAAACAAAAAAAGACGCAAAACTAGACATTACCTGGACTCAGAGTGTTCATCATTACTATCTATGGTGTTATCTGTGGTGTTACACAGGACAGCAGGTATCATCAATGGGATGGCAGGATTACGTTTTTTAATGTTCAGTCAGGGCCGATCCTCGCTCGCTCGCTTGGCTGCCAGCTGAGATCTGCAATATTCCATATCCTCTTTGTGGCTCATGCGTGTCATCCGGGGAGGTTGTGGACATCCATTTAGACACTCATCATGGTGGCCATTATCTGGGCTCTGTGTCCCTTATTAGTGGTGTCTTTTACAGGCACAGATTGGAGGCCACTGCTTTGAGAACCTGCCATCTGTTCCTGCAGACGGTCCTGGCTCGCCACCATCCTTCTACCTCTCGCGACCTTCTCCGTCTGTTGTGGGAAGTGGCAGTCAGGTTCTACAAGATCAGTGTTCACGGTGCCGACGTAAACAAGTAACCCTGTACTCGCAACGGCGAACTTGTCATCTCCAGCAGGAAGCAGAAGACGCTGGCAGGACGAGGACCGGTGATTAACGATGGAACCGGAGCAGGGGGATGGGTCCATAATGTATGGTGCTCTGTAATCACCGCTGTCAATCATTGTAACCGGGAGACTGATTACAGCGCCTGTCACATATGGCATAGTAGATCCACCTTGTGTCTCCAAAACAGCTCCAACCCGGCAAAGCCTGGGCGCTACACGACCAATGAAGGAGTCCTTCACACCCCACAAGACCCACTGTGAACCAAGAAAACCCCACAACACCTGCCGTATACTGTGAACATCCCACAAAACTCACAATATACCAGAAACACCCCACTAGACCTGAAATACACCAGGAACACCTCACATGACCCGCTGTATACCAGGAACACCTCACATGACCTGCTGGAAACCAGGAACACCTCACATGATCTGCTGTATACCGGGAACACCTCACAGGACCTGCCATATACTGGGAACACCTCAACAGACCTGCCATATACCGGGAACACCTCACAGGACGTGCCATATACTGGGAACACTGTTGTGAATGTGTTAGAAATGAATTCTGAGCAGAAGCTCCCTCTGGTGGTTACAAACAGTACTGAACCATTCAATGAAGATTGTGAAGATTGGCAATCAGGAGTTACAGACTGGTCTTATATAAGGGAGGTTCCCTCCCATCAGGGTTGCCGGTGATCAATTGTTCTTGTCTCAACTTTGGTTCCTGGTTCACTTGGAAGCTTGCTGAGTCTTGCCTGCATCTTCTGCTAACAGATAAGATATTTTCTGCTTTTATTTTTGTGCTTGCTTTTTGCATTTTTTCCTGCTCTTCTGTGGAGGTCAGCCAGGTCCCCTCCGGGGGCTTGTGCTCCTCTCAGTTTATCTGAGCCACTGTTATTTGTTCATTTGCCTTTTCCAGTTTTTTCAGTGGCTGCGGCTTAGTTTTGTTACACCAGAGAACTAATTTAGGTGGTAGAGGTCGTGTGATCTCAGGTGTTTTTGCAATTAGTAGAGTTGGTATTTTTTAGGGTTTTTTGGATTGCAGTAAGTGTCCTTCCTATCCTTTTCTTTCTAGGAAGATTGGGCCCCAACGTTTGCTCATACTATTTTCTGTCTGTGTCTGTATTTCCTCTTGTCTAACCGCCATTACATGTTTGGGGGCTTCCTATGTTCTTTGGGGATCTGCTCCGGGGCAGATAGCTTTCCTCTTTCTATCTTTAGGTGTAGTTAGCCTCTCAGGCTGTGACGAGGCGTCTAGGACCAACGTAGGTACGCTCCACGGTTGCCTTTAGTTGTGGTGGTTAGTCAGGGTACTGCAATCCAGTAGATTCCAACCTCTCTGGTGTATTGCCGTTTTTGCCTGCTCTCCTCAGCTACCAAATCATAACAGAACACCTCACCAGACCTGCCGTATACCGGGAAGACCCCACAAGACCAGACGTATACCGTGAACGCCCCACATGACCTGCGGTATACCAGGAACACCTCACATGACCCGCTGTATATTGGGAACACCCCACAAGATCTGCCGGATACCAGGAACACCTCACATGACCCGCTGTATACCAGGAACACCTCACATGACCTGCTGTATACCAGGAACACCTCACATGACCTGCGGTATACCAGGAACACCTCACATGACCGCTGTATACTGGGAACACCCCACAAGATCTGCCAGATACCAGGAACACCTCACATGACCCGCTGTATACCAGGAACACCTCACATTACCTGCTGAATACTGGGAACACCCCACAAGACCTGCCGTACACCCGGAACACCCCACAAGACCTGCTGTATACTGGGAAACCTCACATGACCTGCTGTATACTGGGAACACCTCACATGACCTGCTGTATACCAGGAACACCTCACATGACCTGCTGTATACTGGGAACACCTCACATGACCTGCTGTATACTGGGAACACCTCACATGACCTGCTGTATACTGGGAACACCTCACATGACCTGCTGTATACTGGGAAACACCTCACATGACCTGCCGTATACCGGAACACCTCACAGGACCTTCCATATACTGGGAACACCTCACCAGACCTGCCGTATACCGGGAAGACCCACAAGACATGACGTATACCGTGAAAGCCCCACATGACCTGCCGTATACCGGGAATGCCCCACATGACCTGCTGTATAGCAGGAACACCTCACATGACCTGCTGTATACCAGGAACACCTCACATGACCTGCCATATACTGGGAACACCCCACATGACCTGCTGTATACCAGGAACACCTCACATGACCTGCTGTATACTGGGAACACCTCACATGACCTGCTGTATACCAGGAACACCTCACATGACCTGCTGTATACCAGGAACACCTCACATGACCTGCCATATACTGGGAACACCCCACATGACCTGCCGTACACCGGGAACACCCCACAAGACCTGCCGTATACTGGGAACACCTCACAGGACCTGCCATATACTGGGAACACCCCACAAGACCTGCCGTATACCGGGAACACCTCACAGGAACTGCCGTATACTGGGAACACCTCACCGGACCTGCCGTATACTGGGAAGACCCCACAAGACCTGACGTATTCCGTGAATGCCCCACATGACCTGCTGGAAACCAGGAACACCTCACATGATCTGCTGTATACCAGAACACCTCACATGACCTGCTGTATACCAGGAACACCTCACATGACCTGCCATATACTGGGAAGACCCCTCAAGACCTGCCGTATACCGGGAAGACCCACAAGACCTGCTGAATATAAGGAACACCCCACAAAACCTGCCGTATACCGGGAACGCCCCACAAGACCTGCCATATACTGGGAAGACCCCTCAAGACCTGCCGTATACCGGGAAGGCCCCACAAGACCTGCTGAATATAAGGAACACCCCACAAGACCTGCCGTATACCGGGAACGCCCCACATGACCTGCCGTATACCGGGAACGACCCACATGGCCTGCCATATGCTTAAAATGCCCCACAAGACCTGCCATATACATGGAACACCCCACAAGACCTGCTGAACACAAAAAACATCCCACAAACCTCACATTATACCAGGAAAATCCCACAAACCTCACATTATACCAGGAAAATCCCACAAAACCTGCAGTACACCGGGATCACCATACAAGATATTCCATATACCGAGAGCACATCCCAAGACCTGATGAATATCCGGAACTGTCCTCCAGACCTGCTCTATACTGGGAACACTGCCAAAACCTGCCAAATACCAAGAACACCCGACAAGACCCATCAAATAAAGGAAACACCCCACAAGACCCGCCGTATACCGGTAAAACCTTACAAGATCTGCTGTATACCAGAAAAATCCCCCAAGCTCTGCCGTATACCAGTAACACCCCGCAACACCTGTCATATACTGTCAACACCATAAGACCTGCCATATACCAGGAACACCCCACAAGATCTTCCGTATGCCAAAAACACCCGCCCCTCAAGACCAGCCGTATACTGGCAACACCCCACAAGACCTGCCATATACCGGGAACATCCCACAAAAATGCACGATATAACTGGGAACATCACACAAGACCTGCTGTATACTGGAACACCCCACAAGACCTGCCATATACCGGGAACATCCCACAAAATGCACGATATAACTGGGAACATCACACAAGACCTGCTGTATACTGGCAACACCCCACAAGACCTGCCATATACCGGGAACATCCCACAAAATGCACTATATAACTGGGAACATCACACAAGACCTGCCGTATACTGGGAACACCCCACTAGACCTGTTGTATACTGGGAACACCCCACTAGACCTGTTGTATACTGGGAACACCCCAGAAGACCCGCTGTATACTGGGAACACCCCACAAGACCCGCCGTATACCATGTACGCCCCATAAGACCCGCCGTATACCATGTACGCCCAATAAGACCCGCCGTATACCGGGAACATCACAGTTTTGCTTGCTCATTTTTCCCGCTTCCACTACAGGACTGGTTTCTCTGTGATGAGTGGGACCCCGATGTGGTTTGTTGAGGGCTTCTCGGGGGGTATGTGGTGGTGATTGGGCAGACGGTCTCCTCCCCAGATACACATTGGTGGATTCCTCGTCTACAACGTACAAGTGATGGGGGAGGGGAGGAGATACGTTTCTGTCTGGATTCCTAGATTTGGATCTTTGCCTCCGGTTCTCGGCAGCGTTACTCGACATTCATTCTCTCTGTCCGTTTCCAGGGACAACACAAAACAGAGCCGCAAAAATGGGAGCAGGTTCAGAGCGACCCTCCCCTCCGGCCCCCGACAGAGGGACTGAATGAGGCTCATTCATCAGAGGAGGAAAGGAAATGAGCTCCGGAGAAGCCGCCATTCCGACCCACAACACAATCACCAAAAGTATGTGCCCCCCTCTATACATGGTGAGATCGGGGGTCCTCGGACCACTGACGTCATAGGATCCGACTCTATCATCAGCATCACCTTTAATTCACTTAATCTGATAATCCAGAAAAGCCAATAATCCGAGTCTTGCATCACCGGATGGAGGCATTGTAAGGAAATTCCGTCACGAATGGTCCTAACAAACGCTGTGCTTCAAGATCTCTGCTTGTTGTCAGTGAGTGGACGTCACCAGGACCGAATACTTCTCACACATGAGGGTTTGTTACAGTTGCAAATTTTACCTGCACTGATACATTGTAACACAGGATCAGACGCGGGGAATTGTAGGGCTTCTGGGGTGATCGGCACAACCAGAGCTTCTGACAGGCCCACCTTTTAGGAAACAATCCTGACAATTTGGGCACGTGACAGTCGGAAACAGGACGTGGTTTATGAAATCCCCCCAAAGTCAGCGCTCCCCTCTCTGGTTCTCTCTTTTTTCACTTATCGCCAATGTTCAGTCTCCCCATTCAGGTGTTTTGACCTCTTACCTGGAAAATGACAGCTCCGAGCGGAGGGCAGGAGGCTGCAGCGTCATTATACTGCACAGATCCAACATGGCCAGGGGCCAGTGTGTGTACAGGGGCTGGTGTGTGTCCTGAGCCGTTGTGTGCCCAGTGGTTGGTGTGTGCTCAGAGCAGGTGTGTGCCCCAAGGCCGGTGTATGCATAGAGGCCTGTGTGTTCCCAGGGCCGAGGTGTGCCCTGAGGCCGGTGTGTTGCCAGTGACCGGTGTGTGCACAGGGGTCGGTGCGTGGCCAGAGCAGGTGTGTGCCCCAGGCCAATGGTGCCGGGCGATGTATGCTAGAGCAGTGTGTCCCAGGCCGTGTATGCCAGGGGCCGATGGTTGCTCAGAGACAGGTGTGGTCCCAGCAGGTCGAGCCAAGGCCAATGCTGCATCCAGGCAGCCAGGTAGTTTGTCCACATCCATAGGTCCGAGATCCAATAGGCCTCTAAGAACCGTCGCACACCTATCTTCAAGGAAAAACCCAGGAAACCGTCTATAATTATATACAGAATCCATTATACCACTGACAATATTATTACGAGATCCAGGTTACAGCTGCTTAATTATAAAGAACCCGTTATCACACAAACATATATACGGGTCCAACAGCTGAAATAAATTATATAAGAGAACAGGTACACTCATTATAATTATATACAGGAGATGCCCAGGTTATACCAGCTGTACATATATAATTATATACAGAGATGCCCAGGTTATACCAGCTGTACATATATAATTATATACAGGAGATGCCCAGGTTATACCAGCTGTACATATATAATTATATACAGGAGATGCCCAGGTTATACCAGCTGTACATATATAATTATATACAGGAGATCCCAGGTTATACCAGCTGTACATATATAATTATATACAGGAGATGCCCAGGTTATACCAGCTGTACATATATAATTATATACAGGAGATGCCCAGGTTATACCAGCTGTACATATATAATTATATACGGGAAGATGCCCAGGTTATACCAGCTGTACATATATAATTATATACAGGAGATGCCCAGGTTATACCAGCTGTACATATATAATTATATACAGGAGATGCCCAGGTTATACCAGCTGTACATATATAATTATATACAGGAGATGCCCAGGTTATACCAGCTGTACATATATAATTATATACAGGAGATACCCAGGTTATACCAGCTGTACATATATAATTATATACAGGAGATGCCCAGGTTATACCAGCTGTACATATATAATTATATACAGGAGATGCCCAGGTTATACCAGCTGTACATATATAATTATATACAGGAGATACCCAGGTTATACCAGCTGTACATATATAATTATATACAGGAGATGCCCAGGTTATACCATCTGTACATATATAATTATATATGTCATGGGTGCATCGCCACGAAGATCGTCGCGATTGCACGTTCTGACTTCTCACAGCTGAGCTGCTGTTTCTTTGAGTTTGGTAATGAGGGAGTTAATTTTACCTAGCTCTTTGCTAAGACTAGGTCCAGCCTCGCCCGGCTGCTTTTGATTATGTTCTAATTAGATTCCTTCATATACCTGCCAGTCTGCTTGTTAGATGCCGGTGAAAGCATTCATGTAGTCTAGCAGACTGGACCGGTTCTGAGAATACTTAAGCTAAGAGCTCCTTAGTTGTTTTTACTCTTATAGCTTATAGTTTATCTCTGAGACCTTAGGTGTTCCTACTGTGTGTGAGTGTTGTATGTAAGACTTTATTTACTTTATTTCTTGTCTTTCTTGTATGTCTTTCTGTTCATTAACCGTTACCTGTTCATTCCCTTTGGTGGTAATCAGGGTCCTTCTTAGGACTAGAATACAGTTGGCAGGGATTGATAGGAGACAGGGTTTACGCTGGTGGCCTGGACCTCTGTACCTTTAACAGTACCTCCAGGTAGAGGGATTAGTTAGGACCCCAGTTTAGGGTCAGCATAGACCCCGGTCACCCTCTAGCCAGAGACAGCGTATAACGGATTCCGTATTGACCCACTGGACATTCTGTCAGGTAATTCTATGTTATCATATATCTATGCGCATGTTATATAGTATGTTGCCCTTTTGATATAGATTACTGACATCACATATATATATATCTGCTATACAGCGTGACATTTTCACCGGCCCAACTAAAGATTCTCCCCAGCTGTCATGGATCCAGTAGCCCAGCTGGCCCGGCAGTTGCAGGGGTTGTCCATGGAATTTGCAGACATTAAGTCCAAGGTTTTGTCCCCCCCGGAGCAAACCAGATCTGAACCTAAGGTTGCTCTCCCGGACAGGTTCACTGGTGGGCGGGACAAATTTTTTACTTTCCGGGAGGCATGTAAATTGTACTTTCGGCTGCGGCCTCGGTCATCTGGGAGTGAAGAGCAGAGGGTGGGAATTGTTATCTCGCTCTTACAAGGGGACCCTCAATCTTGGGCGTTCTCTATTCCTCCAGGCTCCCCAGATCTCCAGTCAGTGGATCGATTTTTTGCTGCCCTGGGTCTGGTATATGATGATCCGGATCGAGTTTCCCTTGCTGAAACAAGGTTACGTAAAATACGGCAAGGAAATCGTCCAGCGGAGGAATATTCTTCTGAGTTCCGTAGATGGGCAACAGATACTCAGTGGATTGACCCAGCTCTTAGGTGCCAGTTTTGTCAAGGGTTGTCTGACAAATTAAAAGATGTGTTGGCTCAGTATGAGTCTCCTCCATCACTGGAGGCTGCTATGGCCCTCGCTATTCGCATTGATAGACGACTTCGGGGAAGACGCGAGGTAACTCCGCCCCCCGTGATGACTCCACCTACTACTAAAGTCCCTTATACTGAGGTTCCCCTGGTCTGTTCTGAGGAACCCATGCAGTTGGGAGGGACATCATTTTGTAGGAGGGAATCGGCGGTGCGCCGCAAGACTAGAAGGTGTTTCTTTTGCGGGAGAGAGGGACATTTTGTTGGGGGGTGTCCATCCCGGACCTCTTTGAGCCAAGGAGTTAACCTGGGAGTGTGTATTTCGTCCCCAAATCCCTCTCAGTTTCTCGTGCCTGCGGAGGTGGTGATTGGTACTAGAACTGAGAGGATTTCTGTTTTTCTTGATAGTGGGTCCGGGGCTAATCTGGTGGACGCTCGGTTTGCCCAGGTGCATGGTATGCAACTGAGTGTATTGGCCAAACCGGTCCCTATAGTCTCTATTGATTCTAGACCTCTCGGTCAAGGTAGCTTGGTACAAGCTGTTCATAACATAGATCTTCGAGTAGGGGCAATACATAAAGAGCAATTGTCTTGTTATGTGTTGGAGGGTCTACCTACTCCTATTGTGTTGGGACTTCCTTGGTTGGCTAAACATAACCCAGTGATTGATTGGCAATCCAGAAAGATAAGCCAGTGGGGTGAATTTTGCAAGAATAACTGCATGAGCACGGTCATCGGTGCGGTTGTGCCTAGGACTTTGCCTCCTTTTCTGGAGGACTTTGGGGAGATGTTCTCAGAGGAGGGGTGTAAAGAGTTACCTCCTCATCGCGCATATGACTGCTCAATAAAGTTGCTTCCTGATGCCTTATCTCGTACTTTCCCAGGGACCGGGAGGATGGATGATCCGGTTCCTATTCCTCAGGAGGGAGTTGTAGTGTCAGCTGTATGCTCTGAGCTTGAGGGGGAGGTATTGGGGGCTCAGGGGGACGCCCCTGTGGGACTTCCAGAGAGACTGATAGTTCCAGATCGGTTAAGACTGAAGGTTACGGAGAACCGTTACAAACGGATGGCTGATAGGGGAGAGTTTCTGGTCGAGATCTGAAGGTGAACGATCTGGTGTGGTTGTCTACCAGGAATATAAAACTTAAAGTTCCCTCCTGGAGGTTGGGTCCCAGATTCATCGGGCCGTACAGGATCAGTTCCATAATTAATCCTGTGGCATTTCGTCTGGACCTCCCTCCTACGTTTAAAAATCATAATGTGTTTCACAAGTCATTACTTAAAAAGTATGTGGCACCAGTCATACCGTCACCTCTACCTCCTCCTTCAGTAGTAGTCAATGATAACGTGGAATTTCATGGGTCGAAAATCATTGACTCACGTCTCAGTCGCCGATCCCCTCAGTACTTAGTTCATTGGAGGGGGTATGGTCCTGAGGAGAGGACGTGGGTCCCTGCGTCTGATGCTAACGCAGATCGATTGGTTCGGACCTTTCACACAACTTACCCGGACAGACCTGGTCATGAGGGTCCGGAGGCCCCTCGTAGAAGGGGGGGTACTGTCATGGGTGCATCGCCACGAAGATCGTCGCGATTGCACGTTCTGACTTCTCACAGCTGAGCTGCTGTTTCTTTGTGTTTGGTAATGAGAGAGTTAATTTTACCTAGCTCTTTGCTAAGACTAGGTCCAGCCTCGCCCGGCTGCTTTTGATTATGTTCTAATTAGTTTCCTTTATATTCCTGCCAGTCTGGGTGTTAGAGGCCGGTGAAAGCATTCATGTAGTCTAGCAGACTGGACCGGTTCTGAGAATACTTAAGCTAAGAGCTCCTTAGTTGTTTTTACTCTTATAGCTTATAGTTTATCTCTGAGACCTTAGGTGTTCCTACTGTGTGTGAGTGTTGTATGTAAGACTTTATTTACTTTATTTCTTGTCTTTCTTGTATGTCTTTCTGTTCATTAACCGTTACCTGTTCATTCCCTTTGGTGGTATTCAGGGTCCTTCTTAGGACTAGAATACAGTTGGCAGGGATTGATAGGAGACAGGGTTTACGCTGGTGGCCTGGACCTCTGTACCTTTAACAGTACCTCCAGGTAGAGGGATTAGTTAGGACCCCAGTTTAGAGTCAGCTTAGACCCCGGTCACCCTCTAGCCGGAGACAGCGTATAACGGATTCCGTTTTGACCCACTGAACATTCTGTCAGGTAAATCTATGTTATCATATATCTATGCGCATGTTATATAGTATGTTGCCCTTTTGATATAGATTACTGTCATCACATATATATATCTGCTATACAGCGTGACATTATACAGGAGATACCCAGGTTATACCAGCTGTACATGTATAATTATATACAGGAGATATCCAGGTAATACCAGCTCTACATATATAATTATATACAGGAGATAACCAGGTTATACCAGCTGTACATATATAATTATATACAGGAGATGCCCAGGTTATTCCAGCTGTACATATATAATTATATACAGGAGATACCCAGGTTATACCAGCTGTACATATATAATTATATACAGGAGATGCCCAGGTTATACCAGCTGTACATATATAATTATATACAGGAGATGCCCAGGTTATACCAGCTGTACATATATAATTATATACAGGAGATGCCCAGGTTATACCAGCTGTACATATATAAATATATACAGGAGATACCCAGGTTATACCGGCTGTACATATATAATTATATACAGGAGATGCCCAGGTTATACCAGCTGTACATATATAATTATATACAGGAGATGCCCAGGTTACACCAGCTGTACATATATAATTATATACAGGAGACGCCCAGGTTATACCAGCTGTACATATATAATTATATACAGGAGATGCCCAGGTTATACCCGCTGTACATATATAATTATATGCAGGAGATGACCAGGTTATACCAGCTGTACATATATAATTATATACAGGAGATGGCCAGGTTATACCAGCTGTACATATATAATTATATACAGGAGATGCCCAGGTTATACCAGCTGTACATATATAATTATATACAGGAGATAACCAGGTTATACCGGCTGTACATATATAATTATATACAGGAGATGTCCAGGTTATACCGGCTGTACATATATAATTATATACAGAGATGCCCATGTTATACCAGCTGTACATATATAATTATATACAGGAGATGCCAGGTTATACCAGCTGTACATATATAATTATATACAGGAGATTCCAGGTTATACCAGCTGTACATATATAATTATTACAGGAGATGCCAGGTTATACCAGCTGTACATATATAATTATATACAGGAGATGCCAGGTTATACCAGCTGTACATATATAATTATATACAGGAGATGTCCAGGTTATACCAGCTGTACATATATAATTATATACAGGAGATGCCCAGGTTATACCAGCTGTACATATATAATTATATACAGGAGATGCCCAGGTTATACCAGCTGTACATATATAATTATATACAGGAGATGCCCAGGTTATACCAGCTGTACATATATAATTATATACAGGAGATGCCCTGGTTATACCAGCTGTACATATATAATTATATACAGGAGATGCCCAGGTTATACCGCTGTACATATATAATTATATACAGGAGATGCCCAGGTTATACCGGCTGTACATATATAATTATATACAGGAGATCCCAGGTTATACCGGCTGTACATATATAATTATATACAGTAGATGCCCAGGTTATACCAGCTGTACATATATAATTATATACAGGAGATGCCCAGGTTATACGGCTGTACATATATAAATATATACAGGAGATACCAGGTTATACCGGCTGTACATATATAATTATATACAGGAGATGTCCAGGTTATACCGGCTGTACATATATAATTATATACAGGAGATGGCCAGGTTATACCAGCTGTACATATATAATTAATACAGGAGATGCCAGGTTATACCAGCTGTACATATATAATTATATACAGGAGATGCCAGGTTATACCAGCTGTACATATATAATTATATACAGGAGATGCCCAGGTTATACCAGCTGTACATATATAATTATATACAGGAGATGCCCAGGTTATACCAGCTGTACATACGGTATATAATTATATACAGGAGATGCCCAGGTTATACCAGCTGTACATATATAATTATATACAGGAGATGCCCAGGTTATACCAGCTGTACATATATAATTATATACAGGAGATGCCCAGGTTATTACCGCTGTACATATATAAATATATACAGGAGATACCCAGGTTATACCGGCTGTACATATATAATTATATACAGGAGATGCCCAGGTTATACCAGCTGTACATATATAATTATATACAGAAGATGCCCAGGTTATACCGCTGTACATATATAATTATATGCAGGAGATGCCCAGGTTATACCAGCTGTACATATATAATTATATACAGAGATGCCCAGGTTATACCGCTGTACATATATAAATATATACAGGAGATGCCCAGGTTATACCAGCTGTACATATATAATTATATACAGGAGATGCCCAGGTTATACCAGCTGTACATATATAATTATATACAGGAGATGCCCAGGTTATACCGGCTGTACATATATAAATTATATACAGGAGATGTCCAGGTTATACCAGCTGTACATATATAATTATATACAGGAAATGCCAGGTTATAACCAGCTGTACATATATAATTATATACAGGAGATGCCCAGGTTATACCAGCTGTACATATATAATTATATACAGGAGATGCCCAGGTTATACCAGCTGTACATATATAATTATATACAGGAGATGCCAGGTTATACCAGCTGTACATATATAATTATATACAGGAGATGCCCAGGTTATACCAGCTGTACATATATAATTATATACAGGAGATGCCCAGGTTATACCAGCTGTACATATATAATTATATCAGGAGATCCCAGGTTATACCAGCTGTACATATATAATTATATACAGGAGATGCCCAGGTTATACCAGCTGTACATATATAATTATATACAGGAGATGCCCAGGTTATACCAGCTGTACATATATAATTATATACAGGAGATGCCAGGTTATACCAGCTGTACATATATAATTATATACAGGAGATGCCCAGGTTATACCAGCTGTACATATATAATTATATACAGGAGATACCCAGGTTATACCATAGCATGTACATAATAATTATACAGGAAGCACAGTTTATACCACTGTACATATATATTATATACGGAGTAATGCCGGTATACCTGCTGTTACATTATAAAATATACAGGAGTGCCCAGGTTATACCAGACTTACATATTATAATTTTAATAAAAGGTAATTTCAAAGTATAACAGTCTTACTATAAATTATAATTAAGGAGATGACCACCGAGATAACCAGCTGTCATCATAATAATATCTGCGAGATAGAGGTATCCCGACATTACTAATTAGTGATACGAGTATGGTCGCCAGGTTATACGCTGAATATATAATTATATACTAGATGCCAGGTATAACCGAGCTGTACATATTAATATATATAAGTAGATTGCCCAGGTTATACCAGCTGTACAATTAATTATTACAGGAGATGCCCAGGTTATACCAGCTGTACATATATAATTATATACAGGAGATACCCAGGTTTATACCAGCTGTACATATATAATTATATACAGGAGATGCCAGGTTATACCAGCTGTACATATATAATTATATACAGGAGATGCCAGGTTATACCAGCTGTACATATATAATATTAATACAGGAGATGCCAGGTTATACCAGCTGTACATATATAATTATATACAGGAGATGCCAGGTTATACCAGCTGTACATATATAATTATATACAGGAGATGCCCAGGTTATACCAGCTGTACATATATAATTATATACAGGAGATGCCCAGGTTATACCAGCTGTACATATATAATTATATACAGGAGATGCCCAGGTTATACCAGCTGTACATATATAATTATATACAGGAGATGCCCAGGTTATACCGGCTGTACATATATAAATATATACAGGAGATGTCCAGGTTATACCGGCTGTACATATATAATTATATACAGGAAATGGCCAGGTTATACCAGCTGTACATATATAATTATATACAGGAGATGCCCAGGTTATACCAGCTGTACATATATAATTATATACAGGAGACGCCAGGTTATACCAGCTGTACATATATAATTATATACAGGAGATGCCCAGGTTATACCAGCTGTACATATATAATTATATACAGGAGATGCCCAGGTTATACCAGCTGTACATATATAATTATATACAGGAGACGCCCAGGTTATACCAGCTGTACATATATAATTATATGCAGGAGATACCCAGGTTATACCAGCTGTACATATATAATTATATGCAGGAGATGACCAGGTTATACCAGCTGTACATATATAATTATATACAGGAGATGCCCAGGTTATACCAGCTGTACATATATAATTATATACAGGAGATGCCCAGGTTATACCAGCTGTACATATATAATTATATACAGGAGATGCCCAGGTTATACCAGCTGTACATATATAATTATATACAGGAGATACCCAGGTTATACCAAGTTATATTGACAACTCTTCTACATTGAATACCACTTGTAGCCAAGAAGGAAAGTTTTGGGCCCTTCATCTTCTCTCGCTTCAAAAAGTGCATCTTCCTGGAGTAATTGTGTAATACTTCATTTCTCCTGTGGCGGCGCTGCAGGGAAATTAAACACTTGTTCCCAGGTTTCCCCTAGATCTTAGATGATTTATAGGTTTCCTTGACATAAAAAGGTTTCTTCAAAGTAAAAATAAAATCCTTCCTATAACATTAATGCAACTTTAGAGATGAACTCCATCCTGAAAGCATGAAAACATCCCGCCTCCTCCAAAGTAAATCAGTGCTGCTGAGCCAGAGACCTCCCGACATCTCACCCGCTACAATGCAGGGGCATCGAGCTATGGTCGCCAGTAGTGATGAGTGAACGTGCTGGGATGAGGTGTTATCTTAGCATGCTCGGGTACTAACCGAGTGTCTTCAGCTTTCTAGAATAATATGTTAGATTGCCCGCGGCTGCATGTCTCCCAGCTGTTCGACAGCATGTAGGGATTGCCTGTCTAACAGCTGCGAGACATGCAGCCACGGGGACTCAAACATATTTTTTGAGCACGCCGAAGTCATTCGGTTAGCGCACGAACATGCTCGGATAACACCTTATTCGCGCTCTTTCGTTCATCACTAGTCACCAGTCTTTTATTGTAATTGTGCTGTCACTTTCCCCTCCTGCAATATCAAATTATATTATGATAATATTATAACATTAGAAGGTCCACTAGTTGGAGTAGCAGAGGGGCATTAGATCAGAGGGTCTGTGGGTTGGAGCAGCAGAGGAGCATTAGATCAGGGGGGTCTGTGGGTTGGAGTCACAGAGGGGCATTAATACAGAGGGTCTGTGGGTTGGAGTAGCAGAGGGGCATTAGATCAGGGGGTCTGTGCGTTGGAGTAGCAGAGGGACATTAGTACAGAAGGTCTGTGGGTTAGGGTAGCAGAGGGACATTAGTACAGAAGGTCTGTGGGTTAGGGTAGCAGAGGGACATTAGTACAGAAGGTCTGTGGGTTAGAGCAGCAGAGGGGCATTAGATCAGGGGTCTGTGGGTTGGAGTAGCAGAGGGGCATTAGATCAGGGGTCTGTGGGTAGGAGTTGCAGAGGGGCATTAGTGCAGAAGGTCTGTGGGTTAGAGCAGCAGAGGGGCATTAGATCAGGGGTCTGTGGGTTGGAGTAGCAGAGGGGCACTAGATCAGGGGTCTGTGGGTTGAAGTAGCAGAGGGGCACTAGATCAGGGGTCTGTGGGTTGGAGTAGCAGAGGGGCATTAGATCAGGAGTCTGTGGGATGGAGCAGCAGAGGGGCATTAGTAAAGAAGGTCTGTGGGTTAGAGCAGCAGAGGGGCACTAGATCAGGGGTCTGTGGGTTGGAGTAGCAGAGGGGCATTAGATTAGGGGGTCTGTGGGTTGGAGCAGCAGAGGGGCATTAGTACAGAAGGTCTGTGGGTTAGAGCAGCAGAGGGGCATTAGATCAGGGGATAGGTGGGTTGGAGCAGCAGAGAGACATTTGATCAGATGGTCTATGGGTTGGAGAAGCAGAGGAGCATTAGATAAGGGGGTCCGTGGGTTGGAGCAACAGAGGGGCGGTAGATCAGGGGGTCTGTGGGTTGCAGTAGCCGTGGGGCATTAGTACAGAGGGTCTGTGGGTTGGAGTAGCAGAGGGGCACTAGATCAGGGGTCTGTGGGTTGGAGTAGCAGAGGGGCATTAGATCAGGAGTCTGTGGGATGGAGCAGCAGAGGGGCATTAGTACAGAAGGTCTGTGGGTTGGAGCAGCAGAGGGGCACTAGATCAGGGGTCTGTGGGTTGGAGTAGCAGAGGGGCATTAGATTAGGGGGTCTGTGGGTTGGAGCAGCAGAGGGGCATTAGTACAGAAGGTCTGTGGGTTAGAGCAGCAGAGGGGCACTAGATCAGGGGATGGGTGGGTTGGAGCAGCAGAGAGACATTTGATCAGATGGTCTATGGGTTGGAGAAGCAGAGGAGCATTAGATAAGGGGGTCTGTCGGTTGGAGCAATAGAGGGGCGGTAGATCAGGGGGTCTGTGGGTTGCAGTAGCAGTGGGGCATTAGTACAGAGGGTCTGTGGGTTGGAGTAGCAGAGGGGCATTAGATCAGGGGTCTGTGGGTTAGGGTAACAGAGGGACATTAGTACAGAAGGTCTGTGGGTTGGAGCAGCAGAGGGGCATTAGATGAGGGGTCTGTGGGTTTGGGTAGCAGAGTGACATTAGTACAGAAGGTCTGTGGGTTGGAGCAGCAGAGGGGCATTAGATCAGGGGATGGGTGGGTTGGAGCAGCAGAGAGACATTTGATCAGATGGTCTATGGGTTGGAGAAGCAGAGGAGCATTAGATAAGGGGGTCCGTGGGTTGGAGCAACAGAGGGGCGGTAGAACAGGGGGTCTGAGGGTTGCCGTAGCAGTGGGGCATTAGTACAGAGGGTCTGTGGGTTGGAGTAGCAGAAGGGCGTTAGATCAGGGGTCTGTGGGTTGGAGTAGCAGAGGGGGCATTAGTACAGAAGGTCTGTGGGTAGAGCAGCAGAGGGGGCACTAGATGAGGGGTCTGTGGGATGGAGTAGCAGAGGGGCATTAGTACAGAAGGTCTGTGGGTAGAGCAGCAGAGGGGGCACTAGATGAGGGGTCTGTGGGTTGGAGTAGCAGAGGGGCATTAGATTAGGGGGTATGTGGGTTGGAGCAGCAGAGGGGCATTAGTACAGAAGGTCTGTGGGTTAGAGCAGCAGAGGGGCATTAGATCAGGGGATGGGTGGGTTGGAGCAGCAGAGAGACATTTGATCAGATGGTCTATGGGTTGGAGAAGCAGAGGAGCATTAGAAAAGGGGGTCCGTGGGTTGGAGCAACAGAGGGGCGGTAGATCAGGGGTCTGTGGGTTGCAGTAGCAGTGGGGCATTAGTGCAGAGGGTCTGTGGGTTGGAGTGGCAGAGGGGCATTAGTACAGAAGGTCTGTGGGTTGGAGCAGCAGAGGGGCATTAGTACAGAGGGTCTGTGGGTTTGGGTAGCAGAGGGGCATTAGTGCAGAAGGTCTGTGGGTTGGAGCAGCAGAGGGGCATTAGTACAGAAGGTCTGTGGGTTGGAGCAGCAAAGGACATCATGCTGGTCCTCTTGCTGCTGCTCTGTCTTTGGTGCTGAAGCTATGGAGGACACAGAGTCACTTACTTTGATACCTCTGTCACCTCAGTCACTGTCCTCCTCTCTTTTCCTTCCGCTTCTGGTTAATCTCCTGCCAGGGTCGATTCCTTGCCCCAATCCTTGCGCCTTTTGTGCACTTTTGCACCTAATATCTTCTCTGTTGCTCTTTTCTTGCAGTAGGGGATTTGTCCGGATTTCTCCAGGATCTGTGCTTGTCCCTGAGATGGAAAGTTCTTGTGAGTTCCTGCTGTCTCCGCCTGTTGGTGCTTGTGCTGATGTCTCTGCTGAGGAGCAGGGGGTGGATGAGACAGTGACAGCCCTGGGAGCTCTGCATGATAAGCAGGAGCTCAGCCTGGGACCATTCTCCTCCCTGCTCAGGGGGCTGTGCTCTGCTCTGGGGGTCACATTCCAGGAAGAAGAAACATCTGATTGTTTACAAATAAACAGAAAGTGACTTTATTCTAGAAATGTTATTTGTAAACATCAGAATGTAACTTGTGTCTAATAAGGGAAGAGTAAAGGAGAGGATACAGAGGAGACAGAGACAGAGGGAAGAGAAGAGAAGTAGGGATGGGTGACACCAACAGAGAAAAAAAGGTGTAAGAAAAGCAAAAGGGTGCTGGTATTCATAGGGATATATGAAGGGAAGGCTCAGGGGGGAACACAGAGAGGAAGAGACAAAAAGGAAACAAGAAATACATTGTAATTATCTTGTGTTCAGTCTGATACAGATGGATGGGAGGAGAAGGGTCAGAGACACAAGGTGATGAAGAGAGGGAAGAGATGGGCACAGAATGAAGAATGAGGCAAACACAGAAGAAAGAAGAGGAAAAGGTGCTAGAAAAGTATAAGGTTCTGTCATTGATAGAGACATGAAGGGAAGGCACAGGGAGGAACATAGAGAGGAAGCCACAGATGAGGAAGTACAAGAAGGAACTACAGTGTCCTCTATCTTGTGGTCATTCTGATACAGGTGGAAGGGAGGAGGAGAGAAGGGTCAGGAAGAGACACAGGCTGAGACTAAAGGAGATGAAGAGAGGAAAGAGAAGAGCACAGACGGAAGGAGGGATCAATGAGACAAACACAAGGAAGAAAGAAGGGAAAAAGGTGCAAGAAAAGCAAAACGTTCTGTTATTGATAAAGAAATGGATGGAAGGCCCAGGGGTAACATAGAGAGGAAGAGATATGGAATGATAAAAGGGAAGCAAAGAAGTACATCGGTCTTGTGGTCAGTCTGATACAGATGGACGGAAGGAGGAGAAGGGTCAGGACGATACACAGGCTAAAGGTTCATGCACATGGCCGTTATTTTGGCCCGAGTGCGATCCAACAAAACATCAGATCGCACTCGGAGCAATGTTATTCTATTAGACGGCACGTCTTATTTTTTTCCTCGGATTGCTGCATGCCCAAGTTGCATCCAAAATTCAGATCGTACTCGGCAATGTAAGTCAATGAATCCGTTGGAAAACATTGGAGTGCACTCGGATGACATCTGAGTGCAGTCTGATTTCC
>JARQOD010000004.1:4827628-4842166 GCA_033576555.1 Oophaga sylvatica
AGCTCATCACTATTCTGCTGGTGCAGTCACTGTGTACATACATTACATTACTGATCCTGAGTTACTCCTGTATTATACCCAGAGCTGCACTCACTATTCTGCTGGTGCAGTCACTGTGTACATAATTACATTACTGATCCTGAGTTACATCCTGTATTATACCCCAGAGCTGCACTCACTATTCTGCTGGTGCAGTCACTGTGTACATACATTACATTACTGATCCTGAGTTACACTCCTGTATTATACCCCAGAGCTGCACTCACTATTCTGCTGGTGCAGTCACTGTGTACATACATTACATTACTGATCCTGAGTTACATCTTGTATTATACCCCAGAGCTGCACTCACTATTCTGCTGGTGCAGTCACTGTGTACATACATTACATTACTGATCCTGAGTTACATCCTGTATTATACCCAGAGCTGCACTCACTATTCTGCTGGTGCAGTCACTGTGTACATACATTACATTACTGATCCTGAGTTACATCCTGTATTATACCCCAGAGCTGCACTCACTATTCTGCTGGTGCAGTCACTGTGTACATACATTACATTACTGATCCTGAGTTACATCCTGTATTATACTCCAGAGCTGCAATCACTATTCTGCTGGTGCCGTCACTGTGCTCATCCCTTTAAATCTCATTCCCCTTTAAGACTCTCTTATATAACGGATCCTATATCCACTAATCAATATTTACTCTGCTCTTCGCATTTCCGCGGTTAATCAAGAGCTGCAGTCACGGCTGGTGTCCCGGTGACATGAGAACAGGTACACGGATTCCCATGTAATTGCAGGCAGAGTCCCGCGGTGTGGCGGCTGCACAGGCGCTTGTACCTCTCCAGTCACTATGAATAATGAGTGCAGGGGATGAACACGATCCATTAAACTGTTATCAGCAGTGTTGATTAATGACTTCTGCTGTCACCCATAGAGGGACTTCATTACGCGGGGAGCGCTGGCAGCGCAGGGGAAGCAGCGCCCCGGCTGGATTTGGTACATGCTACAAAGCAATTAGGTTGTGTATTGCTGCGGGGGGAGAGGGGGCAGCTGAAGGATAATATCACTTTCCTAAGGGCTTTATTATGTGTTCGCTTGTCATGAGCAGAGCCTGCACCGAGAAGCAGAACCGCCTGCGGCTCTGCACATTACCGCTGTCTGAACAAGGGCAATGTGATAGCGGCATCTTTGTGTCGCCTCACAGAAAAGTTTTTCGTCTTACTAATATACATTGTGACCCTTTTATCACGAGAGGACTAGATGTCTCCTGCCACTTAGTCCTGCTACACTGTGAAACCCGCCCCCCACCACTAATTGGCAGCTTTCGCGGTGTATACAAAAAGCTACCAATCAGTGGTGTGGGCGGGGTTATACAGAGCTCAGCATTCTGAGCTCTGCTAGAAAAAACTGTGAGTGTATCAAAACTACAGCAAGCAGCCCAACTGGAATCAGGGTCTCAGTCCCTACATCATGTTGCTCTCAGCTTTCATAACAGAAACCTGCTGACAGATTCCCTCAAAGTGTTTTCATGCTACATCCAATAGGTGGCGCTAGAGGTTCTGTCCTTTTCCTCCCTGTATATTTAATTTCCCCAGAGGAGCAATTCATGGCCTATAAGTCTCCTTACGCCCACATGCCGCTCTCCACAAGGAGAAATGTTCCCCCTTAGACATACTTTTTAGTTTTAGTACTTTTTGTGTTTATGTGTTTTTTCGTTATAATTTTTAGCGCTTTTTAGTTTTATCACTTTTTAGTTATTGTGGGTTTTGTACTTTTTTTTAGTATTCCACTTTTTACTTTTAGTTTTTAATACATTTTCAGTTATTGCTGCTCATGCTTTTTAAGTGTTTTACTTTTTAGTTGTGTTTTTATTTTTTACTTTGTACTTTTTCGTTTTTCGGGGTTTTGTTTTGCAATTTTTAGTCTTTCGTACTTTTTTGTTCTGTTTGTGCCTTTTAGGCTTTTTTTTCATTTCTTACTTTTAGCTTTTAATACTTTTTAGTTATTGATTTTAATACTTTTTTGTTTCCTTTACCTCTGTCATGTTTTTGTTCTTAAGTTTTTAATATTGTTTAATAATTGATTGTAATGCCTTTTTTGTTGTATTAATTTTATTCTTTTTCGTTTTTTTGTGATCTTTCGTTTAGTTTTTCATACATTTCACTTGTGTTTCTTTACTTTTTGGGGTTTTTTTTGCTCTTTTTACTTTTAGCTTTTAAAACTTTTTTAGTTATTGATTTTGAGACTTTTTTGTTTTATTCCTGTTTAGTCGTATTTTTATTCTTTTTAGCTTCATCGCTTTTGCAATTTTTTCTTTTAGTTTTTAGTACGATATATTTGTTTATTTGCACTTTCTTTTATTTTTTTTGCTCTTTTTACTTTTAACACTTTTTTAGTTAGTGATTTTAATGCTTTTTAGTTTTAATTACCTTTTAGTCGTGCCTTTCTTCTTTTTAGTTTTTGTACTTTTCAGGCTTTTTTTTACCTATTTTTAGTTTTAATAATTATTAGTTGTGTGTTTTTTTCTTATTTTATACGATTTTTTGTTTTCTTACACTTTTTGTAGTTTTAGAGAATTTACCTGTAAGTTGAACCAGTGATGTTAATAGGGTGTGAACAGGGAGGGTGGATGGTGATCTCCAACGGCAAAATTTCCATATGACAAAACTGACTGGACAGATAAGTGTTGTCATGATGACCATTAGAGGAAACTATACTCAGCCCCAAACTATGAGCTCCATTTTCTGTTGGTCTCCTTTAGGAATCATTTACCTCCACTGGGTGGCGCTAGAGTTTTCTATCCTTCCATGACAGCTAAGTTTTATGTCTTTCCCATGGAGCATTGCCAATAAGTCTCCAGACACTGCTGGTCTCCATAGACCAGACCTCCTCTGTAGCATACAGCATATAGTCATCCTGTTCCCGTTTACCAACTCACAGGCTTCCCTCAGCTTGTCCTTGTCGAAATGCAGCCCCTCGTACACCTGGAGGCGGATTCGGTTGACTCGGATCCGTAGCCGGTCGGGCATCGAGTGTGGGCTGAGGGGAGAAGAAGGGCGCCATCATCTGACTGCTCCCCAAATAAACAACATTTTGTATATATTTTATATTGTTCTACAAGAAAAGATCAAATTTTGGTTCCTCCCGCTTACTTCCTAATCAATTGTAAGATATCATGTCATTTCCCTCTGTCACACCTCCTGGAAATGTATGAATAAACTTACAACGGGGTGTCACCATTCTTCATCTAAAAAGGGGGGTGACCCCATTAAATTCTGGAGCGTCGTGTCATGTCCCTCTGTTACACCTCCTGGAAACATATTGGTTCACCATTCATTAAGGCAAATGATAGCATCCGATATTGGTAGGAGGAGCAACAGAGGAACGTCACACAGGTGCCGCAGGGTCATTACCTCTAGGGGAATACAGACATATTCAGGCTCATAGACAAGGCAAGTTGCTATAAACAGTTGGCCGTTAATTTCATCATTTCCAGCAGGAATAACAGGGGAACAACAGAACATTCTAAAAAAAAAGATGTTGTGGGACATACTCAGGGTAATGGACAAGATAAAAAATCCAATAACCAGTTGTCAATTCATTCCTATTCCTACATTTCATTTCCAGGAGGAATAACTGAGTGACTACTCAATGTAAAAACTGAGAGGGTGGTATACAAAGACAAATTCTGGACGCTTAAAGGGGTATTCCCATCAATATTAATAATATTAGCAAATACCTCCAATTAAAAATGTAGGATAGTTCTCCTGATTAGCTATGTCGTTTACCGCATGTGCAGGACATTGCAGTAGCTTAGATATCCATGGTTACAGCCACTAGAGACAGTTAGTTAGTTGCTAGTGGTTGTAACCACTGATACCTAAGCTACTGCAATGCCCTGAACATGGCGCAAACAACATCGCTAATCAGAAGAACTATACTACATTTCTAATTGGAGGTATATGCCAATATAATTATTATTGCACCTACTACATATTGTGATAGGATCTTGGAGATGGGAATATCCCTTAAAAAAAAATTAAAACGATTCCACTCACTGACAGCAAGAGGGGTGTTGGGTGATGAGGATGGCGCGTGGTAGAGCGAGGACAGCTCTGAGAGGGGGAGGTCACATACTTACACAGTGAAGGAGTCTGGGGGTGCGGAGACGCGTCGGTGGTCAGCGGTGGGCACTTTATGGACACTGTGGCAGACAGCACAAAGGCAGCACAAAAAACAGAGTGCAAGGCGAGAGGTGAGAGGGCATGAGAGAGAAAGAGAACCAGAGAGACAGACACACAACAGGTTAACAGGGACACGAGTAGAGCGCTGCACAACTGATGAGTGACAGCCATGCATCGCTCTACGGGACGGATGATGTCACACAGCATGGCCACTTTAAGAAAAAAAATCCCTGGAAATTTTATATTTCTAGGAAAGCTGGGTGACAAGAGGTGGATTTGCCTTTCAGGATCCAAGCAAACTTGTACTGATTTCCAGATTGGTTCTCATCCAACTATCAATGGCAAATCCACATAAAAATGTAATGATATATATCCTCCTTTTTATCACCCAGCTTTCCTAGCATTCTGAATGACAAATCATAGTATATCCTCAGCTTTACAACTGTTGCAATACAAGGCAGATCTGTCATCCGGGAAAGTTAAAAAAAGTTGTATTTTACGCCATATTAGACAGCATGTCACACAGCTTTTCCGGTGTCCTGAATGGCAAACGTTCTTAAACTTACCATAACTCATTCCCCCGTTTACTACTGCAGCAACATTCAGGACACTAGAAAAGCTGCAAACTGGTTCTTACTCAGCTTTCCTTGTGTCCTGAATGGCTTTTCCGCAATAATATGAAAATGCGACATTCACGATAACTTAGGCTCATATTTGGAGTCACTTCACCCAGCTTTCCTCTTATCCTGTATGTGTCGCCTCATCACCTGCTTTACTAGGAATCATTGCCATCCAGGATACTAATGACGCTGTAATTGGGTTCATATTGGTTTTCACCCAGCTTTCCTGGTGTCCTGAAAGTCAAATCTAGAAATGCCAGTTTTAAGCCTCTACTTTCCTACTCGCTAGGCAGATTCACCATTCATGACATTAGAAATACTGCATTTTTGTCCATATTGCTATTCACCCAGCTTTCCTAGTGTCCTGAATGGCAAATCTTTATATAAATGCCATGAAATCTCTGCTTTATTACTGCTGTATAACTAAGCAGATTTGCCATTCAAGATCATAGGAAAGCTGTAAGGGTGGCCATAATGGGAGTCATCTCACCCAGCTATCCTAGTGTCCTGCAGGGCAATGATACCAACAAATGTGCCGACACCTCCCCTGCTTTACTACTGATGTAGATTTGATATTTAAGATGCTAAAGCAGGTGTTATGTTGCCATGTTGGTTCTCACCCAGATTTCCTAGAAACCTGAATGGCAAATCTACCTAGAAATGCCTTGACAAGTACATCGTCTTCACTATTGCTTCATAACTAGGCAAATATGCCATTCAGGATACAAGGAAAGCTGTAATAGTGCCATCCTGGTTCTTACTCAGCTTTCCTAGTGTCCTGAAAGGCAACTCCACCTAGAAATGTAGGGTGTAATCCTCTACTTCCCCTCCAAATTTGCCATTCCGGATCCTGGTGAAGCTACAATGGAGGCCACAGTGTGATTCATGTCACTCAGCTTTCCTAGTGTCCTGAAAAACCACACTACTGTCACATAGTGAGGCACAGTACTAGAATAGTAACAGTCAAATTGGTTCTCATCCGACTTTCTTAGTGTCCTGAGTGACAAATCTACCAAAAATGTCATGATCCATGACCCCAGGAACGCCCCTGCTTTACTTACGCTGCTGTTTTTGCCATTCAGGATTGTAGAAAAGTTGTACAGGTGTCCATACATTTTGTTACTGAGCTTTCCCAGCATCCTGAATGGCAGCTCTGCATAGAACTGCCAGGTGTAATCCCTTCTTTCCTAGTAATTAGGAGAATTCCTGCCACCCAGAACACGGGGGCCCTCCGGGGGGCATTTGGAACTGCTATTGCCCCTGGGACGACACTTTGAGGTGAGATGTAACAGGAAAATGAGAACGCCGCCATCCATAATGTAAAATGGCACAAACAATATCGCTGCGGAGCGCACACCGCCCAGTTCTGTGCCCGTCTGACCCTAAATACTCTATCGGGGTACCTCCATGGAGCAATGACAACATTTAAAGGACCGGAGTATCCCTTTAAGGTAGGTGGGCATCTATTATTGCCTGTGCCCTACTAGATCCCACAGGTGATAGTAGGTAGCTATATACAGTAGGTGCAGAAAGTATTCAGACCTTACATTTTTCACTCTTTGTTTCATTGCAGCCATTTGTTAATGCAAAAAAGTTCATTTTTTTCTCATTAATGTACACTCTACTCTGCACCCCATCTTTACTGAAAAAAAACAGAAATGTAGAAATTTTTGCAAATTTATTAAAAAATAAAAACTGAAATATCACATGGTCATAAGTATTCAGACCCTTTGCTCAGAGACTCATATTTACGTCACTGCTGTCCATTTCCTTGTGATCCTCCTTGAGATGGTTCTACTCCTTCATTTGGAGTCCAGCTGTGTGTAATTAAACTGATAGGACTTGATTTGTAAAGGTGACACCTGTCTATATAAGACCTCACAGCTCACAGTGCATGTCACACCAAATGAGAATCATGAGGTCAAAGGAACTGGCCAAGGAGCTCAGAGACAAAATTGTGGCAAGGCACAGATCTGGCCAAGGTTACAAAAGAATTTCTGCAGTACTCAAGGTTCCTAAGAGCACAGTGGCCTCCATAATCCTTAAATGGAAGAAGTTTGGGACCACCAGAAGTCTTCCTAGACCTGGACATCCAGCCAAACTGAGCAATCGTGGGAGAAGAGCCTTGGTGAGAGAAGTAAAGAAGAACCCCAAGATCACTGTGGTGAGCTCCACAGATGCAGTAGGGAGATGGGAAAAAGTTCCACAAAGTCAACTATCACTGCAGCCTCCACCAGTTGGGGCTTTATGGCAGAGTGGCCCGACGGAAGCCTTTCCTCAGTGCCAGACATATGAAAGCCCGCATAGAGTTTCTAAAAAACACCTGAAGGACTCCCAGACTATGAGAAATAAGATTCTCTGGTCTGAGGAGACCAAATAGAACTTTTTGGTGATAATTCTAAGCGTATGTGTGGAAAAACCAGGCACTGCTCATCACCTGCCCAGTACAATCCCAACAGTGAAACATGGTGGTGGCAGCATCATGCTATGGGGGTGTTTTTCAGCTGCAGGGACAGGACGACTGAATGCGGCCAAGTACAGAGATATCCTGGATGAAAACCTCTTCCAGAGTGCTCTGGACCTCAGACTTGGCGGAGGTTCACCTTCCAACAAGACAATGACCCTAATACACAGCTAAAATAACAAAGAAGCGGCTTCAGAACAACTCTGTGACCATTCCTGACTGACCCAGCCAGAGCCCTGACCTAAACCCAACTGACCATCTCTGGAGAGACCTGAAAATGGCTGTCCACCAACGTTCACCATCCTACCTGACGGAACTGGAGAGGATCTGCAAGGAAGTATCCAGGGGTGAAAAACTTGTTGCATCATTCCCAAGAAGACTCTACTCAATACTGAGCAAAGGGTCTGAATACTTATGGCCATGTGAGATTTCAGTTTTTCTTTTTTAATTTGCAAAAATTTCTACATTTCTGCTTTTTTCAGTAAAGATGGGGTGCAGAGTGTACATTAATGAGAAAAAAATGAACTTTTTTGAATTTACCAAATGGCTGCAATGAAACAAAGAGTGAACAATGTAAAGGGGTCTGAATACTTTCCATATCCACTGTAATAAACCAAGAATTCTGGAAAATCACGGGTCCTCCAGGGAGGTGCTGTGTGACTGTTACCACCGGGGGCGCTGTGACTCACTCATTCAGTAAGGGCATGGACGTTCTCCTCTTGCTCTTCTGTACCATGTTAGCTTGGTTCCTTAAGCATATGCGAATGAGGGAGGGGGCGAGGCGGCAGGGCTCCCCGTCCACCTGCATGGGGATGGCTTTGTACGTCAGCAGGGTCACTTCTCTGCACTGGTGAAGCCTCTCTCCATGGCCACCGACCTGCAGGGCAGCCTGGAAGTACAAAACTCACTGATATAACCTGGGTATCTCCTGTATATAATTATATATGTACAGCTGGTATAACCTGGGAATCTCCTGTATATAATTATATATGTACAGCTGGTATAACCTGGGTATCTCCTGTATATAATTATATATGTACAGCTGGTATAACCTGGGCATCTCCTGTATATAATTATATATGTACAGCTGGTATAACCTGGGCATCTCCTGTATATAATTATATATGTACAGCTGGTATAACCTGGGCATCTCCTGTATATAATTATATATGTGCAGCTGGTATAACCTGGGCATCTCCTGTATATAATTATATATGTACAGCTGGTATAACCTGGGCATCTCCTGTATATAATTATATATGTACAGCTGGTATAACCTGGGCATCTCCTGTATATAATTATATATGTACAGCTGGTATAACCTGGGCATCTCCTGTATATAATTATATATGTACAGCTGGTATAACCTGGGCATCTCCTGTATATAATTATATATGTACAGCTGGTATAACCTGGGCATCTCCTGTATATAATTATATATGTGCAGCTGGTATAACCTGGGCATCTCCTGTATATAATTATATATGTACAGCTGGTATAACCTGTGTATCTCCTGTATATAATTATATATGTACAGCCGGTATAACCTGGGCATCTCCTGTATATAATTATATATGTGCAGCTGGTATAACCTGGGCATCTCCTGTATATAATTATATATGTACAGCTGGTATAACCTGGGCATCTCCTGTATATAATTATATATGTACAGCTGGTATAACCTGGGCATCTCCTGTATATAATTATATATGTACAGCTGGTATAACCTGGGCATCTCCTCTATATAATTATATATGTACAGCTGGTATAACCTGGGCATCTCCTGTATATAATTATATATGTACAGCTGGTATAACCTGGGCATCTCCTGTATATAATTATATATGTACAGCTGGTATAACCTGGGCATCTCCTGTATATAATTATATATGTGCAGCTGGTATAACCTGGGCATCTCCTGTATATAATTATATATGTACAGCTGGTATAACCTGGGCATCTCCTGTATATAATTATATATGTGCAGCTGGTATAACCTGGGCATCTCCTGTATATAATTATATATGTACAGCTGGTATAACCTGGGCATCTCCTGTATATAATTATATATGTGCAGCTGGTATAACCTGGGCATCTCCTGTATATAATTATATATGTACAGCTGGTATAACCTGGGTATCTCCTGTATATAATTATAAATGTACAGCTGGTATAACCTGGGCATGTACTGTATATAATTATATATGTACAGCTGGTATAACCTGGGTATCTCCTGTATATAATTATAAATGTACAGCTGGTATAACCTGGGCATGTACTGTATATAATTATATATGTACAGCTGGTATAACCTGGGCATGTACTGTATATTAATTATATATGTACAGCTGGTATAACCTGGGCATGTACTGTATATAATTATATATGTACAGCCGGTATAACCTGGGCATCTCCTGTATATAATTATATATGTACAGCTGGTATAACCTGGGCATCTCCTGTATATAATTATATATGTACAGCTGGTATAACCTGGGCATCTCCTGTATATAATTATATATGTACAGCTGGTATAACCTGGGTATCTCCTGTATATAATTATAAATGTACAGCTGGTATAACCTGGGCATGTACTGTATATAATTATATATGTACAGCTGGTATAACCTGGGAATCTCCTGTATATAATTATATATGTACTGCTGGATAACCTGGGAATCTCCTGTATATAATTATATATGTACAGCCGGTATAACCTGGGCATCACCTGTATATAATTATATATGTACAGCTGGTATAACCTGGGCACTGTATCCCCTGTACAGCTGGTATAACCTGGGAATCTCCTGTATATAATTATATATGTAGTCGGTATAACCTGGGCATCTCCTGTACATAATTATATATGTACAGCTGGTATAACCTGGGCATCTCCTGTATATAATTATATATGTACAGCTGGTATAACTTGGGCGTCTCCTGTATATAATTATATATGTACAGCTGGTATAACCTGGGCATCACCTGTATATAATTATATATGTACAGCTGGTATAACCTGGGCACTGTATCCCCTGTACAGCTGGTATAACCTGGGAATCTCCTGTATATAATTATATATGTAGTCGGTATAACCTGGGCATCTCCTGTACATAATTATATATGTACAGCTGGTATAACCTGGGCATCTCCTGTATATAATTATATATGTACAGCTGGTATAACCTGGGCATCTCCTGTATATAATTATATATGTACAGCTGGTATAACCTGGGTATCTCCTGTATTTAATTATATATGTACAGCAGTTATAACCTGGGTATCTCCTGTATATAATTATATATGTACAGCTGGTATAACCTGGGCATCTCCTGTATATAATTATATATGTACAGCTGGTATAACCTGGGTATCTCCTGTATATAATTATATATGTACAGCTGGTATAACCTGGGCATCTCCTGTATATAATTATATATGTACAGCTGGTATAACCTGGGCATCTCTGTATATAATTATATATGTACAGCTGGTATAACCTGGGTATCTCCTGTATATAATTATATATGTACAGCTGGTATAACCTGGGCATCTCCTGTATATAATTATATATGTACAGCCGGTATAACCTGGGTATCTCCTGTATATAATTATATATGTACAGCTGGTATAACCTGGGCATCTCCTGTATATAATTATATATGTACAGCTGGTATAACCTGGGCATCTCCTGTATATAATTACATATGTACAGCTGGTATAACCTGGGCATCTCCTGTATATAATTATATATATACAGCTGGTATAACCTGGGCATCTCCTGTATATAATTACATATATACAGCCGGTATAACCTGTATATACTGATATGGAGCATGCTGATATAACCTGGGCATATCAGATATTATGTGACTTACCAGAGACGCCATAGTGAAGCCAATGACCTCGATATAACCATCGTCGTGCCGCTGAGGTTCAAAGTCTCTGTGGTCGCCAGGGTTTCCCCAGGGCATTGTGCCAGCACAGTACCTGGCAGCCAGAGAGTTAGGAAAAGCTGTCAGTGCCAGTAGTAGACTGTGAACAGTCTCAGATCCAGCACAGATTCTCCACAGCGGCCATTATACAAGCACTGATTACCTGGGGATATTTAAGAAGACAATACACTGAAACTTCAGCTCCTGGATCTTGGGGTGAGGTCCGTCCCGTCGCACTGTAACATCAGATGAATATATTATATTAGATCTGGCGGCAAATACGGCAGCTTCTCCGCCGGTTATAGTAAGAAATCCAGAAGAGATGGCAGGGTCAGACTACACAAGGTTTAATGGTAGTCTGTTACCATGGTGATAGAAACAGATGGCAAGATCTGACTACACAAGGTTTATTCATAGTCTGTTACCATAGTGATAGAAACAGATGGTAAGATCTGACTACATAAAGTTTAATTGTAGTCTGTTACCATAGTGATAGAAACAGATGGCAAGATCTGATTACATAAGGTTTAATTGTAGTCTGTTACCATAGTGATAGAAACAGATGGTAAGATCTGACTACATAAGGTTTAATGGTAGTCTGTTACCATAGTGATAGAAACAGATGGTAAGATCTGACTACATAAGGTTTAATGGTAGTCTGTTACCATGGTGATAGAAACAGATGGTAAGATCTGACTACATAAGGTTTAATTGTAGTCTGTTACCATAGTGATAGAAACAGATGGCAAGATCTGATTACATAAGGTTTAATTGTAGTCTGTTACCATGGCGACAAAGGGCAGGATCTGAATACACAAAGTTTATTTATAGTCTGTTACCATGGTGATAGTGACAGACGGTTTCTGTTACCACGGTGATAGAGGCAGACAAGGCTTGTTAGTAGCCCTTTACCATGGTGATAGAAACAGACTGCAGTACCTGACTGCACAGGGTGTGTTTGTAGTCTGTTACCACGGTGACAGCAGCAAAAGACAATTCACGGTTTTCGGCTGCGCTAACCAAAATGATGATCCTTGATCCAATATTTAAAGATGCCTTTTTGTTATTAAACAACACCTATCCACGCGGGACTGGTGTCTTTCTCAAGTATAAAAACCAAATGTACAGTGCACACAGGAGCATGATGGGTTTTAATAGTTTAAAATGGGCGTGAAATTTTGGTCCCTCTTATCTCTAGAACGGAGGCCTGTGACAATCAGGGCAGTAGCGAGGATTCCAAATAAGTTAACTCAATGCCTTTTTAAGATGAAGCAAGCCTGGCTGACCAATTGATCGCTGGTTGATCAATTGATTGGTGCAGCACTTGGCTTTGGAACTTGCTGGTTTCCCTGCAGCGGCCACTACAGTTGAAATGAAGCATTGCATGCCGAGCATCTTATAGATGCCAGCGGACCCGCAACGTAAGACTCTTCCGGAAAAGCGTCTTCTTTGGCCTCTTTATAGACGTTTTTGTGCCTGAAGAATGGACCGGTCACTTCTTTTAAGTTGCTTCACGGCAAGCCTGAAGGGGTTAAAAGAAGTTACAAAAGACGTGCTTTACGCACAAGCTGAGCTTGAAAAGTACTTCGTGTCCACGTGCAATAATAGAGGATTAATAGGAATCGGCGGTTCATTCCTGGAGCATTTACCCACTATGCCGACCGCAGCAACAGCTCTGAGTACCGCAATAGTTTTCATTACACGCCGTCTGTACGGCACCTGCACCGCCGATCGACAGATTTTCCGTTGGGTCTGCAGATTCAATATTTTTTTTTTACTATGTTCTTTTGGAAAAGTGATTATCTTCTGTTCGGCTCTAGATTGTTTTTTTTTGTTTTTTTTTTTTTGCTTCTAAACACCAGGCCCTGTGCTGCCAAATGGAGCAGAGAAAATTAGAATATAAAGAGTAAATTGGCATATGTTCTTTCCACAGAGGACACACAATTTTCTTAAGCAACAATACGAGAGGACATAAAATTGCATTATGTGCGAGGAAGTAAAGTGGAACAGGCACTAAAAAGAAAGAAAAGGATTAAAAGCATAAAGGCGCAGGCGGCAGATTTTCCTATGGATATTTTGCATGATATTTATACTTGTCCGTTTAAGAAATCTGATTAATACGACAGTATAAGTGTGGGTTGTGCCCTGACAATCCTCACTGGGAGAAATCTAGAGATGCGTTGGTTGCAAGGGACAGGCTGCCTGACAATTCAATATAATGAAGAAGTTTTCCCCAGCTCAGTTGGCATTATTAATCTCTAGTTCTGTGTCCTCTGAGACTCCTAGATCAGTCTTTGCTGGAAGATAAAGAGTTAACTCTTGTCACTGTTTGTATCCTCCTGTTTGGTTTGGCCTGGACTTGTGCAGGGTGAGGGTGGGAGAAAGCTGCAAGCTATTTAAGCTCCTAAAAGCCTGCTATCCAGTGCCAGTTATAATTTGACTAGCTCCTGTAAACATCTCGCTATCCTAACTACCTAAAGGACTAACTCTAGTTCTGTGTACTCAGAGACTCATAGATCTATCCGTGTCCTGGAAGATCAACAGGGCAAGTGGGAAGAGTGAGGCTAAGTGCGAGAATTGGCTGATGTTTTTAGCCGGAGGGGGCAATATCCATGGCCCCTTCCTAGGCTATTAATACAACCCCCAGCTGTTTGCCTAGCCTTTTCTGGTTATTAATTATAAGGGGACCCTACGTTTTTTTTTTTTTTTTGGTGAGGGGGCATTTTAATAGCCAGTAAAGGATAAGCATACAGCTGTGAGCTGATATTATCGTAACAGCCTGAGAAGCTCCATGGGTTTCACCCTCTTCCCAGGCTATAAACATCTGCCTTTAGCTGTCAGCTTTTTCTATGCTGGTTTGGAAAATTACGCGAGAGCCCACACCATTTCTTTTTTTTCACAAAAATATTAATTTATTAATTAAATACATGTACAGTAAGCTGCACACACACTGTACTAATTGTATATGTGACTGACATCTATATATCTACCTATTCTATATGTATTTACTGTATGTAATCCATCCTTCTATCCTGTCGGGTCCTGCAGTGATTTTACACTATGCAGCTGCTGAATAGCCGGCTTTTCAAAGGACATGGGTGTATAAAAATCAGACGGCACTCTCATGGTCCGTATGCTATGCGATTTTTTTTGCTCGCACCCATTGACTTGCATCGGTGAGTCAGGTCCAAGATACGATGCAAAACGCAGCATGCTCAGTAAGATTTCAGCTGAAAAAAAAAAAATCGCAGATGAGATGTAAGCCGTTGAATAACATTGATCAAGTGCAATCCAATTTTTTATCGGACCGCACTCATCCATTTTTCT
>JARQOD010000004.1:4842266-4865521 GCA_033576555.1 Oophaga sylvatica
ATCCTGAGTTACATCCTGTATTATACCCCAGAACTGCACTCACTATTCTGCTGATGCAGTCACTGTGTACATACATTCATTACTGATCCTGAGTTACATCCTGTATTATCTCCAGAGCTGCACTCACTATTCTGCTGGTGCAGTCACTGTTTACATACATTACATTACTGATCCTGAGCTACATCCTGTATTATACTCCAGAGCTGCACTCACTATTCTGCTGGTGCAGTCACTGTGTACAAACATTACATTACTGATCCTGAGTTACCTCCTGTATTTATACTCCAGAGCTGCACTAACTATTCTGCTGGTGCAGTCACTGTGTACATACATTACATTACTGATCCTGAGTTACCTCCTGTATTATACTCCAGAGCTGCGTCACTATTCTGTGGTGCAGTCACTGTGTACATACATTACTGATCCTGAGTTACATCCTGTATAATACCCCAGAGCTGCACTCACTATTCTGCTGGTGCAGCCACTGTGTACATACATTACTGATCCTGAGTTACATCCTGTATTATACCCAGAGCTGCACTCACTATTCTGCTGGTGCAGTCACTGTGTACATACATTACATTACTGATCCTGAGTTACATCCTGTATTATACTCCAGAGCTGCACTCACTATTCTGCTGGTGCAGTCACTGTGTACATACATTACTGATCCTGAGTTACATCCTGTATTATACCCCAGAGCTGCACTCACTATTCTGCTGGTGCAGTCACTGTGTACATACATTACATTACTGATCCTGAGTTACATCCTGTATTATACCCCAGAGCTGCACTTACTATTCTGCTGGTGCAGTCACTGTGTACATACATTACATTACTGATCCTGAGTTACCTCCTGTATTATACACCAGAGCTGCACTCACTTTCTGCTGGTGCAGTCACTGTATACATACATTACATTACTGATCCTGAGTTACATCTGTATTATACCCCAGAGCTGCACTCACTATTCTGCTGGTGCAGTCACTGTGCACATACATTACATTACTGATCCTGAGTTACATCCTGTATTATACTCCAGAGCTGCACTCACTATTCTCCTGGTGCAGTCACTGTGTACATACATTACATTACTGATCCTGAGTTACATCCTGTATTATACTCCAGAGCTGCACTCACTATTCTGCTGGTGCAGTCACTGTGTACATACATTACATTACTGATCCTGAGTTACATCCAGTATTATCCTCCAGAGCTGCACTCACTATTCTGCTGGTGCAGTCACTGTGTACATACATTACATTACTGATCCTGAGTTACATCCTGTATTATATTCCAGAGCTGCACTCACTATTCTGCTGGTGGAGCAGAATAGTGAATGCAGCTCTGGAATATAATTTGGGATGTTACCCAGTGCAGAATTTTGAGCCTTTTTTATCATCTCTGCAGTTAGATCTGTGATTTTTTATGGAGTAAATCTGGTAATAATAAATTCAGTATAATTTGGTCGCTCACCGTCCCATCACCACCACAGGCGAGAATTCTTAAATTTGGCACTTTTCTATATAACTCCAGCCTGGAAGACAAAACATAAATATACAAAAGCCACAATTACCAACAGTGACCAATCAGATCCCAGCTGTCTAGTGTCCTTTTCCTATTTTAGCCGTTCAGACTCTGCAGCTTCATCTCCCTCTTCCCCTCGTCACCGTCATCTCTTCACTAGATAGATTTTTGGTGACTGAGGAGGTTTCTGAACACGTACATAGAGGCTGCCGACAGGAATATCATTTGGGTTGCTCTAAGGTTAGAAGGATGACACAGAGAGAAGCTGCAGCTTCATCTCCTCTTCCCCCCTCTCTGATTAATCAAAAATTATAATATTTCTTTCAGTCTAAAAAAAAAAAAATATTTAACATTTTTAACATTATTTATTCACATGACTATTACTATTTAGAAAGAAATTATCATAATCTTTGTATTAATTTTTTACAAAGTGGCTGTAATGCCTTGCTTCATCTGCGGGGGAGCTGTGGGGAAAAGCCAAGTAAGTTCTTACAGTAGTTCAGGGGCAGCGATCAACTAATCAGCAGATTTCAACAGCCTAACCACTGTCTAGGGCTCTGTAGAGGGGTCATCCCATATGAGGTCTGTAGGAGTAGAACTCTAAGTGTAACATTTGGCATTCCGGAAGACATTAACCCCTTCCTTACTCTCCTAATTTTGGTGTGGCGACACTCACGCTTCCGTGGTCCTTCCTGAGAGAGATCAAAGACCTGCCGTGGATTCAGGAACCACATGAACATCTGCGCACTTTAGTACCCTATTAGGAACAACGTTGGGGTTAACGATGGAGACCACACATGTCACGGACCTATCACAGAGGAGAAAGGGGCAACAACAAAAAACGCTGCGGTCACATCACTTACCTGGTTTCCCCCGCTTTTTGGGTTCACAAAGACAGCAAAGGTTTCATAAGGGGGGAAGAGATGGGTTTTATCACAAAGGCCCGGCCTTTAATATCTAGGAAGGAGGGAATAGTCACGTTCCTTGGATGGATCTGGCCACCACTAGAGGGAGCTCATGAGGATAGTAGTATACAGTAAGCTCCCTCTAGTGGTGACTGCAGGCAACCAGAAGGTTCTGTTATATTAGTCTATGCAGGAGATCTGAAGCGCTTTATCAGGAAAACTGAGCTCCAACCTCTGTAATGAGGATTAAACATATTTTTTAAGAATTTTTGGTAATTTTTTTTTAAATATCCTTATTATTTTCTATCTTAAAAACAATTCTAAAATCTGGCAGATTTTGCTCCGAGGGTAACAATATGTTTACGCTTTATTTTCTGCAGCGATCACTTGTAGGCAGAAACCTCATTATCATCACAGACAGAATTACAGTGACTGGTATCGGAAGAAAAGGATCCAACATTAACAGTAAGCGATAGAGATCACAGCTCAGGTCAAACAGCAAGCCCGTAACTTTACTACCATACCTTATAGAGCATAACCACTCTTACAACATACTAATATCAGAGCATGACCACAACACTCTCCTACAGAGCATACCCACTACACTCATACAGAGCATGACCACAACACTCTCCTACAGAGATACCACTACACTCCTACAGAGCATGACCACAACACTCTCCTACAGAGCATACCACTACACTCCTCAGAGCATGACCACAAACACTCTCCTACAGAGCATGACCACAACACTCCTACAGAGCATACCCACTACACTCCTACAGAGCATGACCACAACACTCTCCTACAGAGCATACCACAACACTCCTACAGAGCATGACCAAAACATTCTCCTACAAAGACAGATCATCACCACAGGACTGTCTTAAAGAGCATGCCACAGCACTCTCCTACAGAGCATGACCACAGCATTCCTCCTACAGAGCATGACCACAGTACTTTCCTACAGACATGCCCATTACACTCCTACAGAGCATGACCCATTACACTCTCCTTCAGAACATGCCCATACACTCTCCTACAGAGCATGCCCACTACACTGTCTTGCATAGCATAATCTCAACACTCTCCTAAGAGCATAGCCACTACACTCCTACAGAGAATGACCACACACTCTCCTACAGAGCATACCCACTACACTCCTACAGAGCATGACCACAACACTCTCCTACAGAGCATGACCCAACACTCCCCTTTACATAGCATACCCACTACACTCCTACAGAGCATGACCACAACACTCTCCTACAGAGCATACCCACTACACTCCTACAGAGCATGACCACAACACTCTCCTACAGAGCATACCCACTACACTCCTACAGAGCATGACCAAAACATTCTCCTACAAAGACAGATCATCACCACAGGACTGTCTTAAAGAGCATGCCCACAGCACTCTCCTACAGAGCATGACCACAGCATTCTCCTACAGAGCATGACCACAGTACTTTCCTACAGACATGCCCATTACACTCTCCTACAGAGCATGCCCATTACACTCTCCTCAGAACATGCCCATTACACTCCTACAGAGCATGCCACTACACTGTCTTGCATAGCATAATCTCAACACTCTCCTAAAGAGCATAGCACTACACTTTACAGAGAATGAACACAACACTCTCCTACAGAGCATGACCACAACACTCTCCTACAGAGCATACCCACTACACTCCTACAGAGCATGACCACAACACTCTCCTACATAGCATACCCACTACACTCCTACAGAGCATGACCACAACATTCTCCTACAAAGACAGATCATCACCACAGGACTGTCTTACAGAGCATGACCACAGCACTCTCCTACAGAGCATGACCACAGCATTCTCCTACAGAGCATGACAACAGTACTTTCCTACAGACCATGCCCATTACACTCTCCTACAGAGCATGCCCATTACACTCTCCTTCAGAACATGCCCATTACACTCTCCTACAGAGCATGCCCATTACACTGTCCTGCATAGCATAATCTCAACACTCTCCTAAAGAGCATAGCCACTATACTCCTACAGAGAATGACCACAACACTCTCCTACAGAGCATACCCACTACACTCCTACAGAGCATGACCACAACATTCTCCTACAAAGACAGAGCATCACCACAGGATTCTCCTACAGAGCATGCCCACAGCACTCTCCTACATAGCATGACCACAGCACTCTCCTACAGAGCATGACCACAGTACTTTCCTACAGACCATGCCCATTACACTCTCCTACAAAGCATGACCACTGTACTTTCCTACAGACCATGCCCATTACACTCTCCTACAGAGCATGCCCATTACACTCTCCTTCAGAGCATGCCCATTACACTCTCCTACAGAGCATGCCCATTACACTGTCCAACATAGCATAATCTCAACACTCTCCTACAGAGCAAGACCACAACACACTACAACAAAGCATGACCACAACACTCTCATACCCAGCATGCCCACAATACTCTTCTCGCAAGCTGCTGCAATTTTTGCTTAAATTTTTTGCTTGTCCCATTTAGATAAACCAATTGTCCCCCCGCCCCTTACTGCGGAGCATGCAGAGCGGCATCACAGAGCCAGTGTTAGGAGGTAGACACGCCGCTATGCGAGAGGGCATTTATAATGTGTGGATGGAGTAGACTTTATTGCCTCCCGCCAGGATTCTTACCTCGAAGCCTTTTTTGCTGGCTTTCCTCTTGAAGGACGTTCTCTTTTTCCGTCTACTAGAGTTTTTGGCATTAACCTGCAAAGAAAAGAAGGAAGATCGTCCGGCAGTTCAGGCAAACCAGAGGGAACGGAGGCGAGAAAGAGCTCTTTACGCAGCGCCGCTTTAGATCCTTGCAGTGTAGGAGCGAAGCGTTCGCCCCGGCCTCCTGTAATGTCATAAATGCGGGAATACAGGAATTTGGAAAGGATTGAAAAAGTGGAAAAATATAAAAGATCATAAAAAAAGGCATCTGGTAACATCCAACATGGATCGTCCATGTCACAATAGACTGCAATACTCTAGTAGTGCAGTGCATTGTGTCAGTGACCGAGTGATCACAGGTTCGAGGCCCCTAAGGGGACTTTTTTTTTTTACATATTTGCTATTAGTGTGAACGTAAACTGGCAGAAACTAATAAAATATCAAATTATTTATCCCACAAAAGAAAAATAAAAAAAACAAAAGAAAATTGAAACTCCAAAATTGCCATTTGTTTCACACATTCCCTTGAAAAATCAATCGAATAACAATCTAAACATAGTTTGCGCCCTAAAATGCTGTCAATTAAAACGTCAGTCTATCTATGGAGAAATAAAAAAAGATACGGGTCTCAGGAAAATGGCGAAAAAACAGACAAAAGAAATATATATTTTAAAGCATTAAGTTTGTTTTTATATCAATAATAATAATAATAATAATAATAATAATAAATTGTATAATGTTTTTTGGTTTACTAAAATGATAATAAATAATAATACTAATAATAATAATAATAAAATATATAATTTTTAGGCTTTAATTTTGCTTAAAGAAATAATATATAATATTATATATTTTAAGTTTTTATTTTTGTTTTACTGAATAATAAGAAATATATATTTATTTTTTTATTTTTGCTAAAATAATAAAAAAGTTTTTAATTTGCATTTACTAAAACAAAATAATAATAATCTATATACGTTTAGCATATTTTTCATCATTTTACTGTTTTTCAGAACATTATATGGGAACTTGAATGGTGTCATTCAAAACTGCAACTTGTCCCAAAAAAATAAAGTTGTGGCTCTTGCAAGAAGGAGAGGAATAAAATAAAAGTTGCAAAAATGGGTTAAAAAAAAGATGAGGTTAACTGGAATATTGCTGCGCTGCTGTAATACACATTCACCACCAGATGGCGCTAATGTTGCCTTCCACTCACAACTTCGCTGTATACTGAAAAGTTCTGCAACTTTCTAATGTACTTTGTTCTTTAATTTTTTGCCATTTTCAAGATCTTTGCTAAATTTCAGTGAATGGAAACATTATTATTTACATCCAGACCTAACACTTCTCACAGCAGAAGGTTTGTTGCACTTGTATCTAGTCTCTGAAGGGATCATGTCATGCTACAAGATGCCTTTCCATACTGCCATTCAATAACAGGGCTAAATCCACTTTAAAATTGGGACTGGTCACTGGGACCGACACCATTTATCGTGGGACGACTTCTAAATACCCTAAAAGAACAAAAAGGGTTAATCAGGGGAATGACATTAAAGCAAGAGCTGACCTAACTGCAGCTGCCACCAGAGGGAGCTCTCTACATACATATACAAGATTCAATACAATCTGTATACATTCCTATATAGTGAGCTCCCCTAGTGGTGGCTGCATGCAGACGGAATTGATATGATACAGCAGAGGGAGTTGGTCCAGGTGACATTAATAGCAGTGAAGGGGTTAACACCAGGCCAACACATGCACACAGCCCATATAAGAGCAGGACGTCCAGTGACACAGGCATGCAGGATCGGTCACCTCAGACTGGACACATCCACTCAGTACAAAGCTCAGCGCCATCACCGTCACTGCTGGAGGTGGCAAACAGAGTAATGAAGTAACCTCTGCAAATCACAAAGCATGCCCACTACACCATCCTAAATAGATCTGTTCCTCCTCACTCTCCCTGCACATGTACAAGTGTTGTGAATGGGTTTGAGATGAGTTCTGAGCAGAGGCTCCCTCTGGTGGTTACAAGCAGTACTAGTGAGGATTGTGAGGACTGGGAATCAGGTGTTACTGATTGGTCTTATTTAAGGGAATCATTTTCCCATCAGGGTTGCCGGTGATCAATTGTTCTGGTCTGAATCCTTCTTTCCAGTTTCCCTTGTAGCCTGCTGTGTCGTGTCTGCATCTCCTGCTATCAGATAAGACAATTTCTTATTTTGTGTTTTTGCTATATTTTTGCATTTGGTCCTGCACTTCTGTGGGGGCCTTCTGGGTCCCCTCCGGGGGCTTTTGCCCTCTCAGTTTAGTTCAGCCACTGTGTTTTGTACTTTTGCTTTTTCCAGTTTTTTCAGTGGCTGCTGTTTTTGTTACACCAGAGAACTAATTTAGGTGGTAGAGGTCGTGTGATCTCAGGTGATTTTGAAATTAGTAGAGTTGGTGTTTTTCAGGGTTTTCTGGGATTGCAGTAAGTACCCTTCCTGTCCTTTTCTATTTAGATAGTTTGGGCCCCAGCGTTTGCTCATACTATTTTCTTTCTGTGTCAGTATTTCCTCTTGTCTAACCGCCATTACATGTTTGGGGGCTTTCTATTATCTTTGGGGTTCTGCTCCGGGGCAGATAGCTTTCCTATTTCTATCTTTAGGTGTAGTTAGTTTCTCAGGCTGTGACGAGGCGTCTAGGACCAACATAGGAACGCTCCACGGCTGCCTCTAGTTGCGGTGGTTAGTCAGGGTACTGCAATCTCATAGATTCCAACTGCTCTGGTGTATTTCCTTTTTTGCCTGCACTCCTCAGCTACCGTAACATAACATACAAGTCACAGAGCATGCCCACTACTCCATCCTAAAGAGCTCAGCTCCTCCTCACTCTGCCTGTACATGTACAAGTCACAGAGCATGCCCACTACTCCATCCTAAAGAGCTCAGCTCCTCCTCACTCTCCCTGTACATGTACAAGTCACAGAGCATGCCCACTACACCATTCCAAAGAGCTCAGCTCCTCCTCACTCTCCCTGCACATGTACAAGTCACAGAGCATGCCCACTACTCCATCCTAAAAAGCTCAGCTCCTCCTCACTCTCCCTGCACATGTACAAGTCACAGAGCATGCCCACTACACCATTCCAAAGAGCTCAGCTCCTCCTCACTCTCCCTGTACATGTACAAGTCACAGAGCATGCCCACTACTCCATCCTAAAGAGCTCAGCTCCTCCTCACTCTCCCTGCACATGTACAAGTCACAGAGCATGCCCACTACTCCATCCTAAAGAGCTCAGCTCCTCCTCACTCTCCCTGTACATGTACAAGTCACAGAGCATGCCCACTACACCATTCCAAAGAGCTCAGCTCCTCCTCACTCTCCCTGCACATGTACAAGTCACAGAGCATGCCCACTACTCCATCCTAAAGAGCTCAGCTCCTCCTCACTCTCCCTGCACATGTACAAGTCACAGAGCATGCCACTACTCCATCCTAAAGAGCTCAGCTCCTCCTCACTCTCCCTGTACATGAACAAGCCACAGAGCATGCCCACTACACCATTCTAAAGAGCTCAGCTCCTCCTCACTCTCCCTGTACATGTACAAGTCACAGAGCATGCCCACTACACCATTCCAAAGAGCTCAGCTCCTCCTCACTCTCCCTGCACATGTACAAGTCACAGAGCATGCCCACTACTCCATCCTAAAGAGCTCAGCTCCTCCTCACTCTCCTTGCACATGTACAAGTCACAGAGCATGCCCACTACACCATCCTAAAGAGCTCAGCTCCTCCTCACTCTCCCTGTACATGTACAAGTCACAGAGCATGCCCACTACTCTATCCTAAAGAGCTCAGCTCCTCCTCACTCTCCCTGTACATGTACAACTCACAGAGCATGCCCACTACACCATCCTAAAGAGCTCAGCTCCTCCTCACTCTCCCTGTACATGTACAAGTCACAGAGCATGCCCACTACTCCATCCTAAAGAGCTCAGTTCCTCCTCACTCTCCCTGCACATGTACAAGTCACAGAGCATGCCCACTACTCCATCCTAAAGAGCTCAGATCCTCCTCACTCTCCCTGTACATGTACAAGTCACAGAGCATGCCCACTACACCATTCTAAAGAGCTCAGTTCCTCCTCACTCTCCCTGTACATGTACAAGTCAAAGAGCATGCCCACTACTCCATCCTAAAGAGCTCAGCTCCTCCTCACTCTCCCTGTACATGTACAAGTCACAGAGCATGTCCACTCCACTACTCCATCCTAAAGAGCTCAACTCCTCCTCACTCTCCCTGCACATGTACAACTCACAGAGCATGCCCACTACTCCATCCTAAAGAGCTCAGCTCCTCCTCACTCTGCCTGCACATGTACAAGTCACGGAGCATGCCCACTACTCCATCTTAAAAAGCTCAGTTCCTCCTCATCTCCCTGTACATGTACAAGTCACAGAGCATGCCCACTACACCATCCTAAAGATTCAGCTGCTCTTCACTCTCCCTGTACATGTACCTGTGCAAGTCACAGAGCATGCCCACTACACCATCCTAAAGATTCAGCTGCTCTTCACTCTCCCTGTACATGTACCTGTGCAAGTCACAGAGCATGCCCACTACACCATCTTAAAGAAATCAGCTGCTCTTCACTCTTCCTGTAAATGTACCTGTGCAAGACACAGAGCATGCCCACTACACCATCCTAAAGAGCTCAGCTCCTCCTCACTCTCCCTGCACATGTACATGTGTAAGTCACAGAGCATGCCCACTACACCATCCTAAGGAGATCTGCTCCTCCTCACTCTCCCTGTACATGTACAAGTCACAGAGCATGCCCACTACTCCATCCTAAAGAAAAAAGCTGCTCTTCACTCTTCCTGTAAATGTACCTGTGCAAGTCACAGAGCATGCCCACTACACCATCCTAAAGAGCTCAGCTCATCCTCACTCTCCCTGTACATGTACAAGTCACAGGGCATGCCCACTACTCCATCCTAAAGAGATCAGCTCCTCCTCACTCTCCCTGCACATGTAAAAGTCACAGAGCATGCCCACTACACCATCCTAAAGAGCTCAGCTCCTCCTCATTCTCCCTGTACATGTACAAGTCACAGAGCATGCCCACTACTCCATCCTAAAGAGCTCAGCTCCTCCTCACTCTCCCTGCACATGTAAAAGTCACAGAGCATGCCCACTACACCATCCTAAAGAGCTCAGCTCATCCTTGCCTTTATCCACAGTAACCTCTGCATATCACAGTGCATGCCCACAACATTCCCATATATAGAGCTCACCTCTCCCTTATTTTCCCTCTATAACTAGATCTACAGGTCGCAGAGCATGCCCTCTAAACCATCCTAAAGAGCTCAACTCCACCTGCGTATCACAGAGCATCCCCTCTACACTGTCAAAAAGAGCTCAGCTCCTCTTTATTCTCCCTGTACATGAACCTCTACAAATCACAGAGCGCGCCCACTACACTGTATAAACTATATATATATTAAACAACATCTAAAGACTGAACACAAACTGCAAAATGTTTATTTTACATTATTTCAGCACATCGGTCTCGGGGCATTTGTTTTGCTTGGAAATTATTTCAAGACAATTAATAACATAATTTGTGAAGCAAATGCTGTGCTGCAAATATGTGCAGATGGGGTGTGAAAACATATTAATACGGCTAAAAGCTTTGTGACCAGCACTGGGACTGAGAAAAGCCCCAGGCAATTAGCAGTGGGAGGGCCGAAAGCCTCTGTGTTATCTACAGAATACAAAAGGAGGCAGGAGATCAGAAATAGCCATGCTACACAGTGACTACACCAGCAGAATAGTGAGTGCAGCTCTGGAGTAAAATACAGGATGAAACTCAGGATAGTAAGGGAATGTAAAAAAAGTGATTGCACCGCAAATATTGAGGGGCAGTTTTGGGGGTATAATACGGATTTTAACTCGGATCGAAGAATTTTGGGTAACAGTGATTAAACCCAGAATAGTGGTGCGCTCGGAGTAAAAATACGGGGAAAAACTCAGGACAAAATTTTAAAATTGTATGACAGTGACTGCCCAGCAAAATAGGAGTGCACCCGGGGGTATAATAAGGAAAAAAACCCGGGGACCAGTAATGAAATTGTAAAGTGACTGCCCCACAAAATAGGGAGTGCGCTCTGGAGAAAATAAAATGAATTCGGGACAGTAATTTTGTCACGGACCCCCCAGCAAATTGAGTGCAGCTTGGGATAAACGGATAACCGGGATCATTTAATGAAATTTTGTACACAGTGACTGCCCCGAAAAATAGTGGTGCAGCCGGGGGGTTTAATACGGGTTTTTAACCAGGATCAGAAAATGAAATGTAGTCAATTTACTGCCCCAAAAAATGGGAGTGCAGCTCGGGAAAATTTACAGGAGAAAATCAGGCAAATTTTAATGTATGTAACAGTGACTGCCCCAGCAGAAAAAGGGTAAGCTTGGGTTTTAATACGGATGCCCTGGGCAGTAATGAAATTTTTTACACGTGACTCCCCCACAAAAAAATGAGTGCACTTGGGGGTTTAAACGGGAAAAAACTCAGGTCGAAATGAATGTTTTTACACTGACTGCCCCAGCAAAATGGGTGCAGGGGGAGTAAAATAAAGGATGAAACTCGGGCCAGTAATGTATGTAACAGTGACTGCACTACAGAATAGAGGTGAGTTTGGGGTTAATACGGATGTAACTAGGCCAGTAAGTTTTTTAAAACGTGACTCCCCCCAGCAGAAAAATAGTGCCCCGGGGAATAATACGGGATGAAACGGGGGTTTCAAAATGAAATGTTTTACCGTGACTGCACCAGCAAATTTGGGAGTGGTTTGGGGGTTTAATACGGGATGTAACTCGGATCATAATGTAATGATGTGCACAGTGACGGGCCCCAAAATAGTAGTGCACCCCTTGGGGAGTAAAAAAAGGGGAGAAACTGGATCATAATGTATGTACACAGTAGGGCCCACCAGAAAATAGTGAGTAAAGCTCTGGATTTTTAATACAGGATTTAACTCGGGATCAGTAAGGGTAAGTATTTTAACAGTTTTTTGCCCCCCAGCAAAAAAATTTGAGTGCACTTGGGAAATACTTTTTTTAAACTCGGGATCATAATAGTGGTATCATTTGAGGAGATTGTAAGCTTTGGGTTTAAAGGGTTTTCCCAAAAAAATTTCATGGGGTTTTTGGGCCCCTGACCCTGCCAGCAACAGACAAGTCAGATTACAAGGTCTTCTCTCTTCGGGGGTTTTCTACTTGCTGAGGGTTTGCAGAACAGAAATTTCGATGCAACAGGGCTGGCGTCATTAGCCCGGTAAACAAGGGACTGAAGTCCCCTACATTTTAAATCACAATGCAAATCCGGGAAAAGCCCCCAGCAACAACACCCGGGGGGCCCCCACATCAGGGATGGCGACCATTTATCATGCGTTTTTTTAACACTCAGTTTTATAGGGGGCCTGCCTGGGCATTACGGGGCAGGGGGAAAGCCCCCCCAAAAAACCCCAAAAAAAAATGCAGTTCCCTGAGGTTTCTTCACCTTAATGACCCCCCGGGGGGGGGACAGGGCCCCCCCGCTTTTGGGCCCCCAAAGGGGAAAAAAAGGGCTCTCGATATTGGAGCGGGAAAAGCAGGGGGAATTTTTGTAAATGGACAGAAACGGGACAAGGGGGAGGACAAAAGGTTACTTACGCCGTTTGGGGTTACTGCGGGGTGGGGGGGACGCAACGGGGTTTTTCCCGGGGAAAGGGTTAAGACCCATCCCCCCAAAATTCAAAAAAGTGCAAAGGGGTAGATTAATAGACAATGATGGGCCAAAGTTTTTTCCCTTTAGGGGCCTTACACTTTCGTTAGGGGCCCCAAAAAAATTTTGGGTTTGTCCACTCAGACTGAATATGCCCCAAAAAAATTTTCCCCAAAAAGGGGGGACCCCATTTAACAAGGTGGACAACACTTCTGGATTGATTTAGGAACTGTTTGGGGGAGAAAGGGGGTTTGGGGACCAGAGGGTCGGAGGCCCCCTTCCAACTTATTTTCATGAATCTACACTTTATCCGGGGGTTTAAAACCCCCAAAATGGCGGGACACAGACCATTTTAGCGTGTTTTTGGGAAAGGGGGTTCCCAAAATTTAATTTTTTCCCCAAAAATTTTATAAAAAGACAAAAAAAAAAAAATTTAAATTTTTTTTTTAAAATTTTTGGTTTTTCCCCTGAAAATTTAAAACAAAAAAACAAAAGGGGGTTACCGTTTTTCCCCGGGAAAGAATAAAAAAAAGGAAGACCCCAAAGAAAAGCTCAAAGTAAATAAAAAACATTTGGAATTGTTTTTTTTTTTTTTACAAGTATTTACACCACAGACTTTTGAAAAGAAACGTGCGGCGCCCTGGCACCACTTTAAGAGCCGGGAGTTACACGGCCCAAAATGAGACTTTTTGATGCCGGGGCACCATTTTTTTAAAAATTACGACCCCCGGGGGCCTGTGGGGGCACCGGGGGTTTCCCCAGGTAAACCCCCCCGGGGAAAAAACAGAGCGGGGGAACTGTCTTACCGGCAGGGCCCCCACAGAAATTTTTTCCGGGGTATTTTTAAAGCCCCCTTTTCTTGCTCACCGTCTCCAAACGGGGCCGTTTTGCTCTGTTTACGGTAAGACGTAAAACTATTTCAGAGAGTAGGGGAGGAAAAAAGAAATGGAGACACGGGGGGGGGGGTTTTAAAAAAGTGGGCAGGCAGACCCAAAAAAAAACCCCCCCCCCCCCCCCGGCCCAAAAATTTTTTTTGAACCCCCCGGGCCCCCCGGTTCATCTGGATGGAAGGTCCTCCCTGTTTCTCAAACCCCTTGACTTTTAAACCGTTCTAAAAAAAGCTTTAAATTAAACCGATGATTGTTCAGCGCGCATAAAGTGAACCCATCTTCTTTTCTTTTTTGCCCCCTTGGGGAGTCGGCGTCATGGGGATTTTTTATTACCCCCATTCATTTCCCTCTCGAATGGAAAATCCCCAATTTAGGGAAAAAATTGTTTTAAAAATTTGGGCAGTTTTCTTACTTACAAAAATAGGAATGACGTTTGCTTTTAAAATAAATGGAGGAGGAGAAAAAAAAAGTTAAAAATTTCCATAGAACTTCATGGCACCAAATGTCTTATATTTTTAAAAAGGGAAAAAATCTTTTTTTTCACGAAACGTTTTCCCGTGATAAAAATGAAAGAAAATACGGGGAAAAAGGAACGGGTTTTTCCTGTGAATATGATTTTTGGAAAAAAAACTTAACGGGACGTCCCAAAAATTTTTAAATTTCACGATCTCACCGTTGTTTTTACCACGAGCAGTTTTCGCCACTTTTTTCCCTTTCTGGGGGAAGAAAAATTCTGCGAAAACCCTCGGGAAAAAGGGGGAAAAAAAAAAAAGATTAAGACAAAAGGGGAAAAAGGACCCAATCAGGTGTGGTTTTCGTTATGGAAGCGGGGGGAGTGGGGGGGAAACTACTGCAGGGGCCCTGTTTGCATCCCATTTGGGGGATGTATTTACGCTGTTTTTTCCCAAAAATTAGAAAAAGCGAACGAAGCCCCCAAATAGCGCGAAAAATTTAGATCAGAGCGAACAAAAAACTGTTTTTTGGGATGCAGTTTTGGATTTACTGCAGCCCCGCTGAATAAAAATTTTTAAATAAAAATTTTCCCAGAATCAAATTCCTTCTGCAAAAAACCCAAATAAAAAACCCCAAAAATTTTTTTGGGTTGGAAAAAAAAAAAATGCATTTATGTGAAACCGATCTAATATTTTGAGGTTTTTCACGGGCATCGTAATTATGATTTTAATGGAAGAAATGATCGATCCACAATCCCCCAACTGAAAGATGCGAAAATGAGAAACAAAAAAACATCTCAGAAAAAAATCCCGCTAAACTGTTTTTGGATGCATCCCAAAACTCATACTTTTAGAAATGGGGTGCAATGAAGTTATATTTTTCCCTTTTAAAAAGGGGCAGTATTTAGTAGTTTTTATTTTTGTACTTTTGGGGGATTTTTTATATTTGTTTATTCTTTTAAAATAGGGGCAGTATTTTAGTAGTTTTTAAATTTTTTACAAGGGGCAGATTTTTTGTAGTTTATTTTGAAAAGGGGCAAAATTTAGTTTTTATATTCTTGTCATAGGGGGCAGTTTTTTTTGTTTTATTCTTGTACTAGGGCAGTATTTTATATTATTTCTTGTAATTTTTGGGGGTATTAAGTTTTATTTTATTTTTTTTAGGGGGGCATTTTTTTAGTAGTTATATTCTTACATAGGGCAGTATTATAGTAGTTATATTTTTTTTTTAATTAAAAGGGGCGTATTATGTAGTTTATTCTTGTAAAAGGGGGGAGTATTATTTTTTTGTTATATTTTGTACATAGGGGGAGTATATTTTAGTTTTTTTGTACTTTGGGGGCGTATTATATAGTTATATTTTTTTTTTTGGGGGCAGTTTTTAAATTTGTTATAATTTTTGTTTCATAGGAGCATATTATATAGTTTTTTTTTTGTACAAAGGGGGGGGAAATTTTTTAGTAGTTTATTCTTGTAATGGGGCAGTATTATATATTTTTAAAATTTTTTAATTTTGGGGGCGTATTATATAGTTATATTTTTTTACATAAGGGGCATATTTTGGGGGTTTTTTTTCTTGTACAAAGGGGCAGTAATTTTTGTTTTTTCTTGTACATAGGGGGTATTATAGTATTTTTTTTCTTGTTTCAAAGGGGGGAGTATTATATTAGTTATTTTTTTGTCAAAGGGGCAATTTTTATTGTAAAAAAAAAAACAAAATCAATTACTGACATTTTTTCATAATACAAAAAAATTTTTCCCCTTTGGGTTTACATTTTACTATCCGGGTTTTTTTCAAAATAAAATTATCTTAAAGAGTCCAACCCCGGGTTTTGGGGAAAAAAAAAAAAAAAAAAAAAAAACCCTCATTTTAACCCCTGACCATCCTTCCATTTAATTTCCTAATGAAAAAAATTTTTTTTTATTGGGGTCGGCTTATTTTGTTTAAAACGCACAGTCGGTGGAGTTTTTTGGTCACCGCCGGGGTCCATTTAGATTACCAAAAGCCCCCCGGTAATGGCTTCCGGGGGGCCGGAGGGGCAGTTCCCCCTTTTTTCCCTATCAAAAAAGCGTCAAAATTTTTTTAAAGGAAACCCCAAATCACCGTCAAAAATCAGACCGAACACCCCAAAAAAAAATTTGATTTAAATCCAAATTTCACCTGCAGAAATTGGGCCTTTTTCCCGGCTCCTTGGCCATGTCATACTCCTTTTTGGGGTTTTGGGGGGTTTGTCCTTTTTTTTTCCTTTTGTCCCGGACCCGAGGTAGTACTGAAGTAATGCTTTTCCCGTGACTACCTGCCTTTCCCCGAGAGGGGGAAACCCCCATATCCCGTGCACCCCCTGAACCCCCGCTGCTCTGGTGTCACCCTTTAGTAGACCCCCCCTGGACCTCCGGTCTGGGGGTATTTTTTCCCCCGACATAAAGCTGCCCCCCCCAAAATCTCTGCCCCCCCCACCAATCCTCATCGGGGTAGGGCCTTACAGAATTGTCCCGGGGAGGACATCCCTGTGAGGGGAACCGATCTTCCCACAAGGGTTTCCCCCCGATGTTCGGCATCTGCAGCCCCCTGGCCCCCCCCCCCCAAAAGGTTTTCACTTCACCACAGTACCGTATTTTTTGGTGACCCCCTTGCCCCCTTTTAAAACACTTTCAGGTCCAGGGATAGAAAACACACCCCCCTCCCCCCCCCTAAAGAAGGAGTTGGGTAAGTGGGCGTATATTATCGCACTGGCGCAGTTTCACCAAAAACCCCCACCCTCCCCCCCGAACCATATTTTTCTCTGCTTTTTTGGGGGGGTCAAAAGCCGGTCACAATGCCTCCCCCGGGGCCCCCCCCCCACAATGTCCTGCGGGGGAAAAGGGCCCTCCAGAAGATGAGATTAACCGTAAGGGGACCCCGGGTTAGAGATAGGAAAAAACTGAATTACTAGCCCTCAAGCTCTAAATTTGGGGGGGAAAATTTTAAACCAATGTCCGGGGCCTCATGAGCTTAAAGTGATTTTATACCCCCTCCCCGCGGGAAAATTTTAAACACCGCCAAAAATGCTGAGGGGCGAAAACCCCCCTCGGGGAACAAAAAGGGCTCCCTAAACCCCAAACCTTCTTTGGAGAATCCCCCTTGGACCTTTTCCCGGGGAAAAGCAAACGTTTTTTCCTTTTTAAACCCCCGGGGGGATTTTTTTGGGCCCCGAGGTGAAGGACGGACCACACGACCCCCGGTTACGGGGGGGGGAACCCCTTCGGGTCCACTAGGTGCGGGAGGGGTGAGGGCTGCGCAGGGGGGGGGGCCACTTGTGTGTGGGAAAATTAAAGGGGGGAAATCACAGACATCATCATAAAAATTTTTATCATCAACACAATGCCCCAAAATCGGGATGGCAGCGTCCCCCAAAGATTTTGTGCCCCCCAAAACCCCCCAAAACCCCCGGGATACAGCGCGGTTATCCCAGCATCAAAACCCCCCGCTGGGCACCATCGGGAAAATTTGGGAAACATGTCCCCGCCCCCTGTGGTCCCCGGCTTTGAGTTTTTAAATCCCTGTGCTGAAAAATGCCCCTGTGTTTTTTGGGAACTGCGCAGGGGTGTATGGGCATTTTTCGATTTTTTTACCCACGGGGAAAGTCCCCTTTGCTGCTGCTTGGAACTGCGCGGGGCTGTTGTGCGGGGGGTTCTGTGACTTTTGTACCTCTGGGAATCTGCACTACATGCTTTGCTTTGGATCTGCTGCAGGCTTTTGGGTGCGGGGGCATTCTAAAACTTGGGGTTTTCGGGGGGGGGGTCTGTACTACAGGCTGTGTTTGGTGCGGTTTTTCCCCCTTTTGGAAGCAGAAACTTGCAGGTTTGCAGACTGGCGAAATGTTTCTGGGGTCCACCGGGGGACAATGTTGATTGGAAAACCCCCCCGAGTTCTGCTTCTGTGAATTAAACATTCCTGGTTCCTAAAGTCTCCCCCCGGGGCCCCCCCCTCTCTAGGACGCAGTCCAGCCCCCCACCACTTTTCCCCGAAAATACCCCCAGTGTTTTCAAGTCTCTCAAAAAAACAGACTCCGGGATTAATAGCCTTTAAATTATAGAAAATGCTATCTGCATCTGAGTGTTTTTTTTTGTGCTGAAAATCAACCAAAAATTCTTGCCAGGCCTGGGATCTTCTGCGGGGGAGCTCATGCACGTGGGTCTCCTCCTGGGATCCTGCCCTTCAGCGGGCCCCCCGGCTGTTGAACCCAGGGGCCCCTTAATTTTCCCACCGCTGGTTTCATGGCCCCAGGCTCCACAGCATTTTTAAAAAGCCCTGACTGCGCCCCGGGGGCGGCCCCGACCGCGCCATACTGCCCCTGCGCTGTAAATTTCCTGGTGGTTTTTCCTTTTTCCCAAAAAAAGTCCTTCTCCTGGGAGAAAAGGGGGGGGGATTGCACAAAACTGGGGGTGATCTCAACTGGCATGGAGGGGCTGTTTTTTTACGGGGAAAAAACCTGACTTTTACATTTTGCTGTAACCCATCGTGGACCGAAATTTTTTTTTTGTTCTTTTTGGTTTTTGGGGAAGGTTTTTCCTCCCAAAAAAATTTCTGACGGGTTTTTCCTCCTTCAAGAAAAGCTGCAGCTTTGGTTTGCTGATTCCTGGTTGACAGTGGGTTGGGGTTAAAATTTTCCAATTTTGGGGGCCCGGGAGGCTTGTCCCATTAGGCCCGGGGGAAAACCCCCGGGCCCTTTTTTTGGGGAGCTTCCCGCCCAGGGTGGGGCCCCCCTGGGGGTTGCTCCCGACTTTAGGAGAGCTAAAACACACAAATCCAGCTAGGGGGCAGTATTTTAGTAGTTATATTTTGTACTTAGGGGGGGGGGATTAATTTTGTTATATTTTGTACATAGGGGCAGTATTATAGTAGTTATATTTTGCACATAGGACAGTTTTTTTGTTGTTATATTCTTGTACATAGAGCAATTATGTAGTTATATTCTTGTTACAAGGGGGGGGATTTTAGTAGTTTTATTCTTGTACTTTGGGGGGAGTATCATAGTAGTTATTTTTTGTACATAGGGGGGAGTATTAAGTAGTTTTAAAATTTTGTAAAATTGGGGGGGGGATTTTTTGTATTTTTTTTCTTGTACATTGGGGCAGTTTTTATAGTAGTTATATTCTTGTAATGGGGCATATTATAGTAGTTATTTTTGTACAAGGGCAGTTTATAGTAGTTTTTTTTCTTGTTTCATAGGAGCAGTATTATTTTAGTTTTTTTCTTGTACATAGGGGTGTATTATAGTAAATTTTTTTTGTTTTTTAAAAGGGGTAGTAATTTTTTTTTTTAGGGGAGTTTTAAAAATTTTTTTTTAAATAGGGGTAGAATTATTTGAATAGGGTTTTTTAAATTTTATTTTTTACATGGGGGGTTTTTTTTTTAAAAAGGGGTTTTTTTTTATTCTTTTTTACATAGGGTTGTTTTTTTAGTAGTTATATTCTTGTACATAGGGGAAGTATTTTATAGTTATATTCTTGTAAAGGGGCAGTTTATTTTTAGTTATATTCTTTTACTAGGGGAGTATTTTTAGTTTTTTTCTTGACATGGGGGGCAGTATTTTTATAGTTTTTTCTTTTTACATAGGGGCAGTTTTTTAAATTTTTATTTTCTTGAAAATAGGAGCATATTAAGTAGTTTTTTTTCTTTTACTGGGGGGAGTATTATAGTAGTTTTTCTTGTCATGGAGAAAATATTATATTTTTGGGGTTTTTATTTTGTACTTTTTGGAGCAGTTTTATAGTAGTTATATTTTTGTACAGGGGGGGGAAAAAAATTTTTAAAAAGTTTTTTTTTTATTTTTGTAAAAGGGGGCAGTATTAAAATTTTTTGGGTTATTTTTTTTTTCCATGGGGGCAGTATTATAGTAGTTTTTTTTTTCTTTTTTTTTTTTTGGGGGGAAAAATTTATTTTTTTGGGGTTATATTCTTTTATAAAAGGGGGAGCAGTATTATAGTAGTTTTTTTCTTGTACATAGGGCAGTATTTAGTAGTTATATTCTTGTAATGGGGAGGGCGGGGGATTATATTTTAAAGAAATTATTATTTTTTTTAAATAGGGGTATTTTAAAATTTTTAAAATTTTTTTTATTTTGAAATTAGGGGCAGTTTTTTGAGTTATTTCTTTTTAAACATGGGTTTTTTCAAAGTTTATAGAGTTATATTCTTGAAAATGGGGGGAGTTTATAGTATTTTTAATTTTTTTTTAAAAAAATTTAGGGGGCATATTATAGTATTTTTATTTTGTACATGGGGGCATATTATAGTAGTTTTTCTTGTACATGGGGGAAAAATTTTTTTAATGGGGAAAAGTTTTTTTCTTGTAATAGGAGCAGTTTATATATTAAAATTTTTGTAATAGGGCAGTATTTTATGTTAATTCTTGTACTAGGGCAGTATTATGTAGTTTTTTTCCCTTGGGGAAAATTTGGGAAAGCGGGGAGTATTATAGTAGTTATTTCTTGTACTGGGGGAAAAAATTTTTTTTTTTAGTAGTTATATTTTTTACATGGGGCAGTTTATGTAGTTATATTCTTGTACTGGGGGCAGTATTATAGTTTTTTTAAAAAAAATTCTTTTTACTTTTTGGGGGAAAAACAGTTTTATTTTTTAGTTATTTTTTTTAAATTTTTACATGGGGAAAAAAGGTTTTTTCAAATTTTTGTTATATTTTTGTACTAGGGCAGTATTATAGTGTTATTTTTTTCCCAAAAACCCTTTTACATAGGGGTTTTCAGTATTATGTAGTTATATTTTGTAATAGGAGCAGGTTTTTTAGTTGTTATATTCTTGTACATAGGGGTTTTGTTTTTTGGGAAAATTTTTTTTTTTTTTACATAGGGGCAGTATTATAGGGGTTATTTTTTTTGGGGGTTTAAAATAGGACTTTTTTTATAGTTATATTTTGACATGGGGACAGTTTATAGTATTTTTTTACTTTGGGGACAAAAAGTTTTTATTTTTTTGGAAAAAATTTTTCTTACTTAAAAAGGGCCAGGGAAATTTTGTAGTTTTTTTTGGGCAGGCGTTTTTTTTTTTCCTGGGGAGGTTTTTTTTTTACTTTTTAAATTTTTTTTATAAAGGGGGGATTTTTTTTTTTGGAATGGGCCCCCCCCAAAAAAAGTGATTTTTTCCCGGGGGCCCTTTTCCCCAAATAACAGACATGATGAAAAACTGTGATGATAAACTTATAAGGGGGGGGCCCCGGGGATTGCCTTATATTTTGAACTATAGTAAGGGGAAAAAGATGTTTACTTTTATCTTGTTTTTTTTGGTGCCAGGGCTCCCCAAACCTTCCCGAAAGGGCTTAAATTTCCTTTTTTTCCTGGGTCTGTACCCAGTGATGCCTCCCCAAAAATTTTGCGGGTTTTGAAAAAAACAAGAAAAATGTCTGACCTGGGGAAAAAAAAGGGGTTGAGCGGGGTCAGGGGGAACCCCGGGGGGGAAAACGACAGCAACCAGAGAAGCGGAGCAGGGTTTTAAAAAGGGGGAAATCTACCCTAGAAAGAATTATGTTATAATTTCTTGTTCCACTCTCAAGATTTTTTGGTTTGGGGGTTGGGGGGGAAAGGTTTAAATTTTTTTTTTCCCTTTAAAAGGGAAAAATCACGTTTTAAAAGTCGGCTTTCAAGGGCCCTGGCCAGGAGAAGTTGATTGGAGCCCCGCAGGGGGTTTTTCTGGTCCTTTGGGGGGCCACTCACGTCTATGGGGCTAAGAATGGTGCCGTGTGCGCTATTTAGTGTTAAAAAGTAATGGGGTTAAAAACACATGCCGACCTGGGTTTCTCAAAATAGATCCTCCGGGGTGATGGAAGACTTGCAGGGGGAAAAAGGGAAAAAAAGTGCCCTTTTAAAAATCGGGGGGGGGACAACGGGAACCCCCGGGGCAGAAAATTTTTTTTTTTTTAAATGGAAAAAAAGCCATAGAATGGGGGGAAAAAAAGGGGGGATTATTACGGTTGGCCCCAGAAAACTGGGGGGTTTTCCCTGAAGGGGCCCAGGTGAGAATATTTCAAAAAAGGGAGATTAAACCCCAAAAAAGGGGCCCCGGATGGGGACATTTTTTACGGAAAAAGGCTAGGGGGAAACATTATATAAAAATGGGGGAATTTTTACTGGAAGGGGGACAGGGGGGGGGCATTTTTTATCGGAAGGGCCAAGGTTTTTGGGGAAAAATTTCCAGGAAGGGGCCCAGGTATTGCATTATTTTTTGGGAAGGGGGCCAGGTTTGGGGAAAAATTCCCCCCGGATGGGGGGCATTAAATCAGGGAGCTCATGATGGGGGGGCATTATCATGGGGTGGGCCAAGGGTGGGGGGAAAATTTTTCCCGGATGTAGGCATTTTTAGGAAGGGGCCATAATGGGGGGCTTTTTTCAAAAAGGGGCGGAGGGGGGACATTATTTGCAGGAAGGAGCTCAAGATGGAGATATTATAGCAGGATGGTTGACAGAATGGGGGACATTTTTTTGGGAAGGGGGATAGATGGGGGAAAATTTTTCCGGGAAAAGGGAACCCCCATGGAGGACATTTACCGGAAAAGGGGGCCCGGTTTTTGAATTTTTTACGGGGAAGGGGGGCAGGATGGGGGAAAAATTTCACCAGGATGGGGGCATTTTCAGGAAAAGGGTCATGATGGGGAATACACTGGAAGGGCCAAGGGGGGGGACATTAGGGCCAGGGTGTAGGACATTTTTATGGGGGAGCCATTTAAAGGGGAATTATTACAAAAAAGGGGTCAGGGGGGGGGGTCTTTAAAAAAAGGGAAAGGGGTCAAGTGGATATTTTAAAAAAAGGGTGGTTGCAGAAGGGGGGACTTTATTTCTAGAAGGGGTATATATGGGGGGAAAATTCGGAAGGGACCAGGTGGAGGGCAATTTTACCAGGAAGGGGCCCCCCATATTTTAAAATTATTACTGGGGAAAGGGGGCCGGATGGGGGACAATTTTACCCCCAACGGCCCAGGAGGGGGGCCCCTTTTTTAGGGAAAAGGGACTGTGGGACTTTTTTTAGGAAGGG
>JARQOD010000004.1:4865621-4901394 GCA_033576555.1 Oophaga sylvatica
GGGTAACAAGTCCATTCATGACATTTCTTCCTCTTGAATCTTCACCATCACCTGTGAGTGATATTATTGAGAAGTAGAAGAAACCACAGCAACTCAGCCACGAAGTGGAGCTGTAAAGTTACAGGGCGGGACGCCGAGTGCTGAGAAGCAGAGGGCAGAAAAGTCCCCAACGCTCTGCTGACACCATAACTGCAGAGTCCGGACCACCTCTGGTATAATATCAGCACTGCGCCCCCACTAGGGAGCTTCATGGTCGAGCAGCTGCACACAGCCTTACATCACCAAGCACAATGTGGAACATCGGAAGGAGTGGTGTAAAGACACCACCACTGAACTCCCACAGACGCCTCCAAAATCTTGTAGAAATTCTTTCCACCAGAGAAGGAGCTGTTATATCTGCAAAGGGGCAAAGAAAAACAGCGCCACTCTTGTCTTCTGGAAGGATGTGGTATTGCAACTCTCCACATTCAAGGGAGGAAGACCTTTTCTTTTCTAATCCATGATTACCCGACCCTTCCTGATTGGATGGCGGGAAAAAATATACCACGTGATATGGTTAATGACATTGTACTCACAGAAAACTTCACTTGACAGTTCTCTTCCCCCAGATAACACAGGTCTCCGGATACATTGGTCTCCTGCCAGAGGTGCTCCCCGTTCACCGCGTTCTCCTGCAAAGGTAAATAACCAGTTATTCTCATGTCATGACGTCCGTTTCACCGGAAACTCGTCGCTGCCAACTTGTGGCCAGAACGTGTCATAACAAGCATTGCTAAAGTGGAAAAAAAACTTAAAGGGGTAAATTATTCTCAACTCAGAAATATCTATGTGTCCATTTAAAGGGTGGTCCCAACTTTACAAAATATCACCTATTCACAGCTGAGACCCCATGGATCCCGAGAACCTGTCTCGGAGGCGCGCAAGCGCTATGGGACTGACAGAGATAGAGAAGTGATGTACTTGGCTCTCTCTGGCGGTCCCACAGGCAATGAATTAATGGGTGGTGCAAAGATGTGGCCACTTCAGAGGATTCATGGAGGGTGAGTGAGACCCCCTACAATTTGCAAGTCCCCCTGTACCTAAGGATGGGTGTTAATTTGCTAAGTTCGAACAACCCCTTTAATCCTCTACATGGATTTTTATTTTTTACAGTCATTGAGGCAATCAATAGAAAAAAAAAAAACCTTACAGTCCAATCCAGGCTGGTCCGAGGCTCTTTCAGGGGTCCATTCGAGATGCTCAGGGTCGGGCAGTGCACAGGCGCCATGTGCTGAAGTCCAGATCGGGAAATGGCTTTCCTGCAACAAAATACAAAAAAAAACGTTCAGGTTATGGAGAAAGCAATTATTATACAGGACGACCCCTGTTATTCGGAGGTATGCGTCTGCTCGGGTCCCCCCTTAATGCGCCAGAGCTAAGAACCATTACAAAGAGAGTCTCTCTCTCTGGAGGACTCAATGTGACCTCCTATTACATGGTCGTCTATTCACTTAGCTGGGAGCCTTGTAATACCTCACTTCTCCTTTAGTGGTCGCTGTAGGTAAAAATGTTCCCTCAATTAGAAAAGGGATCAATCCATCAAGACATTTTCAATTAGGTGCAAATTTATTCACCCCCTCTTTTCAATTCGAAGTGAAGCTTTGGAAACGAAAACTTCGAGACAACCCCGATTGTGCCGTGTCTAGTTCAGGGGCTCCCCTTTGTATAAAAGGGAGTGTTCCTTTAAGTTTTCTTATAGTCCATAAATAAAGGGATCCCGGCATCTTTCCAGGATACGAGCCTTGTTCCATGCAGTCAGGAATGAAGAGGTGGCTGCGCATGCGCCGCTCTTTATATTCACTTCTACTGGAGTTCCAAAAGTTGCAGAGCGTACCAAGGGGAATGAAGATGTGTCCTTACATGCACAACCCCCTAATCTAGTCCCCAAAAATTCCATAAAAAGCAAAAAGAGAAAGCCGCGCATGTACACCACTGCCTCCTTCCTATCAGCGTGTGCGGTAAGTTGTGAAACTCCCATAAAAGTGAATACGGAGAGTTGCGCCTGCACAACCACCTCTTCATTCCTGTCTGCACGCTTGGACATTTTTGACACTTCCATGCAAATGAATGGAGAGCGCCACGCATGTGCAGCCACCTCATCTACCATCAGCGCGCTCAGCTTTTTTTTTTTTTAACGATTCCTACATAAATTAATATAGAGAAGTGCACATGCGCAGCCACCAACTTCATTCCTGATAGCATACTGCGCAATTTTTGGAAGTCCCATACAAGTGAACAGAGAGAGGTGAGCATGAGCGACAGCATCTTCATTCTCAGGTCACATTCTATGCAACATTTGGTACTCCCGTACAAGTGAGCAGAGAAAGTCGCGCGCATGTGCAGCCACTTCTTCATTCCTATCTAAGAACTCTCGAATTTTTGCTATTTCCATATATGTGAGTCGCGCATGCGCAGCCACTTCTTCATTCCTATCTATGCGCTCTCGAATTTTTGCTATTTCCACATATGTGAGTCGCGCATGCGCAGCCACTTCTTCATTCCTATCTATGCGCTCTCGAAGTTTCGCTATTTCCATATATCTGAGTCGCGCATGCGCAGCCACTTCTTCATTCCTATCTATGCGCTCTCGAATTTTTGCTATTTCCACATATGTGAGTCGCGCATGCGCAGCCACTTCTTCATTCCTATCTATGTACTCTGCAACTTTTGGAAACCTGATAAAAGTGAATAGAGTAAGCTGCGCACTTGCAGCCACCTCCTCCTTCCTATCCATGCTCTCAAATTTTTCATACATGTGAATAAATAAAGCCGCACATGTACAGTCACTTCTTCATTCCTATTTATCTACTCTGCAACTTTTGGAACCCCGATACAAGTGAATAGAGTAAGCCGCGCATCCACAGCCACCTCCTCATTCCTATCTATGCTCTCTTGAATTTTTGGTACTTACACACGTGAGCTGCGCATGCGCACCCACTTCTTTATTCCAATTTTTTCTGCAAATTTTTGGAATTCCCAGATAAATGAGTGAAGAGAGCGAAGCCTGTCAACCTCTTTTCATTTCTCAGGTTCATGTTTGGCAACTTTTGGGACTCTCACACTAAAGGATGGAGAGAAGCGCGCATGCGCGGCCACTTTTCCATTCTCCACGGCTCTCGATCAGCCCCAGTTTTGGAGCGTTTTTTGCATCTACCAGTGGTGCAGCCGCATCTACCAGACGTTTGTGAACCTTTACGACTCTTAACAGAAGACAGAACATGATGGAACCAGGAATGGAGGCTGGATGACGTACACCAATAATAAAACTAATAATAATAATGGTAATAAACCTCAAAAAACGTTAATAAGACCTCGTTCCAGAAACAAAAGGAACATTTAGTGTCGCCTCTTTCATCTGAACTAGCATTAACCTCCGTGACTCATCGCAGTATCCAGGTTTTCTCCAGTGGGATCGCTGTCAAGAGAAAGCAGACAGATGGACCCATCCAACCGAGAATGTTCATGGGGATAAAATAAAAACACACAGAGGAAAAATTAAAAAAAAAAGCAGCGAAATATTAAAACATGTGAAATACCTTCAACTATTGACCTGTAAAATGGAAAAAAAAAAGTAATAAGAAATGTAGATAAATCATCGGAATGGCCTCCCGAAAGAACTGACAAGGACGTGACGCACTTACAAATGCATCATAAAAAAAAAAAGACGTTCGAGAAAAAAAAAGTTTAAAAACTGAAGCAAAAATAACTAAAAGTTTTGCAGAATCTGATCTCCCTGAATGTCCTGGAGATAAGCGGCGCCGTACGTAATGTGAGATAGAGGAAACTGGGTGATCGAGGTCCCATATGTTTTGGATGCACAGAGGAAGATACCCCATGAGTCCTGCAATGGTCATAGGGCCCCACATAAGCACTTGCTGCACCTTTTCTGTTCACCAGTAACCGGAAGTTCTTAGATGGTAGCGATCAAATATAAAGAGGAAACTGCCTCGGAGAATGATGGTACCCAATCTTTACATCTCACAAAATAATAAAAAATAGCAAAGACCGTCATATCTCCTATCTCATCGAGGTAAAAGTCATTCTGCAGATACGGATCGTGGTTTCATGTCCTTAAGAATCGACGACCAAAATAAGACGAGCGATGATACAAATCACACACTAAACAAAGAGCTCGAAAAATTCCACAACGCAGTGAGCTGAACAACTACAAAAGATCACGTCAAGTGACGCCACGTCACACACAAACCGTAGGTTGGTAAAGTCTCCAGCTCCAACCAACGGCATCATAGCCTGATCCTGCATTTTGCCGTTCAGCCGACCACTATTCCTGACCTATCTGGTTAGTAATGGAAGAACACTGCAAGATCAGACTACGGAGGGTTTGTAGTCTGTTACCACGGAGACAAAAAAATGTTTAAGCTTTTCAGTTTGCAAAGTTGCATCCTTTTTCAAAGTCGACCTTACTGCTGCAATTGAATCTCTAGAAGTTCCTAAGGGTCCAACAAGAGGGCTCGAAAATTATTTCAACCCCCAGACGGGACCATTTCAACTAATACTTCAGGAAGGATAGTCACATGACCCCAATGAACTCAGCTGAATGTTTACGTGGGCTCACAAAGGGGCATGGTATACCGGGAAAGTTATTTTACACCTCTTATTGGTACGATTGGACAACCCCTTTTTGAATGAAGTTAAAAAAATAAAAATAACAGCGCTGGGTCTCTTGGGGCTCACTTGACATTAGTATGCCACATGAGCCCTGCAGCCAATCAGTGGCCACTATCGGGCTAATGCGCTCTCACTTTCCTAGAACGAATATCGGACACTTGACTGGCTGCAGGGCTCACATGACATAAAGTCACAGGAGGCCAGGGAGACTCGGCGCCAGAGCAGAAGGTGAGTAGCTGTTATTTTTATTTTACAAGGCGGACTACTTCATTTAAAAAGGGGTTGGCCAGGTAGTGGACAACCCCATTGTTTAAGAAGGTTGATTGAGCCCCTAGTTCAGCATTTTGAGCTTCTATAACCTAGTGACCAGTTCCAATCCAGCTGTATAGTCAAAAACAGCAACACGCAAACTGAAAATTCTTGATTCTTAACAAATACACACCTCGAAAATTCATCGACTCCGACCTCTTCTGAGCTCTCACTGCTAGAAGTATAAATGTCTTCCTCACCCTCCTGATCGCTGGGTTGTTGACTCGCCTGGTTAAGTAACTTACAGTCCATCCATATGTCCCAAAACAGGTCCTCGACGTTCCGAATCTTCTCGGACTTTAAGGTATGTTTTTGGACATTCTTCACGACAAAGCGTGGGTTTACCCTTACCGGTGCTGTGCTGGATTTCCTTCTACTGCCTACATTTTTCTTGCCTACTTGGACAGATACCCTTCGTTGTGCCAAGAGTCCAAGAGATGGTGTGTCGACCCGCCACCACAATTGTGGATTACCAGGGCAATGGGGTACTCAGAGCCGAGCCCGTAGAAGTCTATGGGATTTGTGTCACAGGTAGCTGTGGCTCGGTCTGTGGCCCGGGCGGTCTGGCGTATGTTGTTGGGGGATATATTTACAGGGGATAACTATATACAGTTCGTGACGCCACCTGTAGTATTCTGGTAATGGGTACCAGCGCTGCTGTAGATCTCTGAGGGGATGGTGAGGCAGCTAGATGTCAGGTCCCCTACAGGTGGGACTCTTCCCTCAAAGTCTGTTAAGATGGTGAAGTCGGGTGCCGGTAAATAACACAGTCTCACACAGTCAATGTCTTTCCATACCTTTACTTGCTGAATGTCAAGGCAGGTCCCGGGGAGGCTGATCCAAAGGGAGTGTATTTTGAGACGGCAGCTGGACAAGTTAGGGGCCTCCTTTAACTCCAATGAACGAGTACAACCAGCCTGAAGCGTAGTTCCCTCTATGATTCCAGCTAATCTTAGCTGTAACTGCCCAGTCAGCTTAGTGTTAGGGGTCCTCCTTTGAAGGAGCTGAATACTTATGTTTGTCCTGCAGAACGCCAAAGTCTTCACTCCCCTGACCCCAGCTACGTACCGACTATAAGGGGCTTGTCTGCCGCGACCTAGGGTCCGGTAGATTCCTGGTTTTCCTGCCTCTGTGCCTGAAACAACAGCGACTCTTCGGTCCCCAGTGACCGGTAAACAGGGTGCTGGACTTATGCAATCCTGTAGCACCAATTCTATAATCCACTTGCCTTTCGCCTTGTCCACGCTGGTAACATAAACATTCTCACTAGCCAGGGGTCGAGCAGTCACTTCCAAACTTTCTCCTTCCAATGAAGCCAGCCACAGATGCTCAGTTGTCACAGGCAGGAGCACGTCTCTGTACCTGATACTGTCCTTAGACAGGAACGCTGAAGTCTTTCTGTGCTGATACTCCTTCCTTTCCTCAATGTGTGCTGAGAGATAATCCAGCTCTGACCAGACTAAGGTATATTTCAAAACCTATACCGGACTCCACTATTTGAACTGGTTATGAAGCAGGCTAGACTCCTTTCTTCCTCCGTGTTCTCACAGAAGTCTAAGCTCTCCTCCACACGTCTTCTCTGTCCAGAGACAGGAACTAGACTCTTTTTCAAATCACCCTACACCCACTACTTTGACCACTCCCTAGAGTATACTTCACTACCCCAAGGGTGTGTCCAGTGTGTGTAGAATGAATGCATATTGAGCATTAAGCCGCCGTCTCGCCATACACTCCCCAGGGTACTGCGTGTGCCTAACACCAGGGCTACACATTCCCCCATGGTAAACGACAGCACTCCCGGGCTGTGAAATACAAAAGACAGAAAAATTTTGTTTATGCAATAACATTGGAACAATAACATCTTCCCATCCGGGAGGTAAGAATACTTCGAACGTTACAAACTTTAATACAGAAATACAAATAGTATCAAATGTCATTCAATAAATAAATTTACAAGATACTTGTGAAGGACCCGCACCAAACCTTCAACGTGGGTCCTGGGTGGGCTGCAGGACATCCAAGTGCAGACCTCACTCAGTGCCACACCACACGGGTTTTGTTTTTCAGAGGTAGATATAGATGGTTTTTGTAAAACCAAGATAGGGCGCCGGAGCGCAACTATGTACAAGAAAGTTTTTAGGCTGTCTCAGTCCTCAACCTACGAGTCCATTGTAAACCAAAGGCATATATCAAATCACATTATGATAAAGTGCAATAACTTTTTATGGTTCTATTCACCATTTACCCAGCCGGGCATTCTATAATTAGGAATATATATATGTACATTATATATAAACTTGTGCAAAAACTTTATAAACATTTTTCAAACTTTGACTGATGGTAGATCCTTTATGGACCTTACCAATTCTTTTTATATATTTATTCATCAAATAGTACGCTTTCCACCCCGGGGGCTGGAACAACGCAATGGGCCCTTGATCCCAGGACCAGCAAATCATGTGCTGCGATCAGGGTCTGGGTTGCGACAGTTCTGGTGCGAACCTCCAGGGGCGCAACGGTTACACTTTCTTCGCATGACACCGATTGCGTCTCCATTACAGTCAATGATATAGACCGCGTCAGGGTTTGCGATTTAGACTGGGTCGCATTTGGCGATATGGAAGTAGCTTTCACTTGCGATGAACTTTGGGTCGCATGTTGCGATGATTTTGACGGGGGCGATGCTGGGGCACGGCCGGATGCTGCTGAAGCTGAGTACGGGGACGCTGCGGTAATGGTGACGGTACCGGCGTCTAGGACGGGGTCGCGGACGATGGCGACGTTCAGGGCATACCACCCCTTCATTCCCCAATGCCGCGTATAGGTGACTATGTCGCCGTTTACTAAGTCCCTCCCGGGATGGCCTTGTTGCAGGTGAGATTCCACGTCACGCCTGCTGACGAAGACCGCTGGGTAGAGGCCCGGTTCACGAATAAAGCCCCAGCCCTTCCGGAGCTGGAACTCAGTCACACACCCCTGCCGCCGCGGTTCCCGTAAGGTACCTTTGTCGCGACGGACAGTCTCCTTATCAGCAATCAGCTCAGCATACTGTCGCTGGCGGTTCTTCTTGATTTCCCGCGCTTCCTCCTGCTGGCGCCTCTTTGTCTCCTCACGACTCCGCCATTCTTGCTCCCACTGGGCGGTGTAGGCGACGTCATCCAGGCGCGCCATTTCGTCCCAGTCCACATCTGGTAGTGACGGACAGGACCCCTCCGGTGTCCCTGCCGGGGACCGATAATCTGCTGCGGCCTCTTGGCCGGCGGGGCGTTCCGGGATCGGCTGTACCTCCTCAACCTCCTCCGCATCCACCGCTTCACCAGTGGGATCGGGAACGGTACTTTCGGGGGCAGCCTCCGGTTGCTCCTTCGCCTTGGGCAGCAGACTTTTCGGTACTTTGAATCGTGGGGGTTCGTTGAGGGGAGGAGACGCCGTGTTCGTCATCCGCCATTTCTGCAGGTTACAGCGGCGTCTCTCAATCTCCTCCAGTCCAGGTTGGAACAACTGCTTTAGTCGTGAGTTCTCCTCCTGGACCTCTAACAACGCCTGTTGCAGGTGCAGGATCGCATAGGCCTCGGATGCCGATGGCAGCTTGGCGGGGGCACGGGGTCTGCTTTCCTCCGCTGCTCCGCTCGGCTCCACACGTCCGGCCTCCATCATGTTCCAGAACAATCTCCTTTCTTTTGGAGACATCCGGTCTCTTCCGTGGAGGTGGGGTTTGCGTCGCCTCCTCCTCGCAGAGAAGGTGAAGAGGAGGCGGACCTCCTTCGCTGTAGGGCAGGACCGCATGTTGTAATAGCACTTTGAGAGGACAGGCATTTTCTTCGCGCCACAGGGGGGTAGACGCCCACGAAGGCACGCCCACCTTCTTCTCCAGCGCCTGAGGGCGCGAATATGGCGACAAAAATGGCGATTTTGGCGCCAAAAGTGCAAACAGTCCTTTTTCCAAAAACAAGTCCTTAGGCACGCAGGGCTCGCAATTTCGCGAGTTTGGTATCCTGTTCGTGACGCCAAGTTAGTTGTGTCGACCCGCCACCACAATTGTGGATTACCAGGGCAATGGGGTACTCAGAGCCGAGCCCGTAGAAGTCTATGGGATTTGTGTCACAGGTAGCTGTGGCTCGGTCTGTGGCCCGGGCGGTCTGGCGTATGTTGTTGGGGGATATATTTACAGGGGATAACTATATACAGTTCGTGACGCCACCTGTAGTATTCTGGTAATGGGTACCAGCGCTGCTGTAGATCTCTGAGGGGATGGTGAGGCAGCTAGATGTCAGGTCCCCTACAGGTGGGACTCTTCCCTCAAAGTCTGTTAAGATGGTGAAGTCGGGTGCCGGTAAATAACACAGTCTCACACAGTCAATGTCTTTCCATACCTTTACTTGCTGAATGTCAAGGCAGGTCCCGGGGAGGCTGATCCAAAGGGAGTGTATTTTGAGACGGCAGCTGGACAAGTTAGGGGCCTCCTTTAACTCCAATGAACGAGTACAACCAGCCTGAAGCGTAGTTCCCTCTATGATTCCAGCTAATCTTAGCTGTAACTGCCCAGTCAGCTTAGTGTTAGGGGTCCTCCTTTGAAGGAGCTGAATACTTATGTTTGTCCTGCAGAACGCCAAAGTCTTCACTCCCCCTGACCCCAGCTACGTACCGACTATAAGGGGCTTGTCTGCCGCGACCTAGGGTCCGGTAGATTCCTGGTTTTCCTGCCTCTGTGCCTGAAACAACAGCGACTCTTCGGTCCCCAGTGACCGGTAAACAGGGTGCTGGACTTATGCAATCCTGTAGCACCAATTCTATAATCCACTTGCCTTTCGCCTTGTCCACGCTGGTAACATAAACATTCTCACTAGCCAGGGGTCGAGCAGTCACTTCCAAACTTTCTCCTTCCAATGAAGCCAGCCACAGATGCTCAGTTGTCACAGGCAGGAGCACGTCTCTGTACCTGATACTGTCCTTAGACAGGAACGCTGAAGTCTTTCTGTGCTGATACTCCTTCCTTTCCTCAATGTGTGCTGAGAGATAATCCAGCTCTGACCAGACTAAGGTATATTTCAAAACCTATACCGGACTCCACTATTTGAACTGGTTATGAAGCAGGCTAGACTCCTTTCTTCCTCCGTGTTCTCACAGAAGTCTAAGCTCTCCTCCACACGTCTTCTCTGTCCAGAGACAGGAACTAGACTCTTTTTCAAATCACCCTACACCCACTACTTTGACCACTCCCTAGAGTATACTTCACTACCCCAAGGGTGTGTCCAGTGTGTGTAGAATGAATGCATATTGAGCATTAAGCCGCCGTCTCGCCATACACTCCCCAGGGTACTGCGTGTGCCTAACACCAGGGCTACACAATGGTCCACCAGCTCCCGACTTACGTCTGACTTTCGAAGCCGTGAGAATCGTTCTCCTATCGGATTCAGTCGGAGGGGACTTGCTAAAATGTCGATTGAAAAAGTTCTCCATGGTGTATACGAGCTCGGTGCTTCTCCTCTAGCCAGGACGCCAACTCAGAGATCATCTGTGAAGCCCCCTTGTGGTCTGTAGGACAAGCATGGTCTCTCGAGGTTGTCCTTCAAGGTCCTCGTAGAGTTTTTGAACTCTTGAGTCAATTTATTTCACCTTGGCCGTACATTTTTGCTTTACAATCTCTCCTCTATGTAGGTTGCACAAAACTTAAACTGTATCCTTGACTAAGCAGCTCCCGATGAAAAAATAAGAAAAAAAAACAAGTATCAAGAGTATAAAAACATAGATTAAACAGGCCTCGCACTCTCAGGGTCCGCAGGTGGCATTGGGGGAAGGGTGGGCGATAAGACGGCAGCCTTGTAAATGAAAAATGTAATTACGGAGAGTTACACTTTCAGCTCAGAGGCAATACATAAAAATCCTCAGCTGACCTGTGTTTACATTGGAAGGAGTAACATGAGCTCCTTTTTTAGAGACTTTCTCGGGATTTTAACGCTCGGAATTCCAAATTAGAACCCTGACGAAGAACCTGCTTATAACACTACACTTTATTGGCACCCAGTAACCATATCCTAGACAAAAAAGTGCTCGTTTCCAGACCCCAATCTTCTAACACAACAGTTACTCAACAGAAAAAAATAAATAAATAAAAAGTACAAAGCAAAACATTCAAACCTCCTAAAGCTTTGACTCAAACCATGAAGCGCCATAATAAAAACACTCGCAATATAATTATACACACCACATCGAAATCCTAAATCAAAAAATAAAATTATTTTTAAAAAATTCCGATAATTTCCTATATTATTAAAAAAAAATCATAAAACTATATTAATATTTTTAAACAGGAATTAAAATATGACGTAAATGTGCAAAATAAAAGATGAATATTTCCAAATTTCTAGAAATCTCTTTTACTTCACTTATAAAAATGAAAAAAAATAGAAAAATACAAAAATATATATATTAAATAAAAAAAGCAATGAAATTAAAAGGAAAAATACTGTATCCCAAACTAAAATCTGAAAAAAAAAAAATAAAAAAATAATAAAAAAAAAAAATAAAAATAGAACAATCGGCCTGTGATTTGTTATCCAGTAGGCGTAATCTGAAGTGGGTCCTGGAGGTATCAGAGGTCACGTCCCGGAAAATCCATGCCTGTCAGCTGGTGCTAAAATCCGTCAGCCCCACGGTGGAGATGGTGACATTTTGGTTCGGCTATTATGGATGGCCCCGTAATAATCCCAAGGCTGATGTACGACCTCCGCTACTTTTTCATCTTTAAGACTTTTCTAAGGATCGGTGAATTTTTAGCAGAAGGAAGACGTCAGGGTCTGGATGTATTTTGGAAAAGAGAGGAGGATGGGGGGTGTAATCAGGCAGCCGGATGTAATTCAGGAATGCCGAGTCCGGTGGGGATTGTACTTCCACATGGAAAGTGCATGGGAATATTGAGCCTCCGGTGGGGTTAATATGGCGGGCGTCCTACACACAGAGTCTTCTGTCTCTTTTCACAACTTTTCTCAGGCTTTCTCTTCTTACACTTTCTCACTACTTCCTCTAGCTTGTCTTTTTTGGAGTTTCTCGTTTTTATGGGTTTGACTTCCTGCTTAGAAAGCAACATGATGACTATCAGATGAGGCATAGACCTCGCTGTGCCTTTAACAGGGGAGGGGTACTCAACTTTCCCTCAACGTCTAACTGGCAGATCGTTGTCAAATCCTTAAATATCCTGGTGCGGTCACTTGTAGGTACGCTGCCCCAAAATCTCACCCCTAGCTGTTAAGTTTGGAGGGGCTTGGTTTAGGGGCTACATTATTTTTGAGAACGGACATGGTCTGGGGTCTGCAGAAATGAAGAGTCTGGTCTGGGTTCTGTAAAATGGGAGTAATATCGGTGGTCATGTAAGATATCTAAGGTGGTTCTTGAAGGGGGTCTGGGAACTGAATTTCTTTAAATGGGTATGGTCTGGGGTCTGTAGAAATTAGGAGTTTGGTCTGGAGTATGGAAAAATAGGGATGCTAAAGGAGGTGAGGGGTTTAAGTGAAAGAGATTCAAAGTGGTTCTTAATAAAGGGGGCCTGGTCTGGGATCTGCATTTTTTTAGGGAGTATGGTCTGGGTCTCTAGAAAACGGAAGTGTGTGTAAAATGGTGGTGTTATTGGTGGTCTGTAAAAAGGGAGTCCGATATAGGGTTTAAGTGATCAAGTTCCAAAGTGTTTCTTAAATGGGGCCTGGTCTGGGGTCTGTAGAAAAAAGGAATCTGGTCTGGGGTGTGTAAAAATGGGGGTGTGGTCTGTATAAAGGGGAGGGGTTTAAACAAGAGAGATCCAAGGTGGTTCTTAAAGGGGGCCTGGTCTGGGTTCTGTATTTCTTTAAAGGGATCTGGTCTGGGGTCTGTAGAAATGAGAAGTTTGGTCTGGGGTGCGCAAATTGAGGGTGCTATTGGTGGTCTGTATAAAGGAGGTAAGGGGTTTAAGTGAAAGAGATCCAATGTGTTTTTTAATAAAAGGGGTCTGGTCTGGGATCTGCATTTTTTTAGGGAGTATGTTCTGGGGTCTCTAGAAACGTGAAGTTTGGTCCAGTGTGTAAAATGTTGGTGCTATTGGTGGTCTGTAAAAAGGGGTGAAAATAGGGTACAAGTGATAGAGGTCCAGGTATGGTCTGGGGTCTTTAGAAACGAGGAGTCTGGTCTGGGGTGTATAAAAATGGGGGAGCTATTGGTGGTCTGTATAAAGGGGTGGTTTAAACTAGAGAAATCCAAGGTGGTTCTTAAAGGGGACTGGTCTGGGGTCTGTAAAAATAAGGAGTTTGTTTTGGGGTGTGTAAAAATGGGGGTGCTATTGGTGGTCTGTAAAAAGAAAGGTCGGGAAAGGGGGTTTAAGTAAAAGATTTAAAGTGGTTCTTAAAGGGGGCCTGGTCTGGGATCTGCATTTTTTAGGGGGGTCTGGTCCGAGATCTGCATTTTTTTGAAGGACTATGGTCTGGGGTCTGTAAATGAAACAGCACAGAGTGTTAGAATAATCCTGCAGTCGCTGACGCATTTTGAGCCTCAATGGTTTCTTTTTGACAACCCTTGGTCGTGGTGTGAAGAGTTAACTCCTTTCCAGCTCTCATCACATCAGAGAGATCCATGATGCAATTTATCTTGGCCTTGTTGTGCAGTCAGACGCTGGCCCCTGTAGTGGAGATTGTACGTTTCTCATTTCCAGCAGCTGCTTGCAGCCGCGTCTCTGATGGATTCTGTCATCACAATCCACTTCACAAAACACCACTACTTAGGTCTGGTTTATGTCCGACTGGTGGTCTCCAATAGTTGCATATAATTTACGTAGAGTCCGATAATCTGGATTAATTCTGGATTGTTTGCGCACGCCTTACAATCAGGGTTTCTGAACCACTGGATGAAGGATTAGTGGAGTTCAACAGTATTATTCATATTGTTCCAGAATGTATGGGAGACTCACAGAAAAACAGGAGATCTAAGGACTCCCAAAAGAAAAGGGGCCTGTTACGGAGAGGAGTGAAGAGGTGAGCGCCTCATCTGGGGTCTGTAGAGAGGAGTCTGGTCTAGGGTCTGTAGAAAAGAATGGTCTGGTTTGGGGTCTGTAGAAAGGAGGAGTTTGGTCTGGGGTCTGTAGAAAGAACTATTCTGGTCTTGGATCTGTATAAAGGAAAGGTCTGTAGAAAAGAAGGGCCTGGTCTCTTATCTGTAGAAAGGAAGGGTCTACTTTGGGGTCTATGGAAAGGAAGGGTCTGGTTTGAGGTCTGTAGAGAGGAAGGGTCTGGTCTGGGATCCGTGGAAAGGAAGGTCTGGTCTGGGATCTGTAAAAATAAGGAGTTTATCTGGGGTCTGTAGAAAGGAGTCTGGTCTGGGTCTGTACAAAAGAGGGGTCTTGTCTGTGGTCTGTAGAAAGGAAGGGTCTGTCCTGAGGTCTCTAAAAGGAAAGGTCTGGTCTGGGGTCTGTAGAAAGGAGGAGTTTGGTCTGGGGTCTGTAGACAAAAATATTCTTATCTGGGGTCTGTATAAAGGAGGGGTCTGTTGAAAGCAAGGGTCTGGTCTGGTGTCTGTAAGAAGGTTCTGATATGGTGTCTCTAGAAAGGACGGGTCTACTTTGGGTTCTGTAGAAATTAATGGTCTGGTCTGCGGTTTGTAAAAAGGAAGAGTCTTGTGTGGGATTTGTAGAAAAAAAGAGTATTGTCTGGGGTCTGTATAAAGAAGGAATTTGGTCTGGGGTCTGTAGAAAGAAAGAGTCTGGTCTGGGGTTTGTATAAATGAGGGGTCTGGTCTGGGGTCTGTAGAAATAAGGTGTCTTGTCGGGGGTCTACATAAAGAGGGGTCTGGTCTGGGTTCTGTAAAAAAGAAAGGGTCTGGTGTGGGGTCTGCAGAAAAGAAGGGTCCAATTTGGGGTCTGTAGAAAGGAAGGGTCTGGTCTTGGTTCATTATAAAAAGGGGTCAAATTGGTAATATGTATAAAGGAGGTCTATATAAGGTGGGGTCTAATCTGGGGTTTGAAATCAAGAGATCTGGGGTGGTTATCAAAGTGGGCCAGGTTTGGGATCTGCATTTTTTTAAGGGTTATGGTCCGTGGGCTGCAGAAAGGAGGAGCCTTGCCTGGATCTTAAGTCTGTGATGCTAGTCACTACTTTCGGACAAGCCGTGAGGCTGGGTAGTCAAGCGGTCCGAGGTCAAAAGCTAGGAGGGTACATAAAAAAACAGAGGGGTATGACAAAGGCATAGTCAGGTAACAGTCTGAGGTCAGAATTCCAAGGAGGTAGCAGATCACAACAAAAGGGCTAGGCAAACAGATGGTCAAGGCAAATCCAAGGTCAAACACCAAAGATCAGAATACAAGACTAGCAGCACAGAGCAACACACACCACTTGAAAAAAGCTACAATTGGAAGAAATCTAACGCAGAGAGCTGGCTAAATAGCCAGGCAATTACTCTGAACAGGAGACACATGGAGGAAGCCCAGGCATGCCCTGGCCCTGATTGGAAGGGTAAACTGTCACTCAAGACACTGACAGTTCAGCAAGTCCCAGCATCCGATTTGACAGATGAGCTGTCAATTACCATACTGACAGCTCAGCACACCCCGTCCTAGTTTGCACTGCAAAACAGTCATTCACTGAGTCCAGACACACTGGTAGGCGCAACCGTGACAGCATCCCCCTCTTCTAGGGGCCACCGGACCCCTAGGATTCCCATGAAACCAAGATGAGAGATCCTAACCACACGGTCAGCCTTCACAAAATGAGCCGGAACCCAGGATCTCTCCTCAGGTTTGTATCCCCTCCAGTGAACGAGATATTGGAAAGAATCTCAGACCCTCCGAGAATCCATGATCTTCTGTACCTTGCAGTCCAAACCTCCATTGACAGAAACTGGATGAGGTGGAGAGGAGGCAGACAATACCGAAGGGATAAACTCCTTTAACAGGGATTTGTGGAACACATTTGTGATGTGAAGCAGTGGAGAAAGTCTTATTCTAAAGGCCACCGGATTATCTATCTCTAGAATTTCATACTGGCCAATAAATTTAAGAGCCAACTTCGCTGACGGTACTTTCAGCTTAATGTTTTTGGATGATAACCAAACCTAATCACCTACTTTGAAGATGGGACCTGCTGAAAGTTTTCTATCGGCCTTCCGTTTTTGGAAACGCTGAGCCACCCTAATATTTCTTTGAACCTCCTGCAAGTCATCCCCAAGTTTCTGTATGGCAACCTCTACTACAGGACACCCAGAACTCTTCCTAGAAAATTCACTGAAATGGGGATGAAAACCATAATTGCAAAAAAAAAGGCGACGTTCCAGTGGACTGATTGACACAACTGTTAAAGGCAAACTCAGCAAGAAGTAAAAATAAGGTCCAGTCCTGCTGAGCAGTCACAACTGTGACCTGATGAAAGAATGTCTCCATTCTTCAAAAGCTAATTTGACAGCGAGCAGCTCGTTATTGCCAACATCATAATGTTTCCCAGCAGGCGAAAATTTCCTGGCCACAAGCTGGTCAGAGTTTTGGTACCTTGAGACAAAACTTCTCCTACACCGAACTCCAAAGCATTCACCTCCATGATGAATGGTTCCAGGAGATCCGGTTGGATTAAAACTGGAGTAGACATCAAACACTCTTTCAATTTATTTATAGCATCCAGAGACCAAACCTTAAGTAGCGTCACCTTACGTGTGAGATCAGTAAGAGGTTTAACCATCTGCAAAAAAACCCTAATAAACTTCTACATTCTGTAGTAATTGGCAAATCCTAAAAAACGTTGCAATGCTTTAAGGTCACGAGGTTGAACTCAATCAATTATGGCCTGCACCTTCACGGGATCCATCTGAAACCCTTCAGCAGATACAATGAACCAATATTTCTTGAACAGAAAAAGTACGTTTCTCCAATTTAGCAAACAAAAAATTCTCTCTGAGCTTTTGTAAAACAAAACTAACATGCTCTTAGTGAAAATCCAGATCGGGCAAAAAAATTAGGATGTCATCCAGGTACACCACAATAAACCTTCCCAATAATATCAGAAAATATATCATTCATAACATTTTGAAAGACTGCTAGTGCATTGGTTAACCCAAAAGACATGACCAGGTTCTCAAATAAACCTTCCGAAGTCTAAAACGCTGTCTTCCACTCATCACCCTCCCGGATGTGTATCAAATTATAAGCCCCTCTAAGATCAAGTTTAGAAAACCATTTAGCCCCTGTAAACTGATTATATAGGTCAGGGATGAGTGGAAGTGTGTAAGTATTCTTAACTGTAATTAAGAAAGGACAGAGGCCGCCATCTTTCTTTTCGCCAAAGAAAAACCCAATAGCTACAGGCGAGGAGGACAGATGGATATGACCCTTCCGTAAACTTTTGCTTACATATTCTTTCATGATGGTACGTTCAGGACCCAATAAATTATACAGGCGACCTTTAGGCAGTTTGACAATGGGGACAAGATTGATAGCACAATCATAAGGACGATTGGGAGATAATGTCTTCGCCTCTTTTTCTGAGAAAATATCTCTGAAGTCTTTCAAGTACCCCAGCAGACCCACCAGTCTAGTGGAGCAAATTTGTGCAGAACTTAGACATCTCTTATGAAAATTGGGGCTCCACTTCATAATATCCTTCCGACCCCAATACATAACAGGATTGTGAATAAGCAGCCATGGACACCCCAACACTAACCCTGCAGGCAAATTATCCAAAACAAAGCAGGAGATGGACTCAGAATTAAGTGTTCCCGATTCCCACACCATTATTAGCTGGACAAAGTTCTGGAGTAACAGTGTCCTGTCAATGGCAACAATTTGAATGGTTCTTTGCAAGCTAACCGTCCCTAATCCTAATCTCAGAAACAGTCCTGGATCGATGAAGTTGGCTGTAGACCCACTATCAATCAAGGCTACTGCTGATAATGACTGGCTTTGGAAATGTAGTTCCACATTCAGCAGTACTTTAATCGGAGTAAAAAGGTACCTAGAAGTCTGTGTGACCTCCTTGACAATCACCCAGACTTAAGCATTTCCCGATGACTTGTTTGCTTGAGGGCGTAACAAGCAGTCCTTGAGAAGATATCCAGAGCGACCAAAACAGAGGCAGAGTCCGAGATCACGCCGGAGTCTCCTCTCAACGGTCTCGCAGCTCCAATTTCCATTAGTTCCACCTCAGGTATGTGGACAGATTCGGGTGGAATGACCAAACCCATGTGTTGTTCATCATATCTCTCCCAAATTCTGCGAGCCAACCGAATATCCTGTGTCATGGCCTCCCCCCATGAAACAGGGTGGATGGAGTATGTAGAGGCAGAGCATCTTAAGTGTATCCGAAAGATCTTGTCGAAACTGGCACCTGAAAGCTGCATCATTCCACAGAACTCAGTACTATTAGACCTCAGCGGTGCGGCCACCTTGTCAGGTGCATGTTCTTTGCCTCCATGTCCTGGATTATGGCAAGTTCGTCGTAGATTAACCCTAAAGTGTCAAAAAAGCCTCAAAAGATGACCGTTCTGTTCTGGAGCTTGGGGGGGACAAAGAAAATGTCCAAATCTTAGGACCCCCTCGCAATAGGAACTCATTCCCTGATGACTAAGGTCGCAAGATAAAAAATAGCCTACAGCTCTCCCTGAACACCCTAAACTGGTGTTTTCTCCCCTGAAAATTTATCAGGTACAGGCCAATACTGGTTCAGGAGAAACCAACTGCACATCAGAGGATACTGACGTCACAGCCACTGCCGGCAGTGGAGAGCTATAGGAAGTTATCATCCAACTAATTATCAGGGGATACTACAACAGAGTGGGCTCAGATAATTGCAGTGTCAGGTGACACGTACATGTGCAGTAGTTAGTACGGCTTCACCATCCTATTAGCAGTTTTGGCTTTGTTTGCTCTGTTGCTGAAAGGGATAAACTGCTTAGTGGGAAGTTCTCTGTATTATTGTATCAGCTGTTCTGAGTTTGTTACTTCCCGTAGGTTTAAGAACCCTTCTCTGTGCTTCACTCCTTGCCAGTGATAGCTAACCACTACCTGGTTTGGAGTTGAAGGAGAGAACTGAGTTTGGAGCAGGAAGCTGAAAGTTGTTTTCAGGAGATTGCTGTGTGGATCTGGTTTGTGTGTGTTTCTCCTTATCCTATTCCCATTTGGAGTTCCCCACTCGGTCGCTTGAGAGTGTATTTGTATGATAGTAGCTTTCTTTTATCCCTGTCTGTGTGGTTTGTGTTATTTCATACACTTCTGCCCCAAACATCCCTGGGTGAGGAGGAAACAGATAAGTGTTCATATAGCATAGCAAGGTACGAGACCCTGGCATTCCCACCATCAGGGGTAATCTGGTGAACAGGGATAGTCTAAGGTTCCCTTAGCTTGAGAGGCAGGGAAGGAGCCATTTGTCTCTTGAAATCCAACTGCTATAATGTGACACTCACCATGCAGCTGATTCTGCGATGATTCAAGACTCTGATATTGTAGCCAGATACTGAATCATCTGCGTCAGATTTGCCACCTGATCACAGAGTGTGTGAACAAGATCCATACTGGCAAAAAAATACAAATGTATAGGCCAGTTGTAATAGGACGCTAGTCTATACTCACGGACAAGCTGCGAGACTGGGTAGTCAAGGGTCTGGAGATCAAAAGCCAGGAGGGTACATCATAGACAGAGAAGTGAGACAAAGTCATAATCAGGTAACAGTCTGAAGTCAGAATTCAAAGAAGGTAGTGTATCACAACAAAAGGGCAAGGCAAACGGATGGTCAAGGCAAATCCAAGGTTGAGCAGCAAAGATCAGAAACGCACACCACTTGAGCAAAGCTACAATTGGCAGAAATCTAAGGCAGAGAGCCAGCTGCATAACCAGGTAATTATTCTGAACAGGAGACACATGGGTGAAACCCCGACACACCCTGGTACTGATTGGACGGGTACACTGTCACTCAAGACACTGACAGTTCAGCATTCCCCAGCTTCCGGTTGGACAGCTGAGCTGTAAATCACCATACCGACAGCTCAGCCCTAGATTAGACTGCAGAACAGTCATTCACTGAGTCCAGACACATTGAAAGGTGTAAACGTGACAAGTGTCTAATATGGAATCAGTAGACATGGAGGGTCCAATCAGTGGTCTGTATAAAGGGGAAGCTTTTTTCTGGATCTGCAATGTTTAGGGATTGTGGACTTGGTTCTGTAGAAAGCAGAGACTGGTCTGGGGGCTGAAGACAGAAGTGAGTCAGCAATTTGTAGGCGAAGGTTCATAAAGCAATTAGTCTCTTACTGGATGCAGCCAATAATGTTTTCCATGCAGAATTGAGCTCAGAGCAGTTGTCGCCTCGCTTTCCTCCCTCCTCTTGTCAGAACATAGAGAACACCCTGCCAACAGGGGGAGAAAGTGAGTACAGGAGAAAGCATCACAAGTTCAGAGACCATAAAAGCATGATGGGAGAGAAATTTCTAAATTTTTGTTTTTAAAGTTCTTTGAGTTTTGAATGGAGTCGCCCTTTAAGCCCAAGTGAACAGCAATGAGTCACTGTCCGGAGACGCGAGGACGGCGATCACTTATCGCCACAAAAAGGGAAGGAAATGCTTTATCACGTTTTTTAAGGAAATCGATCGTTTGGGTAAATAATATTTTTTTCATGAAAATAAGTCATTTTTTTCTATCCACATTGCTGTATCATCAGTATATGATTTATTATCCCGCTTTCCCAGCATCCTTAAAGGGCTATATCGTTTCAATAAACTTTATCTACATCAACAGTAGAAACGAATATAAGAAACTTTGCAATATATCTTATCAGAGAAATCTGAAAAAAAAAAAAAAAAAACAGCTCATATCCTTCTTGATGGACTGCCAGTACACTGAGGGACCAGATTACAGCTGTCTACTGAAGTCTATGAAAAGGGGAGCAGAATGACATGAAAGCAGTGTTCTACCTGCTTTCTAGTAAGTGTTTATCTTACCCGGGTGCTGAATTCACAGCTACACTGCTCAGTACTCCTGTTTAACGTCCTCCTGCTTCTGAACACGTTATACATAGAGACAGAAGAGCAGGAAGTGTATGGGAGACATCATAGACAAGTGAAAACTAGAGAAAACTGGTAAAAATTGCAGGATGCAAGTCATATAGTGGCCAGAAACAGTGTTAATCCTCATGTACAGTCAGACAGACTTCCTCCCTTAATGCCTCCCTTTAATAGAGGCCAGAGATCTAGTTTTCCTTATACAGAGTGCCAACTCTCCTGCACAGACATACAGTTATATGATAAAATTCTATCTTCCTGCAGCCACCACTAGAGGGAGCTGACTGCATACAACTCCAGAGCTCCCTCTCGTGGTGACTGTCGGAAGACTCTTATCATGTAACTCTATGTGTGCAGAGGATCTGGAGCTCTGTATCAGTGATGATGGATCTAAAAAAGTTTATGGAAGCTGAATAGAAAATGGATCTGGCTACCCCCCACCCCTTCCCTAGCTGCAGATATAGCTATCAACAGCACAAAAAAAAAGGATGAAAGTTCTTATATTTCCTATTGATTTCTTCCTATTTAGTGGAAGTAATCTTTTACCGTAACACATTGTGCACGGCTCAGAATAAACAGGGATGGGATTTCTTAATTATGGTGCGGCTGAGTGATTTACCGCCAGCTAATCCGGTATGTTTCTGCCCCGTTTTCAGTACAGGCGCCTCTTATCCCACACACTATGTGAGTAATTAGGTATTCCGCTTTAAGTGTCAGTCTCAGAGATTAAATAATACAACAATGCGGAGACTCCTAATGACACATTTCTACGCCGCTCGCACCTATTACTGCTAATGCGGGTATAATATAACATTTCTCACCATCTCATAGTGAAAATAGGGTCTTTACCAGCCGTAGAGAGATGCTGGGTGGAGGGGGGGGTGATGATTTCTAACAAGTGACTTTGTATTTTCACATAAAGCAAAACTCCTTTAATCTGGTGTCAGAGGGACAAGGTAGGTGCTGGGTTTTCACATATTTAGTCTTTTTTTTAAGATGTAGATTCCGCCTTCCCTGAATCCCTCCGAGCTCCTTCTGCGCAAGGAATCCATGTGATCTCACAAAAGCAGTGTGCTCCTGTCTCTGGGAACTGCACAGGTCTGCCTCTTCAGGAGGACAGTCCTGGATTTGACGAGTTTTCCCAGAAGGTCGGCAGCAATGTCCCGCTTTAAAATATATCTGCATCTTTAGGATGCAGAAACACGTGAATATGATGGTGGTGCGGGGAGTCGTCAGCTCTCTGCTCCACCGTCCGTCTGTTCTGCACAAGGAATCCCTGTGATCTCACAAAAGAAGTGAGCTCCTGTCTCTGGGAACTGCACAGGTCTGCCTCTTCAGGAGGACAGTCCTGGATTTGGCTAGTTTTCCCAGAAGGTCGGCAGCAATGTCCTGCTTTAAAATATATCTGCATCTTTAGGATGCAGAAACACGTGAATATGATGGTGGTGCGGGGAGTCGTCAGCTCTCTGCTCCACCGTCCGTCTGTTCTGCACAAGGAATCCCTGTGATCTCACAAAAGCAGTGTGCTCCTCTCTGGGAACGGCACAGGTCTGCCTCTTCAGGAGGACAGTCCTGGATTTGACGAGTTTTCCCAGAAGGTCGGCAGCAATGTCCCGCTTTAAAATATATCTGCATCTTTAGGATGCAGAAACACATGAATATGATGGTGGTGCAGGGAGTCGTCAGCTCTCTGCTCCACCGTCCGTCTGTTCTGCGCAAGGAATCCCTGTGATCTCACAAAAGCAGTGAGCTCCTGTCTCTGGGAACGGCACAGGTCTGCCTCTCCAGGAGGACAGTCCTGGATTTGACGAGTTTTCCCAGAAGGTCGGCAGCAATGTCCCGCTTTAAAATATATCTGCATCTTTAGGATGCAGAAACACATGAATATGATGGTGGTGCAGGGAGTCGTCAGCTCTCTGCTCCACCGTCCGTCTGTTCTGCGCAAGGAATCCCTGTGATCTCACAAAAGCAGTGAGCTCCTGTCTCTGGGAACTGCACAGGTCTGCCTCTTCAGGAGGACAGTCCTGGATTTGACGAGTTTTCCCAGAAGGTCGGCAGCAATGTCCCGCTTTAAAATATATCTGCATCTTTAGGATGCAGAAACACATGAATATGATGGTGGTGCAGGGAGTCGTCAGCTCTCTGCTCCACCATTCGTCTGTTCTGCGCAAGGAATCCCTGTGATCTCACAAAAGCAGTGTGCTCCTGTCTCTGGGAACTGCACAGGTCTGCCTCTTCAGGAGGACAGTCCTGGATTTGACGAGTTTTCCCAGAAGGTCGGCAGCAATGTCCTGCTTTAAAATATATCTGCATCTTTAGGATGCATAAACACGTGAATATGATGGTGGTGCAGGGAGTCGTCAGCTCTCTGCTCCACCGTCCGTCTGTTCTGCGCAAGGAATCCCTGTGATCTCACAAAAGCAGTGTGCTCCTGTCTCTGGGAACGGCATAGGTCTGCCTCTCCAGGGTGACAGTCTTGGATAAATTCGAGTTGTCCCGGTTGGTCGGCAGCAATGTCCCGCTGTAAAATGTATCTGCGTCTTTAGGATGCAGCAACACGTGAATATGATGGTGGAGCGGGGAGTCGTCAGCTCTCTGCTCCACTGTTCGTCTGTGCCGTCTGAGGCTCGACAAAGGAAACATGATGACATCTCTGTACCTGGCCACACAGGGCAGACAGTATATGTACTACAATCACTGGGGGAACAGGGTTAGAGGAGTCAATTTTTTTTAATATAGCTGCCACGGAGGTGGAGCACAAGTGCGCCATACTGGGGGGGGGAGGGAAATCATATTATTGGGCATCATTGTGTATGGGGCAATGGGGGAAGTATAATATGTATGGGACACTGTTGGGGCATTATTATTTGGTTGATGCAGTAGGAGAAGCACTAGGGGCATCATACCATGTAGCGGGGCAGTGTGGGACCATCATACTTTGCAGCTATGGGGGCACTGGGGGCATCTTACTGTGTGTAGGGGTACAATGTGGGCATCAATGTTGGGGAAAAATAACATGTATGGGACATTCTGTGGGGGGCTGCAGTGAGGACATCATAATGTGTAGAAGGGACACTGTGGGACCATCATACTGTGTGTAAGAGGATCCTGGGGGCAACATATGGTGTGTAGGGCACATCAATGTGTGTGGGCACACTGGGGTAATAATAATGTGTATGCTGGCACTGTGGGGGCATTATTATGTGGGGGTGCTGTAAGGGAGGCACTGGAGGCATGATATTGTGTAGGAGGGGCACTGGAAGACCATCATAATATGTAGATAAGGGAGCAGTGGGGGCATCACAAAAAAAAACATACAGATGTTTTCCAAACATACATGTTTTCCAAAAAAAACATACAGATAGGGAATCTAGATGGTGAGCCCATTCGGGGACAGTGACGATAATGTGTGCAAACTGTAAAGCGCTGCAGAATATGTTAGCGCTATATAAAATTAAAGAATATTATTATTATCACAGCTGATCAATGTGTGAGATCGTGGGATAATCTTTCATCACTTTACCTTCAAAAATTGTAGAAAGTGGACACCCGTGTAAAATTGAGGCGTACAGACAATTTCTTTTCAGTTCTGTAGTCTCAAAAACCACCGGTAACAGGAAAATCACAAATTCCTGCAAATATTAGGAAGAAAAAAAACAATGACTTATAAATGGACGGTGGATGGATGAGACTGATCGTCTCGCTGGCTCACGCTCAAAGATAAATGATGCAGACTCCTCATTAAGAGCCCATTAATATTGTATGGAGAGAGGATGAGAATGAGTCAGTGCAAATAAACATGGGATACGATTACAATGAAGCAGCCGACAGACGTCTAACTTTCTCAAGTGTTTGTCTATCATGACATTTTGGCTGGATGAAACCTTCAAATGTCCCAGAAAGAAAGTCCAGGAAAAAAGGGGAGACCTCTGGGACACCAGGAAAATTTCCCGGGAGCAAGCGAAACTGGCGAAACTTCCTGGACATAAGTGATTCTGAAAGTATTCTTGTGTCCCGATTAGGGTTGCGCATAATGATTTCCGGTACCCTAGTCTAGAGGCCAAATTGCTAGTTTGTGGTATACGGCCCAGAGCCCTGTAATCCTTCTTCTACCTGACATTCCGGGTGCTTTGTCTGATTACTAGACCCTGTGTGACATGCGTGCGTTTCGCCGTAACAATGAGATTGAGGTTTGCCTACAAATGGAAAAAGGAGCCAAAGATGTCGGCAGGTAGAAGGAGGATCACAGAGGATCATAGGGACTGGATGCCATAAATTTACAGACTTTTCCTATCCAAGAGGTTTCGGCAGTTTTGCTTGGTCCTGAGAGACTAACAGACTTTTCCTATCCAAGAGGTTTCGGCAGTTTTGCTTGGTCCTGAGAGATTTACAGACTTTTCCTATCCAAGAGGTTTCGGCAGTATCTTTTGGCCCAGGGAGATTTACAGACTTTTCCTGTCCAGGAGGTTTCGGCAGTTTTGCTTGGTCCTGAGAGACTAACAGACTTTTCCTATCCAAGAGGTTTCGGCAGTTTTGCTTGGTCCTGAGAGATTTACAGACTTTTCCTATCCAAGAGGTTTGGCAGTATCTTTTGGCCCAGGGAGATTTACAGACTTTTCCTGTCCAGGAGGTTTCGGCAGTTTTGCTTGGTCCTGAGAGACTAACAGACTTTTCCTATCCAAGAGGTTTCGGCAGTTTTGCTTGGTCCTGAGAGATTTACAGACTTTTCCTATCCAAGAGGTTTCGGCAGTATCTTTTGGCCCAGGGAGATTTACAGACTTTTCCTGTCCAGAAGGTTTCGGCAGTTTTGCTTAGTCCAAAGATATTTACAGACTTTTCCTGTCCAAGAGGTTTCGGCAGTTTTGCTTGGTCCCAAGATAGTTACAGACTTTTCCTGTCCAGGAGGTTTCGGCAGTTTTGCTTGGTCCCAAGATAGTTACAGACTTTTCCTGTCCAAGAGGTTTCGGCAGTTTTGCTTGGTCCCAAGATAGTTACAGACTTTTCCTGTCCAGGAGGTTTCGGCAGTTTTGCTTAGTCCCAAGATAGTTACAGACTTTTCCTGTCCAGGATGTTTCGTCAGTTTTGCTTGGTCCCAAGATATTTACAGACTTTTTCTGTCCAAGAGGTTTCGGCAGTTTTGCTTAGTCCCAAGATAGTTACAGACTTTTCCTGTCCAGGAGGTTTCGTCAGTTTTGCTTGGTCCCAAGATATTTACAGACTTTACCTGTGCAGGAGGTTTCGGCAGTTTTGCTTAGTCCCAAGATATTTACAGACTTTTCCTGTCCAGGAGGTTTCGGCAGTTTTGCTTGGTCCCAAGATATTTACAGACTTTTCCTGTCCAGGAGGTTTCGGCAGTTTTGCTTAGTCCCAAAATATTTACAGACTTTTCCTGTAAGCGGCTTCGGCAGTTTTCATTTGGTCCAAGGAGATTTAAAGACTTTTACTGTCCTGGAAGTTTCAGCAGTTTTGCTTGGTCCCAGGAGGTTCACAGACTTTTCTTGCCCCGAAGTTTCGTCAGTTTTGCTTGGTCCCTGGACATTTACAAACCTTTTCTGGCATCCAGAGATCTCTTCTTTTTTTCCCTGCACCCTGCCAGACATTCTGGGATTGTCTGAAACTTTTGTCCGGATGTCTTGGGGCGGGGAAGCAATGGTAAAAGCATAATGGGGGAAGGGAATAGGTGAGAAAAGGGAGGGGATGGATGTGGTGAAAAGTTTACAGGGCACCATCTCCCATATGCCTACTGGATAAAGTTGGAAAATATAACTTATACAAAGTGTATGTATATTGCTGTATTACAGACTGCCTCAGTATAATGCACAGACTGATTTTAGGACCCAACGACCAAGGAATAAATAATGGCAGAGGGGGAGATTTGTAGATATGTACTTTCCGGTTAACTAGAGGAAGGGGCTAAACAGTGACAGCCCACAAAGTCTTTTAGGATAGCCCATTGGCTAGACAAGAGAGCTGCTGTGAAAGGGCGCTACCCCGCCGGTAGACCCGAGCTATTCATGGACCACACGGACAGAGGAGGTTCATGAACAAAGTGTCTGTGGCGTCTCCTGGAATAGATCCTTTTTTTATCATATTTTTTCTTTTATGTTTTACTTTTTTTTATAGCTCTTCTTTTTTTTGGTTTCTTTATCTTCATACATTAATCTATTATTTAAAATGATTTTAGATTATTCTTTATATTTTTGTTTTTTTTAGTTTCTTTTTTATTTTAATTATTCTTTAATTTTTTTTTCCTTTTTTTATTTTATAATATTCTTTACATTTTTGTTCTTGCTTTTTTTCGCTTTTCTGACTGATCACCTTACAGAAAACTGCGGCAACTAGAGATATGCCGTTGACGTGATATACCCTAAAGGCGGAGAGGCCTGACAGTCTATTAGAAATGTAATGTTGTTTCATCTTTATCCAGGACGGATGTATCGGGGGTCTGTTTCTCTCAGCTGCCAGGACTTCAATATGTCTCCTTTATGTATTTTCTTCCTAACGAGCACTCGGAGCAAGCTTACTTTCTGCTCTGCTCCTGCCCAAAGAACCGTCCTGTCACTCATGATGAATATAACCGGTTGAGAAAAGCCACGACGCGCGGCAGAACAGCATCATCGCGGCAAACAGCTGAGCACTTCACGTATTTACATATTACTCGAAATTTTCCATTAACTTCGACTGTCCGAAATCTATGACTATTCGGTGTAGAAGAAAATATTGGAAGTTTGTACACTGGAAGCAAAAGCGGAGACGGAATAAATCAATGTTATCACACAGATTATGAACCTGTCAAATCTGACTGGTGGGCGATTGGCGCAATTTTTGGGGGGGTGATAAACACTTCATTGTATCAACAAGATGGAGAAATCCCAAAGTAACTTCTGTTACTTTGTCAGATCTGTCCTGCATTTTCAGAAACCAATCCAGGCAAATTTTGGCAAGGCCAGAAAAAAAGGACTATGGTAATTTTCACCCCAAAACTTCAAGTTTTTGCCTAGTTTTCCTTGATCACTTTCCTGGGAAGGGCCATCTGTGATGTACTAAGAGCGTTCAATATTTGTGACCAATTGCGTAGGAAAAAAAAAAGAAAAAAATGTACACAAAATTTTTTAATTTTCATCATTTTTGGGGGTTTGTCGACATTTTGGCTAATTCATTATTTACTACTTTTGTACATCTTTTTCATTTACCGTACTTATTTTTTGCGCAGGTCAAGTCAAGCAACATTTCACTCAAAGGAAAAATAAAGCAAAAAAAGAAAAATTTTGCATTTGTGCAAATTTTGGTCATTTTTAGGAATTTAGAGAAAAAATTTTCAGCATAAAAAAAGAAACAAGGCAAAAAAATGACTTAAAAACGCAATGAATTTAATGCCTGTGTCAACACAATTTTTCGACAGTTTTAGTTCTGGTTTTCACTAACCTCAACTTTAAATAGAAGGGGTCGTCCGGAATTTTAATTCTGATGACCTGCCCTTTGGATAGGTAATCAATATTATATCGGTGGGGGTCCGACTCGCGACATCTTCACTAATGAGCTGAGTAAACGTGCCACGGCGCTAGGGTGAGTTCTGTGGCTTTTTCGTTATTTACACTGCTCCATACTCATGCCTGGTCGGCAGATGGACCACCGTCTATCTGACACTGACCATCTAGCCTGGGGATAGGTCATACAACAATCCAGTCAACTGTGCCCAAATTTGATGGGACCGTCTCGAATTCTGAGACACAATCCTGGCCAATTTGGAGTGTCCCAAAAAGGGGTGTGATAAACACGAAGCGGGGTTCTGGGACGAGCCAGGGCTGAGACCTAATTGGCAGGAACAGTTTCCACAAACAAGTCTGAACAGGCAGTCTCTTGTACGGCAAACGGAACTTCCTATACCAAGAAGTGCTGGAGTAGTGATCACTCAGACAGGTCAATCATTTGTTAGGCTATATGAAGGCCCGGCACTAGGACTACTGGGGTTGAAAAAAGAGAATGAAGCTACTTTCACATGTCTGACCTCAATCTGCCAAGAAGTACTGGCGGCAAAGAGACAATCGAATACACTCTCGGTTATTTACCTTGAAGTATTAAGGAAATCTCTGTCCATAGATGCACATTTCAGTTCCTTCCAGAAAACCTTCCCTTGGAAGGCTCCATGATGAATCTTCTGAGATGGAACATTCTTGGGAAGTTCTAGACTCCCGTACAAGAACAGCCAGGTCTTGTCACTCATAATGTGCGGATATCAATGGGTCTCTACAATGAATGTGAGAGGCTTCTTCTCAAGTTTCTGTACTTGAGTTCACGTTCCCATGCTACTCCTTATTGTCTCTTTTATGCCTGATAAATGCAGGACCAACTTGTGGGACTAATTTCAATTATTGGTTGATCTTCTACAAAAGTTCAGAAAATTGCCAAGTACACTTGTGAAAAGACATATATGTATGAGACCTTAAAAGGACTTACCCTACCAATCGACGGAGATAGTCCCTTGCTTGGGACCACCATTATACAGAGCTCAGAACAGTTACAAAGAGCGCATCTATTTCTGCAGGACCTGGCACATCTGCAATTGAAAGGTCCCAATGTAAAGGCCCCTACTTAACAATATTGGTGACGTAGAGAAGGTAAAGTCCAGCCCAAGAACGTGATCATACTGTGCGGATCTGGCCCTTTTTCTGCCGAATTTGTGTCTCAAAAATTTGGTATCTGAGGCACATGATTATCAAGGTAAAAATTGACAACTAACAAGGAACATCCACAAAGGGAGACCTCCTGGGAACAGTTGGTAAATGTGCTGCACGTTCCCAGAGCCTTCTTGAAACCAGAGATTTTTTAGGGACAGGAGTTGAAGGGTGAGGTATGAGCGTGGAGGGATTGGCCTCTAAAAATGGGTCAAGGCAGCTGGTACAAAATTTGCCAATTTTTGAAAACGTGTTAATCTCCAGGAAAACTGAATGCCCTTTAAGATGCTCCAAGCTGCAGAATCGTAGTGTGGTGAAAGAGGTAGATGGCTACATTTTCGCACAGCGCAAAATTTACACTTTCGCCGCCCCCACTGTCAAATGATCCAGGACTCCAGTGCACTGAGCCGCGTCTTCAAGACACAGCGCCCAGAATCAGCGAGTATCCGTCTTGCCGCTAGCAAGGTGACAAGGTTCTCAGTATAATGAAGTGAGCTTTTTCATCTTAGTCAAACTGATATCGGCTGCTGCGCTCCGCATAGGCAGTGACAGTATTGAATCATGTGAAGTGCACATGTGCTTCACTGTGCAATTCCACAGCTCCCGCCTTTCATCTATGAGAGGAGAGCAGTAACATGCTAGTACAGTTGTTGCTAGTTGTGTTTTTATATAAATTTTCTTACCCTTGCTAAGAATAAGGTTTGGGCAAGAACTAGGACTACAGCTAGGGCTAAAGCTTGGGCAAGGACTAGGGCTACAGCTAAGGTTAGGGCATGGACTAGAGATAGTGCTAGGGCTAAGGTTAGGACAAGGAATAGCACTACACCTAAGGTTAAGGTAAGGACAAGGGCTACATAAAGGGCAAAGGTTAGGCAAGGACTAAGGTTACAGCTAGGGCTCAGGTTAGGGCAAGGACTACAGCTAGGGCTGAGATTAGGGCAAGGACTAGGGCTACATCTAGGGCAAAGGTTAGGCAAGGACTAAGGTTACAGCTAGGGCTCAGTTAGGGCAAGGACTATAGCTTGGGCTGAGATCAGGGCAAGGACTAGGGCTACATCTAGGGCTAAGGTTAGGGCAAGCACTAGGGTGTTGTGAATGGTTTGAGATGAGTTCTGAGCAGAGGCTCCCTCTGGTGGTTACTAGCGGTGCTAGTCTGTCCAGTGAAGATTGTGAGGACTGGGAATCAGGTGTTGCTGACTGGTCTTGTGTAAGGGAGTCACCTTCCCATCAGGGTTGCCGGTGATCAATTGTTCTGGTCTGAATCCTTTATTCCAGTTTCCCTTGTAGCCTGCTGTGTCGTGTCTGCATCTCCTGCTAACAGATAAGACATTTTCTTCTTTTGTGTTTGTGCTATATATTTTGCATTTTGTCCTGCACTTCTGTGGGGGCCTTCAGGGTCCCCTCCGGGGGCTTCTGCCCTCTCAGTTTTGTTCAGCCACTGATGTTTGTACTTTGCTTTTTCCAGTTTTTTCAGTGGCTGCTGTTTTGATTTTGTTACACCAGAGAACTAATTTAGGTGGTAGAGGTCGTGTGATCTCAGGTGTTTTTGAAATTAGCAGAGTTGGTGCTTTTCAGGGTTTTCTGGGATTGCAGTAAGTACCCTTCCTATCCTTTTCTATTTAGTTAGTTTGGGCCCCAACGTTTGCTCATACTATTTTCTTTCTGTGTCAGTATTTCATCTTGTCTAACCGCCATTACATGTTTGGGGCTTTCTATTATCTTTGGGGTTCTGCTCCGGGGCAGATAGCTTTCCTATATCTATCTTTAGGTGTAGTTAGTTTCTCAGGCTGTGACGAGGCGTCTAGGACCAACGTAGGAACGCTCCACGGCTGCCTCTAGTTGTGGTGGTTAGTCAGGGTACTGCAATCTCATAGATTCCAACTTCTCTGGTGTATTGCCTTTTTTACCTGCACTCCTCAGCTACCGAAACATAACAGTATCACCGGCCTAAAAATTGAAAATTGTATGGTACTCACAGAAGGGAAAAAATATTGTCAGAGTTGTCAGAGATATTTTTCTGTTTGCTGCATTTTTTTTTTTTTTTTCCCTCTGTATCTCTGGGTGCTGGGGAGGATCTTTTCTCTCAATGGAGTTTGCACAGTTGTCTGGCCGTGTGGATCAGCTTGCCACTGAGGTTAGGAGTATTGCTATCTATCTTGCTGGGTTGCCTGTTGTGGAACCTAGGATTCCCATGCCAGATTTGTTTTTAGGGGATCGAGCTAAGTTTCAGAATTTCAAAAATAATTGTAAATTGTTTTTTTGCCTTAAAATCTAAGTCCTCAGGAACGCAGCGCAGCAGGTTCAAATTATCATCTCTCTCCTGCGCGGCGATCCTCAGGATTGGCTTTTTCCCTGATACCTGGGGATCCTGTTTTGAGTGATGTTGATGCATTTTTTCAGGCCTTGGGGTTATTATACGATGAGCCTAATGTCACTGATCAAGCTGAAAAAGCCTTGTTGGCATTAAATCAGGGGCTTGATGACGCTGAGTTATACTGTCAGAGATTCCGTAGGTGGGCAGTCCTGACCAGATGGAATGACGATGCTTTGGCAGCCCTTTTCCGGAAGGGTCTGTCAGATAATGTAAAGGATGTTATGGTGGGATTCCCTGTCCCCTCTGTCTCAATGATTCTATGTCATTAGCGATTCAAATTGACAGACGTTTGCGTGAGCGGAGAAGTATGCGTGGAATGGTGTTGCCTTGTGAACCAGCTTCTGAACCCATGCAGTGTGATAGAGTGGTGTCTGGGGCACAGCGTCATGAGTTTCGAAAGCGCAATGGGTTATGTTTCTACTGTGGTGATGCCTCTCATGCTATTTCAGTCTGCCCTAAGCGGGGAAGACGTTTTGCACGCTCAGTTGTCTTGGGTAGTGTTCAGACTAAGTTTTTGTTAACTGTCACTCTGATATGCTCTCTGTCCTCATTTTCTGCTCAGGCTTTCGTTGATTCTGGAGCAGCTATTAACCTGATGGATTATGATTTTGCTAAACGTTGTGGATTTCCCTTGATACCCCTACAGAAGTCTATTCCCCTACTGGGGATCGATTCTACCCCTTTCGCTGAGAATAAACCCCAGTTTTCTACTCAGGTGATAATGAGGTTGAACCTGATCACCAGGAGTGCTGCAAATTTTTGGTTCTGTATAATCTGCATGACATTATCGTGCTGGGTTTTCCTTGGTTACAGTCTCATAATCCTGTTTTGGATGGAAATCTGTGTCTGTAACCAGTTGGGGCTGCCAATGTGTTAATACCAACACTCCTGTTTTTTCTGCCTCCCCCCAGGCTCAGGATGTTTCCTGACTTTTTGATTGATTTTTCTGATGTGTTTAGCGAAAGTAAATCTGCATCCTTGCCTCCCCATAGGAGCTATGACTGCGCTATTGAATTAGTGCCGGGTAGTAAATTCCTAAAAAGGGCGCCTTTTTAACTTGTTGTACCTGAACATGCGCTATGCGTCTTTATCAAGGAATCATTGGGAAGGGTCATATCAGACCCCCCCCTTCTACCCTTAGGGGCCGGTTTTTTTTTGTGGCCAAAAAAAATGGTTCATTAAGGGTGATTGTTATCGTCTCTTGAACAATATTATGTGAAATAAACAATACCCGTTCCCTTTTATTTTGACCTGTTTTCCAGGGTGAAAAACGCTACTTTTTTTACCAAGCTTACCTAGGGGGCGTATAACCTTTTTGATTAAAAACGGGGATGAATGGAAACGATTAATACCCGAAAGGGATTTTGAGTACCTGGTTTATCCCTTTGGGCTCACTAATCTCCTTCCGTTTCCAGTTTCATAATGACATTTTAGGGGTTTTTGGACAAATTTGATTGTTTTTTTTATGATATCTTGATTTTTTCTAATGAGGGGTTTTATGTAAAAAGTTCGAACTGTACCCCGTTTTTTAGAGAGAATGTCGTATTGAAGGGATAAAAATGTTTTTTTTTACAGAGACTCTTTTTGGGGGTTCTTTTTTTTCCCCCTTGTTTTAAAATCCCCCTAAGGGTTGCCCTATTGGGCCCCACTTTTTAAAAAGGTTTCGAGATTTTGGGTTTTGCCATTTTTATAAAAATTTTTTTGGAATTTTTTTATTTTAAAATTTAAGATTGACCAAAAGGGTTCGGGGTAATTTTGGCCCCGGGGGGCAGTTTGAATTTCGGGAAAAACAGAGATTCACTTTCCCCGTTAGGAGCCTGTTTTTTCTTGATTTGGGTTTTTGGGGTTGATGCTTAAATTGGGGAGGTGGTTTTGCCCAAAAAAGACCAGAGACCCAAAATAACCCTGTCCTTTTTCTTCGAAAATTTTTTTTATGAAGAATTTGAGGGGAATGGGATTATTGCCATGAAGGGGGCTTTTGAAGAGGGAGGTTTTTGGTGGAGGGACCCAAACATGGGGTGGGGCCCCTTACGGACCATAAAATTTTGGTCTTCTGGAATTGCAGGCCCAACCCCTAGACAGCCAGGGGGCCTTTTTTTTCCCCGTTTTAATTTTTTTTTCTTTTTTCCTGGCATAAAAATTTTTTAAGGCGGATCCCCCCCTCGAGGTTTTTCCTTTGGGGACCTCCGTTTTATTTCTGTTATTTTAAAAGGGGTTTAGTTTTTCCCCCCACTCCCCATTTGAGATTGCTTGGGGGGGTTTCAGGGGAAAGGGCCCCCGAGCGTGCCCTGTTGGAAAATTTTTTGTCCGAATAAAAAAGAGTGTTTTTTGGATAATTTTGCTTGGTGGGCCCCCCGGAATTTTTGGCCCCAGAGATTGGTTGTCGGCCTTTTGGGGCCCCCCCCTTTTGTGATGTCGGGAATTTGTGCTTGGGGTTTTGCCTCGCTCCAACCTTCCCCCGTTTGGGGTTTTTTGATGCCTTTTCCCTGCCCCCAAAGACGGCCCCATATTCTGGGGATTTCTTTCCCCACCTCCTTTTCAAGAAGTCCACCATTGGGTAATTTTTGTGATAGGTTTTTCCAAGAGATACTTTTCCAAATAAGTTGTTCCTCCTTAAATTTGGGCGTTGTTCCTTCAGCACGGGGTTTTTTTTACGGGGTTTCCTGAGAAATTTTGACAGGGAGTCCAGTTTGTTCCAATTTGGGGGGGTTTTTTTCTAAAGGGGGTGTTAATTGTCTTTTCCTCGCATTTCCCCCACCCCAATGGTAAAAGAGAGAACAAAAAATTGGAGAATTAAGATTTTGTGTTGCTGATCAGGATGACGGGCCCTTTTTTTTTTTTGGTGAGTTCTTTAAAAATGGGGGGCTTGCTTTTGTGTCTGTTTTTTTTAATTTGGGTTTCAATCGTTTTCTTGGGAAAAAGGGGTTGTTGCCCCGGTTTGACTCTGTTTGGCTATGAATTTTGGGGAAATAGGGGAAGGGGTTTTCCCCCCTGGGGGGGGCCCCCGTTTGAAACCCCCATGGATAATGGCCCCGGTTTTTAAAATGGGGGACTTGGTCGGTTGTTAAAAAAAAAATTATAAGTAATCCCCTAAATTTAACCCATTATTGGACCTTATAAGAAATGGAGTATTAATTGTTTCTTTTCGTTGCTTTTTAGGGCATTTAAGATCCATAACGTGTTTTACAAGTCCTTTTTGAAAGGTTTTTGAGAGTGGTTTGTGCTGTGCCTCCCCACCTTTTGGTTTTGGGAAAGGAGTATGGGTTGAGAAAAATTAATTTGTTTTTTTTGACGGAAAAAAGTTTTGGGGGGAAGGAGAGGTTGTCAGGAAGCAATTTTGGGTGTTTCTTTTGGAACCCTGTAGGAGCCCCTTTCCTGGTATCTAGAATCATTGACCGAGGGTTGCTCAAAGGGGTTCGTGACCCCCCAAGGGGGGGGCGTTGAAGGGGGTTTAGGGTTCTAGCGAGGCTCCCCTTGGGGGGTTTTAGCGGTGCTTTTTCCCCTGAAGATTTTAGGTGGGAAATTTTTCGATGGTTTGGTAAGGGGGGGCATTCCCCCAGGGGGTTCCGGGGGTCAATTGTTTGGTTGAACCCCTTTTTTCCCCTTTCCCCCTTTAGCCCCCGTGTGTTTGCTCTTGCAACAGATAAGCATTTTTCTTTTGTGTTTGGGGATATTTTTGCATTTTGTCCTGCACTTCGTGGGGGCCTTCGGGGCCCCCCCCCGGGGTTCGTCTCTTTTGTTCAGCCCTGATGTTTGTAC
>JARQOD010000004.1:4901494-4931494 GCA_033576555.1 Oophaga sylvatica
CCTGTGCCCAAGAGACCATGGACCCATATCTCTATGGATTTCATTTCCGACCTTCCTGTTTCTCAGAGAATGTCCACCATCTGGGTAATTTGTGATAGGTTTTCCAAGATGATACATCTTGTGCCATTACCTAAGTTGCCTTCCTCCTCTGAATTGGTGCCGTTGTTCCTTCAGCACGTGGTTCGTTTACACGGCATTCCTGAGAACATTGTGTCTGACAGAGGAGTCCAGTTTGTTTCCAGATTTTGGAGGACTTTTTGTTCTAAACTGGGTGTTCAATTGTCTTTCTCCTCGGCATTTCATCCTCAGACCAATGGTCAAACTGAGAGAACAAACCAGACATTGGAGACTTATCTAAGATGCTTTGTGTCTGCTGATCAGGATGACTGGGTCTCTTTTTTGCCTTTGGCTGAGTTTGCTCTTAATAATAGGGCTAGCTCTGCTACTTTGATGTCTCCGTTTTTCTGTAATTCTGGGTTTCACCCTCGATTTTCTTCAGGACAGACGGAGGCTTCTGTCTGTCCAGGTGTTGACTCTGTTGTGGAGCGTATGCAACTGATTTGGGACCAGGTAGTGGAGAGGTTGTCCCTCTCTCAGGAGAGGGCCCAGCGGTTTGCTAACCGGCATAGGACTAATGGTCCTCGGTTTAAAGTGGGGGACTTGGTCTGGTTGTCCTCAAAGAATATTCCTATGAGAGTAGCATCTCCTAAATTTAAGCCTAGGTTCATTGGACCTTATAAGATCATGGAGATTATTAATCCTGTTTCTTTTCGTTTGCTTCTTCCAGGGACATTTAAGATCCATAACGTGTTCCACAAGTCCTTGTTGAAGAGGTTTGTTGAGCCAGTGGTTCCTGCTGCTGTGCCTCCTGACCCTGTTTTGGTTGAGGGCAATCTGGAGTATGTGGTTGAGAAAATATTAGATTCTCGTTTTTCTAGACGGAAACTCCAGTATTTGGTTAAATGGAGAGGTTATGGTCAGGAAGACAATTCTTGGGTGTTTGCTTCGGACATCCATGCTAGGAGACTTATCCGTGCGTATCATAGAACTCATCCTGACCGACCTGGTTGCTCAAATGAGGGTTCGGTGACCCCTCCTCAAGGGGGGTACTGTTGTGAATGGGTTTGAGATGAGTTCTGAGCAGAGGCTCCCTCTGGTGGTTACTAGCGGTGCTTGTCTGTCCAGTGAAGATTGTGAGGACTGGGAATCATGTTTTGCTGACTGGTCTTGTGTAAGGGAGTCACCTTCCCATCAGGGTTGCCGGTGATCAATTGTTCTGGTCTGAATCCTTTATTCCAGTTTCCCTTGTAGCCTGCTGTGTCGTGTCTGCATCTCCTGCTAACAGATAAGACATTTTCTTCTTTTGTGTTTGTGCTATATTTTTGCATTTTGTCCTGCACTTCTGTGGGGGCCTTCAGGGTCCCCTCCGGGGGCTTCTGCCCTCTCAGTTTTGTTCAGCCACTGATGTTTGTACTTTTGCTTTTTCCAGTTTTTTCAGTGGCTGCTGTTTTGATTTTGTTACACCAGAGAACTAATTTAGGTGGTAGAGGTCGTGTGATCTCAGGTGTTTTTGAAATTAGTAGAGTTGGTGCTTTTCAGGGTTTTCTGGGATTGCAGTAGGTACCCTTCCTATCCTTTTCTATTTAGTTAGTTTGGGCCCCAACGTTTGCTCATACTATTTTCTTTCTGTGTCAGTATTTCATCTTGTCTAACCGCCATTACATGTTTGGGGGCTTTCTATTATCTTTGGGGTTCTGCTCCGGGGCAGATAGCTTTCCTATATCTATCTTTAGGTGTAGTTAGTTTCTCAGGCTGTGACGAGGCGTCTAGGACCAACGTAGGAACGCTCCACGGCTGCCTCTAGTTGTGGTGGTTAGTCAGGGTACTGCAATCTCATAGATTCCAACTTCTCTGGTGTATTGCCTTTTTTACCTGCACTCCTCAGATATCGAAACATAACACTAGGGATAGTGCTAGGGATAAGGTTAGGACAAGGAATAGCACTACACCTAAGGTTAAGGTAAGGACAAGGGCTACATCTAGGGCTAAGGATAGGGCTACATATAGGGCAAAGGTTAGGCAAGGACTAAGGTTACAGATAGGGCTCAGGTTAGGGCAAGGACTACAGCTAGGGCTGGGATTAGGGCATGGACTAGGACTACATCTAGGGCTAAGGTTAGGGCTGGGACTAGGACTACAGCTGGGCCTAAGGTGAAGGCAAGGACTAGGGCTACATCTAGTGCTAAGGTTAGGGCAAGGACTACAGCTAGGGCTAAAGATAGGGCTACAGATTGGGCTAAGTTTGGGGAAAGGACTATGGCTCCACTAAGGACTATGGTTACAGCTGCAGATAAGGATAAAGACAAGAAAGAGCGCTAAAACTAGGGCAAGGACTAGGGTTAAGGTTAGGACAAGGACTAAGGCAACAAGTAGGGCTAAGGTTATGGTAAGTACTTGGAAAAAGTTAAGGCGTAGGTTAGGACTAGGGTTATTTTAGGATTATGGCTAAAAAAATAAAATAGTTACATAAAACATACAACATACAACTTTTTACTTTTAAAATTACATTTTATGTTGAAATTCAACAAAAAGCAGACAAAAGTATAAGGTAAAATGGAAAAGGGCTTCATACCGGACTGGTGGAAAAGACCCGTCTTTTCCCAGTCACCCATTCTGCTCTACTGCCTAGATATTCAAAGACTGCCTGACTGGAACAGAAAGAGTTAAGAGCACACATATCATTATAATGTATTCCGTGGTTTATAACAACACAGGATTAAAAAAAAAAAAAAAAAAAGTTGACTGTAAGAAGAAGAACAATCCGAACATAGTTCCTCTTGCATTTCGCCAGCCTTGCCCACTTCCCCATGTTTCCAAGGGAACGGCGCCTAGATCTTTTAACATGGATGACATTAATGATCAGGTTGTTAAATACATACAATGGAGGACTGAGTTAAAATTGCACGCTTGTCTGTGTGTGTCACCCAAGGACAACCCCTCTCTAAAACTACCGGGGGAGTCAAAAGTGGCCTCACTGGGTACAACATGTCCAAACGTCTGTGATGTAACAGCCCCGAGAACTGGTGGGGGTAATGTACCCTCGTCAGTGTAATTTAAGGGATATTATCATCTCTTAAAGGGGACCTATCACTTGCCATAAATACGCAATTTTTTTACCTGGTGTAAATGGCGCTGTTCTCCTGAATCCGGCGATGTTTTTCTTTTGTTCCTGCGCCTCTCCGTCCCGGAGATATGACTCCCATTACTCTGTATGTAAATCCAATTGGGTGTAGTCCTCAACGAGAGCTGAAGACCACGCCCACTTGGTCAGATTTCTATTCAGGAAAGAGGGCTATATCTCAGGAACGGAGAGGCGCAGGAACAGCAGAAAAACATCCTCGGATTCAGGAGAACAGTGGCGTTTACACCAGGTTAAAATATATATATTTTTATAACATGTAACAAGTCTTAAAAAGTTGTGTCATATCGCTAGGATAGGTGGGTATCAGCTCCGATCCTAAGAACGAAAGGGAGTGGTCATGCAAAGAAAAATTCCCAGAGTGCTTTGCGTGCCAAGCTTAAAAATCACCCACCAAACCTTTTTCAAAAAGTATGGATATATCCTAAATTATGTGCTCTCCGGGTTCTGGGTGTAAGGGCGAAACAAGCTTTTTGGGCATCTTGTCAGAGTTACCCCATAAGAGTGCCAGCCCTTTAGATTTCCAAGTTCCCCTATAATAGGGCCATCCACAATACCCTATAAGTGTGGCTTCCACCAAGCCACCATAGGATATGAAGATAATGTATGTAGGGTAACCAGCAGCACAGAGTGTTTCAGAAAATGAGTAGGCAAAGAGAAAGAAGGCTATCTTTTCATCTCATTGGTTGACAGATGTTTCTGAGGTTCCTGCCCCTAATAAATAGGGTACTGATTGTCTAGGTGAAGACTATTTTCGATCTAGGCGAATAGGCGGCCTGACAATGCATCCTGGGTAAAAAGGTATGAAAATTAGGTCTCCTTAAGGAGTATAAAAGCCGACTCTCTAGTGCCACCTTAGATAAGCAGGCGGTAGTGATGTTATTAGTGAAGGCCGCATGTGACCGAGGTAGTAAGGGAATGATGATCCAAAAAAAAACCTACTGGAATGAGCGGGACCCCCCCCCAGCAGCGCAGAGTATTTTATTAGAGAGCTATGAAAAGCACGTGAGAGCCGGTAACTTTTCTGCCTATTTAAAGAGGAATTCCCATTTTCAAGATCATATCCCAATATATAGTAGATAATAATAATATTAGAAAATACCTCCAATTAGAAATGTAGTATAGTCCACCTGATTAGCTATGTCGCTTACACCATGTACAGGGCAGTGCTGTAGCTTAGATATCCAAGGTTATGACCAATAAGAACTGTCACTAGTTGAGTGATCATAACCCAAGCCTCTGCAATGGGTGTGGGGGGAGGTGAGCAACATAGCTAATCAGAAGAACTATACTACATTTCTAGTTATACGTATTTGCTAATATTATTACACATATTACATATTAATCTTGGAGACGAGAATACCCCTTTAAGGCACCAACCTAATATTATAACAACAATGCCAGGAAATCGTATATATTGCAGGATAGTTCCCTTACAGGAAAAGGGAACCAGGTCCTGATGGGCAGAAATCTGCTCCGGCACACAGACGCAGCTGACACCTCCATCTTCACATGTGCTCAGCTGAGTGACTCAGTCCTGGACGCGGATGACAGCTGCGCATACGCGGGGCACTCCAGTAACCGCCTGTCATCTCCGAGAGAGGCGAAATCCACAAGGCCAAGGCTCCCTATAGGGTTAATGCCCCGTCCCACGTTCTTCCAATTCTTATACTCGGATCTGACTTCATACAAGATGGGGCTATGACACGACTATGAGGGGGGCAGCTATAATATATGAAGGGGGCCTAAATCTTAAAGGGGATTATCCCTAGTACCGTTCTTCTTGTCACAATCCCCACTATTGACAACTACGATCTGCCTCTCCCCCCTCCACAAATGGCTGATAACAGGGAACACGTGCAAACCTCTAAAAGCCGGAACACAGAAGGGGGCAGTGTTGAAGAGATCTCAGTTTTCATTCCTGGCCACGCCTCTTTTATAAGCCACACCCTCAATTACACCACGCCTACTGCCCGCCCCTAAATACATGAAACTCCGCCTACATTAAACTGATTTTTGTTTGGGATTTGAAAAAAAAAAAACAACATGGCTGCTTCCTGTAAAATCAGTGCCACAACTGTCGTCACTCTTATAACAGTGCCCCGATATGCTGATCGGTACGGGTCCCAGGAGTCGGATCCCCACCGATCACTACGGGTGGTTAGGTGATAAGTTGTAATCACCGGACAACCCCTTTAAGTCCCGCCTCCAACCCACCCGAGGGATACACAAACCCTGCCCCCTTTTGTCCCAGGAGTCCTGGGATATTTGAGACAACTAGAAACTATCTTGACCCCTCTTGACCCCTCAAACACATGCCCGCTCGGTTCAGATGAGCGTGCATACTTTGTCAACGGGAAAACGATCAGGCATGTAGCAATGTAACATGCCCAATCTTTATTTACGGCTGTCGATCAGATTCTTCGACGAACCTTAATAGTGGAAATTAGCAGCATGTCCACCTACAGGTCTTATCAAGGGCCAGAATGCCTGGATACATTGCAACAAACCCTCAGCTGTGATCAGTCGTAGTTCGGCTTTATATCACGAGGGTTATTTTTATGCTAAAACACGACCATTACAGTTCGGTGCCCACCGGCAATCTGTGGGGCATGACCGCCACTTCCATCACCCCCCCAGCTAAGCTCTTATAGGGGTCTGCTCGTCACCGGCTGGTGATGTCACTTATCAGTCAGTCATAATTTGCATTAAAAAAAAAAAAAATCTGAACATTCGCCCCGTCCTTCCCACCAGTCAGAGTCGGCAGGGACAGAGGGGTCGCAGCCTTGCTTCTCGGCAGTGACGCCGCAGAGCGGGGGGCTCAGCTGTCGTTGCCCCGAGCTTCCGGCAGCTGCGACATTCCGTCCATTCTCAGGGTCACCGGAGAGTGACAGCTGCCGGATCAGTATGGATCCATGAATCCTAAGAATACGCCGCCCCCGCCAGGCGCTCATCGCCGCCGCTGTTTCCGGTAGTGTGTAAAGGACGACATACTTCTCCACCACTAGGGACAATGAGAAAACATTCGCCGACGTAATCCCCTAATAATAATGGTTCTTACAGGCAGGGAAAGGTTTTACTCTGGCACTCCTCGAAAAACTTGGAAAGGATAAAAAAAACCTGCCTCACTTTTTTTATGCCTCTATATTTTTTTCTATTATTAGAAATGTATAAAATGATAAAATCAAATACATTTTTTTTTCGATGTTACGGGAAGATTCTGTTATTCCCAACTGATCAATGATCGCTGGGATCTCCACCGATCCTGAGGAGCACTGAAGTGTCCTGCTACAATGGAGGTATGGTCCCGCATGCGCACCACTACAGGACTGACCGATATAGCCAAGCACAGCGCATGTGCACCACTGCTCCTCATTCATTGTCCTAATGTGCGACTGTATGGATAATAGCCAAGTACAGCGCATGTGCACCACTGCTCCATTCATTGTCTATGGGACTGATGAATATAGCCAAGTACAGCGCATGTGCACCACTGCTCCATTCATTGTCTATGGGACTGATGGATATAGCCAAGTACAGCGCATGTGCACCACTGCTCCATTCATTGTCTATGGGACTGATGGATATAGCCAAGTACAGCGCATGTGCACAACTGCTCCATTCATTGTCTATGGGACTGACCAATATAGTCAAGTACAGCACATGTGCACCACTGCTCCATTCATTGTCTATGGGACTGAAGGATATAGCCAAGCACAGAACATGCGCACTACTGCTCCATTCATTGTCTATGGGACTGCAAGTACAGCACATGCACACCTTTTCTCCATTCCAACGGAGCATTTCAGAGCTGGTTGAATTCTCAAAAGTGAGACCCCACTTCGATCAGCAAATTATCACCTACCATGTGGATATGTGATAATCTGCAAAACTGACAAAAATGGTGGCAGATTAGCAAACATCCTGGATCAACACACAGCCATCAAAACTATCTCAGGCGGCCTCGTACGGGTCCAGACCATTCAGGAGTTACAAATGCTTTATTATCAGATGTTCTGGATTAACGGATACTGGATTTAATTATTTGACAGAGGTGAAATCATAGAACAATAAAAAACTTCTTGCGCCTCGTCTATCTATGTAAACAAAACAGTTCAGTCCCCAAGACGCCCTCTCGAAATAAAAATTGAAAAACTGCAAACTTTATGCAAAGCTCATTAACTTTATAAAACTAAAAAAATCTATTTTTTTTTTTTTTAAATGACCCTAAAAATAAAATTGTAAAAAAAAAAATGTAAATCTGTAACAAAATTTAGCAAATTTTTTTCTTTTTTTAAATTTTGGTTTGAAAAAGTCATCAGTAGTTGACATTGCACATGTCCAACCCTCCGCCGGCACCTGGTAGTTTCGCACACTCACCAGTCTCCCCATGATGATGCGCTTCCGGAAAAACTCTGCGCAGGTTTCAAGGAAGGATTCCGCCAGTCCTTTTTGTAGAAAGGCTCCATGTTTTGATGAACACCCCCAACACCTCTCTGGATCGGACCCGAACACTAAATGCGTCCCACCCGGTGCCCCCCACCGTCTGAGCTGTCAGGTCTGCAGTCTCGGCTCTGTTCTCCCTGACACAATGCCCAGGCTGAGCCACATTCACTGAGCAAGAGACAAATCCGTGACAGCTGATGACATGGGGGGGAAACCACCCGGGCGGCTGAACTACGAGCCTGAAAAGCCAGAAATCCTTGGCAGAAAAAAAAATTCATCTATTTTTAGATTTTAAATCGACTTTCAATTATTTGGACAAAAGTACAATAAATCACAATAGAATAAAAAAAATGAAATAAAAAAAAAAAAAAGTGGCAGATTAATCAAAACTGTATAAAAAAAGCAAAAACAGTAATGACACTATGCCAATGGGTTTTGAGGCCTGTAGGGACCCAGGATCCAATGATGTTGCGCCTGACTGGGTTTGAGTCCCGGGACCCCGAGAGGTGTAAGGTAATTATAGGAACATAGCACCAAGACCCTGGGATCACCATCGACCCTGAGAATATAAGGGATACAGAGCTGCAGATCCCTTATTTTTCTTAGGGTCTGTAGGTATGTGCTCTGTTTGAATTAGGCATGCGCAGTGTTTGAACTAGGCATGCGCAGTGTTTGAACTAGGCATGCGCAGTGTTTGAACTAGGCATGCGCAGTGTTTGAACTAGGCATGCGCAGTGTTTGAACTAGGCATGCGCAGTGTTTGAACTAGGCATGCGCAGTGTTTGAACTAGGCATGCGCAGTGTTTGAACTAGGCATGCGCAGTGTTTGAAAGGCATGCAGTGTTTGAACTAGGCATGCGCAGTGTTTGAACTAGGCATGCGCAGTGTTTGAACTAGGCATGCGCAGTGTTTGAACTAGGCATGCGCAGTGTTTGAACTAGGCATGCGCAGTGTTTGAACTAGGCATGCGCAGTGTTTGAACTAGGCATGCGCAGTGTTTGAACTAGGCATGCCGCATGTTTGAACTAGGCATGCGCAGTGTTTGAACTAGGCATGCGCTGTTTGAACTAGGCATGCGCAGTGTTTGAACTAGGCATGCGCAGTGTTTGAACTAGGCATGCGCAGTGTTTGAACTAGGCATGCGCGTGTTTGAACTAGGCATGCGCAGTGTTTGAACTAGGCATGCGCAGTGTTTGAACTAGGCATGCGCATGTTTGAACTAGGCATGCGCAGTGTTTGAACTAGGCATGCGCCATGTTTGAACTAGGCATGCGCAGTGTTTGAACTAGGCATGGCACGTGTTTGAACTAGGCATGCGCAGTGTTTGAACTAGGCAGCGTGAGTGCGCAGTTTGATATGAAATGCGTTGAACTAGGCATGCGCAGTGTTTGAACTAGGCATGCGCAGTGTTTGAACTAGGCATGCGCAGTGTTTGAACTAGGCATGCGCAGTGTTTGAACTAGGCATGCGCAGTGTTTGAACTAGGCATGCGCAGTGTTTGAACTAGGCATGCGCAGTGTTTGAACTAGGCATGCGCAGTGTTTGAACTAGGCATCGCAGTGTTTGAACTAGGCATGCGCAGTGTTTGAACTAGGCATGCGCAGTGTTTGAACTAGGCATGCGCAGTGTTTGAACTAGGCATGCGCAGTGTTTGAACTAGGCATGCGCAGTGTTTGAACTAGGCATGCGCAGTGTTTGAACTAGGCATGCGCAGTGTTTGAACTAGGCATGCGCAGTGTTTGAACTAGGCATGCGCAGTGTTTGAACTAGGCATGCGCAGTGTTTGAACTAGGCATGCGCAGTGTTTGAACTAGGCATGCGCAGTGTTTGAACTAGGCATGCGCAGTGTTTGAACTAGGCATGCGCAGTGTTTGAACTAGGCATGCGCAGTGTTTGAATTAGACATGACAGTGTTTGAACTAGGCATGCGCAGTGTTTGAACTAGCTGCGCATGTTTGAATAGCAGCAGTGTTTGAACTAGGCATGCGCAGTGTTTGAACTAGGCATGCGCAGTGTTTGAACTAGGCATGCGCATGTGTTTGAACTAGGCATGCGCAGTGTTTGAACTAGGCATGCGCAGTGTTTGAACTAGGCATGCGCAGTGTTTGAACTAGGCATGCGCAGTGTTTGAACTAGGCATGCGCAGTGTTTGAACTAGGCATGCGCAGTGTTTGAACTAGGCATGCGCGCTGTTTGAACTAGGCATGCGCAGTGTTTGAACTAGGCATGCGCGCTGTTTGAACTAGGCATGCGCAGTGTTTGAACTAGGCATGCGCAGTGTTTGAACTAGGCATGCGCAGTGTTTGAACTAGGCATGCGCAGTGTTTGAACTAGGCATGCGCAGTGTTTGAACTAGGCATGCGCAGTGTTTGAACTAGGCATGCGCAATGTTTGAACTAGGCATGCGCAATGTTTGAACTAGGCATGCGCGCTGTTTGAACTAGGCATGCGCAGTGTTTGAACTAGGCATGCACGCTGTTTGAACTAGGCATGCGCAGTGTTTGAACTAGGCATGCGCAGTGTTTGAACTAGGCATGCGCAGTGTTTGAACTAGGCATGCGCAGTGTTTGAACTAGGCATGCGCAGTGTTTGAACTAGGCATGAGCGCTGTTGGAATCAGGAATGCGTGTCGTTTGAACTAGGCATGCGCAGTGTTTGAACTAGGCATGCGCAGTGTTTGAACTAGGCATGCGCAGTGTTTGAACTAGGCATGAGCGCTGTTGGAATCAGGAATGCGTGTCGTTTGAACTAGGCATGCGCAGTGTTTGAACTAGGCATGAGCGCTGTTGGAATCAGGAATGTGTGTCGTTTGAACTAGGCATGCTCAAATTGCAGTTTGAAATTGGCAAGTGCGCTGCCTGTAAAATCATATTCATGGTATACATCACAAGGTTGATTAGGGTATTTATGAAAAAAAAATAGTCTCAGAATACTCCTTTAATTTATGTCCCTCCTCCTTTGTGGGTGTGGCCAAATGGCAGCAGTGTGTGCAATAGTTTCTCCTGTGTAACAGCACATTTGTCAATAGCAACATATTTGTGGGAGTATTCCATCAATTCGATCACACATAGGGGTGGGGGTCTATGAAAATCTGCAATAAACGAACCCTTTTCCAATATTTTTTTTCTTTTATGTATATTACTTTTGCTATTTTTAGCCTTACTAGATTTTTTTGCATCTTGGATTTTTCCTTTCTAAACTCTCCAGCGAATGAAATCTGGAACTTGGCTTTGCATCGCTGAAGCCATAAGGGTTCCTTAAATTTAGAAATAAAAGGCAAAAAAATATCAATGAAGGTTTCCATAGCGACGCCGGCGTTCTTATCAATCAACAGACAAGGGCGGAAGACGATCGTTGTAGGAAACCAAGAGAGCTCATAGACGACTGTCCAGACTGGATACAACTGTAGCAAACCATCAGCTGTACAGGTTTCATCTGAAAGAATCAGGATGAAATAAGCATTTTTCTTTGCTGTGGGTGCCCAAACGTTTGCAAAGGGATTGAATAGTTATGCAAGAAATCTGAGACCCATGCATGGTAATATTGGGACCCGGCCGGCAGCTTCCTGTATTATTCGGGTCAAGGATGCATCGCGGTCCCATCGCTGTCATTAACCTCTTAAATGCAGCTATCGATCTCTGACAGCGGCACTTAAGCGTTGAGTTCAATTCTGCCCATCGACCTCCCAAAATGTGATTACAGGGTTCCGATGAGTTGCCACAATTCTGAAAGTTTATTTTTTCGGTGCCCCTCCTCCATTCCAAAGTTTTTTCACTGGTAATATTGAAAAACATTTTACCAACTGGGCGTATACTATAGAACTTCTCTGTGGGCGTGACGGTGTTTAGATCGGCCAGCAACAGAGGAAAAAAAACATCCACAGAGAAGTTCTGTGCTATATACACACTTGGTCGAAAGGAAAATGTTCTTCTTTATTACCAACCATAACTTTGGAACAGAGGGGCACAGAAAAAAAAGAAAACTATTCCAGAATCAGGGGGGCAGACGCAATTGGAGGAGGGCGTCCAATATCAAAAAGTAGTTCTCTTCAAAGGGATTCTGTCAGCAGGTTTTTTCTATGTAGGCAGCAGCATAATGTAGGGGCTGAGAGCCTGATTCCAGCGATGTGTTACTTACTGGGCTGTGAGTTATTTCAATACAATCAGTGATTTATCAGCAGGAGATTATCACTACAGGACAAGGTGTCTCGTGCCTCCTAGTCCAGCCAAGGCCCCCAGCACTGATTGGTATCTTTCTACTCATAGACAGTCTGCACAGAAAGCAGCCAATCAGTTGAGTGGGCGGGGTTATACACACCTCAAAATTCTGTGCTCAACATCCCGAGCTCAACATTCCGAGCTCAACATTCAAGCGCAACGTTCCGAGAGCAACATTCCGAGCGCAACATTCCGAGTGCAACATTCCGAGCTCAACATTCCGAGCTCAACATCCCGAGCTCAACATCCCGAGCTCAACATCCAGAGCTCAACATTCCGAGCTCAACATTCCGAGCTCAACATTCCGTGCTCAACATTCTGAGCTCAACATTCCAAGCACAACATTCCAAGCGCAACATTCCAAGAGCAACATTCCGAGCTCAACATCCAGAGCTTAACATTCCGAGTTCAACATTCCGAGTTCAACATTCCGAGCTCAACATTCCATGCTCAACATCCCGAGCTCACATCCCGAGCTCAACATTCCGAGCTCAACATTCCGAGCTCAACATTCCGAGCTCAACATTCCGAGCTCAACATTCCGTGCTCAACATTCTGAGATCAACATTCCGAGCTCAACATTCCGAGCTCAACATCCCGAGCTCAACATCCAGAGCTCAACATCCCGAGCTCAACATCCGAGCTCAACATTCCGAGCTCAACATTCCGAGCTCAACATCCAGAGCTCAACATTCCGAGCTCAACATTCTGAGCTGAACATCCCGAGCTGAACATTCCGAGCTCAACATCCCGAGCTCAACATTCCGAGCTCAACATTCCGAGCTCAACATCCCGAGCTCAACATTCCGAGCTCAACATCCAGACCTCAACATTCCGAGCTCAACATTCCGAGCTCAACATCCAGAGCTTAACATTCCGAGCTCAACATCCCGAGCTCAACATTCCGAGCTCAACATTCCGAGCTCAACATCCAGAGCTCAACATCCTCCAGAGCTCAACATTCGAGCTCAACATTCCATTTAAGGACTAAAAAGAAATTACGGTGTAAAGTTAAAAAAAAAAATGTATCAAAGAAAAATAAAATAATCCAATTCACCTCTTTTTCATCCTTGGTAAAGAAATAAAAAGAAAAAACTTGCTTCGGCCACATCTGTAAAAGTCTGATCTATTAAAATTAAATGAAATTAATTATTTTAACATCGTAAAAAAAATGGAAATGTCAAAACTAACGTTTTGATGAGGGGATGATTTTATTTGCTGCCACTCCCCCAAAAAAAATCCAATAAAAAGTGATCAAAATGGTACCGTAACAACAAGGCCCTCACGCAGCTCCATCGGCGGAAAAATTAAAAACGGTCTTGAAAAATGACGATTCTAAGCCCTATTTTAAATTTTTTTTTTTTTACAATTGTATGAAAGTTTTTTGACTGCAAAATGAATGCTGTAAAATCGAAAGAGGGAGAACATAAACAATGCGTAATACTTTTGCAACAGACTGAGAATGAGTCTGAACCGCCACATGCGGACGTGTCTGTAACTGAGAGGCAGAAGTGGACATTGAGACGTATTTGTCACCGTGGCCTTCCTCTCCTGTAAGCCAGCATGCACCTCATCCCCCCCCGTGTCCCTTCTCCGAAGAGACTTTGCTTTCATCAGCATTACCTTCATGGATAATTGATAGAGAGCCTGAGCCGCTGCGAAAAAAAAAAGAATTACAAGGTGCGGTGACACACAAACAGCTATAAATAGAGGCGCTACACGGCCTGTGTTTGCCAATGTCTGATGAGGCAAAGAAGAAAGAGCAATTACGGGCCCCAGGCCTCGCGGGAACCCTCCTCCTTAACTCCAGAGAACCTGATGCGCAATGTGTTATATAGAGACAAAGTTACACCTAGTGTATTAGTTTTCGGCTTCTAGGAGTGGAAAACAAAAGCGCCACAAAAATCTACAGCTTGTGTACGATATTGCATCTTCACTTACATGACAGATTTGCCACTGTTCCTCAAAGAGGCAGTGTTCTAAGAATTGTGGACTACCACTTTAAGTTCAGACTCCTCCCCATCATACTCAGGCTCCGCCCCATCATAATCAGGTCCCTCCCCTCAATGAGTGCCTTGATCTTTTTTTTGTCACTGCTCCTCCCTTCATCTAATCTATTTCTCTGCTGATCTAATAACATCCTTCCTTTCTCCAACCTTCATGTACGAAATTCCTCAGGACCTTTTGGTGTTTATACACAGTAGTGAATGTGAAAAAGCAGAGCAGCAGTGTAAAGCATGGAGGAGAGATAGATAAAAGTAGCCCTACAGAGTCCAATTCCTCAATTTACAGTTTTGTTTTGTTTTTTCGCAACTGTGATATAATAGGGTAAGGATGACTAGGAGATTTCCAGTTTTGAGGTATACTAATCAGGATCACAATCCATTGAATCTGGATTAGGGTTTGCCAACTCAAAACAAATCCAGCTCTGCTACATCACGGCAGGGACCCATTTAAAAAAAAAAAAAGCTAAAGAGCATTTGCACCTAAATAATAATCAGGGACTAAACGTAAAAAGTTTCCGAAACAGCAAAAACTTTTTAAACTTTTTTTTTTTTTAATTGGTGGAGTTCAGATCACTGCCTAATGGCGCCCTCTAGTGATACGTGAATTACAGAGCTAACTTTCTGGATCTTGAATTGACCACATGAGAAACACGCTAATCTTAAATCTGTGATGGTCTCGACTCTCAAAAAACAACCAGTTGTGATACCAAATAGTAGTGAAACACCAATCCTCAATCGCAAATCTGTGGTGGTCCCAGATGGCAGAAACACACCTGTTCCAAGTCTCCGGTGGTCAAATATGGCAAAACCAGACCAATTCAAAGTATGTGTTCTTCTGAACTATCAGAAACCAACTGATCTCTTTGGTGGTCCCAAAAGAAACAAACCGATCCCAAGTCGGTGATGGTCCTAAATACCACAAACTCACCAATCGCAAGTCTGTGTTAATCACAGATGACAAAAAACACAATGATCCCAAGTCTGTGGTGGACCTAAGTATCCGAGAACAATTGTCTGTGGTGGTCTCGTATGGAAAAAGTACACTGATACAAAGCCTGTGTTATTCTGAATTCTCAGAAACTCACCAAACCCAAGTCTTTGGTGATTTCTAAAGTAGAAAAAAAAACAATAAAAAGTCTGTGATGGTCCCAAATGCCAAAAGAGCAAAACACCCGAGTCAGTGAGGATCTCAAATGCCAAAAGCACACCAATCCAAAGTCTGTGGTAGTCTGTAATGGCAGAATCACTCACATACCAAGTGTGTAGTGGACCCAAATATCAGAACAACTGTCTGTGGTGGTTCCATATTGTTACAAAGTCTGTGTGGCTCTTAACTCCCAGAAACTCACCAAACCCAAGTCTCTATTGGTACAAATTTCCAAAAGCACACTAATGCCAAATCTGTGGTGGTCCAGGAGTCCAGAACTCCACCAATCCAAGCTCAATGGTGGTCTAAACTGCCAGAAACCCATTTATCCCCAGTCTGAGTTGGTTCTGACTTTCAGATCTTAAGTATGTGGTCATCCCTATTGGTTGAAATATACCGATTCCAAGTCTGGGGTGGTCTCAAGTGGTGGAACTAAACCAATCTCATGTGATGATCTTAAATGGTAGAAATAAACCAACCCAAAGCTTGTTATGTCCTCAATTCTCACAACCTCACGGTTCCCAAGTCTGTGGTTGCCCCCAATACCAGAAACATTCCTATTCCAAGTCTGTGGTGGTTCCAAATGCCAAATGCATACTAATACCAAGTTTCTGGTGGTCCAGAACTTCACTAATCCAAGGTCAGTAGTGGTCTAAAATGACAAAATCCCACCTATCCTCAGTCTGTGTTAGTGCTAACTCTAAGAAACTCATTGATCTCAAGTGTATGGTTTCCCATACTGGTTGAAATAAACTGATCTCAACTCTGTGGTGGTCTCAAGTGGTTGAAGTAAACCAATCTCAAACACTGTAGTGATCTTAAATGGTGGAAACAAATCGATCCAAAGTTTGATATGTTCCCAATTCTCAAGTAAACTGATCCCAAGTCTTTGGTTGTAGCCAATACCAGAAACATCCCTATTTCAAGTCTGTGGTGGTCGAAAATGCCAAAGCACACTAATACCAAGTCTGGAGTGATCCAGGAGTCCAGAACACCACAAATCTAAGATCAGTGGTGGTCTAAAATGCTCTTCAATCTCAAGTATGAGGTCTTCCTTATTGGTCTAAATATACCGATTCCAAGTTGGGATTTCAAGTGGTCGAACTAAACCGGACTCAACACTTGAGTATCACATGGTGGAAACAAACCGATCCAAATCTTATGCTACCAATTCTCACAAACCTGCTAATCCCAAGTCTGTGGTTGCCCCCAATACCAGAAACATTCCTATTCCAAGTTTGTGGTGGTCCCAAATGCCAAAGCACACTAATACCAAGTCGGGAGTGATCCAAGAGTCCAGAACACCACAAATCTAAGATCAGTGGTGGTCTAAAATGCTCTTCAATCTCAAGTATGAGGTCTTCCTTATTGGTCGAACTAAACCGGTCTCAACACTTGAGTATCACATGGTGGAAACAAACCGATCCAAATCTTATGCTACCAATTCTCACAAACCTGCTAATCCCAAGTCTTTGGTTGTCCCCAATACCAGAAGCATCACTAATCTAAGTCTGTGGTGGTCCCAAATGCCAGAAATCCACCAACTTCAAATCTGTTTTGGTCACAATTCTTACGAGCCAAATGTACCAAGTCTGTGATTACCCCAAAGTCCAGAAACCGACTGATCACAAATCTACAGTGGTCATGTCGCCCTCAGGGGTTCCAACTTATCTGGTAATGAGTCCGGCATCTTGACATCTGGGATCACCCAATGACTTTTATCAACCCATTCTTAGGCTAGGGTCTGCTTCTCCCTCTAATCATTATCAGTCCTATCAGTCAAAATATATGTGCGTCCATGACAGTTTTAATGACCCTAGGGCTCAACTAAATAATTTCCAGAAGCTAAACGAGGCTTTTACATCAAAGAAATGAGTCCCAATTGGTTCAGACTCTCGTCACCGATTAATAATATACTGATCAATCATTATAATGGGCTCAGAGAAATAGTGGCCTTAATGCCATCTGCAACCAATCAGAAATTAAGTGAACTAGTGGATATTGATCATTTGCTCTAAATGAAATTGGTCCCTTTTCCTTTAAGACAGGTTTGATACACGAGGTCCTGATGGGATCAATAAGTCAATATAGGACATTTGTGTTATTACTTACTGGCTGAAAATGATGGAGGAAGGAGCCGAACTAATAAGTGGAAGTCTTCGGGATGACAAAAAAAAAATCATAGATACATCGGACTTGGTCACCCGCCGGCCATCGAAGACTGAAGAAGGCTCAGGTCACATACTGAAACAGACCCACCAAGTAACAGGGTAATGCTCGAAGGCTTAGTGCCGAACAGGACCCACTGACCTCAATTCTAACCCATCATTTGGCGAGGAACTGTCAAATAATCCCAAAAACAGAGCGGCCTAAATTTAGGGATTTTCTGCTGTTTTACTTAAAACTTGATAGAAGTATGGACTTTTTTGGAGGAAATCCTCGGGCAGCTGTCACATAACTTGTAAAGCAGTAGTAGATTTGAAAAGCCATGCTGTGGACTGTAGGGCAGTATGTATGTAAGCCGAGGTCAGGATAGAAGGGAGAAGTAGGAACAAGGTCAGGGCAGGCAGTGAACAAAAGTCAAGTTAGTAAAAAAGCTGACAGATGCCCGTACTTACAGGACTGAGGCATAATGGCAGGTCTAACGGATTAATAAATATCAAACGACGTCAACTACTACATGAATTTGGTATGTGCTGACATTAGGGTGCGCATGTGCCCTATCACGAACACGACTTACAAGACAAGTGATGAGGAACAAGTCAATTTAGGATGTTTCTCCCGTGATCCATCATGGTCAATGTAGCGCCAAAAGACCACAAGTGCGCAGCTAGTCATACTCATTTCCAACCCATGCGTTGGCCAGTTGTGACCTCCTACATAAGGCTCAATACTTTATGTCCAGTCTCTAAATCAGTAGCATTGCCCAAATGAACTGACCATGTAAATCGCGATTCGTCCCCAAGTCATATGTGAACCCTTCTTTGCCTCTGCATCACAGTCACGGAAAGGCCTTGGTTCAGGAACGCAGAACAACGGTGTCACTAATGGGAAAGGCTCAGGGCTAAATTGGTGGGTGCGCGGGGGTGTTGTCTAAGAACGCTCGCTCTAAAATGCCTTTACAGGGGTATGAAAACAACAGATTTCTCAAGCCAAGCACAAGAATGAGATAAATTTAAAAAAAAAACAGCAAAAGTTCACAAAGGATCAGACTACACCTAAGATAGCTGGAGGTCGAACTCTCTGTTGGCCGACAGAGATAAACATGCATGTTCAATCCGGATGAGTGTGCATGTGTCCTTAATGGGGAAATAAACTGCTGCCGGACACCCCAGCTTATCTCTCGTGAGTCCAAAACGATTGATCGTGTTATAATCCAACATGTGCAACCTTTCTTTCACCTAATATCTGTTGTCAGGGAAAAGGTAAGTCGCACCTATCTAGTCCTGATCATGCCTAAGGTAAGACGCCCCTATCTGGTCCTGATCCTGCCTAAGGTAAGACGTCCCTGTTTGGTCCTGAACCTGCCTAAGATGCCCCTATCTGGTCCTGATCCTGCGTAAGATAAGACACCCCTATCTGGTCCTGATCCTGTCTAAGGTAAGACACCCCTATCTGGTCCTGATTCTGCCTAAGGTAAGTCGCCCCTATCTGGACCTGATCCTGCCTAAGGTAAGACGCCCCTATCTGGTCCTGATCCTGCCTAAGGTAAGACGCCCCTATCTGGTCCTGATCATGCCTAAGGTAAGACGCCCCTATCTGGTCCTGATCTTGCCTAAGGTAAGTCGCCCCTATCTGGTCCTGATTCTGCCTAAGGTAAGACGCCCCTATCTGGTCCTGATCCTGCCTAAGGTAAGTCGCCCCTATCTGGTCCTGATTCTGCCTAAGGTAAGACGCTCCTATCTGGTCCTGATCCTGCCTAAGGTAAGACGCCCCTATCTGGTCCTGATTCTGCCTAAGATAAGAAGCCCCTATCTGGTCCTGATCCTGCCTAAGATAAGACGCCCCTATTTGGTCCTGATCCTGCCTAAGGTAAGACGCCCCTATCTGGTCCTGATCCTGCCTAAGGTAAGACGCCCCTATCTGGACCTGATCATGCCTAAGGTAAGACGCCCCTATCTGGTCCTGATCATGCCTAAGGTAAGACGCCCCTATCTGGTCCTGATTCTGCCTAAGGTAAGTTGCACCTATCTGGTCCTGATTCTGCCTAAGGTAAGACGCCCCTATCTGGTCCTGATCCTGCCTAAGGTAAGACGCCCCTATCTGGTCCTGATTCTGCCTAAGGTAAGACACCCCTATCTGGTCCTGATTCTGCCTAAGGTAAGACGCCCCTATCTGGTCCTGATTCTGCCTAAGGTAAGACGCCCCTATCTGGTCCTGATTCTGCCTAAGGTAAGACGCCCCTATCTGGTCCTGATTCTGCCTAAGGTAATGTTCTAGTGAGGAAGCATGCCGTATTCGATGTTTGACGCACTGGTGATTCTCCTCGTTTTTTCCATTGCTGATCTGCAGATTGGTATAATTTAACGTAGGATACTTAGAGAATATGTAAGAAATCCTGGCACCCGCTGGATAAAATGCAATATTGCATTACTCCCAATTTAGAGGGTATCAGACTAATATAATATATTTATGACGGCTTTAGTGCTCCAGATTCCAGATAAACTCCACAGTCTATTGGAGTCTATGGTAGTAAAAAAAACACTTTCTTGGGCTGGGTTCACACTGCGTTATGGCAGTCCGTCTAACGGATTGTGTTACAATGCGGCATTAACGCGATGTGACGCATCCGTTAACGCACCCATAGACTGCCATAACGTAGCGCATCGCTAACACATGTCATAATCGGCATGTGTTAGCGATGTGCCGTCATGCTGTGACGGACCCTCGGACGCGGTCTGCAGCGTTCAAGGGTCCGTCACTGCTAGCGCAGATGCTCCCTGCGCTAACGCGATTGCATAACGCAATAAAAAAAAAGGCAGTTGCGTTGAACGGACTGCCCTAACGCAATGTGAACCTAGCCTAACCCCCAACAGATCCTCCTCAAAGATGGAGATTTCTTTGAATTAGTTTTCATGAAGGGCGTACAAAACTTTCCCGTTATATAGCTGGTATGGTGCTAACGAGTAGATGCGGCCCTTTTAGAAATCTGCATATCCTCACCCAATCTACACAGCAAAGTTAAAGTACTTTCACTATGGAAAATCCGGATTTGTTAGAAAGTGATCAGCTGTCATCTCCTCAGGCCCTCCTCCAAGATGGAGATTTCTTTGAACTATTTTCCATGAAGGGCAGATAATCTTTTCTCATTATACAGCTGTATGCCGTCCGTTGGGAAACCTGTATATCCTCCCCCAATCCGGTGGGGTTTGGGGAAGTGAAAAAGTTCTGCCAAGACTAATTTTTTTTGCCCCATTCTCACTCTTAAAATTGATCCACCAGATGGTAGCACATCCCGGCATTAAGAGCTCTTGGAGCACAGGTTTCCGAAAAGTTTCGGGCAACAACGTCGGTAGTCGAGCAGGTCTTCTCTTTTACTTGAAACCTCCCAGATGTTCTTGGAGAGTTGGCAAGCATGATTAAACATCTTTTCTGGCCTGCCCAAAAATTTGTTCACTTTCATTCTGCGTAGGCAGCAACTCCATGCCCAGAATGATGGTCTACTTAGCGCCTCCTGCCATCGTCCGGGCCATCTCAATGGCATCTGATTGCCGGTCTGGAGGCTTAAACGCTGCGAAATCTTATCGGCTCAATGACTCTTATAACAAGGCAATTTGGGACCTGCGGAATAAAGAAGGGGGACAATGACGTCTCCGCTGAGCTGAGTTTTTTTTTCTGCGTCTTGTAAAGCTTCTTAGCGTTGAGAAGTTTAGTGGGCAATTTTCCCAGTGATGCTAAATAGCACCAAATAGCGGAAAAAAAAAAAAGATTAAGCTTCACCGGCGAAGGAGGGGAAAGTCTTGGCTGTTGGCATATGCTAAAAGTCCATTTTCTATCCTCCTTTCCTTTCAATATACGGCTTATTAGTCCTGTTTTCTTGCCTAAAGCAGCTCGTCGAGGAGAAGATGGGGGGGCAATGATATCAGTTCCATCCAGCCTTCCCTCGGTACGCCTCACAGCGGAAATCCAATTAAGGCCTTCATTAGACTGGGCACGCTCTCGGCTCCCACCTCCTCCTCCAGTCCTTCCTGCGGGAGGGGGGAAGCATCAAAAAGAACAACGGACATGATAACCGTGTCCTGCTTTTCTTGGGCCTGGTAGAATGGGAACAGATTGGGCTGAGATGCTAAACATGAGGACATCTGGTCGCATCTCCGACCAGACAGAACGCGGGTTCAGAAGGAAGCAAAAAAAATTGCCATGGTGGCAGCACGTAAAATACAAATTACGGGGGTGGCCAAAGCAACCTGAAGTACCGAGGTACAAAATCTAAAACAGGACCCTCCACCTACAATGTGCCATATGGGGTCTCCTTATGTGCATAGATAAAAGATATATAGATAGATTTTGGCAGTGGAGAGGCCCACCTGGATGTATGAGAGTGATAAGCACAATGATCGTCTTCCCCAGGGGGTCGTAACGTGATAAGTGCTCCTAGGAGGAATGGCCGCTGTACCCATGTACTCCGATCTTTGGGATGTCGGGAGTATTTACAAGCACTTAAACTGGCATCATACAAACAGGCGCGGTGAGGACGGCGGCTTATTTTCCAATCGTGCGGATTAAATCTGGGGAAGGGGCCACATATAACACAGCTGTATCTGTAATAGGGAGAAATGAGATTATATTATCAACGGAGCAGAGATTATAATCTAAACATAGCCCTCTATAAATAGGGTGAAATGGAGACTAACGGGCTCTTAAGGGGACGGACGGATCTATACGAGACATCGGAGGCAAGAGGAGTCAATAGGATAATGGAAGTGGAAAATCCATACTAATAAAAGATTAATACACCAGTGTGGTAATTGTCTTGTTCAGTCATACCGCAAACGTAAGGACTGAGGATCATCAAGGAGATACATGATGGGTAATGGAGTATTTGCTATGGAGCCCTGTAAAAAAAAGAGGGGTGACCTTCCCCGGTATGAACCTTATGGCCAACCATATTCAATAGTCCTGACTTGAGAATATGAACCACAAAGTGAATGAACAAAAGAGAAATGTCAAGCCCATCAATATTTGGTGGCCGCCCGTCGCCTTCATCACCTGTAAACAATTGGTGAAGGAGGAGGTATTTCCAAACATGTTGGAGAACTGACCCCAAATCCCTAGATGTCTCAAATAATATAAGATGGATAAGGATCTGCCTGTATTTCTCAGCATTGAGGACACCATTAATCTTAACCAAATCCCCAACTAAATTTGCTGAAATGCAGCAAAAAAAACTTGCAGGACCCTTCACTGCTTCTACAGAGCCTCCTAATTGTATAGTCTCCAGCCTCCGGGGAGCAAACTGCCTTCTGTTGCAGCCGAATATTTCACATTTTGATTCATCGGTCCAAAGCACCTGCTGCCGTTTTTCTGCACCCAAGTTCTGATGTTTCATGCATAGTTGGATCACTTAGCTTCGTTTCCATATAGAAGGTCTGGGAGCTTTCAGATGCAATTCTTCCAAAAAGATGACTTCTGGCCAGACTTCTCAAAACAGTAGATGGGTGTAGCTGGGTGCCAGTGGTTGCTGCCAGTTCTGAGCTGATGGCACTGCTGGACATCTTCCGATGTCGTAGGGAAGTAAGCATGGTTTGTCTATCGTCTGCTGCACTAAGTTTCCTTGGCCGGCCACTGTATCTATGGCCCTCAACGTTGTTCATTTATTGCTGATTCTTCAAAAGTGTCTGAAAAGCACATTTTGAACCTCCTGTCTGATAAGAAATTTTTGCCTGGCAGAGATCTTGTAACTTGTGACTTTTGAATTTGTGTGTGTTTCTTTGGAAGATCAAGAAGAAAAGACTATTGCTCGTACGAGCCTAGATCTTGACGTTTAAGTTTGTATATTGTAACATTTTGTCTTGCTATCTCTGTAAGACAGGGGCGCAGGGTCATTGAACAATCTGTGTTTGATAATATGTTGATTGACCATTGTGCGGGACCCTGTGGCTTGTTGACCTGCAAAACAGAGAAGTAGGAACTATGCTAGTGATTAAATACTGAAGCAATGAGAGTTAATCTCATCACACCTTCCTCTTGACCTCTAGATGATGAGTTGAAGGACAACAGTTATCAACTACTTAAAGGGGATATGCCTCTGTAACAATAGATCCAAATAACCAGAGACTCTTTACAAAATCACAGCCAGGAACACTCTACAGCAGCCAGGACATCATGGTTCCATTACAATGGACACAGATTTGACATTCTACTGGATGCCAGCTTAGGGGACCATGGCTCCGGCTGAAAGAATACAGATCTGCTCCATTGACCATCACTGAACCCATGGGTACATTTGGGGAAGCCAGGATTTGGACCCACAGGTCACCTGAAATCCATAAATACGTTTGGGAGAGCCAGGATTGGGACCCACCTGTCACCGGGCTCCATGGAGACGTTAGACTGCCAACTCCTTCTTTTCTTATCATCTGTTGAGTATCCCTCACACACATCAGGTCAGCTAGTCCAACTGAATACAGTTCATAGTGTATAGAGACCTTTAGTAATGGTACCGCTATGGGGTTATTACACATGCTATACAACACTGCTCATTCTGGGAGATAGAACCTGAAATTATTTCCCAAGGCCCACTCCACTTGTGGGACAATGGCAAGAACTAGATTTAGAGTGCCAACAAAAGTCAGCTGATGATGTTGGGGGAAGGGAATAAAGATCAGGCATATTGAATTTCAAGACCTAGTTTTTTTGTTTTGAGGGGAAATAAGCTGCTTCCAGGGGTGTCTGTCAGAAGCTTACTCCCCTCACTCCATTAAAAGCACATGGACACTTAGTCAAACTTAACCTGTTTGTCTGACAACTATTCTCATAAATATGCATGCTAGATTGGAATGAGCATGCATGTGTTTTCAATAGGGAGAGGGGAGTAAAGCACTGCCAGTCACTTCTGGTGATAGCTTATTCCCCTGAAAGCAAAAGGATCATAAACTGACCATCTAAATGCCCAATCCTTCTTTACCCCAACATCAGCGAAGAGTCGTGTGACCTCAATATACACGGTGATAGTCCCGATGAAATGTTTATGGGAGGGGAAACTGTGTTAGGCTAAGTTCACACTAGGCGTTTTTGCTTTTTTTCTCCAGCAAAACCTGAATTCTTGGCAGGAAAGAAGCTGCAACAAAAACACAGGTTTTGCTGCGTTTTTTTTTCATGCGTTTTTTTTTTTCATTCAAGTCAATGGGTGAAAAATGCTGAAAAGACACAAAGAAGAAGAAAGAAGTGAAATTTCTGAAATCTCATAGGCTTTGCTGATACTGTAAAAAGCAGCTAATTAGCATTAAAAAAAAATGCAGCAAAAATGCCCAGTGTGAACTTACGTTAAATTTCACTATGGTAGTTCTGGAATTCTATTCATGAAGCCAGTATCTCTCAAAATGACAAACTCAGCTCTGCTACGTCTAAGCTGTATTGCCATACGTATGTGCCGTGATCTCTTCAAGCTCTGGAATAAATGGGCACAGCCTGTGGGCAATGAAAGTAAGTTTTAATTGCGTCTATGGGTTGGGTGGGAGTGACGGGTGTCGCGCACCTGCACACGCAGCTCGCTCACCTCACATGACACACGGGTTGTACATGCATCCGCTCGTCAGGAAACACACATCCCATCTTAGCTCAGTCTGGGAATGGTTGCCATGGAGACATTAATCTTTATCCTCTTTGCCTGCTAAGCATTCCGCCACGTGGGTCATCCCACCCCCCTATATTCAGGAATGTAGGGGGGTCCAGATGATGGGCTTAGAGGGTGACACCGTGCACTTTACTCCGGGGTCTCGTAAGGAGACCGGTCTGAGCTTGGATGATGGCGAGGTCTCCCAGTGACCATCAGGTCTAAGGGATGGGAGGAGGAGAAGCAGGAGGGAGGATGGGATAATGGTGACTGTAGCCCGGGATTTACTGGGCTTTACTCACAGCGGTGTTTAAGATTTGCATAGCAATTCCTCTAAGCCTCTTTGCTGACGGAATTGCCTGGCTTGGGGATTTTTGGCACCTAAATTTTACAATCCTCTCCTCCCCCGTCCCCCATGGGGGTTTGTATCACAATCCTATCTGCTTCTATCAATTCCACTCTCATCTTCAGATATCAGGCGGCTGCTCTATAGTGCAGGATAAACCGCTGGGACTTGTAGCTTTCTAATAGTCGGAGCGGAGAGTCACATTTTTGATCTGCATGGAGCACACTCTCCATATACAGGGGCTGCCATCAGGACGTGGTGCTGTGAAAGGTCCCGGCAAATAAGGAGCCCAAAAACCTGCGTGGTCCAGCACCGGCTACCCACCAGTGACATCATGACTGCTACGGAGCGCCACTTCCAAAATTAAATTGATCTATTTATTTATAGGTGATGAGGAGTAAACCTGGTGCCCATGACGGTACCCTACAGTTTATATACTGTACTGTTCCTTCTCCTGACCATACGCCGAGAAGGGAGCTGTACCCACACATCTTATATCTTTCCAATTTACCTTATAATATGTATCTAGTCTCAAGGCATTTTGAAGTATATCACACTTCTTCAGGAATAACCTGAAGAACAGGTTATGAAGAGATACATTTCAAATAATAGCGCCAAAGAAACTCCTGACGGCACCCGACATGTCAAAGTTCACTGTGTAGCTATTCCAATAAAATGACTTTAAAATGATGATATATAATATAAAAAGTAAAGAACTGATGTGTATGTAAAAAATACTTTCAAATATATTTCTAAAACAGTTGATATGTTTTGTGGAAGAAAAAATAAATTAATGGATTCGAACTGATGTTACAATGCGGATACTGGTGTTGATGTGAGATACTATGTGCATTTACCTCTCCAGCTCCTTCAAAAAAATCAAGGCATAAGAAGTAACTTGCCGAGTGCTGGGGATCTGAATGATGGGACCTCCAGTGATCCCCAGCTTGGGTCTGTACAACCCTGAAGTACAGAACTCGTCTTCACTCATTGTCTATGGGACTGCCGAGTACAGTGCTTGGCTATTTCCAGCAGTCCCATAGGCAATGAAAGGAGCTCCGATCTCAGAATTGCTGGGGGTCCCAGCAGACGGATCTCCAAGTAAGTATTCAGCAAGTTATCCCCTATTCTGTGGATAGGGAATGACCTGATGTTTTGGGAGTGAACTGTCAATCTTCAGGAGCTACTGAAGAAGAAAGATGAGACACCATTTTCCTAACCTTACAATACAAATCTGATATATTACCGGTAAAACCATGACAACCTGCAACTCCCATCACAACCACTGGGTGGCCACACAAGACTGGTAGAAGCAGAAACATTCCTCCACAAAGTATCCCTTTTTTTGTCTTTTTTTTTTTTTTACAAATGCTGCTCATCTCGCGCCATTGATCTCAAGATGTGTTAAAAGTAAAGATAGCAAGATTCCTTTGGCTTGGCTTCTGTTAATCCAGACCCTTGATTCCAGCTCAGGGTTGTGATCATCTGTAATTTTACAACTCTTCTTTTCTCAATGTTACTATGTTCACATGTTAAAATTACTCTGTGGTCTGGAGTCAAAATATTACATGTGATGGTGCATATAGAGAAACGCCACCTGGTGCCCTCCATTACTGGTTGGGGGTCTCCCCTGTGTTGTCACACGGCATCTGCAGCGCTTCTTGCAATGTCTGGGCCATTTCCTTATTCTCGGGGTTGTAACAATGTGACAAAGTGGATCGTAAGAGATCAGACACTATTCTGTACACCCCATCAGAAAATCATGGTTGCCCCATGTGTGTGCTCAAGAAAAAGTCCTGTAATCTGGCAATCAATGATTTAGAAACTTCTCACATAATGTTCCAGAGTTGAGCAAACTGAATGGCAAGGCCCTGGTCCGGTGGCCATGTAAGGAATGAAGAAGGGATGGAGGATCGCGGGGTAGGGCTATGGTCCAGCAGACAGTGGTCCATGCACCATCAGACAAGAGACCTGCGAACCTCTTCCTACCTGCCGGCGTACTTGTTTACTCATCACGGCGTGACATCGTGCAATCATCGTGTCGCAACGATGACATGACACCAGGCCTAGTAATCAGAAGAGGATCTCAGGACAGGGCTCTGATCCATCAGCCACGGATTACTGACTTTACCCTTCGATCGGGGTCTTGGAAATCATTTTGATCAACTCTCTAAAAAATACTTATTCAGTTAAAAAAAAAGTTCTACAACTTTTCAACAGTCCCTATATTGTAACTCCTCACCCCTTTCAAGATCTCTGCTTGCATTCAGTGAACCGGAGCGCTCGTCTTCACACGCAGAGGCGGTACACCAGCTCTCGGCTAGCCCTGAGCTTTGTGGATACATGGTATCCGGCTAGCCCTGCGCTTTGTGGATACATGGTATCCGGCTAGCCCTGCGCTTTGTGGATACATGGTATCCGGCTAGCCCTGCGCTTTGTGGATACATGGTATCCGGCTAGCCCTGCGCTTTGTGGATACATGGTATCCGGCTAGCCCTGCGCTTTCTGGATACATTGTATCTGGTTAGCCCTGCGCTTTGTGGATACATGGTATCCGGTTAGCCCTGCGCTTTGTGGATACATTGTATCCGGTTAGCCCTGCGCTTTGTGGATACATTGTATCCGGTTAGCCCTGCGATTTGTGGATACATGGTATCCAGCTAGCCCTGCGCTTTGTGGATACATTGTATCCGGTTAGCCCTGCGCTTTGTGGATACATTGTATCCGGTTAGCCCTGCGCTTTGTGGATACATTGTATCCGGTTAGCCCTGCGCTTTGTGGATACATTGTATCCGGTTAGCCTTGCGCTTTGTGGATACAATGTATCCGGTTAGCCCTGCGCTTTGTGGATACATGGTATCCAGCTAGCCCTGCGCTTTGTGGATACATTGTATCTGGTTAGCCCTGCGCTTTGTGGATACATTGTATCCGGTTAGCCCTGCGCTTTGTGGATACATTGTATCCGGTTAGCCCTGCGCTTTGTGGATACATTGTATCCGGTTAGCCCTGCGCTTTGTGGATACATTGTATCCGGTTAGCCCTGCGCTTTGTGGATACAATGTATCCGGTTAGCCCTGCACTTTGTGGATACATGGTATCCAGCTAGCCCTGCGCTTTGTGGATACATTGTATCCGGTTAGCCCTGCGCTTTGTGGATACATTGTATCCGGTTAGCCCTGCACTTTGTGGATACATTGTATCCGGTTAGCCCTGCGCTTTGTGGATACATTGTATCCGGTTAGCACTGCGCTTTGTGGATACAATGTATCCGGTTAGCCCTGCGCTTTGTGGATACATGGTATCCAGCTAGCCCTGCGCTTTGTGGATACATTGTATCCGGTTAGCCCTGCGCTTTGTGGATACATTGCATCCGGTTAGCCCTGCGCTTTGTGGATACATTGTATCCGGTTAGCCCTGCGCTCTGTGGATACATTGTATCCGGTTAGCCCTGCGCTTTGTGGATACATGGTATCCAGCTAGCCCTGCGCTTTGTGGATACATTGTATCCGGTTAGCCCTGCACTTTGTGGATACATTGTATCCGGTTAGCCCTGCGCTTTGTGGATACATTGTATCCGGTTAGCCCTGCGCTTTGTGGATACATTGTATCCAGTTAGCCCTGCGCTTTGTGGATACATGGTATCCAGCTAGCCCTGCGCTTTGTGGATACATTGTATCCGGTTATCCCTGCGCTTTGTGGATACATTGTATCCGGTTAGCCCTGCGCTTTGTGGATACATTGTATCCGGTTAGCCCTGCGCTTTGTGGATACATTGTATCCGGTTAGCCCTGCGCTTTGTGGATACAATGTATCCGGTTAGCCCTGCGCTTTGTGGATACGCTGTATCCAGTTAGCCCTGCGCTTTGTTGATACGATGTATCCGGTTAGTCCTGCGCTTTGCGAATACATTGTATCCGGTTAGCCCTGCGCTTTGTGGATACAGGCGCTTTGTGGATACGCTGTATCCGGTTAGCCCTGCGCTTTGTGGATACGCTGTATCCGGTTAGTCCTGCGCTTTGTGGATACGCTGTATACGGTTAGTCCTGCGCTTTGCGAATACATTGTATCCGGTTAGCCATGCGCTTTGTGGATACGCTGTATCCGGCTAGTCCGGCGCTTTGTGGATACGCTGTATCCGGTTAGACCTGTGCTTTGTGGATACGCTGTATCCGGCTAGTCCGGCGCTTTGTGGATACGCTGTATCCGGTTAGTCCTGCGCTTTGCGAATACATTGTATCCGGTTAGCCCTGCGCTTTGTGGATACGCTGTATCCGGCTAGTCCGGCGCTTTGTGGATACGCTGTATCCGGTTAGACCTGTGCTTTGTGGATACATTGTATCCGGTTTAAACTATACTCTGATACAATTTAGCAAATGCGCAGAAGCTGCTGCAGATCCCCACAGGTTAGCCCTGAGCTTTGTGGATATGCTGTATCCAGTTAGACCTGCGCTTTGTGGATACGCTGTATACGGTTAGTCCTGCGCTTTGCGAATACATTGTATCCGGTTAGCCCTGTGCTTTGTGGATACGCTGTATCCGGCTAGTCCGGCGCTTTGTGGATACGCTGTATCCGGCTAGTCCGGCGCTTTGTGGATACGCTGTATCCGGTTAGCCCTGTGCTTTGTGGATACACTGTATCCGGTTAGCCCTGAGCTTTGTGGATATGCTGTATCCAGTTAGCCCTGTGCTTTGTGGATACACTGTATCCGGTTAGCCCTGTGCTTTGTGGATACACTGTATCCGGTTAGTCCTGCGCTTTGTGGATACGCTGTATCCGGTTAGTCCTGCACTTTGTGGATACACTGTATCCGGTTAGCCCTGAGCTTTGTGGATACACTGTATCCGGTTAGTCCTGCACTTTGTG
>JARQOD010000004.1:4935382-4981210 GCA_033576555.1 Oophaga sylvatica
CTGAGTTAATCCTGTTTTTTCCCCCGGGCTGCATCCTTTTGTGGTGCAGTCACTGTAAAATCATTACATTATCCCCCTGAGTTACATTGTATTTTTTTTTTACCCCAGAGCGCATTTTCATTATTCTTGGTGCAGTACTGGGGAAATTTAATTATCCCCCGAGTTACATCCTGTATTTCCCCAGGCTGCACTCACTTTTGCGGGTGCGTCATTTAAAAATTACATTACTTACTGACCCTCAGTTACATCCTGCTTTTTTTCCCCGAGCTGCACCCCTTTTTCTGGGGGTTTGCAGTCACGGTCATACAAAATTATCCCCCTGAGTTCCCACCTGTTTTTACCCAGGCTGAAATCATATTTGTGGTGCGTACTGTTTTCTACATTAATTTTGATCCGAGTTACCCCCTTTGTATTATACCCCGACCTGGGTTAAACTTTTTCTGTGGGCGGGTTCACTGGTCTTAAATTTCCCTTACTGACCTTTGATTTACCCCCTGTATTATACCCCCAGTGCCCCTCACTATTCTGGGGGGCGCCCGGTTACTACAAAACTTATGCCCGGGTTTAAAACCCCCTGTATTTTCCCCCAGGCTGCCCCATTCGCTGGTGAAAGCACTGGTACATACATTATGTCCTTTTTTAAAATTCCTGTATTACCCCCAGGCTGCACCCTATTCTGTGGTGTAGTCATGTGAAAAATACTTACTTTTCTGTGTGGTTTATGTTAATTCCTAAAACTCATTTGTTCGTCAGCCATTTTACTTTCTGTCTTGCTGGCTATCTTGCCCTCAGTCAAAAATGGAGTTTCCTTTTTGGGGTTCCCCCCTGTTTTTCCCTTTTTGCTTCTTAAGCCCCAAGTGAGCAATCGGTCGATTCCCTTCAGTGAACCTGAAATTGACTCTGTAAGCTTGGACCTTGTACCCCTATTTTTTGAGGAACTTGAAGATTTGTGGCCCTTTGAACCTGCTTTTTGAACCCCCTTTTTTGGCTGGATTACGGTAACAGGTTTTTAGACCCTTTGAATCTGTTTTGGAGAGTTTTTGCTGGGGCTAGGTTACTTGGTTTTGCTTGTCTCTGTTTCTGGTTTTCAAACTGGTGATATTTTGCCAATTGTATGAAGTGATAAAAGGATTTTTAAAAAAAAACCTTTTCTCTTTTATGTTCATCGCCCCCAAGCACAAGGCCCATTTTATAAAATGAATACATTTTTTACAAGATCTGCCCCCAAAAAGTTAGTGTCTGCTGGGTTTTGGAAGGCTGTGTTTGCTTGTACTGTGGAATCGGGCCCCCGGTTGTATTTTCTGTGGATGACGTGGTTTCTTTAAAACCATTCCGGTGAGAAATTCCCTTTTTTTTTTTTTCTTTTTGCAGTGTTCCCGGGGGTTTTAAACAAAATTGGTTTTTTTTTTTTTCCTTTTTTTCTTTTTTTTTGTTGCTGTTTTTTTGGTTTTCATTTGTTGGAAAAAACTTTCTGTGTGAAAAGTGGTTGTTTTTTTCCCCCCAAAACCTTTCCCAGGGAGCAATTTTAAAATTTTTTTTTTTTTTTTGCATTTTCCCCCACAAAAAAAACATATTGTTTTTTTTTTTTCCTTTTTTTTTTTTTTTTTGTCTGTGTAATTGGATATCAGATGCCCGGGTGAATTTTTGTTTTTAGGGGTTGTGGATTCTCACAAACCACCCAGGGTGAGAGACCCCTTAATTTTTTTTTTTCTTTTGCAGTTTTTGCCACAGGTGAACACATTGTTTTTTTTTTCCCCTTTTTTCCCCAGAATTTTTTAAAAAAAAGATCTGGAAAATGGAGGCCCCCCATAAAGGAATTTCCCGGGTAAACTAAAATTTTCCCCTTGCAGATTTGCAGAATAAAAAAGCCCCGTTTTACAAATTAAGGCCCTCAAAAAAAAAATTTTTTGCAAGGGGGGACAGCCCCCCCCAGGATTTGGGGGGGCCAGGTTGAGGTTTAGAGGGGGAGCCCGGGTTGCCTAGCCCGGGGGGGGGCCCCCCCCAAAGGGTTCCCCCCTTTCGTTTTGGGGGAAAAAGTGAGAAATTCGGGGATTTATTAACAATGCAATCTTTTTTTTTCCCCCCAAATGCTTCACTTTTTCCCCCCCAAACGATCAAAGGTGCTTACTATAATTATGTTGTTCCCAACAAGGCTTTAGGGTGGGAACCCCCTTTGATTGAGATGAGGAGTTTTTTGGGGAATCACCTTGTGTTTTTTTCACCCATGGGGCAGGTGTTTGAGGGCCCCCCAATTTGAGGTGCAACCCGCTGAAGCAGCCATGTTTTTTTGCCCCAAGGTAAGCACTCGGTGTGAATATCCCTTTTGGTTTTTAGGAGTTGGGGCCCTTGTTAAAACCTGGACAGTTCCCCCAAAAAAAACTTTTTTTGAAGGGGTTATCTCCAAAGATTGGGGGAACTTGCTCGTGCCGCCCCCCCACTGGGGTTGGTGGGCTTTATTAAACATGTCCGTTTTTGATCTGTCTGACTGAACGCAGGCAAAAGAGATGGTTCGGAAAAAAAAAATTTCTAACCTTTTCCCCCCCTTTTCCCTCCGTAGGGGAACCCCTTTTTTTAGGGGGTTTTAAAAAGGAAAACCCGCCTGAACCCATGCCCGGGAGGATCTTTACAAGAGGGGGGTTTTTTTAAAACGGAAGGAACATCGTTTTAAGGAGAATCTTGTTTTATTGTGGGAGTCAGGGATTCATTACAAACTGGGCCCCGCCCCCCTGTAAGACCCCTTTTCAGCACTCTTCTTTGGGTGTTGGAGGAGGGGATCTGTCAGGTCCCCCGGCCCCCGGCTCCCGAGAGAGCTGCAGGGAACGATCTTGTTTCTCGGACCTTTTAAAATTGTTAAATCTGGGACGTTTTTTTTGTGTAAAGGCCATTTTCCAAGTTTTTCCCCGGGTTGTCCCCGCTTTAGTTGGGAAGAAAAAAAATTTTTATTGTTTTTTTTCCCAAAATCTGGTTTTACTCGCTTGGGGGGCTGCTTGCTATGATGTTTAGGGGAAGTGGAAATTTTATGGATGTTCCTTTGCTCTGAAAAAAGGGGAAAGTTCGTGAAGAAAAGGGGGCCCCCAGTAAAAGTTTGGGAAAAAAATGGATGGGGGGCCCCGCTGCCTCTGGCCGTGGTCGGAAACAGAGCCTTTTTAGGGTTCTTATGGGTAAAGATCATCAAGAGAAACTGTCCTTTATGCTTATCTCTTCTCCCCACTTTCCCATTATTCTAGGGCTACCATGGCTGCAGGCTCAGAATCCTACCATTAACTGGGAGACCAAGGAATTACACTTTCCAGAGAAACAGATGAGTCCAAAAGTTTCAGCTTGCTCTGTTCCTAAAGGAATCATGTCAGTCCCTGAACTACCAGCTGTATACCAGGACTATGTGGATTTATGTGACAAGAAGAACGCTGACCAGCTTCCTCCTCACCGTCCATATGATTGTCCAATTGAATTATTGCCTGGAGCAGAGATACCTTTTGGTAAGATCTACCCCCTGGCGGGGCCCGAGCTAAAGGCTTTAAAGGATTACATAGATGAAAATCCAGCCAAGGGCTTCATACGCCCCTCTTCATCTCCTGCAGGTGCACCCATCTTCTTTGTAAAGAAGAAAGATGGATCTCTGAGACCATGCGTAGACTATAGGGAACTCAATAAGGTTACTATTAGAAACCGTTATCCATTGCCTTTAATCCCTGAGTTATTGGAGAGAGTGCGACATGCCAAAATTTTTTCTAAACTAGATCTTCGTGGGGCCTATAACTTAGTCCGTATTAGACCTGGGGATGAATGGAAGACTGCATTCAGGTCACGCTATGGACACTTTGAATATCTAGTTATGCCTTTTGGTCTGAGTACCGCCCCAGCCACTTTCCAACACTTGGTGAATGACATCTTCAGGGATCTCCTAGATACATTCGTGGTAATTTATTTGGATGATATTCTAATTTTTTCTAACTCCACAGAGGAACATCATGGACATGTGAGAATGGTCTTGGAACGTCTAAGACAAAATCATCTTTACATCAAACTTGAAAAGTGTGAATTCCATAGGACCGAAATTCAATTTCTGGGGTATGTACTGTCTACACAAGCAATTAGTATGGATGGAAGCAAAACCCAAGCCATCAAGGATTGGCCAAGTCCTAGAAATGTGAAGGAGGTACAGCGCTTCATCAGGTTTGCCAACTTCTATAGACGTTTCATTAGAAATTTCTCTGAGGTAGTGTCACCTATCACTCAACTTACCCGGAAAGAGTCTAGGTTTTCCTGGACTCCCCAAGCCCAGGAAGCATTTTCCCGTCTAAAATATAAATTTACCACTGCACCTATCCTAGTACATCCCAACCCCGAGCTTGCCTTCATAATAGAGGTGGATGCTTCAGACTGTGCCGTTGGAGCTATACTCTCTCAGAGAACAGGTGAGAAGAATGTCTTGCATCCCTGTGCCTTCTTTTCCCAGCAGTTGTCTTCGGCTGAGAGGAACTACGATGTGGGCAATAGAGAGTTGTTGGCCATTATTGCCGCCTTCAAAGAATGGAGACACCTTCTTCAGGGAGCTGCACAGCAAATAGTCGTCCTGACAGACCATCGTAACCTTGAGTTTATCAGGTCGGCTAAGTGCCTGACTCCTCGCCAGGCTCGCTGGAATCTTTTCTTAAACCAATTTAATTTTATCATCTCTTATAGACCAGGATCGCGCAATGGAAAGGCTGATGCACTCTCTAGGATTTACTCAGCAGAGACACGTCCAATTACTCCTCCTAAGACTATTCTTCCTGACTCTAGATTCCTAGGAGTAATTCATAATCAAGACCTACTTAAGGACATCAAGGAAGCATACCATGCGGATTCCTTTTTGGCACAACCCCCAAGGGACGTAAGTCTTGTCTTTAAGAATGGTGTGTGGATTCAGGGACAACGTCTGTATATTCCTGAAACAGTCAGATTAAGAGTATTGCAACTCATTCACGATTCCAAGATAGCTGGGCATAGAGGAATTCTAAAGACACAGGAATTTCTTTCTCGTTTCTTTTGGTGGCCCACTTGCAGGAAGGATGTTTTGAATTATGTCACTTCATGTGAGGTCTGTGCAAGATGCAAAACACCTCGCTCCTCACCAACTGGTCTGTTACAGCCTCTTCCCACCCCGTCCCGCCCGTGGGGATCCATTTCTATGGACTTCATTGTGGAGTTACCAACCTCTCAGGGGAAGAACACCATTCTAGTGGTGGTTGACCGTCTAACAAAGGCAGCTCATTTTATCCCTTGTGTCGGCTTACCCACTGCAAAACAGACATCAGATTTGATGATTAAAGATGTGTTTCGCTTACATGGAGTACCGGATGAGGTTATTTCGGATCGAGGGGTGCAATTCACTTCTAGGTTTTGGCAAAATTTCTGTGCAGCATTGGACATTAAAGTAAACCTTTCTTCTGCTTTTCATCCCCAGACTAATGGACAGACCGAACGAACCAATCAAACCCTGGAGCAGTATCTCCGCTGCTTTATCTGCCACCTACAGGATGATTGGGTGGATCTACTTCCATTAGCTGAGTTCTCGTATAACAACTCTCAGAGTGCCTCCACTAAACAGTCTCCTTTTTACTCACTAAGGTTATCATCCTAACATTCTACCACGATTTCCCATAGAAACGCCTTTACCAGCAGTGGCTGAAAGAATCACGTCTTTACAGAAGAATATGGATCTTCTAAAGGAAAATCTGGAATCGGCTCAAGAAAGGTACAAGAAAGCAGCAGATAAATTTCGTAAACCTGCACCAGCTTTCAAGGTAGGAGACTTGGTCTGGCTGTCAACCAGAAATCTTAAGTTAAGGATTCCATCGTCTAAGTTGGGACATAAGTACATTGGACCCTATAAAATCAGTAAAATTATAAGTGCCGTTGCTTGTCGTCTTCAACTGCCCAGAACTATGAGAATCCACCCTGTCTTTCATGTATCCCTACTAAAGGCTGCGACACCCAATACGTTTCCTGGACGTTCCTCTCCTTGCCCTGACCCAGTGCTAGTCGATGGTCAGGAAGAATTTGTGGTGGAAAGGATTTTAGATTCCAGGTTGTATAGAAATCAGTTACAATATCTGATTAAATGGCAGGGCTACCCAGTGGAGGACAACTCATGGGAACCGGTCAATAACGTTAATGCTCCTCGCTTGCTCCGTCAGTTTCATCAGAGGTACCCACACAAGCCTGGTCTGAGGTCATCCGGAGGTTGTCCTTAAGGGGGGAGTAATGTAAGGTTCTATGTATATATTTCTGAAACTCAGTTTGTTCGTCAGCCATTTTACTTTCTGTCTTGCTGCAGCTATCTTGCCCTCAGTCAAAATGGAGTTTCCAGCTTGCATGTTCCCGCCCTGATTCTCTCCTTTGCTTCTTAAGCAGCCACAGCTGAGCAATCAGTGCTTCAGAATCTAGCCTGCAGTGAACCTGTGACTTGACTCCTGTAAGCCTTGGACCTTGTACTCCAGCTATTCCTACTGAGGAACTCTGAAGCACTTGTGGACTCTGAACCCTGCTCTTTGAAAGACCCACGTTTGCATGGACTTACGGTAACAGAGAAGAAGATCCTGAATCTGTATTGGAGAGTGATTGCTGAGCTTGGATTACTCTGGCCTGCTGTGTCTCCTGTTTCTGTGTCTGCAAACTGTGTGACTATTTCTGCCAACTTGTATGAAGTAATACAGGACTTTTCTATATCAAACCTGTGTCTCATGTATGTTCATCGCACCCAAGCACAAGACGCTATATGAACTGTACTACATACATTACATACTGATCCTAAGTTACATGCTGTATTATACCCCAGAGCTGCACTCACTATTCTGCTGGTGCAGTCACTGTGTACATACATTACATTACTGATCCTGGGTTACATCCTGTATTATACCGCAGAGCTGCACTCACTATTCTGCTGGTGTAGTCACTGTGTACATACATTACATTACTGATCCTGAGTTACATCCTGTATTATACCCCAGAGCTGCATTCACTATTCTGCTGGTGCAGTCACTGTGTACATACATTACATTACTGATCCTCAGTTACATCCTGCATTATACCCTAGAGCTGCACTCACTATTCTGCTGGTGCAGTCACTGTGTACATACATTACATTACTGATCCTGAGTTACATCCTGTATTATACCCCAGAGCTGCACTCACTATTCTGCTGGTGCAGTCACTGTGTACATACATTACATTACTGATCCTGAGTTACCTCCTGTATTATACTCCAGAGCTGCACTCACTATTCTGCTGGTGCAGTCACTGTGTACATACATTACATTACTGATCCTGAGTTACATCCTGTATCAGAGCTGCACTCACTATTCTGCTGGTGCAGTCACTGTGTACATACATTACATTACTGATCCTGAGTTACCTCCTGTATTATACTCCAGAGCTGCGCTCACTATTCTGCTGGTGCAGTCACTGTGTACATACATTACATTACTGATCCTGAGTTACATCCTGTATTATACCCCAGAGCTGCACTCACTATTCTGCTGGTGCAGTCACTGTGTACATACATTACATTACTGATCCTGGGTTACATCCTGTATTATACCCCAGAGCTGCACTCACTATTCTGCTGGTGTAGTCACTGTGTACATACATTACATTACTGATCCTGAGTTACATCCTGTATTATACCCCAGAGCTGCACTCACTATTCTGCTGGTGCAGTCACTGTGTACATACATTACATTACTGATCCTGAGTTACATCCTGTATTATACTCCAGAGCTGCACTCACTATTCTGCTGGTGCAGTCACTGTGTACATACATTACATTACTGATCCTGAGTTACATCCTGTATTATACTCCAGAGCTGCACTCACTATTCTGCTGGTGCAGTCACTGTGTACATACATTACATTACTGATCCTGAGTTACATCCTGTATTATACTCCAGAGCTGCACTCACTATTCTGCTGGTGCAGTCACTGTGTACATACATTACAGTACTGATCCTGAGTTACCTCCTGTATTATACCCCAGAGCTGCACTCACTATTCTGCTGGTGCAGTCACTGTGTACATACATTACATTACTGATCCCGAGTTACCTCCTGTATTATACCCCAGAGCTGCACTCACTATTCTGCTGGCAGAGTCATTGTGTACATACATTACATTACTGATCCTGAGTTACATCCTGTGTTATACTCCAGAGCTGCACTCACTATTCTGCTGGTGCAGTCACTGTGTACATACATTACATTACTGATCCTGAGTTACATCCTGTATTATACTCCAGAGCTGCACTCGCTATTCTGCTGGTGCAGTCACTGTGTACATACATTACAGTACTGATCCTGAGTTACCTCCTGTATTATACCCCAGAGCTGCACTCACTATTGTGCTGGTGCAGTCACTGTGTACATACATTACATTACTGATCCTGAGTTACCTCCTGTTTTATACCCCAGAGCTGCACTCACTATTCTGCTGGCAGAGTCACTGTGTACATACATTACTGTTGTGTTTTGGTAGCTGAGGAGAGCAGGCAAAAACGGCAATACACCATAGAGGTTGGAATCTACTGGATTGCAGTACCCTGACTAACCACCACAACTAAAGGCAGCCGTGGAGTGTTCCTACGTTGGTCCTAGACGCCTCGTCACAGCCTGAGAGGCTAACTACACCTAAAGATAGAAAGAGGAAAGCTATCTGCCCCGGAGCAGATCCCCAAAGAACATAGGAAGCCCCCAAACATGTAATGGCGGTTAGACAAGAGGAAATACAGACACAGACAGAAAATAGTATGAGCAAACGCTGGGGCCCAATCTGCCTAGACAGAAAAGGATAGGAAGGATACTTACTGCAATTCTAAAAAACCCTAAAAAAAAAACCAACACTACTAATTGCAAAAACACCTGAAATCACACGACCTCTACCACCTAAATTAGTTCTCTGGTGTAACAAAACTAAGCCGCAGCCACAGAAAAAACTGGAAAAGGCAAATGAACAGACAACAGTGGCTCCAGAGGAACCGAGAGGAGCCCAAGCCCCCCGGGGAGGGGAACCTGGCCAACCTCACAGAAATGCAAATGGCAAGCACAAAAACAAAAAACAGAAAATATCTTATCTGAGAGCAGGAGAAGAGGCAAGACTCAGCAAGCTTCCAAGTGAACCAGGAAACAACGTTGAGACAAGAACAATTGATCACCGGCAACCATGATGGGGGAAACCTCCTATATATCCAGCCAGTCTGTGATTCCTGATTGCCAATCCTCATTGAATGGTTCAGTACTGTTTGTAATCACCAGAGGGAGCTTCTGCTCAGAATTCATTTCTAAAACATTCATAACAGTACCCCCCCTTTGAGGAGGGGTCACCGAACCCTCATTTGTGCAACCAGGTCGGTTAGGATGAGCTCTGTGATACGCACGGATCAGTCTCCTAGCATGGATGTCCGAAGCAAACACCCAAGAATTTTCCTCCTGACCATAACCTCTCCACTTAACCAAATACTGGAGTTTCCGTCTAGAAAAACGAGAATCCAATATTTTCTCAACCACATACTCCAGATTGCCCTCAACCAAAACAGGGTCAGGGGGCGCAGCCATAGGAACCACTGGCTCGACAAACCTCTTCAATAAGGACTTGTGGAACACGTTATGGATCTTAAATGTCCCTGGAAGAAGTAAACAAAAGGAAACAGGATTAAGAATCTCCATGATCTTATAAGGTCCAATGAACCTAGGCTTAAACTTAGGAGATGCAACTCTCATAGGGATATTTCTTGAGGACAACCAGACCAAGTCCCCCACTTTAAACCGAGGACCATCAGTCCTATGCCGGTTGGCAAACCGCTGGGCCTTCTCCTGAGAGAGGGACAACCTCTCCACTACCTGGTCCCAAATCTGCTGCATACGCTCCACAACAGAGTCAACACCCGGACAGACAGAAGCCTCCGTCTGTCCCGAAGAAAATCGAGGGTGAAACCCAAAATTGCAGAAAAATGGAGACATCAAAGTGGCAGAGCTTGCCCTATTATTAAGAGCAAACTCAGCCAAAGGCAAAAAAGAGACCCAGTCATCTTGATCAGCAGACACAAAGCATCTCAGATAAGTCTCCAATGTCTGGTTTGTTCTCTCAGTTTGTCCATTGGTCTGAGGATGAAAAGCAGAGGAGAAAGACAATTGAACACCAAGTTTAGAACAAAAAGTCCTCCAAAATCTGGAAACAAACTGGACTCCTCTGTTAGACACAATGTTCTCAGGAATGCCGTGTAACCGAACCACGTGCTGAAAGAACAAAGGCACCAATTCGGAGGAGGAAGGCAACTTAGGTAATGGCACAAGATGTATCATCTTGGAAAACCTATCACAAATCACCCAGATAACGGTCATTCTCTGAGAAATAGGGAGGTCGGAAATAAAATCCATAGAGATATGGGTCCATGGTCTCTTGGGCACAGGCAATGGCATCAACAAACCACTAGAGCGAGAGCAAGGCTTGGAGCGAGAGCAAGTCCCGCAGGACTGCACAAACTCCCTGACGTCACGAGACAAAGTAGGCCACCAAAAGGACCGACTCACCAAGTCTCTGGTACCAAAAATTCCGGTATGACCGGCCAACGCGGAACAATGAATCTCAGACATCACACTCTTCTTCCACTGGTCTGGGACAAACAATTTCCCAACAGGGCAGCGCTCGGGTTTATCCTCCTGACACCCCTCCAGAGCCAGTCTCAAATTGGGTGAGATGGCGGAAAGAACTACACCCTCTTTCAAAATAACAGCAGGATCAGATAACTCAGGAGAGTCCGCAAGGAAACTCCTCGAGAGGGCATCCGCCTTAACATTCTTAGTGCCAGGAAGAAAGGAAACCACAAAATTAAAACGTGTGAAAAACAAGGCCCACCTGGCCTGTCTAGGATTAAGTCGCTTGGCTGATTCCAGATAAACCAGATTCTTATGGTCCGTGAGGACCACCACCTGATGTTTGGCTCCCTCCAGCCAATGTCTCCACTCTTCAAAAGCCCACTTCATGGCCAATAACTCCCGATTACCCACGTCATAATTACATTCAGTTGGAGAAAATTTTCGAGAGAAAAAAGCACAAGGGTTACTTTTAGAGGTCTCAGGATCTCTTTGGGACAAAACGGCACCTGCCCCAATTTCAGAGGCATCAACCTCCACCTGAAATACAAACAAGAAAAAAAGGTAGCACACTGTAGCGCTATAGCTTGCAAACACGAAATATAAAAATATGAAAAATATGAAAAATGAATTGCATTATTACCTTAGAAATATGAAAAATTGAGAAGTCTTAGCGCATAAGATGGCCAAATTATGTGAGCCTGATAGCCACGTCAAGGCTCTTCTCGTATATCAGGTCCTAACTAATGCCAATCCTCACTTAGAAAAGTCTGTCTGCATGGGAACATATGAATCCTCTCTTCAGACTAAAATCTACATCTCTGTGGAGGGGTAATGAACCTGGTGTAATTAAAAAGCCTGTGACCAACAGGTGGAGTGCTCAGGTAGAAGGTAAATGAATACATATCAAAAAACTGACCGGCACATCCAAACATAGATCCAGTGTGAACAGGTGCTAAACCTAGAGTCACCAACTCATATACATACAAGAAAAAAAGGTAGCACACTGTAGCGCTATAGCTTGCAAACACGAAATATGAAAATATGAAAAATATGAAAAATGAATTGCATCATTACCTTAGAAATATGAAAAATTGAGAAGTCTTAGCGCATAAGATGGCCAAATTATGTGAGCCTGATAGCCACGTCTTCATATTTCGTGTTTGCAAGCTATAGCGCTAAAGTGTGCTACCTTTTTTTCTTGTATGTATATGAGTTGGTGACTCTAGGTTTAGCACCTGTTCACACTGGATCTATGTTTGGATGTGCCGGTCAGTTTTTTGATATGTATTCCTCCACCTGAAATGGCAGAGAAACATCAGGCTGCCTTAGAACAGGAGCAGAAGTGAATCTCTGTTTAAGTTCCTGAAACGCAGAGACTGCCTCAGGAGGCCAATTCACCACATCAGAACCCTTTTTGGTCAAATGAGTCAATGATTTAACAATAACAGAGAAATTACCAATAAATTTACGATAAAAATTGGCAAAACCCAAGAATCTCTGAAGAGCCTTTAATGAAGTAGGTTGGACCCAATCACAGATGGCCTGAACCTTGACCGGGTCCATTTCAATAACAGATGGAGACAAAATGAATCCCAGAAATGAGATCCTCTGTACGCCAAAAAGACACTTTGATCCCTTCACATACAGACCATTCTCTCTCAAAATCTGGAACACAGTCCGAACATGTTTCACATGGGAGTCCCAGTCATTGGAAAAAATCAAGATATCATCCAAATAAACAATCAGAAATTTATCCACAAAATCCCTGAAAATGTCATTCATGAAGGACTGGAAGACGGAAGGAGCATTAGTGAGCCCAAAGGGCATCACTAGGTACTCAAAATGCCCCTCTGGGGTATTAAACGCCGTCTTCCATTCATCCCCGTGCTTAATGCGAATAAGGTTATACGCCCCCCTGAGGTCAAGCTTGGTAAACCAAGTAGCACTTTTCACCCTGGAAAACAGGTCAGAAATCAAGGGTAACGGATATTGATATTTCACAGTGATATTGTTCAAGAGACGATAATCAATACACGGCCTTAATGAACCATCCTTTTTGGCCACAAAGAAAAAACCAGCACCCAAGGGTGAAGAGGATGGTCTGATATGACCCTTCTCCAATGACTCCTTGATATAAGACCGCATAGCGTCATGTTCAGGTACAGACAAGTTAAAAAGGCGACCTTTAGGGAATTTACTACCAGGCACTAATTCAATAGCGCAGTCATAGCTCCTATGGGGGGGCAAGGATGCAGATTTACTTTCGCTAAACACATCAGAAAAATCAGTCAAAAAGTCAGGCACATCTTGAGCCTGGAGAGAGGCAGAAAAAACAGAAGTGTTGACATTAACACATTGGCAGCCCCAACTGGTTACAGACACAGATTTCCAATCCAAAACAGGATTATGAGACTGCAACCAAGGGAAACCTAGTACAATAATGTCATGCAGATTATACAGCACCAAAAATTTGCAACTCTCCTGATGATCAGGTTCAACCCTCATTATCACCTGAGTAGAGAACTGGGGTTTATTCTCAGCCAAAGGGGTAGAATCAATCCCCAGTAGGGGAATAGACTTCCGTAGGGGTATCAAGGGAAACCCACAACGTTTAGCAAAATCAAAATCCATCAGGTTAATAGCTGCTCCCGAATCAACAAAAGCCTGAGCAGAAAATGTGGACAGGGAGCAAATCAGGGTAACAGTCAACAGAAATTTAGTCTGAACACTACCCAAGACAACTGAGCGTGCAAAACGTCTTCCCCGCTTAGGGCAGACTGAAATAGCATGAGAGGCATCACCACAGTAGAAACATAACCCATTGCGTTTTCGAAACTCATGACGCTGTGCCCCAGAAGCCACTCTATCACACTGCATGGGTTCAGAAGCTGGTTCACAAGGCAACACCATTCCATGCATACCTCTACGCTCACGCAAACGTCTGTCAATTTGAATCGCCATTGACATAGAATCATTGAGACCAGAGGGAGCAGGGAAACCCACCATAACATCTTTTACATTCTCTGACAGACCCTTCCGAAAAAGGGCTGCCAAAGCATCATCATTCCATTTGGTCAGAACTGCCCACTTTTGGAATTTCTGACAGTACAACTCAGCATCCTCAAGCCCCTGATTTAATGCCAACAAGTTTTTTTCAGCTTGATCAGTGACATTAGGTTCATCGTACAATAACCCCAGAGCCAGAAAAAATGCATCAACATTACTCAAAACAGGGTCCCCAGGTGTCAGGGAAAAAGCTCAATCCTGAGGATCACCGCGCAGGAGAGAGATGACAATTTTAACCTGCTGTGCTGCGTTCCCTGAGGACTTAGGTTTTAAGGCAAAAAACAACTTACAGTTATTTTTGAAATTCAGAAATTTAGCTCGATCCCCCCAAAACAAATCTGGTATGGGGATCCTAGGTTCCACAACCGGCAACCCTGCAAGATAGGTAGCAATACTCCGAACTTCAGTGGCAAGCTGCTCCACACGGCCAGACAACTGTGCAAACTCCATTGAGAGAAAAAAAAAATCCTCCTCAGCACCCAGAGAAAAAGAGGAAAAAAAATGCAGGAGAAAAAAAAAAAAAAAATCTTTGACAACTCTGACAACTTTTTTCTTTCCACACTATTTTTCCCTTCTGTGAGTACTATATAATTTTCAGTTTTGGCCGGTGATACTGTTGTGTTTTGGTAGCTGAGGAGAGCAGGTTAAAACGGCAATACACCAGAGAGGTTGGAATCTACTGGATTGCAGTATCCTGACTAACCACCACAACTAAAGGCAGCCGTGGAGCGTTCCTACGTTGGTCCTAGACGCCTCGTCACAGCCTGAGAGGCTAACTACACCTAAAGATATACAAAAAAAAAAAACCTGTTTGGGAGAGAAGAATAGACAAATCGCGGCGCCCTAAGTGCGTAAAAACAATATTATAGTCTTTAGAGTGTGCACAATTTTATGCACTCACCTGACAGAAGACTAATATGGCTTTAGATTGTGTATCCTCAAAAATCCTTCTGGGATACTTTTCAATAGACAGGGCTTGCAGCTTGCCTCAGGTGGATCCAAGTGAAAGAGCCAGATTCAGGCTCACACAGGATGAGTAAATCAAGAAAGGCACATCCAGCCCATGAATGGCAGCGCTTCCCAGGACTCACATCCAAAGATGATATTTCATATTTTTTTATTTAATAAGTTAAAATGGAGGAGATACAACGCGTTTCGGATACAGTATATATCCTTCATCAGGTATCATAAAAACACAGTACAAATCCTAATAATATAAAATTCAGTAACACTTATATATAGTGGCAAACCTTTTATCCCAGTCTCAGACACTTGATTTAGGGAGTGGACCAAGTTCAGGAGCACACCCACCAACTTTGACAGCATAGATGCAAGAAGAAAAAAAAAAAAAAAAAAAGCATTCAAACTCTCTCTATGATATCATTCAATCCATTTGGATATAATGTTCCCAGACGATATATCCAAAAAGTTTCTTTCCGGTTTAAAAGAGCATTCCTATTTGCAACACCAGAGGGATCTGTTCCACTGGAGTTACTTTTATGTTGAAAATTTTGTTATGTTTAATTAGCAGATGCTTTGAGAGACTATGTTTTAAAAACCCATTTTTTGCTCTATTTCTGTGACCATTAATGCGGGACCGCAGTGTCTGCACAGTGCGTCCCACATATTGCAAACCGCAACTGCATGTGATGACATATACAACATAATCACTGCTACAGCTGAGTCTTTGTGAAATCTCAAAGACCTCACCAGTATTGTTACATTTGATAGTTTTAGCCCCATGATCTAGGATCCCACAGGTACAACATTTTTTGGAGGTGCATTTGAAAACTCCGGTTCCTTGAAAAACACCACTTGAAATTTGATCCGTACCTTTTTTATTGTTTTTTCCTTTTGAATCCAACTGTTTTTTTAATTTACTGGGGGCCACCAAGTTTTTCAAAGTTTTCCCCCTTCTATGTGTAATCCCTGGTTTATCAGGGAGATGTTTTCCCAAAACAGGGTCACGCTTCAAGATATACCAATATTTTGAAAGCACAGTTCTTATGACTTTATTTCCCCTATTGAATGTTGTCACAAAATTCAATTTCCAGCGATCATCACTTTTTTCTTTACCAATAGTCAAATTATCCCCCTTCCTATTTTTTCCTTTTAAACATTCCTCCTGTGTTTTTATTTCAAAAGGAAAAAACAATAAAAAAGGTACGGATCAAATTTCAAGTGGTGTTTTTCAAGGAACCGGAGTTTTTAAATGCACCTCCAAAAAATGTTGTACCTGTGGGATCCTAGATCACGGGGCTAAAACTATCAAATGTAACAATACTGGTGAGGTCTTTGAGATTTCACAAAGACTCAGCTGTAGCAGTGATTTATGTTGTATATGTCATCACATGCAGTTGCGGTTTGCAATATGTGGGACGCACTGTGCAGACACTGCGGTCCCGCATTAATGGTCACAGAAATAGAGCAAAAAATGGGTTTTTAAAACATAGTCTCTCAAGGCATCTGCTAATTAAACATAACAAAATTTTCAACATAAAAGTAACTCCAGTGGAACAGATACCCTCTGGTGTTGCAAATAGGAATGCTCTTTTAAACCGGAAAGAAACTTTTTGGATATATCGTCTGGGAACATTATATCCAAATGGATTGAATGATATCATAGAGAGAGTTTGAATGCTTTTTTTTTTTTTTTTTTTTCTTCTTGCATCTATGCTGTCAAAGTTGGTGGGTGTGCTCCTGAACTTGGTCCACTCCCTAAATCAAGTGTCTGAGACTGGGATAAAAGGTTTGCCACTATATATAAGTGTTACTGAATTTTATATTATTAGGATTTGTACTGTGTTTTTATGATACCTGATGAAGGATATATACTGTATCCGAAACGCGTTGTATCTCCTCCATTTTAACTTATTAAATAAAAAAATATGAAATATCATCTTTGGATGTGAGTCCTGGGAAGCGCTGCCATTCATGGGCTGGATGTGCCTTTCTTGATTTACACCTAAAGATAGAAAGAGGAAAACTATCTGCCCCGGAGCAGATCCCCAAAGAACATAGGAAGCCCCCAAACATGTAATGGCGGTTAGACAAGAGGAAATACAGACACAGACAGAAAATAGTATGAGCAAACACTGGGGCCCAATCTGCCTAGACAGAAAAGGATAGGAAGGATACTTACTGCAATCCCAAAAAACCCTAAAAAAAAGCCAACGCTACTAATTGCAAAAACACCTGAGATCACACGACCTCTACCACCTAAATTAGTTCTCTGGTGTAACAAAACTAAGCCGCAGCCACTGAAAAAAATGGAAAAGGCAAATGAATAAACAACAGTGGCTCCAGAGGAACCGAGAGGAGCCCAAGCCCCCCGGGGAGGGGAACCTGGCCAACCTCACAGAAATGCAGAGAAAAATGCAAATGGCAAGCACAAAAACAAAAACAGAAAATATCTTATCTGAGAGCAGGAGAAGAGGCAAGACGCAGCAAGCTTCCAAGTGAACCAGGAAACAACGTTGAGACAAGAACATTTGATCACCGGCAACCATGATGGGGGGAAACCTCCCTTATATCCAGCCAGTCTGTAATTCCTGATTGCCAATCCTCATTGAATGGTTCAGTACTGTTTGTAACCAACAGAGGGAGCTTCTGCTCAGAATTCATTTCTAAAACATTCATAACACATTAGATTACTGATCCTGAGTTACATCCTGTATTATACCCCAGAGCTGCACTCACTATTCTGCTGGTGCAGACACTGTGTACATACATTACATTACTGATCCTGAGTTACATCCTGTATTATACTTCAGAGCTGCACTCACTATTCTGCTGGTGCAGTCACTGTGTACATACATTACATTACTGATCCTGAGTTACATCCTGTATTATAATCCAGAGCTTCACTCACTATTCTGCTGGTGCAGTCACTGTGTACATACATTACATTACTGATCCTGAGTTACATCCTGTATTATACTCCAGAGCTGCACTCACTATTCTGCTGGTGCAGTCACTGTGTACATACATTACATTACTGATCTTGAGTTACCTCCTGTATTATACTCCAGAGCTGCACTCACTATTCTGCTGGTGCAGTCACTGAGTACATACATTACATTACTGATCCTGAGTTACATCCTGTATTATACTCCAGAGCTGCACTCACTATTCTGCTGGTGCCATCACTGTGTACATACATTACATTACTGATCCTGAGTTACATCCTGTATTATACCCCAGAGCTGCACTCACTATTCTGCTGGTGCAGTCACTGTGTACATACATTACATTACTGATCCTGAGTTACATCCTGTATTATTCTTCAGAGCTGTACTCACTATTCTGCTGGTGCAGTCACTGTGTACATACATTACATTACTGACCCTGAGTTACATCCTGTATTATATCCCAGAGCTGAACTCACTATTCTGCTGGTGCAGTCACTGTGTACATACATTACATTACTGATCCTGAGTTACATCCTGTATTATACTCCAGAGCTGCACTCACTATTCTGCTGGTGCAGTCACTGTGTACATACATTACATTACTGACCCTGAGTTACATCCTGTATTATATCCCAGAGCTGCACTCACTATTCTGCTGGTGCAGTCACTGTGTACATACATTACATTACTGATCCTGAGTTACATCCTGTATTATACCCAGAGCTGCACTCACTATTCTGCTGGTGCAGTCACTGTGTACATACATTACATTACTGATCCTGAGTTACATCCTGTATTATACTCCAGAGCTGCACTCACTATTCTGCTGGTGCAGTCACTGTGTACATACATTACATTACTGATCCTGAGTTACATCCTGTATTATTCTTCAGAGCTGCACTCACTATTCTGCTGGTGCAGTCACTGTGTACATACATTACATTACTGATCCTGAGTTACATCCTGTATTATACCCCAGAGCTGCACTCACTATTCTGCTGGTGCAGTCACTGTGTACATACATTGCATTACTGATCCTGAGTTACATGCTGTATTATACTCCAGAGCTGCACTCACTATTCTGCTGGTGCAGTCACTGTGTACATACATTACATTACTGACCCTGAGTTACATCCTGTATTATACTCCAGAGCTGCACTCACTATTCTGCTGGTGCAGTCACTGTGTACATACATTACATTACTGATCCTGAGTTACATCCTGTATTATACCCCAGAGCTGCACTCACTATTCTGCTGGTGCAGTCACTGTGTACATACATTACATTACTGACCCTGAGTTACATCCTGTATTATACTCCAGAGCTGCACTCACTATTCTGCTGGTGCAGTCACTGTGTACATACATTACATTACTGATCCTGAATTACATCCTGTATTATACCCCAGAGCTGCACTCACTATTCTGCTGGTGCAGTCACTGTGTACATACATTACATTACTGATCCTGAGTTACATCCTGTATTATACTCCAGGGCTGCACTCACTATTCTGCTGGTGCAGTCACTGTGTACATACATTACTAATCCTGAGTTACATCCTGTATTATACTCCAGAGCTGCACTCACTATTCTGCTGGTGCAGTCACTGTGTACATACATTACTAATCCTGAGTTACATCCTGTATTATACTCCAGAGCTGCACTCACTATTCTGCTGGTGCAGTCACTGTGTACATACATTACATTACTGACCCTGAGTTACATCCTGTATTATATCCCAGAGCTGCACTCACTATTCTGCTGGCAGAGTCACTGGGAAGAAGCTCACCTATTCCGCACTCATGCAGAGTTACCGCTTAGTTACATTACATTATTTCCTTTCATTATAATGGAGGTATTCTGTATTTTACGGCAGAGCTGGAATAATTATTTCCATATCTCTCACTCATTAGCGGCAGAGCTGTGGAGCATGTAGGGGACACAGACAACTCTCGGCATCGGTAGCAGCCAATATCCTGACAGTGGAAGGCGAAGAGGGTCAGGAAGGAGTTAATGAGAGGCCTCACCTCAGAGGTGGAGAGACTGCTGCTGTCACACTGTCATTAGCAGCAGTCACATTAGTAGAGCGCTCATCTTCTGTCTCTCCTCCCAGTAGACACATAGTGGATGTATATACAATATATTCTGCTGTTACCAGTGACACCTCTCCCCCCCACATTGATTTGGTCCCAACACTCCCCTCCTTTACACTTTCCGTCTATGTGGAGAGTGGGGTTGGGTGAAGGGAACGGAGCAGACTTGTGTCTCTTCTGTAAAATCACAATGTTCATCCTCTAGTGTCTAATAGGGAGAAAGCGAAAGGTAAATTGATGTTAAATTGCAATAAAAATGCCAAAAAAAACTTAAGGTTTACAAAAAATCTAATTAATAAAGCAGAAGCCATAAACTCATCTCTTTACGGGTATAGGCAGGAGATGAAAGGGATATAGTAGGAGAAAATCACCTAACAGAACGGTAATTGTAAGGATGACGGAAAGTGTTCCTGGAGCGAAGTTTCACAAAAAAAAAATCTGATTAATAAAACCAGAGCCAGAAACGCGACAGATATTCATCTTCTCGTGAGCAGCTGGTGTTAGATGAAAGGGTTACTGACGTAAAACAGCAACGAAAAATTGAAAATTATTTCTGAAATTTCGTTTTAATGAAAAATCTGATTAATAAGATGAAGACCAGATCGGAAATGTTTTGACGTTGAAAGGGATACTGTAACAAACTTACAAAACCAGTCCATAGGCAATCACCGGCTACACCCGAAACCTCTGCTTCCCCGCACGATGCCCCAGAATCCCGAGACTCATTCACCAATCGCACAAATCCGGCTTCACCGCTCAAATGGAAAAAAAAAATCCCAACATTTTATTAGTCCATTTATATAAAATCTTCACAAGCTGACAAAACGTAAAGATTCACCGACGCGTTTCGCTCTACACGTTCTTAGTCTGGTTCCATGGGTATATTAATCAGATTTTTTCTGTGCAACTGACTTTTAAACAACTTGTGGTCTTCCTTTCGATTTTCTTACTTCCTAGTATTAATATTTTTCTTTTTTTTTTTCATCCCATCGCAGTTTAGGGTCATTATCCTTTTCGTCTTCCCCCAATTACCCATAAGAAGATGAGTATCTGTTAAATGTCCGGTTTGTCTTATTAATCAGATTTTTTGGGAAAATTACAATTTTTCTATCATCATTAGAATTTTCCTGCTTTACAGGAAAAATGGGGGAAAAAAATCCTGAAAATTTTATTAGTCTATGTAACTAAAATCTTCAAGGTCTCTAAAGTTAGAGATTCACCGACGCGTTTCGAACTACAATTTCTTAGTTATATTAATAAGAATTTTTGGTGCAACTATTTTTTAGTAACAATTTGTGGTCCTTCTTCTAACTTTCTAACCTCCTAGCATTAATATTTTTCTTTTTTTTTTCTATTGCATGGCAGCTCAGCGTCATTATTGATATGCAATCACCGGCTCACACCGAAAATACCTACTTCTCTGCATGTAGCCGGAGCACAGAACACAGCCCAAATACGTTGAGAAGTATTCATCAATTGCACAAATTCCGACTTCTCAACTTAAATGGAAAAAAAAGCAAACTGTTATTAGTCCAGAATATAAAATATTCATGAGGACTTAAAAGTTAGAGATCCACCAACGCGTTTCGACCTATAAGTTCTTCGTCATGGTTTTGTGCAAATGACTTTTAGAAACAATTTGTGGTCCTCATCTAATTTTCTTGCCTCCTAGTATTAATATTTTTCTTTTTTTTTGTGTATGTATTCCATGGCAATCCGGCATCAATATCAACACTTCTTCCACCTCCTTCCCGTAACCCATAAGGTGATCAGTTACGGTAAATGTCTGGTTAGGTCTTACACTCCTTCACCACCTTGGGATTTTCCATTTTTGCAATTCCGGTGTTTGCTCCCCTTCTTCCCATAGCCATAACTTTTTTATTTTTCCATCAATATGGCCGTATGAAGGCTTGTTTTTTGCATGGCGAGTTGTACTTTTGGACGACACCATTGGTTTTACCATACAGTGTACCGAAAAACAGGAAAAAACTTTTTCAAGTGCAGTGAAATTGCAAAAAAAATGCAAAAAACACTTTTTTTTTGTTTGTTTTATTATGTGTACTAAATTCTAAAACTGACCGGCCATTATGATTCTCCAGGTCATTACGAGTTCGCAGACACCAAACATGTCTAGGTTATTTTTTCTTCAAGTGGTGAAAAAAAATTCCAAAGTTTGTAACAAATAAAAATGGCGCCATTTTCCAAATCCCATGATGTCTCCATTTTTCGGGATCTGCTGCTGAGTGAGGACTTATTTTTTGCGCGCAGAGCTGACAGTTTTATCAATACCATTTTAGATTAGATATGATCTTTTGATCGCTCATTATTGCATTTTATTGCAATGTTGCAGTGACCAAAAAAAATCCCATAATTTTAGAGTTTTGATTTTTTTTTTTTTCTCATTACACCGTTTACCGATCAGGTTAATTTTTTTTTCTATTTTGAAAGATGGGGCGATTCTGAACGTGGTGATACCAAATATGTGTATTTTTTATTGCTTTGTTTTGAATGGGGCAAAAGGAGGGTGATTTGAACTTTTATATTTCGGCGCCCAGTGATCATGTGACGGACGCTGAAGGGCGAGATTAGTTACTATTGACAGCGGCATTCAACATGTTAGCAGTGGGTGGATCGCGATTCCACCTGATGCTGTTAAATCAAATCAGCTGTCACGTGTTAGGAAATATGCAGGCTCACCGCCGGAGCCCGCATCAAATGCCGGGACACAACCTATGGCGTACCTATACGTCATGGGTCGTGAAAAGGTTAACAGCTACTCATCTTCTTATGGGTAAATTTTATTCCGTCGCAGTTCAGCATCATTATTCTTTTCACCTGGGACGCTGAGTCACTTCTCACAGACAAGCTGTGAGGCGGGGAGTCAAGGAGTCCGAAGTCAAATAGTCCGTCAAAGACAAGAGGAATAAGATAAACAAATTGTCAAAGGCAAAGACCGGGGTCAGGCAACTAAGGTCAGACTATGTCAAAATGTAAAAGGGGTAATACAAAGAAATAGTCAAATGGCAAATCTGAGGTCTGGCAACAAAATGAGAATATCAGAACACAGAGCAAACACGCCTCAGATCAAAGCTACAACGCAATGGTCTGATTATTGCCAGCTAAATAGCCAGGTAATGGGTAACAACTGGGGGAAAACCAGCAAGCCCAACCAGACTGGACAGTCGAGCTGTTACTCACAATACTGGCAGCCCAGCACGCCTCTGATCCTATAGGGTGTCTGAGCTGTCACTCACAGCATCCTTAGGACACCGTCATTGGTGGAATCATGACATCACCTTTTCCCAAGTACCCATAGGATGGGTAGTTGTTAAATGTCTGGTTCGGTCTCATTAATCAGATTTTTTTCCCAATTACACATTAGCAGATGAGTGTCACAGGGGTGTGTCAGAGGCTGCAGAAGGTCTCTGCGGTTGGCTTTGCAGACACCTTCCTAGTCCTTCTGACTCTTGGGCCCAGTGGAAACCTCCCCCTGACTCTAACTGAAACACCTGGACTGGGTGTCTATAGACTTCCTGCCTGCTACTGAGAATCGCCGGTGTTATTTCCATTTTTCTCCTGTTGAGGCTTGGAGCTATAGCAGTCGGCTATCTTCCTCCTTGGTGTTGCTGGAGGACGTCTGAGTCTACTCAAGATAAGTGTTCCCCTTGTTTGTCTATCCCAGCTGTCATTAGTTGTAGTGGGGATTAACTAGTGTTACCCTGTCCTTCCCTAAGCAGGGCTTATTGCCAGGGTCAGGCCGGGATTAGGTTCTTGCTTGGCAATAGGTGCAGAACCTATATAGGGATGTTTAGGGCACACAGGGTGACTTTAGATCTGCCTAAGGGTCCCCATTCCCCACTTATTGCCAGGGTCAGGCCGGGCTTAGGTTCTTGATTGATGATAGGTGTAGAACCTATATAGGGACGTTTAGGGCACACAGGGTGACTTTAGATCTGCCTAGGGGTCCCCACTCCCCCCCTTCCCTAGTGTTGGGCTCCCTTCCCCCATCTCTTCGTGATGCACTTAGTTTTTCCTATACTGTGCGTGACAATAAGTAGCTGTTAATTATTTGGTTTGGTCTTATTAATCAGATTATTTCTAAATATACAAAAGGAAAGTTAAAAAAAACTAATACAAGAGGCAGAAATTTTTTAATGATGATAGAAAATTGTTTCTGAAACTTAGTTTTTATGAAAAATCTGATTAATAAGACCAGGCAGAAAATCCTTACTAACAGAATAAATGGCCGTGTAGGTGATGAAAATAATCAATACCTTTATGGCCCCAAGGTACTGCTCCAATGATGAGTAATCTCATTTTGAATGTACTGTATATGCTAATGAGTAAGGAAGTGCATCGGAGGCGGACCAATATAGGACAAAGGCATCCATCTTTCTTCATTTCACCTCACCTGGAGTTCCCTTTCCCACTTTGATTGACAGCTCCGCTCCCCACCATTATATGGAGTAATGTAGCGGAGGGGGAAGCTGTCATTCAAATAGAGAGGAGGGTGGTTTAGGGGGCGAAGAATAATGTAAAGTCTGATACACTTGCTGGGTTATGGTCAGACTCAAACGCATTTTAGGTCTCAGAATGGTCTTAGTCCTGGAGTTTTGCATTGAGGCATTGCAGGTTTCCATTACCATATACGTATATTCAAGACCTACACAGATGTATTCCTTTGGACATGGGGGGTCTAAAATCGATAACAGATTTCCTTTAATACGAAAGAGCCCAAAATTAAAGGGATGTATCGGGAATTGTTGGCATCTATTCTATAACAGATATGGCGCAGCATTTTTGAATGGAAACTAATAAGCAGAACCTGATTTTGTTAGCGGATTTAATCATGGGTGGCTCAGTTCTCCTGCAGTGACCACTACAGGTGAGATGTGGTATTACATGAGGTCGCTACAATCACCACCACATTTAGCGGCTTCTGACTGTGACTCACTGAGAGGTCCCATGTGTCTGAACCTCATGTACGACCGTCATATGCCAAAATAGGCTGACAAGATGAACTCCTTTAAGCCCTAATTATAAGTTTGTCCCAGTTTATGATCCGTGGGATCCCAAAAATGGGGGTTCGGTATCTACAATTCAAGTGGATAAAGAGTTCAGTTGCCGATCGATTCGTTAGGTATCAGGGTGACAGATAGCGGCGTACAGTGCATGGCTATATCCAGGCTTAGCAGCTGCACCATTCGAATGGGGGAAATTTTGACCCTTATTCTTGTGATTGTTGGGGTCCAAGTGGTGGGATTTCCGACAATCAAGAAATTATAACCTATTCTGGTCTGAAGTTATAATTCGTAATCTCTATAAGACTTCACCATCGATGGTCCATTCTCTGGAGAGGCCATCAACGTTTGATCGGTGGGGTTCCAACCTTCGAGACCCCTGCCGATCACCAGATTGAAGGAGCGGCATCCCCTGTACTGTATATATAGATACAGTAGCGGCCAAATAATTGGATGATCAACCTCGGCGCTGCAGAAAATCACAAACACCAGGAAGAACAGCGGCAGAGATTTAGCGCTGGACCCAGAGAGGAAAAAACAAACTGGGCCGGGGAACAAGGGTTTTCCAAAAAAAAAAACAGAAAATCCCTTTATGCTTGTAAATTGCAGGTTTATAGAAAAACAAAGCAGGATTCCTCCCCGGGAAACCCAGTTCTTTGTATCAGTGTAACGCGGAGAAGTCTTTATTTCCATCCATTGTAGATAGAAATCAGACGTCTGCCAGTAAGTGGGATCCCTCGGTACCATCACAATGAGACAATCAGAACATCGCTTGCGGCTCCGTTCAGAAGCTTTTCCATTATTGTTTTGTCCAAGGACGTGTGTAAAAGAGAGACCGCGGCTCTCTGTCTGAGAAGAGCTGTTTACCCCCTTTATGTGTTAACTGAGTCTGGTAAAAGGGATTTCTCATGGCGCGTTTCCCCCTAAAGAACCATCCGTCCCTCCTGTCTGCGTCCTTCCAGAATTGTGACGTAATAGCGAGAGCCGAGCCTGCACCGTACCCACGAGACGTCGACTGTGATTTCACCTCTATATCCAGCTGTATTGAAATATATAGAAGAAACGATCAAACGATCGCAGGTTCAAATCTAAAGGGACTAAAGAAAAAATAATAAAAATGGGAATCACTCTTTTTCTCCCCGTTACAAAATAAAGACGTTAAAAAAAACATATTTGCCAGCGCCGAGTCCATAAAAGTCAAATCTATCCAGATCTAAATTATTTAAACTAAAATTAAACTAAAATTAAAATGCCACAATTGCACTTTTTTGGTCACCGAACCTTCACCTAAAAAATGTAGTAAAAAAACGATCAAAACATTGTATGTTTTCTGAAATGCTATCACTAAAACCGTCAGCTCACGGCGCAAAAGTAAAACAAGACCCCACACGGCTCCATTGAACCAAAAATTAAAAACGTTGCAAAAATCGGTGACACAAATTTTTTTTTTTTTACAAAAATATTAAAAAAAAAAAATCACCACTTAAAAAAAAAATCTACAAGAGTTTAGTATCATTGCAATTGTACCGATCCGAGAAATCAGCTCATTTTACAGCTCAATGATGGCCGTACAAAAAAAAACCCACACAACAATGGCGGAATTGTGTTTTTTTTTGCCATTTGACTACATTTTGTTCCCGTTTTTCATTGCATTGTTTAGTAAAATGAATGGTGTCACTCAAAATTACAACAACAAAAAAACAAAAAAAGAGCACATTGGCAAAAAAATGATGAAAAAAAAAAAAAGTTATGGCTCTTGGAAGATGGGGAAGAAAAAAAAAAAAAAGAGAAAATCGCCCAGTCTCGTTTTCTAGGACTGAAAAGAATTAGAGCATGGCCTCTCCTTAGGACAGCCACTCAATATCAGAGAAAAGAGGTCAGACGTGAGACCCTCCGCTAATCATCTTCAATCAGGAGATCGTCATTAGTCCCCGATCCTAAGAACAGGCCATACATTTTCTAGTCTCCGAAAACTCCTTTAACTATATCAGTTCTTGGGATTTTGCCTAAAAGGCAGGTTGTGAAACGCGTTGTTTGATTTAGAAAAACCATTTTCTGATTCACGTTACGAAATTTTGAAGGTTATGGTTGTCGAACAAATGCTGGTTGAAGTCCAATATGCCTGATTTTTCTTCCCACAGGAGTCGGACCAGATACACATTACATAGTCGGTCGACCCAGAAATCGGTGAATTCAGCTGAATTTGGATAAGAGCTACAGAGTCAACCATTCTGGAGGAATATGATGTCCTAGTATTAGAAAGACAGTCTTCTGTTTTTAATCTGAATTGTGTAATGCTTAATTTCACCTCTGGGGGTGCTGCAGAGAAACTGAACACCAGCTACCAGGATCCTTTTTTGGATTATGTTTGATCGCTGGGATCTAGATACCCTCTGTTAAAAAGTGCTGACTCCTCTTCACGTTTTCCAATGTGTTGGAGTTGAGCTGAGAATTCTTCCCATATAGCTACGTCGCTGAGCGCTTCAATGTCATATATTATATGACACTCACCATGGAGGCCTCCATTACACCCTCACCCTCAGGCATGAATACCTGTGACCTTCTCTGAAGGACATCGCTGACTGTAATAATTTCCACCCGGGGATCCTACGCTGACATTTGTAATTGAATTCTGGATCCTGGTGGTGGCAGATACGATTGACCTGACCCAGGTGTTTTCCACCTCTAAGCTACATCCATCCTTAAAAGTTTCGGGAGGGACATGACAATCTGATAATTTTCACTACGTGGGGCCTACTCTGACATTTGTGACTGACTTTTGGGTCTTGGTGGTGTTGGACACCATTGACCTGACCCAAGTTACAGTGTTGTCCACCTCTAAGGTACATCTACCCTTGGAAGTTTCGGGAGGGACGTGACAACCTGATAACATTCACTACGTGGGGCCTAGTCTGACATTTGTGACTGACTTTTGGGTACTGGTGATGGTGGGTACCATTGACCTGACCCAGGTTACGGTGCTGTTTATTACTTAGCTACATCCATCCTTGGAAGTTTCGGGAGGGAAGTGTTTCAGTTGTCACAAATTCTCTACTACTGGCTCCTGATATACTTCAGGAAAACAATATAACAGCCACAAGACCTTGAGCTCTGAATTGTGCCCTTTTTTGCTAGGCGGCTGGAATGAGGTGCAGACTGCTTCATTATTCTATAAACAGGAACATCTGTCATCCTCTGTCTGCGATTCCTTATATTTTACGAGACAAATGGGTGTCTTTATCTTATAGTGGACACTTCTTGTCTCAGTAGGCAGGATGAGGACATCATCAGAGAACAGAATGTGCTTGTTGACCCTGGGGCCTGGCTCTCTTCACGGCACGTGGGCTGGTGGTCGCCTCAGCTACAAGGTGCTTCCATGCCAAAGCTCTGTCTTTTTCAGAAATACTTCTCCCTCCTTCAGCTTTCTAGACAGTGACAGAATTCACGTGCTGCTGGCGGCCTAAAAGAGAGCCTCTGTGAGTGACCTGGATTGATATACTGACAGAAGATTCACCCAAAGGGGCACTGGGTTGGCACTATCTTTAGAAAACTTTGCAGATCCCAGGAGATGGAGCCATCTTCTATCGTTACCATCTTAATTTTAATCTTGGCTGATTTCCCAGAACAACCTTACGTGACCCCCAATGTGAAGTCTACTGAGATCTTCCCAACCTTCACAAACCAGAGGCTTGTCCTAAGACTCATCAAAATAATTCTTCAGTTTTTCCAGAATTCATGTGTCCCCCAAAAAAAAACCTAACCGGAGTTGAAAGTGGTGCTGAGCTGATTTCTGGGACCCACACTTCTTCCCATAAAAAGACAAGACAACAACGGTGAAGTAAGTATGAGTCAGCCAAAGGATAAGCAATAGTGCTTGAATTATACTCACCATCTCTTCAAAAGGCTGATCAAGTTGAGAGCCACTGATATGATTAGGTTAAGTCATCAATTTTCAAAGGATGGAAGACCCCTCGGAGGACTCAAGCTGTTTTGACACTGCTCAGAAATTACTTCAGACCAAGATCTCTAAGCAGTGTCAAAACCTTCTATAAAGTCGATACGTTCTGGAAATTCCTTGTGGTCGGAGGTCACAGCTTTCGCAGTTAGATGCTGAACATGGCTCTTGCTCCTAGATAATGAAGCGTGGTTCCAAACCATGAAGACAGGGGCGTGCTGGCCCTGGTGGCCCACCGGGACGTGTCCCGGTGCGCCCTCGGAGTCGGCCGGCGCCTCCGAATCCGATCCGGGGTGGGCGCTCCATCCGCCGCAGGACGGAGTCACGGAGGACAAGGACCTGCGGCTGCGGTGACGCGAGACGGCGAGAGGGCGGGCGGGGAAGAGGCTGCGGGAGCAGTGGCGAGGGTCACATGACGGGAGTGGGCGGGGCTCCTGCGCTGTGCCCGTTGCCATGGAGAGACTTCTCCTGTGTGAGGGCGGGAAGCGTGAGGCGGCACATGTAAATTGTGAGGTCTGAAGAGTGCCTATGTAATGCTGATATCTTTTACTATATGGTCAGTGTATGGGGTGCATTACTTTTGGATGGGGTGGCGGTTACTTTTGGATGGGGTGGCGGTAAAAAGGTGTATTACTACTGGGTTGGGGTTAAAAGGGGGTGCATTACTACTGGATGTGGGTGGTGGTTAAGAAAGGGGTACATTACTGATAATTTTTGTCATTTCATTCCCCCCCCTGTTATGTTTCGGTAGCTGAGGAGAGCAGGCAAAAAGGCAATACACCAGAGCAGTTGGAATCTATGAGATTGCAGTACCCTGACTAACCACCGTAACCAGAGGCAGCCGTGGAGCGTTCCTACGTTGGTCCTAGACGCCTCGTCACAGCCTGAGAAACTAACTACACCTAAAGACAGAAACAGGAAAGCTATCTGCCCCGGAGCAGAACCCCAAAGATAATAGAAAGCCCCCAAACATGTAATGGCGGTTAGACAAGAGGAAATACTGACACAGAAAGAAAATAGTATGAGCAAACGCTGGGGCCCAAACTATCTAAATAGAAAAGGATAGGAAGGGTACTTACTGCAATCCCAGAAAACCCTGAAAAGCACCAACTCTACTAATTTCAAAATCACCTGAGATCACACGACCTCTACCACCTAAATTAGTTCTCTGGTGTAACAAAATAAAAACAGCAGCCACTGAAAAAACTGGAAAAAGCAAAAGAACAAAACTCAGTGGCTGAACTAAACTGAGAGGGCAGAAGCCCCCGGAGGGGACCCTGAAGGCCCCAAAGAAGTGCAGTACAAAATGCAAAAATATAGCAAAAACACAAAAGAAGCAAAAGTCTTATCTGTAAGCAGGAGATGCAGACACGACACAGCAGGCTACAAAGGAAACTGGAATGAAGGATTCAGACCAGAACAATTGATCACCGGCAACCCTGATGGGAAAATGACTCCCTTATATAAGACCAGTCAGTAACACCTGATTCCCAGTCCTCACAATCTTCACTAGCACCGCTTGTAACCACCAGAGGGAGCCTCTGCTCAGAACTTATCTCAAACCCATTCACAACAGTACCCCCCCTTGAGGAGGGGTCACCGAACCCTCATTTGAGCAACCAGGTCGGTCAGGATGAGTTCTATGATACGCACGGATAAGTCTCCTAGCATGGATGTCCGAAGCAAACACCCAAGAATTGTCTTCCTGACCATAACCTCTCCATTTAACCAAATACTGGAGTTTCCGTCTAGAAAAACGAGAATCCAATATTTTCTCAACCACATACTCCAGATTGCCCTCAACCAAAACAGGGTCAGGAGGCACAGCAGCAGGAACCACTGGCTCAACAAACCTCTTCAACAAGGACTTGTGGAACACGTTATGGATCTTAAATGTCCCTGGAAGAAGCAAACGAAAAGAAACAGGATTAATAATCTCCATGATCTTATAAGGTCCAATGAACCTAGGCTTAAATTTAGGAGATGCTACTCTCATAGGAATATTCTTTGAGGACAACCAGACCAAGTCCCCCACTTTAAACCGAGGACCATCAGTCCTATGCCGGTTAGCAAACCGCTGGGCCTTCTCCTGAGAGAGGGACAACCTCTCCACTACCTGGTCCCAAATCTGTTGCATACGCTCCACAACAGAGTCAACACCTGGACAGACAGAAGCCTCCGTCTGTCCTGAAGAAAATCGAGGGTGAAACCCAGAATTACAGAAAAAAGGAGACATCAAAGTGGCAGAGCTAGCCCTATTATTAAGAGCAAACTCAGCCAAAGGCAAAAAAGAGACCCAGTCATCCTGATCAGCAGACACAAAGCATCTTAGATAAGTCTCCAATGTCTGGTTTGTTCTCTCAGTTTGACCATTGGTCTGAGGATGAAATGCCGAGGAGAAAGACAATTGAACACCCAGTTTAGAACAAAAAGTCCTCCAAAATCTGGAAACAAACTGGACTCCTCTGTCAGACACAATGTTCTCAGGAATGCCGTGTAAACGAACCACGTGCTGAAGGAACAATGGCACCAATTCAGAGGAGGAAGGCAACTTAGGTAATGGCACAAGATGTATCATTTTGGAAAACCTATCACAAATTACCCAGATGGTGGTCATTCTCTGAGAAACAGGAAGATCGGAAATGAAATCCATAGAGATATGGGTCCATGGTCTCTTGGGCACAGGCAATGGCATCAACAAACCACTAGAGCGAGAGCAAGGCTTGGAGCGAGAGCAAGTCCCGCAGGACTGCACAAATTCCCTGACATCACGAGACAAGGTAGGCCACCAAAGGAAAAAACCGGCACCTAAGGGTGAAGAGGATGGTCTGATATGACCCTTCTCCAATGATTCCTTGATATAAGACCGCATAGCGTCATGTTCAGGAACAGACAAGTTAAAAAGGCGACCTTTAGGGAATTTACTACCCGGCACTAATTCAATAGCGCAGTCATAGCTCCTATGGGGAGGCAAGGATGCAGATTTACTTTCGCTAAACACATCAGAAAAATCAAACAAAAAGTCAGGAACATCCTGAGCCTGGGGGGAGGCAGAAAAAACAGGAGTGTTGGTATTAACACATTGGCAGCCCCAACTGGTTACAGACACAGATTTCCAATCCAAAACAGGATTATGAGACTGTAACCAAGGGAAACCCAGTACGATAATGTCATGCAGATTATATAGAACCAAAAATTTGCAGCACTCCTGGTGATCAGGTTCAACCCTCATTATCACCTGAGTAGAGAACTGAGGTTTATTCTCAGCCAAAGGGGTAGAATCGATCCCCAGTAGGGGAATAGACTTCTGTAGGGGTATCAAGGGAAACCCACAACGTTTAGCAAAATCATAATCCATCAGGTTAATAGCTGCTCCAGAATCAACGAAAGCCTGAGCAGAAAATGAGGACAGAGAGCATATCAGAGTGACAGTTAATAAAAAACTTAGTCTGAACACTACCCAAGACAACTGAGCGTGCAAAACGTCTTCCCCGCTTAGGGCAGACTGAAATAGCATGAGAGGCATCACCACAGTAGAAACATAACCCATTGCGCCTTCGAAACTCATGACGCTGTGCCCCAGACACCACTCCATCACACTGCATGGTTTCAGGAGCTGGTTCACAAGGCAACACCACTCCACGCATACTTCTCCGCTCACGCAAACGTCTGTCAATTTGAATCGCTAATGACATAGAATCATTGAGACCAGAGGGGACAGGGAATCCCACCATAACATCCTTTACATTATCTGACAGACCCTTCCGGAAAAGGGCCGCCAAAGCGTCGTCATTCCATTTGGTCAGGACTGCCCACCTACGGAATCTCTGACAGTATAACTCAGCGTCATCAAGCCCCTGATTTAATGCCAACAAGGCTTTTTCAGCTTGATCAGTGACATTAGGCTCATCGTACAATAACCCCAAAGCCTGAAAAAATGCATCAACATCACTCAAAACAGGATCCCCAGGTATCAGGGAAAAAGCCCAATCCTGAGGATCGCCGCGCAGGAGAGAGATGATAATTTGAACCCGCTGCGCTGCGTTTCCTGAGGACTTAGATTTTAAGGCAAAAAACAATTTACAATTATTTTTGAAATTCTGAAACTTAGCTCGATCCCCTAAAAACAAATCTGGCATGGGGATCCTAGGTTCCACAACAGGCAACCTAGCAAGATATGCAGCAATACTCTGAACCTCAGTGGCAAGCTGATCCACACGGCCAGACAACTGTGCAAACTCCATTGAGAGAAAAGATCCTCCCCAGCACCCAGAGATACAGAGGGAAAAAAAAAAAAAATGCAACAAACAGAAAAATATCTCTGACAACTCTGACAACCTTTTTTCTTTCACAATATTTTTCCCTTCTGTGAGTACCATACAATTTTCAATTTTTTAGGCCGGTGATACTGTTATGTTACGGTAGCTGAGGAGTGCAGGTAAAAAAGGCAATACACCAGAGCAGTTGGAATCTATGAGATTGCAGTACCCTGACTAACCACCGCAACCAGAGGCAGCCGTGGAGCGTTCCTACGTTGGTCCTAGACGCCTCGTCACAGCCTGAGAAACTAACTACACCTAAAGACAGAAACAGGAAAGCTATCTGCCCCGGAGCAGAACCCCAAAGATAATAGAAAGCCCCCAAACATGTAATGGCGGTTAGACAAGAGGAAATACTGACACAGAAAGAAAATAGTATGAGCAGACGCTGGGGCCCAAACTATCTAAATAGAAAAGGACAGGAAGGGTACTTACTGCAATCCCAGAAAACCCTGAAAAGCACCAACTCTACTAATTTCAAAATCACCTGAGATCACACGACCTCTACCACCTAAATTAGTTCTCTGGTGTAACAAAATAAAAACAGCAGCCACTGAAAAAACTGGAAAAAGCAAAAGAACAAAACTCAGTGGCTGAACTAAACTGAGAGGGCAGAAGCCCCCGGAGGGGACCCTGAAGGCCCCCAAAGAAGTGCAGTACAAAATGCAAAAATATAGCAAAAACACAAAAGAAGCAAAAGTCTTATCTGTAAGCAGGAGATGCAGACACGACACAGCAGGCTACAAAGGAAACTGGAATGAAGGATTCAGACCAGAACAATTGATCACCGGCAACCCTGATGGGAAAATGACTCCCTTATATAAGACCAGTCAGTAACACCTGATTCCCAGTCCTCACAATCTTCACTAGCACCGCTTGTAACCACCAGAGGGAGCCTCTGCTCAGAACTCATCTCAAACCCATTCACAACACCCCCCCTTTGGTTGGGGCAGAGAATAGGCGGGGGAAGGGGCGGAGAATGGGTTGGAGCATGGCGCCCTCATGACTATACTATCCACCGCCCTTTTCATAAGCCAGCACGCCCCTGCATGAAGACCCAACCTACTGTAGTCTACTGACTTCAATAGGCCGCCATGTTGGTTCTAAATAACAGAAGGGACCTGAGCAACAGTGCACCCCTGTAGTAGGCTACTGTCTTCACTAGGAGTCCATGCTAAACATGGCCCTCGATTCTAGATAATTGAAAGTGGTCCTGACTAGAGTTGAGCGAATATCTTCGGTTCCACGCTTATTCGGCAAGCTATAGCGCTTGCAGAATAAGTGGAGAACCAAAGATATTCGCTCAACTCTAGTCCTGACCTACAATGCTGCCACAGTAGCTTAGTTTTTTCAACAGGCGGCCACGTTGGTTCCAAATGATAGAGGAAGTCCTAAGCAACAATGTACCCCTCCAGTAGGCTGCTGTTTTCAGTAAGCATCAATGCTGAACATTTTTCTTGATTCTGACTTCATGGAGGTCCCGAGCCAAGATGCTCCCTCTTCCAGTAGTCTATTGTTTTCTGGCAAGGCCACATTGGTTTTAGATAATAAATGGTGTCCCATCTCATAATGCTCCCCTCCAGTATGATAATGTTATCAGCAACCATGATGAGCGCGGCTCTCAAGCCTATTGTTGGTTGGTTGGACCTGTCGATATCGACGGGTTCTAATGTGTATAAGGGTTCCCAGCAACTTATTGTGGGGAGATATTGATCGGGTACGTCTGATTTAGGAGTGCCAATCGTTTTGTTCTCCGGAAGACAAACCGCCGTTGGAAATAAGCTGTGGAGAGGTGGTCGAGATGCAAGTCAGCCGAACCGTCGTTCAGCAGACAGACATCTAATGTGTATGGTGGGTTAAGTCTAGATTATAAAGGGGTCCGCAATAGCTTTTCGTTTGGTTCAGTACTGTGCATACAGGACCATTAGACCCACATTCACACTGTTGTATAGTGCACGGTGAGATGACATATGGGTTTTGGGATGTAAGGATACCTGACAGGTAACTTTGCAGACATTCCCTTCACCTGGGTCTCAACTAGGTCACCAGGTGTCACGGTCTCATCCGATACTGAAAAGATTAGCCGCCCACCTCTGAGCACCGTTGGAGCATATATCTGTTCCGTATACGAAAAAATAAAAATATCAAAAGGTCACGCAGGCAAAAAGGGAAATTTGGGTCACCATCTGTTTAATTCTCACCTGTGCGATCCAGATATACAAGATAATGTTTTCATATCTGACTCACTCTGGCGCGCACGCCGGGGCAGGATTTGAATGTGCAAATCTTCGGCAGGTATCGTTTGCATCCACCGTGCACCCGTGAAGTGACTGACCAAAACGTTCTACTTTTCACTTAATTTAGGTTCGACTTTCTGAGCCGATTATCATTGCTCCGTAAGATTACGAGAATGGGGGGTCCCAAAGTCTTCTTTGAGCATGTGCAACCCGAGAGACTCATGTTAACGTCTAAGTCAGCCCCCTTTTCAGTCTTTCAGGTAGGTTATGCCCTAATTTATGGCCTATTCCTGTCTCCTGAAGGTACCAATGGGAAGTAGGAAACACGGAAAATAAAGTATTGGTGATTTCTGGAGATTCCGGAAGGGTTCCGCTGTGGCGGGCTGATTCTAGAACTCTTACTGGAGGCCACAAAGTCTACCGTTTTTCAGGGAATTTCCGGCAGAGTTGACAAGTATCCCTATATCATAAAAAAGCAACTCCAGCTATTATAGGTATCACAAAAACATAACAGGTGGTTGTCCAATAAATAACGTTTTCAGATGATTACGGTATGATCGATGATCAGGTTGCCACAGATCCCAAAAACACGGTTTCGAAAGTCTCCTGAGTGAATGAAGCGGAAGTGAGCATGTGCGACCACTTCTGTGGTCGCACATGCTCACTACTTCTCAAATCACACAGGAGACTTTAAGGCCTTGCGATCGGTGGCAATCTCTGCGACCTGTCCGCCGACGATCCTTAATTTATTACCTACGTATGTAGGCAATTGTAAGGTTCTATGTATATATTCCTGAAACTCAGTTTGTTCGTCAGCCATTTTACTTTCTGTCTTGCTGCAGCTATCATGCCCTCAGTCAAAATGGAGTTTCCAGCTTGCATGTTGCCGCCCTGATTCTCTCCTTTGCTTCTTAAGCAGCCACAGCTGAGCAATCAGTGCTTCAGAATCTAGCCTGCAGTGAACCTGTGACTTGACTCCTGTAAGCCTTGGACCTTGTACTCCAGCTATTCCTACTGAGGAACTCTGAAGCACTTGTGGACTCTGAACCCTGCTCTTTGAAAGACCCACGTTTGCATGGACTTACGGTAACAGAGAAGAAGATCCTGAATCTGTATTGGAGAGTGATTGCTGAGCTTGGATTACTCTGGCCTGCTGTGTCTCCTGTTTCTGTGTCTGCAAACTGTGTGACTATTTCTGCCAACTTGTATGAAGTAATACAGGACTTTTCTATATCAAACCTGTGACTCCTGTGTTTTCATCGCACCCAAGCACAAGACGCTATATGAACTGTACTACATACATTACAAGATTCTGAAGTCAAAACGTTAGTGTCTGCTGGGTCTGGAAGGCTGTGTCTGCTGTACTGTGGATATCAGACGTCCGGTTGTACTTTCTGTGATGACAGTGGTTGTGACTTCTCACAACCATTCCAGGTGAGCAATTCCCTTAAGTTTTTTCTTTTTGCAGTGTTACCACAGGTAAACACTATTGTTTTTTTTTTTTTCCTTTCTTTTCTCTTTTTTGTCTGCTGTAACTCTGGATATCAGATGTCTGGTTGAAACTTTCTGTGATGATAGTGGTTGTGACTTCTCACAACCATTCCAGGTGAGCAGTTCCCTTAATTTTTTTTTCTCTCTGCAGTGTTGCCACAGGTGAACACTATTGTTTTTTTTTTCTCTCCTCTTCTTCCAGTAATCCTGTCTTAAAAGATCTGGAAAATGGAGGCCCGCATAAAGGAACTTTGCGGAGTGACTGATAATATCCTTGCAGATTTGCAGAATATAAAGACCCGTTTTACAAATCTACAGGACCTCAATAATCACAATTTGCAAGTGGTTGGACAGACTACCCAGGATTTGCGAGCCAGGATTGAGGTTCTAGAGGGGCGAGTCCAGGCTCCTGCCGTAGCCCCGAGTGCTGGGATTCCCAAGTTGCCCCCTTTTCGTTTTGGCGGTGAACGTGAGAAATTCAGGGGATTTATTAATCAATGCAATCTTTTTTTTTCTGCACATGCTTCACAATTTCCCACTGAACGATCTAAGGTGCTTACTATAATTATGTTGCTTACCAACAAGGCTTTAATGTGGGCAAACCCTCTGATTGAGACTGAGGATGATTGTTTGAATCACCTTGATGATTTTATTTCAGCCATGGGGCAGGTGTTTGATGACCCCAATCGAGGTGCAACAGCTGAAGCAGCCATGTTAGCTTTGCGCCAAGGTAAGCACTCGGTAGCTGAATATGCCTTGGATTTCAGGAGATGGGCCCTTGATACCACCTGGGACAGTTCCGCCAAAAAATCTATTTTTCGAAAGGGGTTATCTCCACTGATTAAGGATGAACTTGCTCGTGCCGACCCTCCCACTGCGTTAGGTGACTTTATTAACTACTGCATCCGTATTGATACTCGTCTGACTGAACGCAGGCAAGAGAGATGGTTCGAAAGCAATCGTACTAACCTTTTCCTACCTTCCTCTCCAGCTAAGGAACCTTTGAGTAGGATTACACGGGAACCTGAACCTGAACCCATGCAGGTAGACTCTTTACAACGACGGGTTAGTGATGCACGCAAGGAACATCGTTTTAAGGAGAATCTATGTTTCTATTGTGGTAAGTCAGGGCACTTCATTATAAACTGCCCCAGCCGTTCTCGTAAGACTACTGCAGCACTCATTCATTGTGAGTGTTGCGAGAGGGGATCTGTCAGGTCCGAGCCTCAGGCTCCAGAGAGATCTGCAGCAACAGATCTTGATTTCTCGGACTTAAACTCCGTTACCTCTGAGGACGTTGACTGTGTAAACGCTGCCATTTTTCAAGTTTCCTCAGCGGTGTCCCAGCTGAGTTGTAAGAAAAACAATTCTCATTGCTTTCTTTCCATCAAACTCTGGGTTGACTCAGCTTGGGTGTCTAGCTCTGCTATGATCGACTCAGGGGCAAGTGGAAATTTTATGGATGTCTCCTTTGCTCTGAAACAGGGAATACGTTCAGTGAAGAAGGCTACTCCAGTACAGATGGAAACTGTGGATGGCTCCCTGCTGACCTCTGGGCCAGTGGATCAGGAAACAGAGCCTTTGAGGGTTCTTATGGGTAAAGATCATCAAGAGAAACTGTCCTTTATGCTTATCTCTTCTCCCCACTTTCCCATTATTCTAGGGCTACCATGGCTGCAGGCTCAGAATCCTACCATTAACTGGGAGACCAAGGAATTACACTTTCCAGAGAAACAGATGAGTCCAAAAGTTTCAGCTTGCTCTGTTCCAAAAGGAATCATGTCAGTCTCCTGAACTACCAGCTGTATACCAGGACTATGTGGATTTATGTGACAAGAAGAACGCTGACCAGCTTCCTCCTCACCGTCCATATGATTGTCCAATTGAATTATTGCCTGGAGAAGAGATACCTTTTGGTAAGATCTACCCCCTGGCGGGGCCCGAGCTAAAGGCTTTAAAGGATTACATAGATGAAAATCTAGCCAAGGGCTTCATACGCCCCTCTTCATCTCCTGCAGGTGCACCCATCTTCTTTGTAAAGAAGAAAGATGGATCTCTGAGACCATGCGTAGACTATAGGGAACTCAATAAGGTTACTATTAGAAACCGTTATCCATTGCCTTTAATCCCTGAGTTATTGGAGAGAGTGCGACATGCCAAAATTTTTTCTAAACTAGATCTTCGTGGGGCCTATAACTTAGTCCGTATTAGACCTGGGGATGAATGGAAGACTGCATTCAGGTCACGCTATGGACACTTTGAATATCTAGTTATGCCTTTTGGTCTGAGTACCGCCCCAGCCACTTTCCAACACTTGGTGAATGACATCTTCAGGGATCTCCTAGATACATTCGTGGTAATTTATTTGGATGATATTCTAATTTTTTCTAACTCCACAGAGGAACATCATGGACATGTGAGAATGGTCTTGGAACGTCTAAGACAAAATCATCTTTACATCAAACTTGAAAAGTGTGAATTCCATAGGACCGAAATTCAATTTCTGGGGTATGTACTGTCTACACAAGGAATTAGTATGGATGGAAGCAAAACCCAAGCCATCAAGGATTGGCCAAGTCCTAGAAATGTGAAGGAGGTACAGCGCTTCATCGGGTTTGCCAACTTCTATAGACGTTTCATTAGAAATTTCTCTGAGGTAGTGTCACCTATCACTCAACTTACCCGGAAAGAGTCTAGGTTTTCCTGGACTCCCCAAGCCCAGGAAGCATTTTCCCGTCTAAAAGATAAATTTACCACTGCACCTATCCTAGTACATCCCAACCCCGAGCTTGCCTTCATAATAGAGGTGGATGCTTCAGACTGTGCCGTTGGAGCTATACTCTCTCAGAGAACAGGTGAGAAGAATGTCTTGCATCCCTGTGCCTTCTTTTCCCAGCAGTTGTCTTCGGCTGAGAGGAACTACGATGTGGGCAATAGAGAGTTGTTGGCCATTATTGCCGCCTTCAAAGAATGGAGACACCTTCTTCAGGGAGCTGCACAGCAAATAGTCGTCCTGACAGACCATCGTAACCTTGAGTTTATCAGGTCGGCTAAGTGCCTGACTCCTCGCCAGGCTCGCTGGAATCTTTTCTTAAACCAATTTAATTTTATCATCTCTTATAGACCAGGATCGCGCAATGGAAAGGCTGATGCACTCTCTAGGATTTACTCAGCAGAGACACGTCCAATTACTCCTCCTAAGACTATTCTTCCTGACTCTAGATTCCTAGGAGTAATTCATAATCAAGACCTACTTAAGGACATCAAGGAAGCATACCATGCGGATTCCTTTTTGGCACAACCCCCAAGGGACGTAAGTCTTGTCTTTAAGAATGGTGTGTGGATTCAGGGACAACGTCTGTATATTCCTGAAACAGTCAGATTAAGAGTATTGCAACTCATTCACGATTCCAAGATAGCTGGGCATAGAGGAATTCTAAAGACACAGGAATTTCTTTCTCGTTTCTTTTGGTGGCCCACTTGCAGGAAGGATGTTTTGAATTATGTCACTTCATGTGAGGTCTGTGCAAGATGCAAAACACCTCGCTCCTCACCAACTGGTCTGTTACAGCCTCTTCCCACCCCGTCCCGCCCGTGGGGATCCATTTCTATGGACTTCATTGTGGAGTTACCAACCTCTCAGGGGAAGAACACCACTCTAGTGGTGGTTGACCGTCTAACAAAGGCAGCTCATTTTATCCCTTGTGTCGGCTTACCCACTGCAAAACAGACATCAGATTTGATGATTAAAGATGTGTTTCGCTTACATGGAGTACCGGATGAGGTTATTTCGGATCGAGGGGTGCAATTCACTTCTAGGTTTTGGCAAAATTTCTGTGCAGCATTGGACATTAAAGTAAACCTTTCTTCTGCTTTTCATCCCAGACTAATGGACAGACCGAACGAACCAATCAAACCCTGGAGCAGTATCTCCGCTGCTTTATCTGCCACCTACAGGATGATTGGGTGGATCTACTTCCATTAGCTGAGTTCTCGTATAACAACTCCCAGAGTGCCTCCACTAAACAGTCTCCTTTTTACTCTAATCTAGGTTATCATCCTAACATTCTACCACGATTTCCCATAGAAACGCCTTTACCAGCAGTGGCTGAAAGAATCACGTCTTTACAGAAGAATATGGATCTTCTAAAGGAAAATCTGGAATCGGCTCAAGAAAGGTACAAGAAAGCAGCAGATAAATTTCGTAAACCTGCACCAGCTTTCAAGGTAGGAGACTTGGTCTGGCTGTCAACCAGAAATCTTAAGTTAAGGATTCCATCGTCTAAGTTGGGACATAAGTACATTGGACCCTATAAAATCAGTAAAATTATAAGTGCCGTTGCTTGTCGTCTTCAACTGCCCAGAACTATGAGAATCCACCCTGTCTTTCATGTATCCCTACTAAAGGCTGCGACACCCAATACGTTTCCTGGACGTTCCTCTCCTTGCCCTGACCCAGTGCTAGTCGATGGTCAGGAAGAATTTGTGGTGGAAAGGATTTTAGATTCCAGGTTGTATAGAAATCAGTTACAATATCTGATTAAATGGCAGGGCTACCCAGTGGAGGACAACTCATGGGAACCGGTCAATAACGTTAATGCTCCTCGCTTGCTCCGTCAGTTTCATCAGAGGTACCCACACAAGCCTGGTCTGAGGTCATCCGGAGGTTGTCCTTAAGGGGGAGTAATGTAAGGTTCTATGTATATATTCCTGAAACTCAGTTTGTTCGTCAGCCATTTTACTTTCTGTCTTGCTGCAGCTATCTTGCCCTCAGTCAAAATGGAGTTTCCAGCTTGCATGTTCCCGCCCTGATTCTCTCCTTTGCTTCTTAAGCAGCCACAGCTGAGCAATCAGTGCTTCAGAATCTAGCCTGCAGTGAACCTGTGACTTGACTCCTGTAAGCCTTGGACCTTGTACTCCAGCTATTCCTACTGAGGAACTCTGAAGCACTTGTGGACTCTGAACCCTGCTCTTTGAAAGACCCACGTTTGCATGGACTTACGGTAACAGAGAAGAAGATCCTGAATCTGTATTGGAGAGTGATTGCTGAGCTTGGATTACTCTGGCCTGCTGTGTCTCCTGTTTCTGTGTCTGCAAACTGTGTGACTATTTCTGCCAACTTGCATGAAGTAATACAGGACTTTTCTATATCAAACCTGTGTCTCATGTATGTTCATCGCACCCAAGCACAAGACGCTATATGAACTGTACTACATACATTACAGCAATATATATTGGTTACGGGATAACCCCTTAATGCCTGAACCGAGATGAGTATTTATTTGCCTGGCTCAGATGCCGGCTCGTCGGAGGACGTTATATCCGGATGAACATATTTACAAGTAAAACAAGCTGTATGCTTCGGTGGGGACGGGTACAGCTGCCCCGCATCCACTCAGACGGCCGAGCCCTCGCCTCGTGGCTGAAAATAACACTCCGTGCAGGATCAGGTTGCACAGGAAGAATATAGAGCAGACACCAAGGGAAACACCGATGTAGCTATGAATAGTTAATGGAGTCAAAGCATTATCTCGAATCATCCGCACACCTAATACCCAGTAATGTGTGCATGGCATTAACTACCAATCATAGCTAATTAGTTGACGTAGCCAAGAGCGGTGTCCATTACCGCCATATAGTTCTGCGGGGGCTATTTATTGTGCAGTGGAGGAAGAACAGGTGACGACCTGTTGAGTGGACCGACAACCTTTTTTGACCTATCTCTGCTTCTGTGTCAGCTTACAAGGCATTTCCAGCATTGTATTCGTGAAACAGCTAGCACTGGATGAACAGAGCTGTCAGACCCTACAAGATAGGAGAGCGGTACCCGCCCAAATTGTAGACATCTTGAACGTGGTCCTAATAACACTGCCATCTGTTCTAAAATAATTCATGTTTTACAAATGACAGCGCCATATATGCTCCAAAACATAGTATCACATAATGATTAAATAACAAAACCTCATACAACAGTATCATACAGCATTGTGTAATAGCAGTGCCATGTGCTCCTCAAAGGACAGTATCATATAATGCCTATATAACTGTACCTAAAAGGATATTATACAGTGCCTAAATAACAAAACCATATAGTCCCCAAAATATAGTATCATAAATACTGAATCAACAGTGCCACGGTGTATACAAAGGATAGTATCATACGGCGCCATGTAGTTCCCATAACATAGAATCATCTAGTGCCTAAATAACAGTGCCACAGAGTCCTCATAGGATAGTATCATCTAGTGCCTAAATAACAGTGCCACAGAGTCCTCATAGGATAGTAACATACAGTGCCTTAATAACAGTGCCACAGAGTCCTCATAGGATAGTATCATCTAGTGCCTAAATAACAGTGCCACAGAGTCCTCATAGGATAGTAACATACAGTGCCCTAATAACAGTGCCACAGAGTCCTCATAGGATAGTAACATACAGTGCACTAATAACAGTGTCACATATTCCTCATAGGATAGTAACATACAGTGCCTTAATAACAGTGCCACATATTCCTCATAGGATAGTAACATACAGTGCCTTAATAACAGTGCCACATATTCCTCATAGGATAGTATCATACAGTGCCTTAATAACAGTGCCACATATTCCTCATAGGATAGTAACATACAGTGCCTTAATAACAGTGCCACATATTCCTCATAGGATAGTATCATACAGTGCCTTAATAACAGTGCCACATATTCCTCATAGGATAGTAACATACAGTGCCTTAATAACAGTGCCACATATTCCTCATAGGATAGTAACATACAGTGCCTTAATAACAGTGCCACATATTCCTCATAGGATAGTAACATACAGTGCACTAATAACAGTGCCACATATTCCTCATAGGATAGTAACATACAGTGCCTTAATAACAGTGCCACATATTCCTCATAGGATAGTATCATACAGTGCCTTAATAACAGTGCCACATATTCCTCATAGGATAGTAACATACAGTGCCTTAATAACAGTGCCACAGAGTCCTCATAGGATAGTATCATACAGTGCCTAAATAACAGTGCTACAGAGTCCTCATAGGATAGTAACATACAGTGCCTAATAACAGTGCCACATATTCCTCATAGGATAGTAACATACAGTGCCTAAATAACAGTGCCACATATTCCTCATAGGATAGTAACATACAGTGCCTTAATAACAGTGCCACAAGTTCCTCATAGGATAGTAACATACAGTGCCTTAATAACAGTGCCACATATTCCTCATAGGATAGTAACATACAGTGCCTTAATAACAGTGTCACAGAGTCCTCATAGGATAGTAACATACAGTGCCTAAATAACAGTGCACATATTCCTCATAGGATAGTAACATACAGTGCCTTAATAACAGTGTCACATATTCCTCATAGGATAGTAACATACAGTGCCTTAAATAACAGTGCCACATATTCCTCATAGGATAGTAACATACAGTGCCTTAATAACAGTGCCACAGAGTCCTCATAGGATAGTAACATACAGTGCCCTAATAACAGTGCCACATATTCCTCATAGGATAGTAACATACAGTGCCTTAAATAACAGTGTCACAGAGTCCTCATAGGATAGTAACATACAGTGCCTAAATAACAGTGTCACATATTCCTCATAGGATAGTAACATACAGTGCCTTAATAACAGTGCCACAATTCCTCATAGGATAGTAACATACAGTGCCCTAATAACAGTGCCACATATTCCTCATAGGATAGTAAACATACAGTGCCTAATAACAGTGCCACAGAGTCCTCATAGGATAGTATCATACAGTGCCTAAATAACAGTGCCAGAGTCCTCATAGGATAGTATCATACAGTGCCCTAATAACAGTGCCACAGAGTCCTCATAGGATAGTAACATACAGTGCCTAAATAACAGTGCCACATATTCCTCATAGGATAGTAACATACAGTGCCTTAATAACAGTGCACATATTCCTCATAGGATAGTATCATACAGTGCCTAAATAACAGTGCCACAGAGTCCTCATAGGATAGTAACATACAGTGCCTAAATAACAGTGCCACAGAGTCCTCATAGGATAGTAACATACAGTGCCCTAATAACAGTGCTACATATTCCTCATAGGATAGTAACATACAGTGCCTAAATAACAGTGCCACAGAGTCCTCATAGGATAGTAACATACAGTGCCTAAATAACAGTGCCACAGAGTCCTCATAGGATAGTAACATACAGTGCCCTAATAACAGTGCCACAGAGTCCTCATAGGATAGTAACATACAGTGCCTTAATAACAGTGCCACATATTCCTCATAGGATAGTAACATACAGTGCCTAAATAACAGTGCCACAGAGTCCTCATAGGATAGTAACATACAGTGCCTTAATAACAGTGCTACAGAGTTCTCATAGGATAGTAACATACAGTGCCTTAATAACTGTGTCGACCGCCACCACAATTGTGGGTTACCAGGGCAATGGGGTACTCAGAACCGAGCCCGTAGAAGTCTATGGGGAGTTTGTCACAGGTAGCTGTGGCTCGGTCTGTGGCCCTGGCGGTCTGGCGTATGTTGGGGATATATTTACAGGGGATAGGTTTTATATACAGTTCGTGACGCCACCTGTAGTATTCTGGTAATTTGTACCAGCGCTGCTGTAGATCTCTGAGGGATGGTGAGGCAGCTAGATGTCGGGTCCCCTACAGGTGGGACTCTTCCCTCAGGTCGGTAGTTAGGTAGGGATTGTGCAGGCATGCAAATCAATAACTCAGTCTCACACGGTCAGTGTCTTTCCATACCTTTACTTGCAAGATGATAAGGCAGGTCCCAGGGAGGCTGATCCAAGGAGAGTGTATCTTGAGACAGCAGCTGGACAAGTTAGGGGCCTCCTTTACTTCCAATACAATGAGTACAACCAGCCTGAAGCGTAGTTCCCTCAATAACTCCAGCTAATCTATAGCTGTACCGCCCAGTCAGCTTTGTGTTAGGAGCCTTCCTGCGAGAGAGCTGAATTCTTATCTTGTCGTGCACTGACTCAAAGTCTTCACTCCCCCTGACCCCAGTTACGTACTGACTATATGGGGCTTGTTTGCCGCGACCTAAGGTCCGGTAAATTCCTGGTTTTCTTAC
>JARQOD010000004.1:4981310-5009709 GCA_033576555.1 Oophaga sylvatica
AGACGCTGCTATTTCACAGGCACCGCAGTGGGAACAGGACCTTCGTCGCAGGCGCTCTGATGTCAGAGCGTTCACTTCCTGTTGCAGGACCTGCCGCTGAGTCAGAGCCGGGGGCGTGTCCAAGACCTTGCGCGCTCTTTCAGGTACGCCCACCTTCTTCTCCAGCGCCTTAGGGCGCGAATCTGGCGTCAAATATGGCGGTATTTGGCGCCAAACAACAGCAACAGTCTTTTTCACCAAAACACTCCACAGGCACACAGGGCTCGCAATGCTGCAAGTTTCGTATCCTGTTCGTGACGCCAAAGTTTTGTGTCGACCCGCCACCACAATTGTGGATTACCAGGGCAATGGGGTACTCAGAGCCGAGCCCATGGAAGTCTATGGGGTTTGTCACAGGTAGCGTGGCTCGGTCCGTGGCCCTGGCGGTCTGGCGTATGTTGGGGGGAATATTTACAGGGGATAGTTATATTTACAGTTCGTGACGCCACCTGTAGTCTTCTGGTAATTTGTACCAGCGCTGCTGTAGATCTCTGAGGGGATGGTGAGGCAGCTAGATGTCGGGTCCCCTACAGGTGGGACTCTTCCCTCAGGTCGGTAGTTATATAGGGATGTGCAGGCATGCAAATAAATAACTCAGTCTCACACGGTCAGCGTCTTTCCATACCTTTACTTGCAAGATGGTAAGGCAGTTCCCAGGGAGGCTGATGGGGTTGATGGAGGATGAGCTTTGAGGCAACGGCTAAGCAAGTTAGGGGCCTCCTTTACTGTCCAATGTTGATGAGTCCAACCAGCTTGAAGCGTAGTTCCCTCTATAATTCCAGCTATTCCAAAGCTGTACGGCCCGGTCAGTTTTGTGGTTGGAGCCTTCCTGTGAGAAAGCTGAATTCCTATCTTGTCGTGCACTGACTCAAGGTCCTCCCTTCCTCTGACCCCAGTTACGTACTGACTCTTCAGGGCTGCTTGCCACGACCTAAGGTCCGGTAAGCCTCTGGTTTTCTTACCACTATGCTTGAAGCTATAGTGATCCTTCGGTCCCCAGTGACCGGTAGCAATGTGCAGGACTTCTCCAAGCCAAAAGCACTTTTAAATATTCCTTCCACTTTGCCCTTCGATTTGCTCGACTCTTAATAGATATCTCAGTCTGTCTTCCAGTGGGGCACAGCTCTGACTAGGCTGAGGTGAACTAGGCCACCTGTACTAGCCTCCACTTTCTGAACTGCTAACAGGCTCAGACTGGACACGTCTGCTCTGTCCAAGGACAGGAAACTGACTGACTAAATCACCCCCTTCCACACCCCTGCTGGGTGTGTCCGAAGTGTACGTGATGTTATGAAGAGCCCTTAACTGTTACCTCTCCACTCATCCTCCTGGTATTGTGTACCAGGGCTACACACTCCCAAAACAGACCACCAGAGATTTAAAGGAAACCAATCAACAAATAATTAATTGCAGCCGGGAGAAACTGCACCCAGTCCCAGAACTGAGCACAGACAGAATTAACTCCCTAACTGCCAAACACAAAGAAACAGCAACTCAGCTGTGAGAAGTCAGAATGTGCAACCGCGACGATCTTCGTGGCGATGCACACATGACAGGAGGAGAATGCTTGACAAGCCTTGTCAGACCACCTAGAAAATTCCGTCCCCTTTTTTGTCATGTATGTGAGAGGTTTAACCATGGACGAGAAATTATGAATACATTTCCGGTAATAATTAGCAAACCCCAGGAAACGTTGTAGAGCCTTAAGATTCTCTGGCAGATCCCACTCAAGAACTGCCCGTACTTTCCCAGAGTCCATACGAAAACCGGACGCTGAAACCAGAAAGCCTAAAAACTGGAGTTCCTGTACGGCGAACACACACTTTTCCCATTTGGCGTACAGTTTATTATCCCGCAAGATCTGTAACACCTGCCTAACATGCTCCTGATGAGACACAAGATCTGGCGAGTAAATTAAGATATCATCCAGATATATGACCACAAACTGTCCCACCAGGTGGCGAAAAATGTCATTTACAAAGTGTTGGAACACCGCCGGGGCATTAGTCAGACCGAATAGCATGACAAGGTTCTCATAATGCCCCTCCGGAGTGTTAAACGCCGTCTTCCACTCATCCCCCTCCTTCATCCTAATCAGATTGTACGCCCCCCTGAGATCCAACTTAGAGAACCATTTGGCGCCCACGATCTGATTGAAGAGATCGGAAATAAGTGGGAGCGGATACGGATCTCGGACCGTAATCCGATTAAGTTCACGGAAATCCAGGCAAGGGCGTAGGCCTCCATCTTTCTTCTTCACAAAGAAGAACCCCGCGGCCACCGGGGAAGATGAAGGTCTAATATGCCCCTTAGCCAGACTTTCAGCAATATAATCCTTCATGGCCTGCCTCTCAGGACCAGATAGGTTATACAACCTAGATTTAGGTAACTTGGCCTCAGGGAGCAGTTTTACAGAACAGTCATACACGCGATGAGGAGGTAGTTCCTTACACCCTTTCTCTGAGAATACATCCTCAAAGTCCGCCAGAAATGGAGGTAAGACCCTAGGAGTGACCGCACCGATGACCGTATTCATGCAGTTTTTATTACAGAATTCACTCCATTGGCTTATCTCTCTGGATTGCCAATTAATAACTGGGTTATGCTTGGTTAACCAAGGAAGGCCCAACACTATAGGAGTGGGAAGACCCTCCAACACGTAACAAGACAACAGTTCTTTATGTATCGCCCCACTTGAAGTTTTACGTTATGCACAGATTGCAAAAAACTTCCCTGACCGAGAGGTCTGGCGTCGATCGAGAATATGGGGATGGGTTTAGCCAACACACTCAATCGCATACCTTGAACCCGGGCAAACCGAGCGTCCACCAGATTAGCCCCGGCCCCACTATCCAGAAGAACAGATATCCTCTCAGTTCTCGTACCCACCACCACCTCCGTCGGTACGAGAAACTAAGAGGAACTTAGGGACGAAATACTTACTCCCAGATTGCCGTCCACCACACAACCTGGGATCAATAGTTTTCCGACGACCCTTTACTCTGCAAAGGACGGGCTGGACACCCCCCAATAAAATGTCCCTTTTTCCCACAGAAGAAACAACTTCCTGTTTTGTGGAGCCCCGCCGGTCCCCTCCCCCGAAATGATGTCCTTCCTAATTGCATAGGCTCCTATGGACTGACCAGGGGAACCTCCATATAAGGGACCCTTGAGGAAGGTGGAGTCATCACAGGGGGCGGAGTTACCCCGCACCTCTCCCGAAGCCGTCTGTCAATACGAATAGCTAGGGCCATAGCGGCTTCCAGTGACGCGGGAGGGTCATACTGTGCCAACACATCCTTTAATTTGTCAGATAAAACTTGACAAAACTGGCTCCTAAGAGCCGGGTCATTCCACTGGGTGTCCGTGGCACACCTACGGAACTCCGAACAGAATTCCTCCGCCGGACGATCTCCCTGCTGGATCCTACGTAACTTAGATTCAGCAAGGGAGATCCGATCCGGGTCATCATATACAAGACCCAGAGCTGCAAAAAACCTATCCACTGACTGGAGAGCCGGGGAGCCCGGGGGAAGAGAGAACGCCCATGATTGTGGGTCCCCTTGTAGGAGCGAGATGACAATTCCCACCCTTTGCTCATCACTCCCCGATGACTGTGGCCGCAGCCGAAAGTACAATTTACATGCCTCCCGGAAAACAAAAAACTTGTCCCGCCCCCAGTGAACCTGTCAGGGAGAGCTACTTTAGGTTCTGGTCCGGCTTGCTCCGGGGGGTACAAAACCTTGGACTTAACGTCCGCCAGCTCCATGGACAAACTCTGCAACTGCCGAGCAAGACTGGCTACTGGATCCATGGAGGATGGAGAGGATCTTTTGTCGGTCGGTGAAAATGTCACGCTGTCTCTGCGTACCGGAGGTTAGGGGCCTAAGCTGACCCTAAGCTGGGGCCCTGACTAATCCCTCTACCTGGAGGTACTGTTAAAGGTACAGAGGTCCAGGCCGCCAGCTTAATCCCTACCTCCTGAGGATCCCTGAACCTCAGTGATCTAGTCCTGAGAAGGACCCTGATCACAACAACAGGGAACGGGATAACATAAGCCCACACACAGTACTAGACGAACAAGACAGTACAAGGGGAAAATCAACAACCACCTTGCATACAAAACTACACCAAAACAACAGAGGGAACACCAACGGGTAAGGAGATAAATGATAAAGCGAGGAAGGGAAAAAACCACACACAAAGTACACTTCACTCCAAACTCCAAAATACCACAAGCAGCTCTGTTTGTCTGCCAGGAATGCTTTCACCGACACTTCCCTAGCAGACTGGCAGGTATTTGAAGGAATCCCATTACTGCAGCATTAATTGCAGCTGGGCGAGGCTGGCCTCGTCTAGCACAGAGGGAGGGAGAATTAACTCCCTCACTGCCGAAAAACACCCAGCACCAGAAACTCAGCTGTGAGAAGTCAGGCTGTGCAATCGCGACGATCTTCGTAGCGACACACCCGTGACACTATTGCCACGTGGGCACATGGACCCATACAGTACAGACCAAAAGTTTGGACACACCTTCTCATTCAAAGATTTTTCTGTATTTTCATGGCTATGAAAATTGTAGAATCACACTGAAGGCATCAAAACTATGAATTAACACATGTGGAATTATACATTACACTTTACAAAAAAGTGTGAAACAACTGAAAATATGTCTTATATTCTAGTTTCTTCACAGTAGCCACCTTTTGCTTTGATTACTGCTTTGCACGCAGAAAAGGTGAACGGATGGACTCTACATGCCTGGTTCCCACCGTGAAGCATGGAGGAGGAGGTGTGATGGTGTGGGGGTGCTTTGCTGGTGACACTGTTGGGGATTTATTCAAAATTGAAGGCATACTGAACCAGCATGGCTACCACAGCATCTTGCAGCGGCATGCTATTCCATCCGGTTTGCATTTAGTTGGACCATCATTTATTTTTCAACAGGGCAATGACCCCAAACACACCTCCAGGCTGTGTAAGGGCTATTTGACCAAGAAGGAGAGTGTTGGAGTTCTATGCCAGATGACCTGGCCTCCACAGTCACCAGACCTGAACCCAATCGAGATGGTTTGGGGTGAGCTGGACCGCTCACTGCTTCAATTTTGAATAATCCCCAACAGTTTCACCAGCAAAGCCCCCCACACATCACACCACCTCCTCCATGCTTCACGGTGGGAACCAGGCATGTAGAGTCCATCCGTTCACCTTTTCTGCGTGCAAAGCAGTAATCAAAGCAAAAGGTGGCTACTTTGAAGAACCTAGAATATAAGACATATTTTCAGTTGTTTCACACTTTTTTGTAAAGTGTAATGTATAATTCCACATGTGTTAATTCATAGTTTTGATGTCTTCAGTGTGATTCTACAATTTTCATAGTCATGAAAATACAGAAGAATCTTTGAATGAGAAGGTGTGTCCAAACTTTTGGTCTGTACTGTATATCAAGGAAAAAAACAGGCCCTAGCCCTGGTACAAAAATTCTACTGGGCTCCAGGTATTTCTACAGTCCTGACAGCACTCAACCGTGCATGTAATATCTGTCAGATCTGCAGTCCCGGTCAACTTCAATGTGTACCTCCGAAGTATCTTGCTAAGCACGACTATCCTTGTCAAAGGCTCCAGGTGGACCATATCACATTGCCTAAGCCTTGAAGGTATGAATATTATCTGGTGGTTATCAACATGTTCTCCAATTGGCCAGAAGCATTCCCCGTTACCAACATGACTGCAAAGACCACAGCAAAGAAACTGGTGATGGAAGTCATCTGCAGATATGGAGTTCCAGACGTCGTCGAAAGTGACCAAGGTCTGGCTTTTTCTTCTCATGTGTATCAGGAGATTCTAACAATGCTTGGATCCACTGTAGCCCTCCATACTCCGTACTATCCACAATCCAGTGGGAAAGTTGAGAGGTTGAACGGCACACTGAAGGGACAATTGGCCAAAATGATGCAGTAGACTATGGCTCCATGGCCAGAGCTCCTACCCAAAGTACTATACCATATTTATACTATCCCTATTGCAAAACATGGCCTGTTCCCATATGAGATATTGTTTGGTGCTAGGACCCCAGTTGCAAATTTCCAGTCTCAATAGTTATCAGAAGAAACTGACTGTGCTGTTTAATGTTATTCAGCTTGGTAAAAATCTTGCTAACACCTATGCTCTAGTTTCTTTTTTTTCCAGATTCAGCAGAAACCGATATTTGTTATAGTTTAAAGTCTTGTGATTTTGTGGTCGTAAAAAGGCATGTCAGAAAACATGGACTAGAACCCTTGTATGACGGTCCCTATCAAGTTCTCCTCATTATCCCTATGTCAGTGAAACTGGAAGGAAGACAGACTTGGATCCACGCATCGCACTGCAAGCTGGTTAAACAAGCCAATAGCAAATAAAGGGGACATAATGTTTTGGTTTTTCGTATTTTCTATGTTATTATTGGTAACCGTATGGGATAGCCTAAATTCCCCAACGTCCTTAAATAATGAGTTTATATAATATTATGAAAAATTACTGAGAGATTTGTTGAATAATTCCCAGTCTCTGACAGATATTTTCTTTTTAATTCAGCCAATTGGTTTAAGGGAATTGGGAGGTTGGATAGCTGGAATCTTGCAAAGTTTGTCACACATCACTGCCTTTATTTTTGTTATGTATGTCATACTAAAACTTGTTCTTTGGTGTATTTCTGTATGTATTAGGAAATTCTGCACTAGAACAGCTAATGATGATACCAAAGGTGTTGTCACCCCTGCTATTCTCTACACCGATTTCAAGAAGTTATCTGATAAAGATGTTGAAGACAAATGTATAACTATCTTCAAAAGATCCCCACCACCGTTATTAAAAACTGTTATTTGTAAATTGTAGTATACAGGAGGGATGGGTACGCCGCAACAGCCATGTCTGGTAACATGGCACCAGATATGTGAAGACCAGTACCCCTCGAGCTTATAGCTTGGGATAGTACCTCTGATGCTGGACATAAGTTAACAAAATTTATCTAGGGGGGATTGTGAAGGGTTAAACTAAGATCAGAACCATTTTTTGCTTGTAATTTCATTTTTGTCATTTATGAGAAATTCTGTTACTGGGCTGTGGCTCATGGCTGTTATAAAGCCAAATAGTTTTTCTACTGGAGTAAAGGTCATGGGCTGTAATAAAAACTAGACTGTTCTAGCCTGGTCAAGATATGAGACCTTGGGATGTATCATTGTAGAATACTCTGAAGAATGAATACGCCATTGTGTTCCTCTCTATGTCACGTGGATACGGACATATATGTAGTTTCCGATTTTCTTGCATTTTCATAGGTTAAATGTTGTAGGTGTGGTTTTATACTATTGGATGAAGTTACTAAATACTATAAAAGATGATGATGCAATACATGGGGTAAGAATCTGCTTTGATTCTCCCAGACAGAAACATGTCTCCGTCTGGTTATTTCTGTTGCTAGCAACCTTCTGTGGATTAATTTGGAAATCACTTGGTCAACCGTGAAGGGTCACTTAGATCCTCCCTCAACAGAATTACCCACAATGATACACAGGGATTACATATTACCATCCTTACCATATTATATCCCCTCGCAATATACAGAGATATCTAGAGAGTGATCATCAGAAACCTTAACAATAGTAAACACATGTGATCTAGTGAAAGGGACAACTGTTCTGTAGAGATCATCTGTGTCTCCATCTTCTAATTCATCCCATTAACCAAATGATTTAGTAATCGTAAACTTAGTTTCTTTCCCTAATATAAGGACAGATTTTTTATATCATAATGGTTTCTTCCAGTTGATGCTTCCCCTTAAAATCTTTATAGAACAGTGCCGTACATATGATACAGCATGAAGGGGCTCGGAGAAGGTGGCAGTGAAGGTGTGTACATACTTTCATGTGCAATGACTACTACACTGTGGTCCTTTGAAAACTGCTTTGTTTGAGAGTCTTTGAGGAGGTCCATACATACGCATTTTGCAATTAATATGTCCTAGCTCCTTGATTTGATTATGCACATGCACTTTACACATAAGACTTCTTTAAATTAGTTGACCTTTGATGAGATTTATGCACATACAATCTGTAACTATTATGTTTCAGTTTTATGGTGAGGATATGCACATGCACTTTAGATATTAGGCCTCCTTTAATTAGTTGTCATTTGCTGACTACAGCTGCTCTCATTTATTTGTACCTCTGCATGGTATTGTATGATTATTATTACATGTGCTTGTTATAGGATATATTGGAGCGTGTCACTTTTTTTGTTCCCTGTATTGAATTTTAATATTTTTTTAATAATTTATTGAATAAAAATCTATTTAATTTTATTATTAGCAATGGACTCTATTTTCCCCCAAAAAACATTTTTGGGTTTGTGTTGTATTAGTATACTTATAATAATGCACCAACATATTCCGAAGTACTTTACAATTTAGAGGATACATGTAAAAATAATATCAGACATTACAAAGGAATACACTATTTAACACTTTGAATGAAAAAGTGAGGGCCCTGCTATCGGACATAGAACACAAAAAATAGAAAGTGCTTCTGCACGATGTATCTTCTAGGCATCTTTTATAATATGAGTTAGTACATGTAACTTCCATGTACCAGTCACCAGTATCTGGCTTTGCACAGATATGAATTGCCATTAATTGTATGGAGTGTGGGATATACTGTTATCAATGAACCAGGTTATGAAGAAAACTATAGAAAAGGAGAATCAGAAGAAAAGATAGATAGGGAATGTGATAGACCCAGAATCGACATGAGGGGTAAGCACCTGCCTAGGGTGCTACCTTCTGCCTCCACGAGGGGCGCACTATGGGGGAAAAAAATTACAGTGCTGAATGCCTGGGTCCACCCGGTACCTTCCTCCAGCCACAGGCATTTAGCATAGTGACAGTCAGGGCATGGGCACAAAGGGGAACAGTGTCAATCACTGACACTGACCACCCCTCTCCGGCCATCGCTCCCTCCCTGCACTCAATCATATTCACTCCTATCAGATGCGAATACAATTGCTGTTAGCTGAGCCGCCGGCAGAGGAGCACAGGAACTGTAATGAGCGCTGCCGGGAACATCAGCAGAATTCAGTCCACTTCCAGTCTATGCCCTGTTGAAGATGGTGCTTGCAGGCGACACCTACTGCACCCACTGCTATTCAGGATAGAAGAGGCAAAGCTGTGCCTGACAGAGAGCCTGGATTGGGTGAGTATAAGCTTATTTCTTTTATATTAGTTTGCCAATGAATGGGGCATGTGGGGACATATACATGTGGGGCTGGCTGTGGGGACATATACACATGGTGCTGGCTGTGGAGACATATGCACATGGGACTGGCTGTGGGAACATGCAAGGGGCTGGCTGTGAGAGACATACATGGGCCTGGCTGTGGGGACATACAAGCTGCTGGCTGTGAGGACATACGAGCAGCATGGGAACTGGGACATGCATAGGGCTGGCTGTAGGTCTGGCAGTGAGGACATAAGGTCATAACATGGACTGGCTGTGGGGAAATTACAAGAGCAGGACATCATATTACAGTATATGGGAGACTGTGGGCAAATTATTCTAGGAAATGTGGGGGACATTATACATGGACTGTGGGGACATAATATTATATACTTTATGTGGAGGGCATCATATTGTATAGGGGATGTGAGGGACATTATACTGGGGGCTGTGGAGGGAATCATAATGTATAGGTGTCACGCTGTATAGCAGATATATATATGTGATGACAATAATCTATATCAAAAGGGCAACATACTATATAACATGCGCATAGCTATATGATAACATAGAATTACCTGACAGAAAGTCCAGTGGGTCAAAACGGAATCCGTTATACGCTGTCTCCGGCTAGAGGGTGACCGGGGTCTAAGCTGACCCTAACTGGGGTCCTAACTAATCCCTCAACCTGGAGGTACTGTTAAAGGTACAGAGGTCCAGGCCACCAGCGTAAACCCTGTCTCCTATCAATCCCTGCCAACTGTATTCTAGTCCTAAGAAGGACCCTGAATACCACCAAAGGGAATGACCGGGTAACGGTTAATGAACAGAAAGACATACAAGAAAGATAAGAAATAAAGTAAATAAAGTCTTACATACAACACTCACACACAGTAGGAACACCTAAGGTCTCAGAGATAAACTATAAGCTATAAGAGTAAAAAACAACTAAGGAGCTCTTAGCTTAAGTATTCTCAGAACCGCTCCAGTCTGCTAAACTATATGAATGCTTTCACCGGCATCAAACACCCAGACTGGCAGGAATATAAAGGAAACTAATTAGAACATAATCCAAAGCAGCCGGGCGAGGCTGGACCTAGTCTTAGCAAAGAGCTAGATAAAATTAACTCTCTCATTACCAAACACAAAGAAACAGCAGCTCAGCTGTGAGAAGTCAGAATGTGCAATCGCGACGATCTTCGTGGCGATGCACCCATGACAGTACCCCCCCTTCTACGAGGGGCCTCCGGACCCTCATGACCAGGTCTGTCCGGGTAAATTGTGTGAAAGGTCCGAACCAATCGATCTGCGTTATCATCAGACGCAGGGACCCACGTCCTCTCCTCAGGACCATACCCCCTCCAATGAACTTCCACGTTATCATTGACTACCACTGAAGGAGGAGGTAGAGGTGACGGTATGACTGGTGCCACATACTTTTTAAGTAATGACTTGTGAAACACATTATGAATTTTAAACGTAGGAGGGAGGTCCAGACGAAATGCCACAGGATTAATTATGGAACTGATCCTGTATGGCCCGATGAATCTGGGACCCAACCTCCAGGAGGGAACTTTAAGTTTTATATTCCTGGTAGACAACCACACCAGATCGTTCACCTTCAGATCTAGACCAGAAACTCTCCTCCTATCAGCCATCCGTTTGTAAGGGTTCTCCGTAACCTTCAGTCTTAAGCGATCTGGAACTATCAGTCTCCCTGGAAGTCCCACAGGGGCGTCCCCCTGAGCCCCCAATACCTCCCCCTCAAGCTCAGAGCATACAGCTGACACTACAACTCCCTCCTGAGGAATAGGAACCGGATCATCCGTCTTCCCGGCCCCTGGGAAAGTACGAGATAAGGCATCAGGAAGCAACTTTATTGAGCAGTCATATGTGCGATGAGGAGGTAACTCCTTACACCCCTCCTCTGAGAACATCTCCCCAAAGTCCTCCAGAAAAGGAGGCAAAGTCCTAGGCACAACCGCACCGATGACCGTGCTCATGCAGTTATTCCTGCAAAATTCACCCCACTGGCTTATCTTTCTGGATTGCCAATCAATCACTGGGTTATGTTTAGCCAACCAAGGAAGTCCCAACACAATAGGAGCAGGCAGACCCTCCAACACATAACAAGACAATTGCTCTTTATGTATTGCCCCTACTCGAAGATCTATGTTATGAACCGCTTGTACCAAGCTACCTTGACCGAGAGGTCTAGAATCAATAGAGAGTGTAGGGACCGGTTTGGCCAATACACTCAGTTGCATACCATGCACCTGGGCAAACCGAGCGTCCACCAGATTAGCCCCGGACCCACTATCAAGAAAAACAGAAATCCTCTCAGTTCTAGTACCAATCACCACCTCCGCAGGCACGAGAAACTGAGAGGGATTTGGGGACGAAATACACACTCCCAGGTTAACTCCTTGGTTCAAAGAGGTCCGGAATGGACACCCCCCAACAAAATGTCCCTCTCTCCCGCAAAAGAAACACCTTCTAGTCTTGCGGCTCACCGCTGATTCCCTCCTACAAAATGATGTCCCTCCCAACTGCATGGGTTCCTCAGAACAGACCAGGGGAACCTCAGTATAAGGGACTTTAGTAGTAGGTGGAGTCATCACGGGGGGGAGTTACCTCGCGTCTTCCCCGAAGACGTCTATCAATGCGAATAGCGAGGGCCATAGCAGCCTCCAGTGATGGAGGAGAATCATACTGAGCCAACACATCTTTTAATTTGTCAGACAACCCTTGACAAAACTGGCTCCTAAGAGCTGGGTCATTCCACTGAGTATCTGTTGCCCATCTACGGAACTCAGAAGAATATTCCTCCGCTGGACGATTTCCTTGCCGTATTTTACGTAACCTTGTTTCAGCAAGGGAGACTCGATCCGGATCATCATATACCAGACCCAGGGCAGCAAAAAATCGATCCACTGACTGGAGATCTGGAGAGCCTGGAGGAATAGAGAACGCCCAAGATTGAGGGTCCCCTTGTAAGAGCGAGATAACAATTCCCACCCTCTGCTCTTCACTCCCAGATGACCGAGGCCGCAGCCGAAAGTACAATTTACATGCCTCCCGGAAAGTAAAAAATTTGTCCCGCCCACCAGTGAACCTATCCGGGAGAGCAACCTTCGGTTCAGATCTGGTTTGCTCCGGGGGGACAAAACCTTGGACTTAATGTCTGCAAATTCCATGGACAACCCCTGCAACTGCCGGGCCAGCTGGGCTACTGGATCCATGACAGCTGGGGAGAATCTTTAGTATTGGCCGGTGAAAATGTCACGCTGTATAGCAGATATATATATGTGATGACAATAATCTATATCAAAAGGGCAACATACTATATAACATGCGCATAGCTATATGATAACATAGAATTACCTGACAGAAAGTCCAGTGGGTCAAAACGGAATCCGTTATACGCTGTCTCCGGCTAGAGGGTGACCGGGTCTAAGCTGACCCTAACTGGGGTCCTAACTAATCCCTCAACCTGGAGGTACTGTTAAAGGTACAGAGGTCCAGGCCACCAGCGTAAACCCTGTCTCCTATCAATCCCTGCCAACTGTATTCTAGTCCTAAGAAGGACCCTGAATACCACCAAAGGGAATGACCGGGTAACGGTTAATGAACAGAAAGACATACAAGAAAGATAAGAAATAAAGTAAATAAAGTCTTACATACAACACTCACACACAGTAGGAACACCTAAGGTCTCAGAGATAAACTATAAGCTATAAGAGTAAAAACAACTAAGGAGCTCTTAGCTTAAGTATTCTCAGAACCGCTCCAGTCTGCTAAACTATATGAATGCTTTCACCGGCATCAAACACCCAGACTGGCAGGAATATAAAGGAAACTAATTAGAACATAATCCAAAGCAGCCGGGCGAGGCTGGACCTAGTCTTAGCAAAGAGCTAGATAAAATTAACTCTCTCATTACCAAACACAAAGAAACAGCAGCTCAGCTGTGAGAAGTCAGAATGTGCAATCGCGACGATCTTCGTGGCGATGCACCCATGACAATAGGGGACTGGTGGCATCATACTACATAGGGAATTCTGGGGACATTATATTGAAGGCTGTGGAGATATCATACTGTAAAGGGGCTGTGATGACCATACTGCATTGGGGACTGTGGTGACTATGCCATATAGGGGTTGTTGAGGACATCATACTGTAAAGGGGGCTGTGTTGACTATATTTTATAAAGGGCTGTGGTGGACATCATATTGTATATTGGGGTTTTATACTTCATGGGGGGATGTTGTGCACATCATAGTGTATATTAGGGGGCTGTTGTGGATATCATATTGTCTGGGCTGCTGTGGTGACCATCATACTGTGTAGGGTACAGTATGACGAGGGGGTACAGTTTGGAGAGGATAATGTGATTGGCAGTACGAGGGCCTAGTGTGAAAAGGGAGCCCTGAATGGATATGGAGAGAAGGCAGCATAAAATAGGGGCACAGTATGGAGAAGGGTTCGCTGTCACGCACAGTGTGGGAAGACTAAGTGCAACATGAGGGGAAAAGGAGGATCCAAACACTAGAGAAGTGGGGAGTGGAGACCACTAGGCAACTCTAACTTCACTCTGTCAGCCCTAAACGTCACTATATAGGTTCTGCACCTATCGCCGAGCAGGAACCTAATTCCTGCCTGACCCTTAGTGATGGGCCCTGGTTAGGGAGAGGACAGGATATGCACTAGTCAGTCCCCACTAGAACTAAAGACAGATAGGGTATACGAACAAAGGGAACACTTATCTTGAGCAGACTCAGAGAGGTAACACCAGACATCCTCCAACAGCACCAGAGAGAAAGATATCCGACTGCTATAGCTCAAGTCTTCACAAGGGAAATGTGAATATCACTGGCGATCCCCAGAAGCAGACTGGAAGCATATAAACACCCAGGTCCAGGTGTGTCAATTAGAGTCGGAGGGAGGTTGCCACTGGATCCAAGAGTCAGAAGGATTAAGAAGGCATCTGCAAAGCCAAAAGCAGAGAGCTTCTGCAGCCAGATACAGAGCAACTGTCTGCAGCATCTGACACATCCATGACATTAGCATGGCAGCAAGACAGTGTTGAGATGTAAAGAGTGGAAGTGTGATGCTATTCACTTTTCATGGCCAAGCCGTGAGTCAGAATGGTCAAGGAATCCAAGGTCAGAAGCCAGGAAAGTACATCATAAACACAAGTAAGAAACATAAGCGTGGTCAGGTAACGTTCCGAGGTCAGAATACCAGGAGGATAATGGCTCAGAGCAGAAGGGGTTAAACAGTCAGATGGTCAGAACGAAGTCCAAGGTCAGGCAACGAAAGATCAAGCATACAGAACTCAAAGAACAGGAAGCACAAACCTCACTTGGTGAATGTACGTCTGGCAGAGGTCTGGGAGAAATAGCTCAGTTAAGTAGCATGGCAATAACCAGTCTCACTTAGACAGCTGACACCTCCCAGTCTCAGATTGGATAATCGAGCTGTCAATCAACATACTGACAGCTCAGCACGCCCTTGTACCAGATTGGATGACCAAGATGTCAATCAAAGTACTAACAGCTTCAGCACACCCCTGTGCTGGATTGGAGGGCCGATCTGTCAGTAACTGCATCCCAGACTCACTGAGGGGTGAAACCGTTATAGTACCCCCTCTTTATGGGGGCCACCGGACCCCCAGGCTTCCCAGGAAATTTTATATGGAAGGCCCTGACTAACCGCTCTGCCTTCACATCTCAAGGGACCCACAATCTCTCCTCTGGTCCGTATCCCCTCCAGTGCATGAGGTACCGGAGTGAATTACGGACCCTCTGAGAATCCACAACCCTCTGAACCTCATACTCCAGGCCACCGTCTACTGAAAGTGGAGGAGTTGGGGATGAGGGAGACAATGCAGAAGGGACATACTCCTTTAATAGGGATTAGTGTTGAGCGATACTTTCCGATATCCAAAAGTATCGGTATCATAATGGTATCGCCGATATCCAAAAAATATCGGCGATACCCGATACCGATACCGGAAATCCAATGTAAGTCTATGGGACAGAAATATCGTAACTAAAAAAAACTCTTTCTTTCCTTGTAAACACTAAATAAACACACATAGAATACATATAATATATATATAATATATAATATATATATATACATGTCATTGTGACATATATATATACATATATTTATAGTTTATACACTTCTACATAGTAAAATATCCTCTGATTCAATTGCCGGGTAAAGCCGGCTTTTGTGAAAAGACAGAAGCACCCGACATGAAATGACACTTGGTGTACATAGAGTTAACCATGTCTTTTCATGTAGTTTGATATCTGATTTGCACTAACAATTACATCAGTCTATGTGTGCAAAATTTCACACCTGTAGGGGTTAATTAAAGGTGTAAATTCGTTGTAAAAAAAACGGACTTTTTTGCTACGAATTTACACCTTTAATTAACCCCTACAGGTGTGAAATGTTGCACACATAGACTGATGTAATTGTTAGTGAAAACAATAGATCAAACAACTTGAAATGACATGGTTAACTCTATGTAAACCAAGTGTCATTTCATGTCGGGTTCTGCATTTTCACAAAAGCCGGCAATTGAATTAGCGGCTATTATACTATGTAGAAGTGTATGAACTATAAATATAAATATATATATGTGTCACAAATTCAGTGACATGTATATATATATATATGAGGTGTAAAATTGTTGAAAAAAAATGCGTGGGCTCCCGCCCTATTTTCGCAACCAGACAGACAAAGCCAGCGAGTGGGGGCAGATAATAATAGCCCAGAAAGGGACCATTATTTTTGCCCCTCCCCCCTGGCTACTAACATCTGCCCCCAGACACCCCAGAAAAGACAAATCTATAATTAGATTCGCCCTTTCTGGCACTTTGCCCGTCTATTCCCATTGCCCTGTAGCGGTGGCGAATGGGTTAATATGGGGTTAAAGCCACCTTGCTATTGAAAGGTGACCTTAAGCCAGGTTAATAATTGAGAGCTGTCAATTAGACAACTATCAATTATTAATCCTATTGCATGAAATAAAAATAAACACACACACTTTAATTAAAAATCATTTTAATGAAATAAAGACACGTTTTTGACCATCTTTTATTTTACTGCAAAAACCATTTCCTGTAATAAAAATCAAATAAAAAAGCAAAATTATTCTTACCTATCCCATGCACAGTCAGGTCCCACGGTGTAATCCTTCAGAAAGGGTTAATGTTTACTGCAGGGACCGCAGCTAATGCTGCAGCCTTACAGTAAACCCCCAAATGAATGAGCTCCTCTCCTGGCTGACAGGAGAGGAAGTGGAAAGCTTAATTGATTGCTTTCCACTTTCACTTCAGGTCAGCCAGGGACACAATCAGTGACGTCAGAGGAAACTGATTAACAAAAATAGGGGTTCCCTTCGAAAAAAAAATGGCGTGGGGTCCCCCCTATTTTTGTTAACCAGCCTGATGAAGCAGACTGCTGAGCAGTGGCGTACCGTGAATGAAGCAGACCATGCAGCTGCTATGGGGCCCGGACAGGTGAGGGGGCCCGCGACGGTCGGGTAGCTGTGCTGACACAGTACTACCAGGGGGTCGGCGGGGGAGGGGGAGCGCAGCTCTTCTATATACTCACCCCTCCTGGTGCGGTCTCTGCAGCCCCTGCTCTTCTCCCACAGTCTCCGACGCCTGTGTTCAGCGGTCAGGTGGTACCGCTCATTACAGTCATGAATATGCACATATTCATGACTTTAATGAGCGGTCCTGCGTGACCGCTGAACACTGGCGGCGGAGACCGCGGGAGAAGAGCAAGGGCTGCAGAGACCGCGCCGGTGGAAGGGTGAGTATAAGGGATATTTACCTGTCCCGTTCCACCGTTGCTCGCGTCTTCTTGCTGCAATATTCAAGTCAGAGGGCGCGATGACGTCGTTAGTGCGCGCCGCGCCCTCTGCCTGATCATTCACTGCTGGAGGACCCCGAAGACAGCGGCGCTCAGCAGTGGAGAGAGGACAGGTAAATATCTCAGGTGCCGGGGCCCTGAGCGAGCGGTGACATCGGCACCTGGTGTCACCCCCTGCTCAGGACACGGGCACCTGGCCCCCAGCGACGAGAGCTGAGTATGTCTTTTTTTTTTTGGTTGCAGCAGCTGCGGCAGCATAAGGGCCTATACTATGGAGCATCTATGGGGGCACAATCTATGGGGGCATGATCTATGGAGCAACTATGGGGGCACAATCTATGGGGGCGTAATACATTTTTTTGTTTAATGTGTCCCCTCACTGTGCTGGCACTTTACATTTACAATGCCTCTGGGTTTTTTTTTTTTGGGGGGGGGGCCCATTCAGACTTTTGCTATGGGGCCCCATGATTTCTATGTACGCCCCTGCTGCTGAGGCATGGTATTTAAGGCTGTTAAGGAGCCAATATCCATGGACCTTGCCAGCAGCGTCGGACTGGAGTACCTTGGGCCCACCAGAGAAAAATTATTCTTGGGGCCCACCATCATACTTCCCAACCTTTGAAGAAGGGAAAGAGGGACAAAGGCTGTGGTGTTATGTTTCGGTAGCTGAGGAGTGCAGGTAAAAAAGGCAATACACCAGAGCAGTTGGAATCTATGAGATTGCAGTACCCTGACCAACCACCACAACTAGAGGCAGCCGTGGAGCGTTCCCACGCTGGTCCTAGACGCCTCGTCACAGCCTGAGAAACTAACTACACCCAAAGATAGAAATAGGAAAGCTATCTGCCCCGGAGCAGAACCCCAAAGATAATAGAAAGCCCCCAAACATGTAATGGCGGCTAGACAAGAAGAAATACTGACACAGAAAGAAAATAGCATGAGCAAACGCTGGGGCCCAAACTAACTAAATAGAAAAGGACAGGAAGGGTACTTACTGCAATCCCAGAAAACCCTGAAAAACACCAACTCTACTAATTTCAAAATCACCTGAGATCACACGACCTCTACCACCTAAATTAGTTCTCTGGTGTAACAAAATCAAAACAGCAGCCACTGAAAAAACTGGAAAAAGCAAAAGTACAAACATCAGTGGCTGAACTAAACTGAGAGGGCAAAAGCCCCCGAATGGGACCCAGAAGGCCCCCAAAGAAGTGCAGGACAAAATGCAAAAATATAGTACAAAAACAAAAAGAAGAAAATGTCTTATCTGTTAGCAGGAGATGCAGACATGACACAGCAGGCTACAAGGGAAACAGGAATGAAGGATTCAGACCAGAACAATTGATCACCGGCAACCCTGATGGGAAGGTGACTCCCTTATATAAGACCAGTCAGTAACACCTGATTCCCAGTCCTCACAATCTTCACTGAACAGACCAGTACCGCTTGTAACCACCAGAGGGAGTCTCTGCTCAGAACTCATCTCAAACCCATTCACAACAGTACCCCCCCCTTGAGGAGGGGTCACCGAACCCTCATTTGAGCAACCAGGTCGGTCAGGATGAGTTCTATGATACGCACGGATGAGTCTCCTAGCATGGATGTCCGAAGCAAACACCCAAGAATTGTCTTCCTGACCATAACCTCTCCACTTAACCAAATACTGGAGTTTCCGTCTAGAAAAACGAGAATCTAATATTTTCTCAACCACATACTCCAGATTGCCCTCAACCAAAACAGGGTCAGGAGGCACAGCAGCAGGAACCACTGGCTCAACAAACCTCTTCAACAAGGACTTGTGGAACACGTTATGGATCTTAAATGTCCCTGGAAGAAGCAAACGAAAAGAAACAGGATTAAGAATCTCAATGATCTTATAAGGTCCAATGAACCTAGGCTTAAATTTAGGAGATGCTACTCTCATAGGAATATTCTTTGAGGACAACCAGACCAAGTCCCCCACTTTAAACCAAGGACCATCAGTCCTATGCCGGTTAGCAAACCGCTGGGCCTTCTCCTGAGAGAGGGACAACCTCTCCACTACCTGGTCCCAAATCTGTTGCATACGCTCCACAACAGAGTCAACACCTGGAAAGACAGAAGCCTCCGTCTGTCCTGAAGAAAATCGAGGGTGAAACCCAGAATTACAGAAAAACGGAGACATCAAAGTGGCAGAGCTAGCCCTATTATTAAGAGCAAACTCAGCCAAAGGTAAAAAAGAGACCCAGTCATCCTGATCAGCAGACACAAAGCATCTAAGATAAGTCTCCAATGTCTGGTTTGTTCTCTCAGTTTGACCATTGGTCTGAGGATGAAATGCCGAGGAGAAAGACAATTGAACACCCAGTTTAGAACAAAAAGTCCTCCAAAATCTGGAAACAAACTGGACTCCTCTGTCAGACACAATGTTCTCAGGAATGCCGTGTAAACGAACCACGTGCTGAAGGAACAACGGCACCAATTCAGAGGAGGAAGGCAACTTAGGTAATGGCACAAGATGTATCATTTTGGAAAACCTATCACAAATTACCCAGATGGTGGTCATTCTCTGAGAAACAGGAAGGTCGGAAATGAAATCCATAGAGATATGGGTCCATGGTCTCTTGGGCACAGGCAATGGCATCAACAAACCACTAGAGCGAGAGCAAGGCTTGGAGCGAGAGCAAGTCCCGCAGGACTGCACAAATTCCCTGACATCACGAGACAAGGTAGGCCACCAAAAGGACCGACTAACCAAGTCTCTGGTACCAAAAATTCCGGGATGCCCAGCCAATGCGGAACAATGAATCTCAGACATCACACTCTTTTTCCACTGGTCCGGGACAAACAATTTTCCAACAGGGCAGCACTCGGGCCTATCCTCCTGACACCCTCCAGAGCAAGTCTCAAATTGGTCGAGATGGCGGAAAGAACTACACCCTCTTTCAAAATAACAGAAGGATCAGATAACTCAGGAGAGTCCGCAAGGAAACTCCTCGAGAGGGCATCCGCCTTAACATTCTTAGTGCCAGGAAGAAAGGAAACCACAAAATTAAAACGTGTGAAAAACAAGGCCCACCTGGCCTGTCTAGGATTGAGTCGCTTGGCAGATTCCAGATAGACCAGATTCTTATGGTCCGTAAGGACCACCACCTGATGTTTGGCTCCCTCCAGCCAATGTCTCCACTCTTCAAAAGCCCACTTCATGGCCAATAACTCCCGATTACCCACGTCATAATTACGTTCAGTAGGAGAAAATTTTCGAGAGAAAAAGGCACAAGGGTTACTTTTAGAGGTCTCTGGATCTTTTTGGGACAAAACGGCACCTGCCCCAATTTCAGAGGCATCAACCTCCACCTGAAATGGCAGAGAAACATCAGGCTGCCGTAGAACAGGAGCAGAAGTGAATCTCTGCTTAAGTTCCTGAAACGCAGAGACTGCCTCAGAGGCCAATTCACCACATCAGAACCCTTTCTGGTCAAATCAGTTAATGGTTTAACAATAACCGAGAAATTACCAATAAATTTACGATAAAAATTGGCAAAACCCAAAAATCTCTGAAGAGCCTTTAATGAAGTAGGTTGGACCCAATCACAGATGGCCTGAACCTTGACCGGGTCCATTTCAATAACAGATGGGGACAAAATGAATCCCAGAAATGAGATCCTCTGTACGCCAAAAAGACACTTTGATCCCTTCACATACAGAGCATTCTCTCTCAAAATCTGGAACACAGTTCGAACATGTTTCACATGAGAGTCCCAGTCATTAGAAAAAAATCAAGATATCATCCAAATAAACAATCAGAAATTTGTCCACAAAATCCCTGAAAATGTCATTCATGAAGGACTGGAAGACGGAAGGAGCATTAGTGAGCCCAAAGGGCATCACTAGGTACTCAAAATGCCCTTCAGGGGTATTGAATGCCGTCTTCCATTCATCCCCGTGCTTAATGCGAATAAGGTTATACGCCCCCCTGAGGTCAAGCTTGGTAAACCAAGTAGCGTTTTTCACCCTGGAAAACAGGTCAGAAATCAAGGGTAACGGGTATTGATATTTCACAGTAATATTGTTCAAGAGACGATAATCAATACACGGCCTTAATGAACCATCTTTTTTGGCCACAAAGAAAAAACCGGCACCTAAGGGTGAAGAGGATGGTCTGATATGACCCTTCTCCAATGATTCCTTGATATAAGACCGCATAGCGTCATGTTCAGGTACAGACAAGTTAAAAAGGCGACCTTTAGGGAATTTACTACCCGGCACTAATTCAATAGCGCAGTCATAGCTCCTATGGGGAGGCAAGGATGCAGATTTACTTTCGCTAAACACATCAGAAAAATCAATCAAAAAGTCAGGAACATCCTGAGCCTGGGGGGAGGCAGAAAAAACAGGAGTGTTGGTAACACATTGGCAGCCCCAACTGGTTACAGACACAGATTTCCAATCCAAAACAGGATTATGAGACTGTAACCAAGGGAAACCCAGCACGATAATGTCATGCACATTATACAGAACCAAAAATTTGCAGCACTCCTGGTGATCAGGTTCAACCCTCATTATCACCTGAGTAGAAAACTGGGGTTTATTCTCAGCCAAAGGGGTAGAATCGATCCCCAGTAGGGGAATAGACTTCTGTAGGGGTATCAAGGGAAACCCACAACGTTTAGCAAAATCATAATCCATCAGGTTAATAGCTGCTCCAGAATCAACGAAAGCCTGAGCAGAAAATGAGGACAGAGAGCATATCAGAGTGACAGTTAATAAAAACTTAGTCTGAACACTACCCAAGACAACTGAGCGTGCAAAACGTCTTCCCCGCTTAGGGCAGACTGAAATAGCATGAGAGGCATCACCACAGTAGAAACATAACCCATTGCGCTTTCGAAACTCATGACGCTGTGCCCCAGACACCACTCTATCACACTGCATGGGTTCAGAAGCTGGTTCACAAGGCAACACCATTCCACGCATACTTCTCCGCTCACGCAAACGTCTGTCAATTTGAATCGCTAATGACATAGAATCATTGAGACCAGAGGGGACAGGGAATCCCACCATAACATCCTTTACATTATCTGACAGACCCTTCCGGAAAAGGGCTGCCAAAGCGTCGTCATTCCATTTGGTCAGGACTGCCCACCTACGGAATCTCTGACAGTATAACTCAGCGTCATAAGGCCCCTGATTTAATGCCAACAAGGCTTTTTCAGCTTGATCAGTGACATTAGGCTCATCGTACAATAACCCCAAAGCCTGAAAAAATGCATCAACATCACTCAAAACAGGATCCCCAGGTATCAGGGAAAAAGCCCAATCCTGAGGATCGCCGCGCAGGAGAGAGATGATAATTTGAACCTGCTGCGCTGCGTTCCCTGAGGACTTAGATTTTAAGGCAAAAAACAATTTACAATTATTTTTGAAATTCTCAAACTTAGCTCGATCCCCCAAAAACAAATCTGGCATGGGGATCCTAGGTTCCACAACAGGCAACCTAGCAAGCTATGCAGCAATACTCTGAACCTCAGTGGCAAGCTGATCCACACGGCCAGACAACCGTGCAAACTCCATTGAGAGAAAAATCCTCCCCAGCACCCAGAGATACAGAGGGAAAAAAAAATGCAACAAATAGAAAAATATCTCTGACAACTCTGACAACCTTTTTTCTTTCACAATATTTTTTCCCTTCTGTGAGTACCATACAATTTTCAATTTTTAGGCCGGTGATACTGTTATGTTTCGGTAGCTGAGGAGAGCAGGTAAAAAAGGCAATACACAGAGCAGTTGGAATCTATGAGATTGCAGTACCCTGACCAACCACCACAACTAGAGGCAGCCGTGGAGCGTTCCCACGCTGGTCCTAGACGCCTCGTCACAGCCTGAGAAACTAACTACACCCAAAGATAGAAATAGGAAAGCTATCTGCCCCGGAGCAGAACCCCAAAGATAATAGAAAGCCCCCAAACATGTAATGGCGGCTAGACAAGAAGAAATACTGACGCAGAAAGAAAATAGCATGAGCAAACGCTGGGGCCCAAACTAACTAAATAGAAAAGGACAGGAAGGGTACTTACTGCAATCCCAGAAAACCCTGAAAAGCACCAACTCTACTAATTCAAAATCACCTGAGATCACACGACCTCTACCACCTAAATTAGTTCTCTGGTGTAACAAAATCAAAACAGCAGCCACTGAAAAAACTGGAAAAAGCAAAAGTACAAACATCAGTGGTTGAACTAAACTGAGAGGGCAAAAGCCCCCGAAGGGGAACCAGAAGGCCCCCAAAGAAGTGCAGGACAAAATGCAAAAATATAGTACAAAAACAAAAAGAAAAATGTCTTATCTGTTAGCAGGAGATGCAGACACGACACAGCAGGCTACAAGGGAAACAGGAATGAAGGATTCAGACCAGAACAATTGATCACCGGCAACCCTGATGGGAAGGTGACTCCCTTATATAAGACCAGTCAGTAACACCTGATTCCCAGTCCTCACAATCTTCACTGAACAGACCAGTACCGCTTGTAACCACCAGAGGGAGTCTCTGCTCAGAACTCATCTCAAACCCATTCACAACACTGTGGCACGCTGTGCCTGCTGCAGCAAATTTTAGGCCATGCCACGTTGCACCACAGACTGTCCAGGAGTTGGTGGATGCTTTAGTCCAGGTGTGGGAGGAGATCCCTCAGGAGACCATCCGTCGCGCTCATCAGGAGCATGCCCAGAAGTTGTAGGAAGGTCATACAGCATACCTCCCAAATTTTGAAGACAGGAAAGAGGGTTAAAGGCTGCTGGCGCGCATAGCGCGCCGCTGCAAATTTTAAGCCACGCCCCGACCACACCCATTTCACAGCTAATCACACCCATATCCTCGCCCCAACCGTACCCATGCCGATACAGCTGACCCTCCGATGAGGTTGGGGGGCCCACTGCTGGCACCGGGCCCCCCCACCACCTGTTCAGGCCCCATAGCTTCCGGGCGGCAGAGCAGGGAGAGCGATTCTCCCTGCTCTGCCGCAGAATGTAACTGTATCGGCGTGCTGTGCACGCCGATACAGTTACTGTAGCGTAGCTCCGGGTGGGCCCCCTCAGAGGCGGGGCCCGGGGCCACCGCCCCCTCTGCCCCACGACCTATCCTTTCAAATCAGGGCCCACCACGCAGGAGCTGGGGCCCAACGGAGGTTTCTCCGGTGTCCCGGTGGCTCAGTCCGACCCTGCTTGCCAGCCTGATAATACCAGGCCACAGCAGTCTGCTTATCTTTGCTGGTTAACAAAAATAGGGGATCCCGTCGAAAAAAATTGGCATGGGGTCCCCCCTATTTTTGTTAACCAGCCAGATGAAGCAGACTGCTGAGGCCTGGTTTTTCAGGCTGTTAAGGAGCCAAGATCCATGGACCTTGCCAGCCTGATAATACCAGGCCACAGCAGTCTGCATATCTTGGCTGGTTAACAAAAATAGGGGATCCCCTCGAAAAAAATTGGCGTGGGGTCCCCCCTATTTTTGTTAACCAGCCAGATGAAGCAGACTGCTGAGGCCTGGTTTTTCAGGCTGTTAAGGAGCCAAGATCCATGGACCTTGCCAGCCTGATAATACCAGGCCACAGCAGTCTGCATATCTTGGCTGGTTAACAAAAATAGGGGATCCCCTCGAAAAAAATTGGCGTGGGGTCCCCCCTATTTTTGTTAACCAGCCAGATGAAGCAGACTGCTGAGGCCTGGTTTTTCGGCTGGTAAGGATCCAATATCCATGGACCTTGCCAGCCTGATAATACCAGGCCACAGCAGTCTGCTTAGCTTGGCTGGTTAACAAAAATAGGGGATCCCCTCAAAAAAAAAAAAGGCGTAGGGGTCCCTCTATTTTTGTTAACCAGCCAAGTAAAATGCAGACTGCTGCGGCCTGGTATTAAAAGACTGTCAAGGCCCATGGATTTTGGCCCTCAACAGCCTGATAATACCAGGCTACAGCAGCCCCACATTTGGCGCATCAAAAGATGTGCCAATTGTGGCACTTTACCCGGCTCTTCCCACTTGCCCTGTAGCGGTGGCAAGTGGGGTAATAAGGGGTTAATGTCACCGTTGATTGCACGGTGACAATAAGCCCGGTTAATAATGGAGAGGCGTCAATAAGACACCGATCCATTATTAATCCCAAAGTTATTAAATGTTTAAAAAAAAGACAAAGCAAGAAAAAAGTATTTTACTGAAATAAAAGAGACAACACAGTTTTCATTAATTTTATTACTCTCTCATTCCTGCGACGCCATCGATCTCCTGTAAAAAAAAAAAAAAACAAACCAACAGTATACCACCTGTCCGACGCAGTCCATAGTAACGACTGTCCCACGACGATCCAGCTCTGCTACATCGCAATGCAGGCAGAGCCTGACATCCCGGCGCAGCACAGCTGATTACCTGCTTCCCCGGCGGTGACGTCATCGGACTGACTGCTTTACGGCCGCGATTACCCGGCAGTCACTGCAGTTATCGCGAGAAACTGCATGTGACCGCCAGGGAGAAGAGGATGGCGGCCATCAAGCAGTCCAGGACGTGACCGCCGGAGATCTTCTGCCGGGTAAGTGCCGCTGACTCCTGACAGACCCGACAGACGGACACTGACAGTGACATTCCGATTCCGGTATCCGATATGACGAAAATATCGGAACTCGGAATCGGAATTCCGATACAGCCAATATCGGCCGATACCCGATATTTGCAGTATCGGAATGCTCAACCCTAATAGGGATTTGAGGAATACATTAGGGATGCAAAAGGATGGAAGAAGCTTTAACCTAAATGCCACAGGATTGTCCACCTCTAGGATCTCATATTGACCAATAAACTTTGGATCCAACTTTGCCGACAGCACTTTAAGCTTAATGTTCCTAGATTACAACCAAACCTTATCCCCAATCGTAAAAACAGGATCCATCGAACGTCTTCTATCAGCCTTTTTCGTTTTTGGCAAATCTGAGCAGTCCTAATATTCTTTTGAACCTCCAGACATCCCCAAGTCTCTGTATGGCGACCTCCACCCCAGGGCATTCAGAATTAATCCTAGAAAATTCACCAAAATGGGGATGAAAAACATAACTACAGGAGAACGGTGAGGTTCCAGTAGATTGATTTACTCGACTGTTAAAAGCAAACTCAGCGAGAGGTAAAAATGAAGACCAGTCGAGCTGCCACAAAGCACGTTAACATTTGTTCCAAAGATTGATTTGTCCTCTCAGTCTGACCATTGGTTTCAGGGTAATAGGCAGATGAAAATGACAAGTCAATCCCTAGTTTGCTGCAAAAAGCTGTCTAAAATTTACAGACAAATTGTACTCCACTATCAGACATAATGTTCAGAGGAATCCCATGTAACCTTACAATACTGTATGAGAAATAAACAACCTGGAGAGTGTCTCTGCATTAGATAATCCTGACAAAGGAACAAAATTTACTTGTTTGTTGAATCAATCAACTACCACCCATATAGCAGTTTTCCCATCAGACATAGGCAAATCTGTAATGAAATCCATGGACAAATGAGTCCATGGTCTTTCTGGAATTGGCAATAAAGCCAATTCACCAGTCGTCCGGCTATGACTGACTTTGGCGCGTGTGCAGACTTCACAAGAAGATACAAAATCTTTAATATCATTATGCATGGAAGGCCACTAAAAAGTCCAGCAATGGCTTTCCTTGTAGCAGTAACCTCAGAATGACCACTTAGAACGGAATCAGGAAATTCCGGTAACACCCGCAATCTTAGGTTCACAGGCACAAATAATTTGGACCCTGGAGAAGGGAACAGAGCCTGACAGGACTTTACGAATCTCCAATTCCGAGGTTACCATAAACACCACAATACCCCGAGGAATAATGGAGGATGGAGGTTCTGGAAGAGAAATGGAATCTAGACTACATGATAATGCATCAGCTTTCACATACTTAGCCTGAATGTAATAGAAAAATTACACCGAGAGTAACAAGGACTATCTAGCCTGTCTATGAGTTAACCTTTTAGCTGAGTCAATGTTAGCTAAATTTTTGTGATCAGTGATCACCGTACCTGGATGAACCACCCCCTCCAAAAAATTCCTCCATTCCTCAAAGGCCAATTTGACAGCAAGTATCTCTTGAGTCCCAACATCATAATCTCTCTCCACCAGTGAAAATTTTTTATCAAAAAAAGCCCATGGACTCAGGTTAGTCAGAGTTTTGGGCCCCTGTGATAAGACTTCCCCCACTCCGATCTCCGAAGCATCCACCTCCACAATGAACGGTTCTTTGAGATCTGGTTGGATCAGAGTGGGTGCAGATATAAAACAATCTTTTAATCTTTCGAAAGGCCTGATAGCACCCAGCGACCAAACTTGAGGTTCACCCCCTAAAGTGTAAGGTCAGTAAGTGGTTTAGCAATCTACGAAAACCCCTTGATAAATTTTCTATAATAGTTGGCGAATCCCAGAAAACACTGCAAAGCCTTAAGATCACAAGGTTGAACGCAATCAATTATGGCCTGCACCTTCCCACGGTCCATCTTAAACCCTTCTGCTGACAAGATAAACCCCAAGAAAGAGATTTCCTGAACAGAAAAATCACATTTCTCTAATTTAGCCAACAAAGCGTTCTCCCTCAATCTCTGTAACACAACATGGACATGTTCCTGGTGAGTATCCAAATCTGACAAGAAAATTAGAATGTCATGAAGGTAAATCATAATATATTTTCCATATCTTCCATTGCAATCAGAAAAAAATATCATTCATAAAATTTTGATAATCCAAAAAGCATGACAAGGTTTTAAAAAAGACCCTCAGAAGTTAAAAACGCTGTTTTCCACTCATCACCCTTCTGGATGCGTATCAAATTGCAAGCCCCTCTAAGATCAAGTTTAGAAAACACCCTGGCCCCCAGAAGCTGATTATATAGGTCGATGATGAGTGGAAGTGGGTATTTTTAACCGTGATCTTGTTTAGTTCTCGGAAAACAAGGCAAGGACGGAGACCCCTATCTTTCTTTTTAACAAAGAAAAATCCAGCAGCTATAGAGGAGGATGGATATGACCCTTCCGTAAACTTTCGTTAACATATTCTTTCATGGCGGCCAGATCAGGCCCCGAAAAAGTGTAAAGGTGAGCTTTTGGCAATTTGGTGCTAGGAATAAGACCAATAGCACAATCACAGGGATGATGGTGAGATAGTATCTCCACCTCTTTTTCCGAGAACACATCTCCGAAGTCC
>JARQOD010000004.1:5009809-5054334 GCA_033576555.1 Oophaga sylvatica
GTAATTACTAGACACATATCTTGCACATGACTAACCACAATACGTAGCAAACAAAGCTACACAAATCTCTAATCATTTCCATTAGTGCGCCAGTCCTAGGTTGTAGCCATCTTTCACCCTTAGTGAATTGTTATAGATTCCCATAGCAGTAGGCACAAACGATTTCCTGAATTTCTCCTTCTTGCACCTTGGAAGGATTAGACGGCTGCTGAATGTGCTCTTCTGCTTCAAGAACAGCTCGTATAGGGGGTGTGTATTATTGTTCATTTAACCCTGCACTTCTATTGAATTCTATCCTCCGCTACCTCCTCAAAAGAGTCAAGATGGAGGCTAACAGCTGCACTTGCCTTCTTGATAAGTTTGTTGAGCTTATTAGCGTCAGCTACTCGCACACTATGCCCCAGCAATTGATAGCAAAAAAGATGGCGCTTGCTACAACGGACTGGTAGAACATTTCCAGCATTTTGCTGCACACATTGAACGACCTGAGCTTCCGCAGAAATTATTTAATTACTAATTTGAACAAGAATAACAAGCTTATATTTCTATGAGCAAATCAGACCCTAACGGTAGAAAGTGCTTGTTTTCCAGGGTGTTCAGCCACCTTATAAAAACAATTAAGGTAGTGCATGAAAATTTGCAAAAACCAGTTATCAGATTATATATAAATTGTCATTGAGTGTGAGGGAAGCTGTGAGCAATGGAACAGATATGAGGAAAAATGCAAAAAAGAGGAATCAGAAAAAAAAGGCTTACTGAATATGATAGATCTGACTAATAACATGTATTTTTTGTCATAAATTAATTCATTTAAATTAGTTTACAATGTAATAGCTTTACACACAGTACATAGTACAAATTTGCTGATGTCCATATCTTGTTTGACTGAACAATGATTTGCCATGCGGAATGCAGTTGGTCATGTAAATCAGCAAGATGTTTTGCTGGTAGATCCTTATGTAATTGCCAACGAATGATGTCCCAGATGTGTTCGATGGGAAACAAGTCTAGAGATACTGCAGGCTATGGTAGAACATTTATGCCATGGCGGATATTAACCGTAGTATGAGCCACCTCTTTGAGACACTTTGAAGAAATGGCCATAACATTGGTTCTATGACCAAACCAATGTAACATTGAGCTGTTATTGTACCCGGAATGAAAATTAGAGCAGTCCAGCTATCATACATGCCTCCCCACATCATTATTCTGGGAGAAGGAGTAGCATGACATTCCCTCGTGAAGGCCTTTTCACGGCATTGCCCATATGGTCTTTCAAAGCAATTTCTGGTTGTCATTGCATCTAAGACAGAAATAAAACTCATAGCTCATCATAATAGCCTTTGAGAGTGGTGACATGAGGTCATTAAAACACCTAAAACTCAGTAACGACAGACATCATCACACAAATGTTGTCCTTTCTCAGTAAGATCAGCCAGTAATCTCTGTACATGGTCCTTGTCCTACCTTAGTAATGGCAGAAACCTGTAGAAGCCCTAGTTTTTCATCAGTAATGGCAGGTAGTAAGTAACCTGTACACAGCCCTAGTCTTCACTCAGTAATGGCAGGTAGTAATCTGTATGCAGCCCTTGTCCTCCTTCAGTAAGGGCAGGTAGTAACCTGTAAGTGGCCCTTGTCCTCTCTCAGTTAGGACAGCCAGTAACCTATACATGGCTGTTGTCCTCTCTCTGCAGCTGCAGCAGTCCCGATAAGAAACCTGTACACAGCCCTTGTTCCCCCTCAGTGATAGCAGAAACCTGTACACGGCCCTTGTTCTCCCTCAGTGATAGCAGAAACCTGTACACGGCCCTTGTTCCCCCTCAGTGATAGCAGAAACCTGTACACGGCCCTTGTTCCCCCTCAGTGATAGCAGAAACCTGTATGTAACACCCCTTCAGGGCTACCACGGTACGCTGGGTGTTATGGGGGGTCTCACCTCTTTAGGGCGCAGTGCCTCACCCGAATCTTGATTGGAGCTCTCTCTAGGACTGCAGAAGGACTGTTATCTTCTGCCAGGGACTGATTCGGGAAACCCCTGCCTATAGCTCAGTACACACTCACCCAAAACAGGAGTAAAACAGTTTAACTGGTTTATGGATATGCAGCAGAAATGAAGTGTATTTAAAGAAACAACATGCAATACAGGTAATGGTGCTCTATAAAAATCATATACACATCACAACCTAATTCTTTCCCCAACCCTGCAAATATAACGTAGCAGGGTTCCCCTTTTCTTGTATTAACCCAGTCCAAAAGTTGGGGCCCAGTTGCCGCGGATGTTGGCGCGCAAATTTATAACCGTTGGTGCACTTAGATGCTCACGAAGGTAAATAGTCTGGGGCGTAGTGTACTCACTGTAACGGGCTGGTTGAACCACAAGTCTCGAAAAGGGGCACTCACGGTGCGTCTCCACCGGTGGTAGTTTTCCCTGGACCCCAACTGGGGGGTGGCAGGATTCAGGCCTTTATACGGGGGGAGTGCTGGTAGAACTCTCCGAGTCCTTAATGTTGCTTGCTTCACCTGATGACCGGGCTGCGCTCTCTCCAGATTCGCAGGTATATCAGAGGGGACTGGAACGCTCCGCTCTTTAGAGGAATACAAGTCCACAGCGCTCCATCTTTTACATGAACCATCCGCTCTCTCACTTTCTTTCACTTCCTCTCCAGCTCCCTTCCCCAAATCCCTTCTCCCTCCTATCCCTCCAAGCTGTGTCATCTGACTGAAACAAGGGTCCATGGGAATTGTAGTCCCCCGCAGCTCAGGGAAAAAACCATTAATGTCTGAAGGTCCCTGTTTAACAGCAGCTGCAAAACTCTTCTTAGTGTCTGTAAATCCCAGTATCCCAGTAGCTGCTCTGACAGTTCCATGTGCAGGTGTTACATTCTCCCCTGGTGAGTCATTGAAAGTGTCCCATCACGACATGAGGACTCACCACCTGAAACATGAATGGGGGTTAAGGCATCCTGACTAACACCAAATTTACATGCATACAAACCACCTCCTGGACACATGGAAGATACCGAGAAATAAGGCCAAACAGAATTTGAATTGGGGTGTATCAACCTGGGGACCTCAGTGGTATGTCCCATTCTGTCATAAGTCAACATCATGGGTGGCCTAATGTCCCGCTTGGGACGAGTGTGTACCGAGGGGCCCACCTCCTTAGTCCCCGACTCTTGTCTCTCAAGAACGGGCTCCACCAGGTGAATCTCTTCATTCAATAAATGTCCCTCTTCTGAACTTTCCTCCAATTGTGGGCGGGGTGCACTCGCCTCCTGACAAATGTCCCTTTTCTTTGTTTCTACTTCAGGGGTCTGGTTTTCAGGGTCTACGCCCATGGGGCATGGGTCCTCGATCCACCTGTAGCTCCATTGACAGTCAGGTCCCCATTCATCCCCAGACTCGCTGTCACATCCTCCTGAGGCAACTCCAGTCTGGGGTGGGTTTCTACACCTTGGACTTCTCCTATTGCACTGAAGAGTTGTATGACCTCCTTGAGTTGGCAATGGGGGTAAAGGGATGTTTTTTCCCACAGGCAACAGATGATGTCGATGATAGGTTTTAACAGCTCCACCCCCTTTTTCGGGCTTCACTCTGTAGGCCGGAACACCGGGCAACTTCTCCATCACCACGTAAGAGTCAGGACACCACCGATCAGCAAGCTTGTGCTTCCCAGGAAGGCCCAAAAGCTGAATAAGAACTCTGTCTCCAGGTAGTAAAACTTGTTCTCGAACCCTACAGTCGTAGCGAGTCTTATTGCGCTTCCCTGACCGACCAGGCCTGCTCTGCCAATTTGTAAGCTTTTGTCAAATCCTCTTTTAGCTGGGACACATATTTTAAGTAGGTCTTCCCATTAGAACGGTCAATGGATGTCCCAAAACTAATATCCACGGTAGTCGGGCTTTTCTTCCAAACATGAGGAAATAAGGAGAATATCCAGTTGACTCATTTGTGGTGCAATTGTAGGCATGAACCAACTGGCTCACATGCCTGCTCCAGTGTCCCTTCTTCCTGGGATCTAAAGTGCCTAACATGTTCAGAAGGGTACGGTTGAATCTCTCAGGTTGAGGATCCCCTTGGGGGTGATATGGCGTGGTTCTGGATTTCTTGATCCCACAGAGAGCGCATAGCTCCTTGATTGTCTACTTTCGAAATCTCTTCCTTGATCGGTATGGATGCGGGCAGGCAGCCCGTAATGTACAAAGAACTTCTCCCATAATGTTTTTGCCACAGTAATTGCCCTTTGATCTTTAGTGGGGTAGGCCTGGGCATATCGGGTGAAATGGTCAGTGACCACTAACACATTACTGACATTGCTTTCATCAGGCTCGATGGAGAGGAAATCAATGCACACTAGTTCAAGTGGGCCATCACTGGTAATGTTCACAAGGGGGGCTGTTCTCAAAGGCAAGGTTTTTCTCAACACACACCGGGAGCATGATTTGCAGTATTCTTCAATATCCGCTTCCATGCGAGGCCAATAGAATCGGTCGGCCACGAGACTCGTAGTCTTTTCGATGCCAAGATGTCCATGGTCATCATGCAGGGACTTCATGACCATCTTCCGAAATCGGGTGGGTAACACCAGCTGTCTGCGGACTCCTCCTTTCTGGCCCCTTGTCTCTCGGTATAGTAGCCCATTTTTTACTACTAGCGACTCTAGCTGCCGAGTCAGCAGGACAGACTCCTCGTTCTTAATGCATTCTTTTCGGGCCTCCAGCCCCTCTTCACCCACCATCGAACTACCCCCACTGACTGATCCTCCTGCTGCGCCGTCCTGACTTGATTATGAGTCAGTTGAGGGAGAGAGTCTGGGGTTACATTTGTCACTCGACAGTACGACAACGGGAGCGCTTCGCTGATGCTCCTAAGAATTTAGCACAGCACTGCAGAGTGAGGGCATCAGTTCGATGTCTAAGGCACAGAGTCTTCACCTCAGGGGCAGGGACCTCTATCCATCCTCCTTCTTCTTCCTCATTTAAAGGTTCACTAGGCAGGCGAGAGAGTGTGTCTGCATCAATGTTACTGATCCCTGGTCGATATTTTAAGCTGAAATCATACAGAGAGAGTGCGGCAAGCCACCGGTACCCGTGGCATCCAGTTTTGCTGTGGTTCTCACGTAGGTTAATGGATTGTTGTCGGTATGAACCACGAAGCGTACCCCATAGAGGTAGTCATGCAGCATGTCCACTACAGCCCATTTCAGAGCCAGAAACTCCAGTTTGTGAGCTGGGTAGTTGCGTTCACTGGGAGTCAATCCTCGACTAATGTAGTAAACGGGACGTAGACAGCCATCATGGTCCTGATAGAGAATCCCTCCTAGTCCGTCGAGAGAAGCATCTATATGTAACACATATGGTTTACTGGCGTCTGCATAGGCCAACACTGGAGTTTGGGTCAAACATGACTTCAGTTTCTCGAATGCCTCGTCGCATAAGGTGTCCATCTTTCCCCAAAAGGTTCATTAACTCGGAAGTAGTCTCTTTTCCCTGACCTTGAGGGGCGGGCTGTCCCGCCGGAAGGGGGATACCCCTGGGTAAGAGCAGTTAATGGCTTCGCAATCCAAGAGTACTGGGGTACAAATCTTCGGTAGTATCCACAGAATCCTAAAAAGGACCTAAGTCCCCCAGCTTGGTGGGCTTAGGCCAGTTTACCACAGCCTCCACTTTGGGGGGGCGGTGGAAATTCCTTCTCTGCTGACTATGTGCCCCAATATTTCACAGTCGTCTGGCAAATCCGGCACTTATCAAGGGACAACTTCAACCCAGCCTCCTTCAACCGATCCAGCACCTGAACAACCGCTGGTTGTGTTCTTCCAGAGTCTTCCCAAAAACAATAAGATCATCGAGATAAACCAAGACCTCACGTAAGTGCATGTCCCCCACTACTTTGTCCATACATCTCTGAAAAGTGGCCGGAGCACCTGTCAGTCCTTGAGGCAGTCTTTGAAACTCGAAGAACCCAATGGGGCAGATAAAAGCGGTCTTCTCTTGATCTTCCTTTGACATGGGTATCTGATAGTAACCACTCCGGAGATCTAACACAGAAAACCATTGGCTCCCTTGCAGGCAATCTAAAGCTTCATCAATTCGGGGCACAGTGTACTGGTCAGGAACCGTACGTTTGTTCAAAGTACGATAATCCACACACATCCGAATAGCTCCATTTTTTTTTTCGAGCAATCACAATGGGGGAAGCATATGGGCTACTAGACTCTATGATGACTCCTGTGTCTAACATACCACGTAGATGCTGCCTAACATCTTCGATATCCGCCGGGGCCAATCTTCGGGATCTCTCTCGGAAAGGCTTTTGATCTTTCAACCGAATGCGATGCTCTACTCCTTGGGCGAGGCCCATGTCCCATTCGCCCAAGGAGAAAGCCGCCCCCCGCATCATCATGCCGTCGATGACTAGCCTCCTCTCTTCTCCTTTCAGCTCACTTCCTTCAAAACAAGGGTCAAAGCTTTCAGGCTGCAGTTCCCTCTTCTCCTCCTCCGTCCTCACATAGGCTTCCAGACAGACTGGGTGGATGGATAGGGTCTGCGAGTACTTTTTCCCCCAGCTTCACGACACCACTGAGCTAACGTACGGAAAATGTTGGCATTTGTTCCCACTATGACAGGTGTGGGTCTCTCATCTGCCTCTGCCCGGGCAGATTAGCGCTATAATGGGTATCTCTTTATCCACTCCAACAACAGTCTCTGGGAATCGTAGTGTCACGGACACGTATCCTCGGTAGGGATAGCTGTGTTCACTCAGTCCCCACACCACGAGTCCAGACAGCGGTTTCAGAGGCACATTGGATAAATATCTCTTATACCATCCTTCAAAAATGATGGACACTTGAGATCCGCTATCCAGCAATACTGAACAAGATTTACCATTGATATATGCGGGGACATGCGGGGCTGGTCCCACTAACCCTTCAGGCAGTGTTTTCGATGAGGCACTATTGGATGGAGAGGTAGAGTAGGTCTTTGTTGCTGATGGGGGCTCAGTATGGGGTTCTACTGGCCCCCTTTCCCGTTTCCCGACTGCCTCGGAGGGAGGTGGGGAGAATGTGAAGAGTTCTTTGAGCTCCACCTCTTTGGACACTGACGAGCTATATGGCCTGGACTCCCACAGACAAAGCACCCTTCTGGTTTCCTACTTTCCACTCTACACAGGTCATCATTCTCTCTTCCTGAAGCCAGGGTCTGCTTCTCGGCTACCTCTGCAGCACTTTGTAACCGCTGTATTGTCTTGGCCTGAGCACTTAACAATTGAGTAATCTGCTCCCCCTGTTTCTCGATGACTTTCAGCAGTTCCCTCTCTCGGCAGTCGGCTGCTGGCTTCAAGGCAACAGTAGTCACCCGAGGGGAGGTCTTCTCTCTTGCGGCCAAAATAACCTCTTCCTTGCGAACTTCCTTAAGCAACTCATGAAAAGAACCAGGAATCTTCTCTTTATCACAAGACCTCATCCGCTGAGCAATTGGATCATGAGTGAGAGCTCCTCTGAGTACTTGGTCCAGACGACACTGATCAACTTCTTTAGGGCTGACTCCACCTTTAGATACTATTCTATGAACCATCTTATCCAATCGGTATAGATAGTCGGACATCTTCTCATCTGGTTGTTGGTAGGTGGTACGAAGTTTATAGAGTAGATCAGTAGCATCTTCAGGGGATCCAAAAGCATCTTCTAAAGCACTCATATAATCTTGATAAGTTGCTAGTGGCTTGCTCCGCCAAGCAGCCTGCACCACTTCCATAGCAGTACCCTTCAAACTTTCTACTATTCTCTGCTTCTTCACGGCATCAGTGCACTGCCACTCTTCTAAGCACAGTAAAGTGACATCCCTCCAAGTATCATATTCTTCTTCTCCAGCAGGGGTGGGGAGGGCACCCGAGAAGGTTCTTAAACGACGGTAGTTCCCTTCTGGCTGCATCTTTGCAAACTGACTGACTAACTTTTCCATAGCTGTCATAAGCACATCAACAGGGGCCGCTGTCTCTTCAGGACTGGTTCTAAGGGGAGTAGAGGGCGGACGTATACTAGTCTTCCCAGACTGAGTGGTTGATTCCTGTTGCCGGGTCTCAACTTCGGACTCATTAGGCCAAGTGATCTTCCATTGTCGACCATACTCTGGGGACACGGCTATCATGGATGGGAAGTAATCTTTCCTCAAGATCTGCCCGGTTGAGATCAGGGCTATGGGTAACTGTCCCCCCTTTTCCTTTCTGCGGTCGACCACTTCAGGGTGGGCAAGTTCAGTGAGTCGGTTAACTATTTTCAGTATCTCTTCATCAGATGCATCACAGAGCTCACCACTCACTGCAAAGCTTTGTCTAGCTGTAACATCCATCTCTTCACACCACAAATATACTTCTCGCTCTGTTAAAGTCTCCATAGTAAATACTCCTGTGTTAGTTCTGTAATCTCAGCAGTGCCTCCACTGTAACACCCCTTCAGGGCTACCACGGTACGCTGGGTGTTATGGGGGGTCTCACCTCTTTAGGGCGCAGTGCCTCCACCCGAATCTTGATTGGAGCTCTCTCTAGGACTGCAGAAGGACTGTTATCTTCTGCCAGGGACTGATTCGGGAAACCCCTGCCTATAGCTCAGTACACACTCACCCAAAACAGGAGTAAAACAGTTTAACTGGTTTATGGATATGCAGCAGAAATGAAGTGTATTTAAAGAAACAACATGCAATACAGGTAACGGTGCTCTATAAAAATCATATACACATCACAACCTAATTCTTTCCCCAACCCTGCAAATATAACGTAGCAGGGTTCCCCTTTTCTTGTATTAACCCAGTCCAAAAGTTGGGGCCCAGTTGCCGCGGATGTTGGCGCGCAAATTTATAACCGTTGGTGCACTTAGATGCTCACGAAGGTAAATAGTCTGGGGCGTAGTGTACTCACTGTAACGGGCTGGTTGAACCACAAGTCTCGAAAAGGGGCACTCACGGTGCGTCTCCACCGGTGGTAGTTTTCCCTGGACCCCAACTGGGGGTGGCAGGATTCAGGCCTTTATACGGGGGGAGTGCTGGTAGAACTCTCCGAGTCCTTAATGTTGCTTGCTTCACCTGATGACCGGGCTGCACTCTCTCCAGATTCGCAGGTATATCAGAGGGGACTGGAACGCTCCGCTCTTTAGAGGAATACAAGTCCACAGCGCTCCATCTTTTACATGAACCATCCGCTCTCTCACTTTCTTTCACTTCCTCTCCAGCTCCCTCCCCCAAATCCCTTCTCCCTCCTATCCCTCCAAGCTGTGTCATCTGACTGAAACAAGGGTCCATGGGAATTGTAGTCCCCCGCAGCTCAGGGAAAAAACCATTAATGTCTGAAGGTCCCTGTTTAACAGCAGCTGCAAAACTCTTCTTAGTGTCTGTAAATCCCAGTATCCCAGTAGCTGCTCTGACAGTTCCATGTGCAGGTGTTACATGTATGCAGCCCTTATCATTCCTCAGTAATGGCAGGTATCCACACACAACCCTTGTTCCCTGTCATTCAGTTATCAGCACACCAGGACTCATGAAGAAGCTGTATGTTACGCTCGCGCCCTGACTGGTTGGCGCGAGCATGGGGGGTGTGGCCCCACTGTGCCACGAACCAGACTACCCTGGAAGGGGCGTGACTAAGCAGCTACCTTGGTGTTCACTGGAGCCTCTAGTGGTGAGGTCAGTCTTGTGCGGCAGGTAGCTGCCAGGTACCACTCCAGGGTGGTGTCTGGCTGTGGCTGCTGATCCCACTGGGGAACAGAACACTAAGAGAAGTGAGGACAAGTACATGCAGGCACGAATGATACTATGGCGGGCACGGCTGGTACTCTTGGCAGACAGGCGGGCACGGCTGAGTCACTGGCAGACAGGCGGGTACGGCTGAGTCACTGGCAGACAGGCGGGCACGGCTGAGTCACTGGCATACAGGCGGGCACGGCTGAGACATTGGCAGACAGGCGGGCATGGCTGAGACAATGACAGACAGGTGGGCATGGCTGAGACACTGACAGACAGGCGGGCACAGCTGAGACACTGGCAGACAGGCAGGCACGGCTAGAGGGACTGGAACCGGAACGGGTAGGACAGGAACATAGGCAGGTATGAAGGGAATACAGGAAGAGGTGGAGCTGGGACTGACGGGAAGGACAGGAACACGGCAGGTACGAATGGAACAAGGGAACAGGTAGGGGCCTGTTCAGACTGGAAAAGCTGGTGCAGGAGGGACAGAGACACAGACTGGAATGAGAAATGTATGGGAACAGGAAAGGACCTGTTCAGACTGAAGAAGCGAGGTCCTGCAGGGAGCGGAACAGGAGAGGAGCAGAACCGCAAGGTTGTGGAGTGAAGAGTAGAACAGAGCCGCTGGTTGCGGAGCAACGAGCAAAGCAGAGCCGCAAGTTGCAGAGCAAAGTGCAGAACCACGAGGTGCGGAGCAAGGCAGAACCGCAAGGAGTGGAGCGAGAGCAAGACGGAACCACAGAGTGCGGAGCGAGAGCAGGACGGAACAGTGGAGCGCGGAGCGAGAGCAGGACGGAACCGCAAGCAGCGGAGCCGAGGGCAGAGCAGAACCACAAGGAGCGGGCCAGAGCAGAACCGCAAGGAGCGGAGCCGAGAGCAGAGCAGAACCGGAAGGAGCGGAGCTGAGAGCAGAGCAGAAACCGCAAGGAGCGGAGTCAAGAGCAGAGTGGAATCGCAAGGAGCAGAGCCAAGAGCAGAGCAGAACCGCAAGGAGCAGAGCCGAGAGCATAGCGGAACCGCAAGGAGCGGAGCCAAGAGCAGAGTGGAATCGCAAGGAGCAGAGCCGAGAGCAGAGCGGAACCGCAAGGAGCAGAGCCGTGAGCATAGCAGAACCGCAAGGAGCGGAGCCGAGAGCAGAGCGGAACCGCAAGGAGCGGAGCCGAGAGCAGAGCGGAACCGCAAGGAGCGGAGCCGAGAGCAGAGCGGAACCGCAAGGAGCGGAGCCGAGAGCAGAGCTGAAACTGCAAGGGGCGGAACTGAAGTTGCAAACTTCTGATCTATTGTGCTATACATAGCAGGGCATTAGCTCTGCTATGTACAGTATAGTGAAAATCAAGATCTCCAATGAATGTCAGCTGGCTTTCACAAGAGGATCGTCATAACAAACACGGAGGTCTTCAGCAGATATTCAGCTGTCATGGCAACCCATCAGTGCCCCACAATGATCACACAGGCGCGATAATGGAAGCCATCATCTACCGGGAAAGATGTGTGATCGGCGTGCAAGTCTGCATCAAAGGTAGGGACACGACATATGACTTAAATGCATGTCAATGTCATGACAGAGTTATTGGCCTGTGTGAAGACAGACCATTTTGCGAGATTTGAAGGTATTTTATGCCAGAATTCTTTCACAAACACGTTCATGAATAGGGCACCTAGTCTTTGTTTACTACATTTGGTTCAAACCGGTATGGAGGTAATATTTAGTCATGGTATAGTGGTATTGATAACTTTATAAATGTAGAATATTTTATTTTTTTGTGAGGGGCCCATATGTCATTGAGGTTGAACTCTTGATCTTTTCTGATGTTAAAGGGGTTGTCCGGTCAAAACCGGTAAGTCTTCAGTCACAATATTAAATGAAAAGGCGCAGTATTTAAAATAGGAGGCATGTTACTAAAGGTTCAGTGACCAGACATTTAAACCCAAAATGATGACAATGAGGCGAGAACGGCAAAAAAAAAAGGGTTGCCCACAAGCCCGCCCCAGAGCACGAGCATCTCATTAACTCAAAACTGCAAACACAGATTAAACGACAACCACAAGACGGGACTGCTTCATTCTTACTCTGATATACATATATATATATGTTATATTTTAGTTTTATTTTGTACATTTATTAGAGAATTAATATTTTTAAACTCAAATTCACCAGCTTTGCTAAATTTTTCCAAGAAATTTAAATCACAGCAAATCAAAATTACTCCAAAGCCTACAATTGCTCTCGAAAATGTGCATTATTCTCTTTTCCTCACAGATTAATCAACTTCACTTCACTAACTGTACAGCTTGTTCAGTGTTTTATGGCTTTCTCTCAATATCTGTATGACTATGGCATGAGCTGTGACATCCTCTCACTATCCAGATTTGCCACATAATGGCTGCTGCATTCCCTGTGTGTAGCCCTGGTGTTAGGCACACGCAGTACCCTGGAGAGTGTGTGGCGAGACAGCAGTTTAATGCTAAATACCCATTCACTCAACATATACTAGACACACCCTTAGGGTAGTGCAGTTTACTCTTGAGGGAGTGGTCAAGGTGTATGTGTTTAGAGTGATGAAGTCTGTGTCTGGACTTCAGAGAGAGAAGACGTCTGGAGGGAGGAAGCAGTCCAGATTGCTCTATCATCAGTTCGGAAAGTGGAGTCTAGTACAGGTGGTTTAATTCACCTCAGCCTAGTCAGAGCTGTACCTCATCAGAATACACTGGAAGGAAAGAAGAAGTTTAGTACAGAAAGTCTTCAGTATCCTGTCTAAAGGACGGTGTAAGGTTCAGAGACGTGCTCCTGCCTATTGATAACTGAGCATCTGTAACTAACTTTGAAGTGAAGGAAAAGAAAGAAGTGACTGCTCGACCCTTGGCTAGTGTGAGTGCTTATGTTACCAGCGAGGACAAGGCGAAAGGCACAGTGGTTTATTGGAATAGTGCTTACGGATTGAAGAAGTCCTGCACATTGCAACCGGTCACTGGGGACCGAAGGATCACTATTGTTACAAGCATAGTGGTAAGAAAACCAGGAATTTACCGGACCTTAGGTCGCGGCAAACAAGCCCCTTATAGTCAGTACGTAACTGGGGTCAGGGGGAGTGAAGACTTTGAGTCAGGCGCAGACAAAATAAGAATTCAGCTCTCTCGCAGGAAGGCTCCTAACACAAAACTGACTGGGCCGTACAGCTATGGATTAGCTGGAGTTATTGAGGGAACTACGCTTCAGGCTGGTTGTACTCATTGTATTGGAAGTAAAGGAGGCCCCTAACTTGTCCAGCTGCTGTCTCAAGATACACTCTCCTTGGATCAGCCTCCCTGGGACCTGCCTGAACATCTTACAAGTAAAGGTATGGAAAGACGCTGACCGTGTGAGACTGTGTTATTTACCTGCACCCGACTTCACTAACTTCATAGACTTTGAGGGACCAGTCCCACCTGTAGGGGACCCGACATCTAGCTGCCTCACCATCCCCTCAGAGATCTACAGCAGCGCTGGTACAAATTACCAGAATACTACAGGTGGCGTCACGAACTGTATATAAACCTATCCCCTGTAAATATATCCCCAACATACGCCAGACCGCCCGGGCCACAGACCGAGCCACAGCTACCTGTGACAAACCCCATTAGACTTCCATGGGCTCGGCTCTGAGTACCCCATTGCCCTGGTAATCCACAATTGTGGTGGCGGGTCGACACACCTGCTTCTGCTTTTATACAGGCTATATTAGTCGTTCTTAATTGACTGAGCTGTATCATATAATCTGATAATTTAAAGACATCATGGGGAAGCCCACTTGAAGTCGTATGATCCTACTGTGGCTGATGCAATCTTCTGCAAAGTTAATTGTACCTTGTTTGAATTTCATGGGAAGAGCAAACTTCTAAAAATTTGACAAGAAATTGATATGCATCCAATTCATTTACTCATTTCTAATTTTTAATGCAACCCAAAATATTTAGCTATTATGTACACAGATAAAGGTGACCTGAAAAAATTATAAAATAGGAAAAAATATAAAATAGGAAAAGATAAGGTAGATTTGATCTAAATGGGTTGTCATAACAAAAATATTAAATACAAAAGGGAAATTAACCTAATTTCCCCAAATGCAAGAGCTGAATGTTTCCAATATCAGACATGATAAATTTCAAGAAGAATTACCGTATAAAGCCAATCGGACATCCGTCTGATGCTTTGCAATTATGCCCCATGATGAGGGGACCATTAGCTACTGTGTTCAGGTCAGAAGAGTCGCGGGCGGTCCGTGCATCAGGGACCTCGACACACGAATGTGTAAATCTAGCCTAGTTCTACCAATTTTTCGATTTTTTTTTTTAGCAACTTTTTTCATTTTTTTTATCTTTTAATGAGCATTAATTCTATTTCTAAATGCACAAACACACTCAAATTTCTAAAGTGTTGCAGAATATAGTGGCGCTTTATAAAGATAAATAAAATACAGCTTGAACAAAGATAAAAACACTCCCCACTCCATCAGTATATATACATATATATTCCTCCCCAAAATGTCAAACATATATCACTGTACAAATTGTCCAATCAATTATTTTTTATTTATTATTTATTACAAATTTTATTTAGAAATTTTAAAAATAAATTATTTTTCTCATATGTCAAAATTGGATGTACATCGACCAAACTTGATGTATAAAATCAGTAAATACTCACAAGAAGTTAAGCTACACCTCTACATAGACTGATGTTAGCTTTGAAATGATTCTGCTGGTCAGAAACTGTAAAGTCCATGGGGTTCGATTCATCAAATCAATTTGTTAGAAATATGGCGTAAATTGCTTTGAAAAGTCTCAAAATATTGGCGCAGCTCTTCTTCTTAAAAAGGTGTGTCTCCAGTATAAAACTGTTCAATATAATCACTATATTCTTTGCGTTAGATGATGAACCTTAGCAGTATAGTCAAAGGGACTGCTACCATGGAGGAACGTTGACCTGTAGCTCTACCAGTCAGATTGTAGTTTTAGTCGCCAGTCTCTGACCAGATTTACTACGTTATGATGGTTTATCAAGGTTGATGCTCCCCCAATATGTTTAGAGAGCCATTACCCACACATAATGCAGCATGAAGGGGCTCAGTGAAGGTGGCAGTGAAGGTGTGTAAGTGTCTGATGGGGTCGCACAGCTCATAAAAGGACAACTGCCCGGCCTCATAATCCAGACATATCCTGACTCTATCACTGGAGATCTCATCTGGTATTTGGATTTCCTTACTGTCATGAATCACTGAATATTTTTTTTCTTTTTGCAGACACCAAGATTTTTTATTATATCCAACAAGAGACTGATCGTCTCTCCTGTCTATACTGGGATAACACATCCCCACCATCCACTCCGCCACGTCACTGCCCTCCACATCCCAGTAATGTCGCCCCAAGAAGAATCCTCTTCTGCTCATCACCTGGTTATAGTCCTGAAATCTCTCGGTGGTTTCTGGACGTTCTTCATCTGTTTGTGTCCAAGTTGCCATTTTCAGGTCATCTGATATATGGAGATTATTAGCAGCTGTATTTACATCCAGTAATATGTCTGCAGCATCCTCCACATAGATCCCCCTAATTCCAGCAATCCTGACCTTTCCATGATTGTCTCCATTTTTTGATGTTAAAACAAGCAAATCTTCTGAGTAACTGGGTGGATTTTGTTCATTATCGAAATCTTTAATTTGTTTTGGTTGTCTAGACAAGCTAGTATGTAGGTCTGACATGATATTAGATAGTTCTGCATGAAAAGTCCCCTTAATCCAAGCTAAATCTCCATCATGGAGCTGTTCATCATGTCCCCCTGTGTCCTCATCACCTCCGTCCTCCTCAGGATCACACAAGTCACCGGTGTCTGGTTCCTGTAAGACAGTCAGTGGATCCGTCATGTTACACAGCTCCTCAATGTGTCTCATCTTCCCGGACAGCTCGTCCTTCTTTATTTCCAGCTGATGGATCAGAGCAGACAGTGACAGTGACTCTTCCTTTTCCTGCCTGGAGATCTCACTCAGGACCTTCTTCTCCAGGTCCTCCACCCGTCTCCTGATGTCTGTACACAGGGCAGTGACTCTCTCGGCTTCTCCAGCTGCTTTTTCTTGAGCTTTTCTCCAGCGCTCCACCAGAATCCGGACCTTGTCCTTGGACACCTCTCTCTTTGTGGTCAGTTTCTGGAGAACATTTCTCAGTTTCTCCTTCTTCTTCTCAGAGGCCTCATCCAGCATCTCCACCCGATGTCCCCGATGTTTTCCGACCAAACTGCAGGACACACAGATACAAGCATGGTCCTCAGTGCAGAAATATTCCAAGATCTTATTATGGGCAGAACATTTTCTTTTCTCCACTGACGTGTTGGGATCAGATAAGACGTGTTCTACAGACTTGCTATGAACTCTTAGGTGGTTGTCACACAGGAAAACTTCACAATGCAGACAAGATTTAACAGCAGGTACAGGAGAGTGAATACAGTTAGTGCAAAAATTTCCAGTGTCCTTCTGTGCTTCTGGGATGGTGAGAAGTTTCTCAATTATGTTACTTAGAGTTATATTTCTTTTCAGTGTAGGACGTTTATAAAAATGTTCTCTGCACTGAGGACAGGAATAAACTCCAGACCCGTCCTGTGTATCCAGCACACGATTAATACAGGCCCGGCAGTAGTTGTGTCCACATCTCAGCATTACAGGATCTGTATAAGTGCTCAGACAGATGGAGCAGTCCAGCTCATTTCTGAAATCAACAGACGCCATGGCTGACGGAGCAATCGAATGCAGTGGAGATGAAAATCTTGGGAGCTTAGAAACCTGAGAGTGTGCCTTGCACTAGCACCTACAGGGCAAAGTTCAGCTTAACGAATCGAGATTATATAATGATTCATAAGTTATATTCTACCTGTCATAAACATGAATTGTACAGTTGTCAAGTCTGTAAAGAATGAGGAAATCTTTTTGGTTATATCTCACAGTTCCGTTGACCGTATATTTTGGATTTTTAAGGTCATGCGCAGTATGTGTTTTTGGACATCAAGTAGATTTCTTGGCCAGGTTTTAGAGTCTATATATTTTATATACCGACTTTTATTTTGCATAGTAGCAGATTGCATGAAAAATCAATGGCACCATTGTATGTTGGATTTTTCTTATTTCATTCATCTTGGGCTAGGGTAACGCGACCATCTGAGAGTAGAAGATGGAAAAACATTTTTTCCACTACTCTATTCTGTTAGTCCGTGAAAACCGGATGTTATCCGAGGATGGTCGATTTTTTTCCACCGACTCAGTGACCTGCGTGGCTGAGTGCGATCTTATTTACAAATGCAAACCGTGAATGCTGCAATTCTTTTCCTCAAACAGACTCGGTCTGAAGAAAAAAAACAGACAGGTGCATGGCCTAATAGAATAACATTGGTCCGAATTCAATCTGATGTTTTGCCGAGTCTAAGAATCCTCACATGGTGCTCTGATAATTCACAAGTCTGCAGTCACACAGAGTGACTGTAGACTTGTCGTTTTAGATGAAATTATTTTGATGATAATGTGGGTAAATGCTTGTCTGTGTAATGTATGTAGTACAGTTCATATAGCGTCTTGTGCTTGGGTGCGATGAAAACACAGGAGTCACAGGTTTGATATAGAAAAGTCCTGAGTAGTATAGGAGGTATAGTATTCGTCAAACTCAATCTGACAGGTCGACACGCCCCCTATCATTTAATCCGTCTCCCTGTCAGCTTGATCCAGGTCGTCACGCCCTCTGGCTGAACTTTGCTCAGGCTGGGAAATCTGTGGCTGAACTTTGCTCAGGCTCTGAAATCTGGTCTGCTGGATTTTTATTCAGTGCCTTTGATTAGTCTGTGGAGTTTTTAGTGTATTAAAGGGTAGTTTTAACTCCATCCGTAGATGTAAAGCTATTTTCTAGCAGAGAATGCCCTGACATGAAATGTAAAGGGTTTGTATTAGAAGCACCCAGTAAATGTCTGTATTAGAATCCATCAGTAAATGTAAAGCTATTTTCTAGCAGAGGAGAGAAACTTTTAAGGACCCGGTAATTGTATAAGGAGTTCTAGTTAAATACAGACTTCTGTATATAACTAGTATATAAGGATTTTTAGTGAAATTTGTTGTTAGAAGTCTAAATTTTTTTCTATCTACTGGCTAACATGGTACAAAGATATACATCTTTACAGCACCATAGAGGTAATTTATCTATGTGTGTGTTTCACACAGGTCAAGTTCTGTGATCCGTCTTTTGTGTGGGAAAAGTCAACAATTTTTATTAAGGTCTAAAATACATTATCATGGATAAAAATCCAAAAGAGTGGGATATACAGCATGCAGAAAAAATAGCCAAATGCAGACAGGTGTGAATTACATTCAAATCAATATATAATAGTGCACATCGACATATCTTATATGTTATAGCGATAATAGACTAATCCGGGGCTATACAATAATAAACTCCATATATTTGTCCGTATATATGCAATCTATGTAACTCACAATATCCCCCAATAGGCAGACATATATGCACTATATATAGGATTATAAGTATCTCAATGAATCAGGTATATCAATAAAGTAACTTCTCCATCACAGTTGCTAATATAATGATGTTACCATGCGAGTGCAGAGCTCACAATACATACTGTGCGTGCATATGAAGTCAATTAGCACATCCATATGAGGAGCTATATCAAAAAAGCAGCGCCATAGATGTGAGATCATACCTGAATGCTGCTTGGCACCCCTTGTGTATAGCCCTCATTTCTAACAGTGTTTTTCACAGATAGATCACTTCAAGAAAACTGTCCCGACAGTTCATCCCTATAGTGTAGTTTAATGTATCAAGGTGTGTGTACAAGGTTTGGAATTGTCAGAATGAGTGAAGGTCGATGCTACGGTAATTCAGGCAAGCAGTAAATAGTATTGCATTGTGTATAGTCAGTGGGATCTTTTAAAACCAACATATTTATGTGTATTCTGATAGCAGTGCCCATAGAATGAGTGAAGGTCGATGCTATTGTGACATGTTAGAAACCACATATACTAAATAGCCCATTCAGGCAAACAGTAAATAGTATTGCATTGTGTATAGTCAGTGGGATCTTTTAAAACCAACACATTTATGTGTATTCTGATAGCAGTGCCCATAAAACCGAAGGTTTCTAGCAAATATAATATGTACTAATGTGATTTTAAAACAATGGGTTTCTGAAGGGTCTTCCCACACTACCACTCTGTGGGAAGCTGTGTGGAAATGACAGGCATAAGAGACCATTCATATTAAAAACGTTTATTGCCAGAAATAATCATGATTTTACTCTAATAAATAAATACATCTCAAAGACATTTCAAGCATTGAATTAATTGTGACACCAAAATGTCGACACAAATGGCAATACAGGTCATGGGATTCTCTCTAGACAGGAACAACGCTGTTGAATGCTCCAACACGTGTAGTGAGGGTTTTTTAAAGTTGATTTCTTCTCAGCAATGAAATTTCTCACAATTGTATCATTACGCGGTTTATCAGCAGAAAACTTCTCCAATATCTTACTGAACGGTATGTTCCGAGCTAAGAAATGTAAAAAGTACAGGCAGTAGTGCCCACAGACAGTACTAATATAATGATGTTAGCATGCAAGTGCAGGGCTCACAATACATACTGTGCGTGCATATGAAGTCAATTAGCACATCCATATGAGGAGCTATATTAAAAAGCAGTTGTGTATAGTTGGCCAATCAAATATTAGTTATGCGTTAGCTATCAGTGTCAACCATAGCAGCTCTCAGAGTTTTACTGTATTAAAGGGTAGTTTTAACTCCATCCGTAGATGTAAAGCTATTTTCTAGCAGAGAGTGCCCTATTTGTGCACTGACATGAACTGTAAAGGGTTTGTATTAGAAGCACCCAGTAAATGTCTGTATTAGAATCCATCAGTAAATGTATGTAAAGCTCATTTCTAGCAGGCTTGTATAAATGCCCCCCAGTAAATGTGTAAAAGTTTGGAACTGATATGCCTGAATGTAAAGGTGATTTCTAACACTCTCTGTTAGAGATGTCTGGAACTACATTCAAATCAATATATAATAGTGCACATCTCCATATCTTATATGTTATAACGATAATAGCAGTCTATGTAACTCACAATATCCCCAATAGGCAGACATATATGCACTATATATAGGATTATAAGTATCTCAATGAAGCATGTATATCAATAAAGTAACTTCCCCATCACAGATGCTAATATAATGATGTTAGCATGCAAGTGCAGGGCTCACAATACATACTGTGCGTGCATATGAAGTCAATTAGCACATCCATATGAGGAGCTATATTAAAAAGCAGTTGTGTATAGTTGGCCAGTCAAATATTAGTTATGCGTTCGCTATCAGTGTCAACCATAGCAGCTCTCATGATGCTAGCTAATCACAGATGCTAATATAATGATGTTAGCATGCAAGTGCAGGGCTCACAATACATACTGTGCGTGCATATGAAGTCAATTAGCACATCCATATGAGGAGCTATATTAAAAAAGCAGTTGTGTATAGTTGGCCAATCAAATATTAGTTATGCGTTCACTACCACTGTCAACCATAGCAGCTCTCATGATGCTAGCTATTCTGATCACCTTATCATATCAACCATGAAGCCTCTTTTAACCCCTTCACAATAATGTACAGAGGTGATTTTATGTTTTAATACTGATAGACATATTGTGAACGGACATATAGGGTCCATGTGAGACACCATATTTTTCAAATATTAGTTAAGCGTATATTTCAACATTTTGCTCCTTCACAGATTTATTTTACATTATTTTTTTATTTTGCTTAAGGATCGTGTACAGAGGAGTTTTTATGTTTTAATACTGATAGACATATTGTGAACGGACATATAGGGTCCGTGTGAGACATGTCTGGACAAGTCCGGGCATGTCTGGGCATGCCTGGACAAGTCCTGGTCACGGGACAGCCGTGGAAAAAACAATACTGAAATTCAAAAACTATGTGCTGGCCGTTAACACGCGCACAGTCATCTAGAAAATATTGAGCGAGTTGCTTCACAAACCCTCTCAAGGCATGTTGAATGTCAAAATAATATTCGATTTTGATCAGCATTCAACAAAAAATTGGGTGCTAACTTTTTAGCATATTCAACAAAAAATTGGGTGCTAACTTTTTAGCATACCTGTGTTTCTATAACGAATACACGGACCACTACAGCGCATCCCAATAGTGTAGTTTAATGTAGGGGGCAAACAGATTATCGCTGGTGCTTGGAAAATACCACATTTCATAGATGGTGCTGAACCGCTGAATCATTTTTAAACATTTCACGCCACTCATGCACCCACAGCACACTTATGCTGTACCAGCAACGCTGCAGCTAGCACTTTTTAGCTAAAAAAGACCCTTATTTGCATCATTTTCATTATAGTACGACTGGTACATACCCACTCCTATGCAACGATACTGAGTAGCGTTCAACAAAAATCAGGTACAAACTTTTTAACATACCTGTGTTTCGGGCGCTCATGCCATACCAGAAGCACTCTGTGCCATGTACCATAGCCCATAATAATCGATCTTGATCAGTATTCAACAAAAAATTGGGTGCAAACTTTTTTAGCATAGCTGTGTTTCTGACTCCCATGTCGTACCAGAAAGACCTATTTTGGCACAGGCCTACACCTATGCAGCGGTTTTGACCACTACTCAACAAAAATGGCTACAAACTTTTTAACATATCTGTGTTTCGGACTATCATGTCATAGCAGAAGCACCCTGTGCCATGTACTCTAGACCATAATATTCGTTTTTGATCACCATTCAACAAAAAATTGAGGCATGTTGAGACGTGTCCCGGCCTATTTTGGCACATGACAAATGTTTCTGACTATCATGTCATAGCAGAAGCACCCTGTGCCATGTACTCTAGACCATAATATTCGTTTTTGATCACCATTCAACAAAAAATTGAGGCATGTTGAGACGTGTCCCGGCCTATTTTGGCACATGACAAATGTTTCTGACTCTCATGTCATACCAGAAGCACCCTGTGCCATGTACTCTAGACCATAATATTCCACATCGGGTATGGGAACTACATAGCTTTGTTTTCTCAGGTATTTAAAAAAGTGTGGAAAACTGAAAATCCCGCGACCTGTGGTAATTTAGTGAGAACCATATAGACAAATCGGGTATCGTCACACACGAGACCACGACACCTCGGGCTATCACATTTACCATTAGTTTTCAAAAATCAGCTCCTTAACAATAAAGTAAGAATCGTAGTGTCCTGCATTGTGGTCTATAAATGTATAGTTTGAAAATTTACCGTTGCTAAAGAACAGTAAAAAGTCGTGCGTACAACTATCAACCCCAAAACTCTCAACACTATCACACTATTGCCTACAGAGGCGCCCCGCGAGAATTTCCGTATGCGTGTATCAAGATGCTCCCTGCTATGACCGAATGTTTGCTCGTGGATGCTGGCATTTCCAGTGACATCATAGTTGTGTAAATGCGCAGGGGCACGTGTATCGATCCCCTAGGGTGTAATGCGTGATCATTTTAATTATTTTTCAATTCATAACCACACGTTCTCAGGCAGACAGGTTTATTTCACAGAAGTTGACTGTACAGTTGCATAATCTTTGTTTAAAATCATACATTTACATAATTTTGTTTAAAATCGCACAGCTCTGCAATAATGTCGGGTGTTGGACATGCACTTATCAGTCTTTCATACGTGTCGCAGAACGATTTTAGTCTGTTCTGCGAGAGTTTATTATGCACGTACTGTGCAGACATGTCAAGAAACATTTTGGTGTGTTCACCAGTCCATACGGGTGTTGGTGTGTAAGGCGATCGACCATCATCCTTCTGCTTCTTACTTACACGCCGGCGCGATACCGCGCGTTTCTTTGGCGCTAATGCATCGGCTGAATTGGCAGCTGCTGCTTCCGCGTTGCTATTTGCAGATTCTGTAGCTTGACACAGACGTATATTCTTAAGCCGACTACTCTCAGCATTCCCGGGGTGCTCGGTTGGCGCGTCGTTTTCTTCACGATCTGCGACACACCCGTGTGAAAGAGGCTCAGTTCTCACCTCCGTTCTGTTCTCAAATCCATAATTGCGCTGCTGCAAAACTCGCGAATGACGATCCTCCGTAACTAAAGAAAAGATACGTGGTGTAGTTAACCGCTAAGTGGGGGAGATATAGGAAGAGCTACATGAGCCACATGGCTCCGATTCAACGCGATATTTGTAAAGCTACTAGCACCGATTATCTGTGAAACCGATGCATGATTGTTTGTATAAGTACAGTATAGAGCGGCCTAGACATATATACTTACAAGTATGCCCCGGGTGCTGATCTACAGAGAATGCTGAATTAACAGACATCTCGCTGCTGGGGCGCCGCCGTATGGGGCTGTTTTCTCCCTCAAACTGCAACCTCACGGGCGATACTCTAGCAGCTGTAAATAAAATATAGCATACATGAATGCGCACAACACACTCACAAAGCTAACTTGACACAGGTAAATAAAACTAGTTACCGCAGAAATTTTTATCTGCGTGTATAACTACACTATAGAACTGCGTAGACATATATGCTTACAAGTATGAGACGTGTAGTGTAGTTCAGAGATTGGTGAATTAAACGGTGTGGAGGTGCTCGGACGTTTTCGTATGGGTGTGTTTTCTTTTTCAAGCTGCAGCCTCCTGCTCGTTAGTTTAGCATCTGTAAATAAAATATAACTATTACATGATGGTGACGCTTCGGGTGTGAAATATTGCTTCTTTAATATTGCTTCAGGACCCTTAGTAGGCATGATGTCTCTGTAAAACATGAATGGGATGTTTTTTCTGCCCCTAGCATGGGGGCAGTGACAGAGGGCGTGTTCTCTCTGCTAGCCCTAATAAATACGGGTAGCTCACAAGCAATACAGTTCGCACTTGTTCACAACTCACAGACCACAACTCCGATCTGAACAGGACTATAGTGAGTATTTTTACGGATTTCGTTTCAATTATATTTAAGTCTGTGTAGTAATTGCATGAATAACTTATCCGTGTTTTCATAGTTGGTCTTTAGAGCTAAAGTGCGTATTTTTATGTCTTTTGTTTCAGCTATATTTAAGTTTGTGTAGTATTTGCATGAATAGGTTAAGCGTGTTTTCATAGTTGATCTTTAGAGCTAAAGTGCGTATTTTTATGTCTCGTGAATATCCACGTTTGTTTCAATTATATTTAAGTTTGTGTAGTATTTGCATGAATAGGTTAAGCGTGTTTTCATAGTTGATCTTTAGAGCTAAAGTGCGTATTTTTATGTCTCGTGAATATCCACGTTTGTTTCAATTATATTTAAGTTTGTGTAGTATTTGCATGAATAGGTTAAGCGTGTTTTCATAGTTGATCTTTAGAGCTAAAGTGTGTATTTTTATGTCTCGTGAATATCCACGTTTGTTTCAATTATATTTAAGTTTGTGTAGTATTTGCATGAACAGCTTAGTCGTGTTTTCATACTTGATCTTTATTTGCTTTAATTTAATAGCGGACCCTTTTTATTCAAGATGGAGTCCAGATATTCTCGCGTTCAATATTCTGCTTTGCTTTCACCAGAACAATCGGGTAAATTTTACACCGTATATAGTGTACGTCGTATTGTGTCGGGCTGTCTGAGTCTGCGCTTTGTATATATAAACGATATATTTCATTCTTATTAAGAAGAGGGAGTTCGTTCAGACTACTCCTACGAGAACCGGTTCATTACGCAGAACCTGTTAGAGGAAGGCAACTCTGCTAGCGGGCGACGAGCTTCAAGCTCTCACCAGTCTGTCACAGGCAAGAAACCTATAGCTATATCATATGTTTTAAACCTATGTATCTAGACGGGTAAACGTGGTAGCTGTAAATTTATAACGTCTACTATTAATATTAATAATTAATATAGACTGTCGTTAAAATCCATACAGTTAATTTTATTTTAGCTGACTGGGTCGTTAGCTAGACATGTTTTAATAATATAAACATTTTCTCATACAGATACAGCTGTAGCGGACTGGACGGTTGGTAACCCTGTGGCGACTGAGCCGCTCGAGCATCGCGATTCCGATGTTGAGATCGTGGAGGATCCCCAGGATTCAGATGTCGAGTTCGTAGAACCGGACTATAATCCTCCCAATGCTCCTAAAAGATGGGGTGATTCGCTAAGCACACGGCTCTGGAATAGAAAAGGTAGCGGGTCCATGAACCCAGGGTGCTATGTGTTTGTACCCTCTGTACCCTGTGACGCCACCAATAACTAGGGGATATATTTTATTTACGCACGTTACGATAGCTTTGCGAATTTAGCTTTGTGCGTGTGGCACGCGTAGATATCATCTCTGTGGCGAGTAATAGTTATATTTTATTTACAGATGTTAAACTAACGAGCAGGAGGCTGCAGCTTGAAAAAGAAAACACACCCATACGAAAACGTCCGAGCACCTCCACACCGTTTAATTCACCAATCTCTGAACTACACTACACGTCTCATACTTGTAAGCATATATGTCTACGCAGTTCTATAGTGTAGTTATACACGCAGATAAAAATTTCTGCGGTAACTAGTTTTATTTACCTGTGTCAAGTTAGCTTTGTGAGTGTGTTGTGCGCATTCATGTATGCTATATTTTATTTACAGCTGCTAGAGTATCGCCCGTGAGGTTGCAGTTTGAGGGAGAAAACAGACCCATACGGCGGCGTCCGAGCAGCGAGATGTCTGTTAATTCAGCATTCTCTGTAGATCAGCACCCGGGGCATACTTGTAAGTATATATGTCTAGGCCGCTCTATACTGTACTTACACAAACAATCATGCATCGGTTTCACAGATAATCGGTGCTAGTAGCTTTACAAATATCGCGTTGAATCGGAGCCATGTGGCTCATGTAGCTCTTCCTATATCTCCCCCACTTAGCGGTTAACTACACCACGTATCTTTTCTTTAGTTACGGAGGATCGTCATTCGCGAGTTTTGCAGCAGCGCAATTATGGATTTGAGAACAGAACGGAGGTGAGAACTGAGCCTCTTTCACACGGGTGTGTCGCAGATCGTGAAGAAAACGACGCGCCAACCGAGCACCCCGGGAATGCTGAGAGTAGTCGGCTTAAGAATATACGTCTGTGTCAAGCTACAGAATCTGCAAATAGCAACGCGGAAGCAGCAGCTGCCAATTCAGCCGATGCATTAGCGCCAAAGAAACGCGCGGTATCGCGCCGGCGTGTAAGTAAGAAGCAGAAGGATGATGGTCGATCGCCTTACACACCAACACCCGTATGGACTGGTGAACACACCAAAATGTTTCTTGACATGTCTGCACAGTACGTGCATAATAAACTCTCGCAGAACAGACTAAAATCGTTCTGCGACACGTATGAAAGACTGATAAGTGCATGTCCAACACCCGACATTATTGCAGAGCTGTGCGATTTTAAACAAAATTATGTAAATGTATGATTTTAAACAAAGATTATGCAACTGTACAGTCAACTTCTGTGAAATAAACCTGTCTGCCTGAGAACGTGTGGTTATGAATTGAAAAATAATTAAAATGATCACGCATTACACCCTAGGGGATCGATACACGTGCCCCTGCGCATTTACACAACTATGATGTCACTGGAAATGCCAGCATCCACGAGCAAACATTCGGTCATAGCAGGGAGCATCTTGATACACGCATACGGAAATTCTCGCGGGGCGCCTCTGTAGGCAATAGTGTGATAGTGTTGAGAGTTTTGGGGTTGATAGTTGTACGCACGACTTTTTACTGTTCTTTAGCAACGGTAAATTTTCAAACTATACATTTATAGACCACAATGCAGGACACTACGATTCTTACTTTATTGTTAAGGAGCTGATTTTTGAAAACTAATGGTAAATGTGATAGCCCGAGGTGTCGTGGTCTCGTGTGTGACGATACCCGATTTGTCTATATGGTTCTCACTAAATTACCACAGGTCGCGGGATTTTCAGTTTTCCACACTTTTTTAAATACCTGAGAAAACAAAGCTATGTAGTTCCCATACCCGATGTGGAATATTATGGTCTAGAGTACATGGCACAGGGTGCTTCTGGTATGACATGAGAGTCAGAAACATTTGTCATGTGCCAAAATAGGCCGGGACACGTCTCAACATGCCTCAATTTTTTGTTGAATGGTGATCAAAAACGAATATTATGGTCTAGAGTACATGGCACAGGGTGCTTCTGCTATGACATGATAGTCAGAAACATTTGTCATGTGCCAAAATAGGCCGGGACACGTCTCAACATGCCTCAATTTTTTGTTGAATGGTGATCAAAAACGAATATTATGGTCTAGAGTACATGGCACAGGGTGCTTCTGCTATGACATGATAGTCCGAAACACAGATATGTTAAAAAGTTTGTAGCCATTTTTGTTGAGTAGTGGTCAAAACCGCTGCATAGGTGTAGGCCTGTGCCAAAATAGGTCTTTCTGGTACGACATGGGAGTCAGAAACACAGCTATGCTAAAAAAGTTTGCACCCAATTTTTTGTTGAATACTGATCAAGATCGATTATTATGGGCTATGGTACATGGCACAGAGTGCTTCTGGTATGGCATGAGCGCCCGAAACACAGGTATGTTAAAAAGTTTGTACCTGATTTTTGTTGAACGCTACTCAGTATCGTTGCATAGGAGTGGGTATGTACCAGTCGTACTATAATGAAAATGATGCAAATAAGGGTCTTTTTTAGCTAAAAAGTGCTAGCTGCAGCGTTGCTGGTACAGCATAAGTGTGCTGTGGGTGCATGAGTGGCGTGAAATGTTTAAAAATGATTCAGCGGTCAGCACCATCTATGAAATGTGGTATTTTCCAAGCACCAGCGATAATCTGTTTGCCCCCTACATTAAACTACACTATTGGGATGCGCTGTAGTGGTCCGTGTATTCGTTATAGAAACACAGGTATGCTAAAAAGTTAGCACCCAATTTTTTGTTGAATATGCTAAAAAGTTAGCACCCAATTTTTTGTTGAATGCTGATCAAAATCGAATATTATTTTGACATTCAACATGCCTTGTGAGAGGTTTGTGAAGCAACTCGCTCAATATTTTCTAGATGACTGTGCGCGGTTAACGGCCAGCACATAGTTTTTGAATTTCAGTATTGTTTTTTCCACGGCTGTCCCGTGACCAGGACTTGTCCAGGCATGCCCAGACATGCCCGGACTTGTCCAGACATGTCTCACACGGGACCTATATGTCCGTTCACAATATGTCTATCAGTATTTAAAACATAAAAACTCCTCTGTACACGATCCTTAAGCAAATATAAAAATAATGTTTAAATAAATCTGTGAGGAGCAAAATGTTGAAATATACGCTTAACTAATATTTGAAAAATATGGTGTCTCACATGGACCCTATATGTCCGTTCACAATATGTCTATCAGTATTAAAACATAAAATCACCTCTGTACATTATTGTGAAGGGGTTAAAAGAGCTTCATGGTTGATATGATAAGGTGATCAGAATAGCTAGCATCATGAGAGCTGCTATGGTTGACAGTGGTAGTGAACGCATAACTAATATTTGATTGGCCAACTATACACAACTGCTTTTTTAATATAGCTCCTCATATGGATGTGCTAATTGACTTCATATGCACGCACAGTATGTATTGTGAGCCCTGCACTTGCATGCTAACATCATTATATTAGCATCTGTGATTAGCTAGCATCATGAGAGCTGCTATGGTTGACACTGATAGCGAACGCATAACTAATATTTGACTGGCCAACTATACACAACTGCTTTTTAATATAGCTCCTCATATGGATGTGCTAATTGACTTCATATGCACGCACAGTATGTATTGTGAGCCCTGCACTTGCATGCTAACATCATTATATTAGCATCTGTGATGGGGAAGTTACTTTATTGATATACATGCTTCATTGAGATACTTATAATCCTATATATAGTGCATATATGTCTGCCTATTGGGGGATATTGTGAGTTACATAGACTGCTATTATCGTTATAACATATAAGATATGGAGATGTGCACTATTATATATTGATTTGAATGTAGTTCCAGACATCTCTAACAGAGAGTGTTAGAAATCACCTTTACATTCAGGCATATCAGTTCCAAACTTTTACACATTTACTGGGGGGCATTTATACAAGCCTGCTAGAAATGAGCTTTACATACATTTACTGATGGATTCTAATACAGACATTTACTGGGTGCTTCTAATACAAACCCTTTACAGTTCATGTCAGTGCACAAATAGGGCACTCTCTGCTAGAAAATAGCTTTACATCTACGGATGGAGTTAAAACTACCCTTTAATACAGTAAAACTCTGAAGCTGCTATGGTTGACACTGATAGCTAACGCATAACTAATATTTGATTGGCCAACTATACACAACTGCTTTTTAATATAGCTCCTCATATGGATGTGCTAATTGACTTCATATGCACGCACAGTATGTATTGTGAGCCCTGCACTTGCATGCTAACATCATTATATTAGTACTGTCTGTGGGCACTACTGCCTGTACTTTTTACATTTCTTAGCTCGGAACATACCGTTCAGTAAGATATTGGAGAAGTTTTCTGCTGATAAACCGCGTAATGATACAATTGTGAGAAATTTCATTGCTGAGAAGAAATCAACTTTAAAAAACCCTCACTACACGTGTTGGAGCATTCAACAGCGTTGTTCCTGTCTAGAGAGAATCCCATGACCTGTATTGCCATTTGTGTCGACATTTTGGTGTCACAATTAATTCAATGCTTGAAATGTCTTTGAGATGTATTTATTTATTAGAGTAAAATCATGATTATTTCTGGCAATAAACGTTTTTAATATGAATGGTCTCTTATGCCTGTCATTTCCACACAGCTTCCCACAGAGTGGTAGTGTGGGAAGACCCTTCAGAAACCCATTGTTTTAAAATCACATTAGTACATATTATATTTGCTAGAAACCTTCGGTTTTATGGGCACTGCTATCAGAATACACATAAATGTGTTGGTTTTAAAAGATCCCACTGACTATACACAATGCAATACTATTTACTGTTTGCCTGAATGGGCTATTTAGTATATGTGGTTTCTAACATGTCACAATAGCATCGACCTTCACTCATTCTATGGGCACTGCTATCAGAATACACATAAATATGTTGGTTTTAAAAGATCCCACTGACTATACACAATGCAATACTATTTACTGCTTGCCTGAATTACCGTAGCATCGACCTTCACTCATTCTGACAATTCCAAACCTTGTACACACACCTTGATACATTAAACTACACTATAGGGATGAACTGTCGGGACAGTTTTCTTGAAGTGATCTATCTGTGAAAAACACTGTTAGAAATGAGGGCTATACACAAGGGGTGCCAAGCAGCATTCAGGTATGATCTCACATCTATGGCGCTGCTTTTTTGATATAGCTCCTCATATGGATGTGCTAATTGACTTCATATGCACGCACAGTATGTATTGTGAGCTCTGCACTCGCATGGTAACATCATTATATTAGCAACTGTGATGGAGAAGTTACTTTATTGATATACCTGATTCATTGAGATACTTATAATCCTATATATAGTGCATATATGTCTGCCTATTGGGGGATATTGTGAGTTACATAGATTGCATATATACGGACAAATATATGGAGTTTATTATTGTATAGCCCGGATTAGTCTATTATCGCTATAACATATAAGATATGTCGATGTGCACTATTATATATTGATTTGAATGTAATTCACACCTGTCTGCATTTGGCTATTTTTTCTGCATGCTGTATATCCCACTCTTTTGGATTTTTATCCATGATAATGTATTTTAGACCTTAATAAAAATTGTTGACTTTTCCCACACAAAAGACGGATCACAGAACTTGACCTGTGTGAAACACACACATAGATAAATTACCTCTATGGTGCTGTAAAGATGTATATCTTTGTACCATGTTAGCCAGTAGATAGAAAAAAATTTAGACTTCTAACAACAAATTTCACTAAAAATCCTTATATACTAGTTATATACAGAAGTCTGTATTTAACTAGAACTCCTTATACAATTACCGGGTCCTTAAAAGTTTCTCTCCTCTGCTAGAAAATAGCTTTACATTTACTGATGGATTCTAATACAGACATTTACTGGGTGCTTCTAATACAAACCCTTTACATTTCATGTCAGGGCATTCTCTGCTAGAAAATAGCTTTACATCTACGGATGGAGTTAAAACTACCCTTTAATACACTAAAAACTCCACAGACTAATCAAAGGCACTGAATAAAAATCCAGCAGACCAGATTTCACAGCCTGAGCAAAGTTCAGCCACAGATTTCCCAGCCTGAGCAAAGTTCAGCCAGAGGGCGTGACGACCTGGATCAAGCTGACAGGGAGACGGATTAAATGATAGGGGGCGTGTCGACCTGTCAGATTGAGTTTGACGAATACTATACCTCCTATACTACTGTCCTGTATTACTTCATGCAAGTTGGCAGAAATAGTCACACAGTTTGCAGACACAGAAACAGGAGACACAGCAGGCCAGAGTAATCCAAGCTCAGCAATCACTCTCCAATACAGATTCAGGATCTTCTTCTCTGTTACCGTAAGTCCATGCAAACGTGGGTCTTTCAAAGAGCAGGGTTCAGAGTCCACAAGTGCTTCAGAGTTCCTCAGTAGGAATAGCTGGAGTACAAGGTCCAAGGCTTACAGGAGTCAAGTCACAGGTTCACTGCAGGCTAGATTCTGAAGCACTGATTGCTCAGCTGTGGCTGCTTAAGAAGCAAAGGAGAGAATCAGGGCGGGAACATGCAAGCTGGAAACTCCATTTTGACTGAGGGCAAGATAGCTGCAGCAAGACAGAAAGTAAAATGGCTGACGAACAAACTGAGTTTCAGGAATATATACATAGAACCTTACATTACTCCCCCCTTAAGGACAACCTCCGGATGACCTCAGACCAGGCTTGTGTGGGTACCTCTGATGAAACTGACGGAGCAAGCGAGGAGCATTAACGTTATTGACCGGTTCCCATGAGTTGTCCTCCACTGGGTAGCCCTGCCATTTAATCAGATATTGTAACTGATTTCTATACAACCTGGAATCTAAAATCCTTTCCACCACAAATTCCTCCTGACCATCGACTAGCACCGGGTCAGGGCAAGGAGAGGAACGTCCAGGAAACGTATTGGGTGTCGCAGCCTTTAGTAGGGATACATGAAAGACAGGGTGGATTCTCATAGTTCTGGGCAGTTGAAGACGACAAGCAACGGCACTTATAATTTTACTGATTTTATAGGGTCCAATGTATTTATGTCCCAACTTAGACGATGGAATCCTTAACTTAAGATTTCTGGTTGACAGCCAGACCAAGTCTCCTACCTTGAAAGCTGGTGCAGGTTTACGAAATTTATCTGCTGCTTTCTTGTACCTTTCTTGAGCCGATTCCAGATTTTCCTTTAGAAGATCCATATTCTTCTGTAAAGTCGTGATTCTTTCAGCCACTGCTGGTAAAGGCGTTTCTATGGGAAATCGTGGTAGAATGTTAGGATGATAACCTAGATTAGAGTAAAAAGGAGACTGTTTAGTGGAGGCACTCTGAGAGTTGTTATACGAGAACTCAGCTAATGGAAGTAGATCCACCCAATCATCCTGTAGGTGGCAGATAAAGCAGCGGAGATACTGCTCCAGGGTTTGATTGGTTCGTTCGGTCTGTCCATTAGTCTGGGGATGAAAAGCAGAAGAAAGGTTTACTTTAATGTCCAATGCTGCACAGAAATTTTGCCAAAACCTAGAAGTGAATTGCACCCCTCGATCCGAAATAACCTCATCCGGTACTCCATGTAAGCGAAACACATCTTTAATCATCAAATCTGATGTCTGTTTTGCAGTGGGTAAGCCGACACAAGGGATAAAATGAGCTGCCTTTGTTAGACGGTCAACCACCACTAGAATGGTGTTCTTCCCCTGAGAGGTTGGTAACTCCACAATGAAGTCCATAGAAATGGATCCCCACGGGCGGGACGGGTGGGAAGAGGCTGTAACAGACCAGTTGGTGAGGAGCGAGGTGTTTTGCATCTTGCACAGACCTCACATGAAGTGACATAATTCAAAACATCCTTCCTGCAAGTGGGCCACCAAAAGAAATGAGAAAGAAATTCCTGTGTCTTTAGAATTCCTCTATGCCCAGCTATCTTGGAATCGTGAATGAGTTGCAATACTCTTAATCTGACTGTTTCAGGAATATACAGACGTTGTCCCTGAATCCACACACCATTCTTAAAGACAAGACTTACGTCCCTTGGGGGTTGTGCCAAAAAGGAATCCGCATGGTATGCTTCCTTGATGTCCTTAAGTAGGTCTTGATTATGAATTACTCCTAGGAATCTAGAGTCAGGAAGAATAGTCTTAGGAGGAGTAATTGGACGTGTCTCTGCTGAGTAAATCCTAGAGAGTGCATCAGCCTTTCCATTGCGCGATCCTGGTCTATAAGAGATGATAAAATTAAATTGGTTTAAGAAAAGATTCCAGCGAGCCTGGCGAGGAGTCAGGCACTTAGCCGACCTGATAAACTCAAGGTTACGATGGTCTGTCAGGACGACTATTTGCTGTGCAGCTCCCTGAAGAAGGTGTCTCCATTCTTTGAAGGCGGCAATAATGGCCAACAACTCTCTATTGCCCACATCGTAGTTCCTCTCAGCCGAAGATAACTGCTGGGAAAAGAAGGCACAGGGATGCAAGACATTCTTCTCACCTGTTCTCTGAGAGAGTATAGCTCCAACGGCACAGTCTGAAGCATCCACCTCTATTATGAAGGCAAGCTCGGGGTTGGGATGTACTAGGATAGGTGCAGTGGTAAATTTATCTTTTAGACGGGAAAATGCTTCCTGGGCTTGGGGAGTCCAGGAAAACCTAGACTCTTTCCGGGTAAGTTGAGTGATAGGTGACACTACCTCAGAGAAATTTCTAATGAAACGTCTATAGAAGTTGGCAAACCCGATGAAGCGCTGTACCTCCTTCACATTTCTAGGACTTGGCCAATCCTTGATGGCTTGGGTTTTGCTTCCATCCATACTAATTCCTTGTGTAGACAGTACATACCCCAGAAATTGAATTTCGGTCCTATGGAATTCACACTTTTCAAGTTTGATGTAAAGATGATTTTGTCTTAGACGTTCCAAGACCATTCTCACATGTCCATGATGTTCCTCTGTGGAGTTAGAAAAAATTAGAATATCATCCAAATAAATTACCACGAATGTATCTAGAAGATCCCTGAAGATGTCATTCACCAAGTGTTGGAAAGTGGCTGGGGCGGTACTCAGACCAAAAGGCATAACTAGATATTCAAAGTGTCCATAGCGTGACCTGAATGCAGTCTTCCATTCATCCCCAGGTCTAATACGGACTAAGTTATAGGCCCCACGAAGATCTAGTTTAGAAAAAATTTTGGCATGTCGCACTCTCTCCAATAACTCAGGGATTAAAGGCAATGGATAACGGTTTCTAATAGTAACCTTATTGAGTTCCCTATAGTCTACGCATGGTCTCAGAGATCCATCTTTCTTCTTTACAAAGAAGATGGGTGCACCTGCAGGAGATGAAGAGGGGCGTATGAAGCCCTTGGCTAGATTTTCATCTATGTAATCCTTTAAAGCCTTTAGCTCGGGCCCCGCCAGGGGTAGATCTTACCAAAAGGTATCTCTGCTCCAGGCAATAATTCAATTGGACAATCATATGGACGGTGAGGAGGAAGCTGGTCAGCGTTCTTCTTGTCACATAAATCCACATAGTCCTGGTATACAGCTGGTAGTTCAGGGACTGACATGATTCCTTTAGGAACAGAGCAAGCTGAAACTTTTGGACTCATCTGTTTCTCTGGAAAGTGTAATTCCTTGGTCTCCCAGTTAATGGTAGGATTCTGAGCCTGCAGCCATGGTAGCCCTAGAATAATGGGAAAGTGGGGAGAAGAGATAAGCATAAAGGACAGTTTCTCTTGATGATCTTTACCCATAAGAACCCTCAAAGGCTCTGTTTCCTGATCCACTGGTCCAGAGGTCAGCAGGGAGCCATCCACAGTTTCCATCTGTACTGGAGTAGCCTTCTTCACTGAACGTATTCCCTGTTTCAGAGCAAAGGAGACATCCATAAAATTTCCACTTGCCCCTGAGTCGATCATAGCAGAGCTAGACACCCAAGCTGAGTCAACCCAGAGTTTGATGGAAAGAAAGCAATGAGAATTGTTTTTCTTACAACTCAGCTGGGACAACCGCTGAGGAACTTGAAAAATGGCAGCGTTTACACAGTCAACGTCCTCAGAGGTAACGGAGTTTAAGTCCGAGAAATCAAGATCTGTTGCTGCAGATCTCTCTGGAGCCTGAGGCTCGGACCTGACAGATCCCCTCTCGCAACACTCACAATGAATGAGTGCTGCAGTAGTCTTACGAGAACGGCTGGGGCAGTTTATAATGAAGTGCCCTGACTTACCACAATAGAAACATAGATTCTCCTTAAAACGATGTTCCTTGCGTGCATCACTAACCCGTCGTTGTAAAGAGTCTACCTGCATGGGTTCAGGTTCAGGTTCCCGTGTAATCCTACTCAAAGGTTCCTTAGCTGGAGAGGAAGGTAGGAAAAGGTTAGTACGATTGCTTTCGAACCATCTCTCTTGCCTGCATTCAGTCAGACGAGTATCAATACGGATGCAGTAGTTAATAAAGTCACCTAACGCAGTGGGAGGGTCGGCACGAGCAAGTTCATCCTTAATCAGTGGAGATAACCCCTTTCGAAAAATAGATTTTTTGGCGGAACTGTCCCAGGTGGTATCAAGGGCCCATCTCCTGAAATCCAAGGCATATTCAGCTACCGAGTGCTTACCTTGGCGCAAAGCTAACATGGCTGCTTCAGCTGTTGCACCTCGATTGGGGTCATCAAACACCTGCCCCATGGCTGAAATAAAATCATCAAGGTGATTCAAACAATCATCCTCAGTCTCAATCAGAGGGTTTGCCCACATTAAAGCCTTGTTGGTAAGCAACATAATTATAGTAAGCACCTTAGATCGTTCAGTGGGAAATTGTGAAGCATGTGCAGAAAAAAAAAGATTGCATTGATTAATAAATCCCCTGAATTTCTCACGTTCACCGCCAAAACGAAAAGGGGGCAACTTTGGAATCCCAGCACTCGGGGCTACGGCAGGAGCCTGGACTCGCCCCTCTAGAACCTCAATCCTGGCTCGCAAATCCTGGGTAGTCTGTCCAACCACTTGCAAATTGTGATTATTGAGGTCCTGTAGATTTGTAAAACGGGTCTTTATATTCTGCAAATCTGCAAGGATATTATCAGTCACTCCGCAAAGTTCCTTTATGCGGGCCTCCATTCTCCAGATCTTTTAAGACAGGATTACTGGAAGAAGAGGAGAGAAAAAAAACAATAGTGTTCACCTGTGGCAACACTGCAGAGAGAAAAAAAAATTAAGGGAACTGCTCACCTGGAATGGTTGTGAGAAGTCACAACCACTATCATCACAGAAAGTTTCAACCAGACATCTGATATCCAGAGTTACAGCAGACAAAAAAGAGAAAAGAAAGGAAAAAAAAAAACAATAGTGTTTACCTGTGGTAACACTGCAAAAAGAAAAAACTTAAGGGAATTGCTCACCTGGAATGGTTGTGAGAAGTCACAACCACTGTCATCACAGAAAGTACAACCGGACGTCTGATATCCACAGTACAGCAGACACAGCCTTCCAGACCCAGCAGACACTAACGTTTTGGCTTCAGAATCTTGTAATGTATGTAGTACAGTTCATATAGCGTCTTGTGCTTGGGTGCGATGAAAACACAGGAGTCACAGGTTTGATATAGAAAAGTCCTGTATTACTTCATACAAGTTATGTCAACAAGTTAAGTCACACAGCAGACAAGAAACAGAGACACAGCAGGCCAGAGTAATCCAAGCTCAGCAATCACTCTCCAATACAGATTCAGGATCTTCTTCTCTGTTACCGTAAGTCCATGCAAACGTGGGTCTTTCAAAGAGCAGGGTTCAGAGTCCACAAGTGCTTCAGAGTTCCTCAGTAGGAATAGCTGGAGTACAAGGTCCAAGGCTTACAGGAGTCAAGTCACAGGTTCACTGCAGGCTAGATTCTGAAGCACTGATTGCTCAGCTGTGGCTGCTTAAGAAGCAAAGGAGAGAATCAGGGCGGGAACATGCAAGCTGGAAACTCCATTTTGACTGAGGGCAAGATAGCTGCAGCAAGACAGAAAGTAAAATGGCTGACGAACAAACTGAGTTTCAGGAATATATACATAGAACCTTACAGTCTGTCATCTCTATCGGATTTTTACAGAGTTCATATCAGCAATTGCTCGTATGAATATCAGCTCACATAAACGAGATTCCGAATCAGAAAGTTAGTTTGTTTGTTGTGTATGGGGGACACCTTTATAAGCTGTAGTGGATAGTAAGCCTCTTTAAATATGATAGGATATCGTGATTTGGTAGACTGGTCTACACACAAAGGTTGGTTCAACATTACTCACAGGAAGGCAACAAGCTTGATGGTTTCAACTATTTCACAAGATGGCAATGGGTTCACTTCAACAGAGGTATACTTCCAGTATTTTCAACAGTGGGATTAGATTACTGCAATGGGATACTGAGGATCCCTTCCTCCTCCGGCGAGGCCGCATCTCTTTGCACAGACATATATATTAAATAAGCAATTCCCTTATTCTCCTGCGATAGGGTCTGCCCGGACTCAAACTCAAACCTCCATGTTCACAGGCAGCAGCTCTATCTATGAGTCACAGCCCACAACGATAAGCATAGGAGAATTTGGTAATCTTGGGCTGTATTGCCGGCAGTGAACTCAGAAGCAGAATATATAGGTACATAGATATACACTGCTATATACAATGTATCTGTTTTCTATAGGTGAAGAAAAAGTCAGAGTTTTTTGTTCCTACAAAAATACTAAAAATAATGCAAACCAATTACAAAAAAATGTTAATTTTTTTATTTTTCAGAGTCTCCCTGGGACTTAAACCTACAACCTCTATAATTACAGGCAGGAGCTAAAGCTATAGGATCCAGTAATAAATAACAAAAGACTGACCATCACTTCCAAGCAAAACAGGTGTGTACAGGTGCAAACTAAGTGTAACCATCTCCACATATAACCAACAAATAAAGTTGCACTCTATAACGCTATTGCATGTAAACATGAAATTTATGGAAATTAAATTGCATTACTGCTCTAGAAAATAGTAAAAATTGAGAATACTTTGCTCATAAGGCGATTCTCTTTGCTGGGAACCTATTCTAGTGTAAATCCTCTCTGAGGCTTAAGCCTACATTTATATGGGTAGATAGGATTATCTAGGTTTCCAGCAAAGAGAATCGCCTTATCACGGCTATTGGGAATACATGAATTGGCCAGTTTATGCTTCTAAGTATTCTCAATTTGTCCTATTTTCTAGAGCAGTAATGCAATTCAAATTTCATATATTTCATGCTATAGCGCTACATAGTGCTACTTTATTTGTTAGATAGGCTCCAGTGATGTCTCGGGGAAAATTTTGTATACTTGATCTGTATTGCAGCCACTAAACCCATAGACAGATTATACTGATACATAGAGATACATTGTATATAACAGTATATTTCTATGTCTCTGTACTCCAGAGGGATAGTAAAAGAAATTTTTTTTCTTCCTATAAATTTCCTAAAAAATACAATTACAATAATGTCATGTTTAATGCGCTTCAATGCATAAATGCTGCATTTTTTCAGCACATGTCCGCACCACATGACACAATAACATTCTTCTCTGAATATTGCGTGTTTGCTGCTTTTCTTTTATGCATTTTCCCCCTTATTTGATGCATTTTTGGAGCAGATGTGAATCTGTGTTTTTAATGCTTTCTTAATAGTACAGAAAAGCTTTGATTCTGCTCTGAAAAATGCAACAGCACTGCATTTTTTCAGACTCCCCATAGAAGCCTATAGAGGAAAAAAATAGTAAAATCGCAGAGTTCAGCATCGACTTTAGGCCGGGATCACACATGTGAGAAACACGGACGAGTCTCACATGTTAATACCCGGCACTGCTGCCTGCACTCGGGAGCGGAGCGTTCGGCTGCATGTATTTCTATGCAGCCGCTCCCGAGTGCTGGTGGCAGTGCCGGGTATTAACATGTGAGACTCGTCCGTGTTTCTTACATGTGTGATCCCGGCCTTAAATGCACCGAGGACAGAGATTTTATGAAACCACATCCACTTTGCTTTGACATTTAGACCGTGTTCACATGTAGCATACATGGTGCATATTTCATGCTGCTTTTTTTGCACAGAAATCTGCTTTGTCTAAGGCCTCTTTCACACATCCGGCGGGCGCCTTGCGGCGCCCCCGGCATTTTCCCGCAGCGCCGCATCTGAAAATCTGATGCGCCGCATGCGGCTTTTTTCGCATTGACATGCATTAGCGCCGGATGGCGCCGCATGTCAATGCGTTGCATGCGGTTTTGTCCGGATGCGGGCAAATGTACATTGCGGCGTCCGGAAAAAACGCTGCATGTAACGTTTTTTGTTTTTGCCGGATGGTCTCTTATCTCTCCAAGCATCAGAGACCATCCGGCAAAAAACCTGCATTTTGGGCGCCGGAAGTGTGAAAGCTTTTCACATGCGGCGCTGCGGCAAAATGCCGGGGGCGCCGCCAGGCGCCCGCCGGATGTGTGAAAGAGGCCTAAGGGTGAGTTTCCACGGTCAGGAAACGCTGCGTGTTTGGCGCTGTGCGCTGGCGCAGCGCCAAACACGCAGCGTCCAGATGTTACAGCATAGTGGAGGGGATTTCAAGAAATCCCGTCTCCACTATGCGTAACAATACGCAGGTGGCAGACCTGCGTAAACGGACATGCGGCGCGTCTTTTTAGACCGCACCATGTCCTCGCGTATTGCGGCAACGGTGCGTCGCCGCAACAGAATTAACACAGGGCTATGTAGCCCTGCGTTCTTTCCGGAGGTGTTCCGGAGGTGTCCTGAACACCTCCGGAAAGATCGCGCGTCATAAAGGGGCGGGGCTTAGACGGAGCGGAATTTCCGCTCCGTCCAAAGCGCTGTGGTTCCGGACCGTGGAACCACAGCCTAACTGTCCAAGCAAAGTGATGTGATTTCATGATAACAATGCTCACCATGTGTCTATATACACTGCTGAACTGTTGGGTTTTGGTGTTTTGTTTCTCTAGAGGCATCTATGTGGAGTGTAAAAAATGCATGTAAAAATCTGCACTTTTTTAAGTGCAGGATTAAAGCTTTTCTATACTACAAAAAAAAAACACGGCTTCACATCTAGACCAAAAACGCATCAAATACGGGGAACAAGGCATAAAAAATGCAGCAGGAATGGAATAACCAGAGGAAAATGTTATTATGTAGTTTGGTGCGGACACCTGCAGAAAACTAAAAACATAGTATCTATGCAGCGTGTGAACACGGCCTTACAGACACAAAAAAGCCAGATGTCATATAATGAAGCTACTTAAAGGTGAGAAAGTTCTGGCTGTTACGACTGTGAATGAATGAATGAATGAATAAAAAATAAATCCACAGGTCCCAATTAGAGATGAGCTGTACGCACAGATGATATCGCGCCAGACCGGTTAATCAAAAGCTGCGCTGGGAACCCTGAGAGTAAGAGATTAATTTCCTCCTGTCCAGCTGCCCGTACCACTAACCTGGATGTTGGACTGGAGTCCTATGAAACGATCTGCTCATTTCTTGTCCAAGCCGTCCTTAATACAGCGAAAAAGGCCCAAATTTGGGTCTGTACCCTGCAGTCTTGGCGTCACTGGCCCTCTGACATCTCCTCCTACCAGGATTGAAAGAAATGGGAAATGGGCGTGGATTAGGGTGTGGCAGAGGCGTGACCAAAACTTGCCGAGGTGCGTATAATTTGTCCCTCATTCTGTTCTTCACAAGATGGGAGGTATGGCGTCTAAATGTGCATATATAGCCGAGTTGTGTGTGTCTATATGTGCATGTAGCAAAGCTGTGGATGGACGACAGACGACGGCCGTTTCGCATTGATCACGCGAAACGGCCGTTGTCCGTTTGTGTTCCCCGCATGCCTGCGCGCACCTGCCTGACCTTAAAACCTTGTCTACACCTTTGATGGTACAATAAAGGACTTTGGTTTCACAGCAACCCGGAGAGTGCCGCATAACTGCTTAATTTTTTATTGAGCATATGTATGTTTTTTCATGCTGAGCACCTTAAACCGGCTGCAAATTACTGACAACCATCAGTTAATCAGGATCTGATGTGGACATGAAAATTGAGTATTGCCTTGGTGCCGTTCACTCGTCTCTCTTTTGACTGTGTATGTATAATACACACTGCAGAGAAACAATAACAATAGATCTATTATATCCCTATTCTACCCTAGTCCTTTTAAATTAGTCATAATGACTCCTCCAATTGACACCACCAGGGAAGATTTAATTAATAGGAAAAATGTTTTTCCTATTTTCTGATGTCTAAACCTGGGGTGCGTCTTAAGGTCCAAAAATACTGTATTTATTTTTCTTTATAGTTCTTTTTTTATCCACACTCATTGTCGCTGTCTAATTTGTTACTGCTTATTATGGCTTCAGGCTTTATGTCCTCATTTCATTTGCTTTTCTACTTTCCACTGTATAAAAGTTGAAATATAAAAGTTAAAAAATCTATATATATTTCCAAGACCATGGTCCAGGATTCACTTCGGTTCTCCATGGTGGTCAGACTAGTGCAGTTCGAACTTCTTCGGTCAGCACTCGAATGATGGCATCCTGGACACCTCTTGTGATTACTAGGCCGGCTGTAACGCTCGTGGGTGTGGTCCCACTGTGCCAAAGACCGGGCTTACATATGAGGGGCCTAACTAAGTGACTACCGAGTATTCGCTAGAGCCTCTGATGGTGGGGATAGGCTTGTCACCAGGTACCACTCCAAGGCAGTCTTCTGGTCTGCAGCAGCTAACCGACAGATAAGAGGCGTGGTATGAAGTATAGAGGGGTGAAATAGAGGAGTAGTGAGGCGGTCCGAAGTTGGGGTAGGCAGCACAGGATCAGTAAACATGGCCAGGTCAAGAGCGAAAAGGTCAGATAGGACGGGAAAACTAGCCAGGTCGGTAACGTGAAGCAGAATTCAGAGGAATACTTATCCGTGACTAACGGAGTAGGAACCAAAATTCAGGGGGTGAGAACCAACATTCAGGCAGGGAGAAGTAGGAGGAGTTACCTGACAAAGGCAATGTAAGCACGGGATAGGCCCGGGGGAAGATAATATCTGTAGGACGCAGCAAGATTAAATTCCGCAGAGATCGGCCATGCTCCTTAAGGCTAAATAAATGCCATATGCAGCATTGCTAAAAGATGCAGACTCAGCAGGGTAGCCTGATACGGGAGAAACCACACGGTGAGGCGCTGAGGAGGCATGCGAATTATCGCCGTGACACCGGCGTAATGTACGTTGTGACATTGTGGAGGCTTAATAAGTGCAAGAGGCGCCAGGATACAGGCAGTCAAATGCCGGTTGGGAGTGGCGCTGACATGGACGCCAGACTCGGCACACAGCTTCATATAAAATACCATGTGGCAAGGTGTATAATAGCATAAATAAGGAAATGTAATGGCTGTTGCATAGTAATAAAGTAACCTAGGGTAATCGGTGTTGTCTGTACAGGGTAAAATCCAGAATATAAACTCTTGGTCTACTAAATTTAAACTTTAATCGATTTATGATAAGATTGCGTTTAGTTAATCTGTAATAAAGGTCACTTACCTTCATCTTCATATATTCCTGAACACTTCCTCTTAGAGATCACCTGACTCTGAATATCTACAAATGGCTCCCGGGCAGATCTGACAGGAGGAGACGCGGTGCTGAGCGTAGTTTCTAATATTAGATCAATATATACTCTATAATTCGTGTCTGTCTCTACAATTCTGATCCTTCCACTTTTTTGTGTTTTAAATATCTTTCTCTTTTGTATCAACTCTTGGCTCTTTTTTTGCTCATAGCAACCAATCACAGCGGAGCAAATTAATTTTTCCAGAGCTGTTTAAAAAATTAAAACTGAGCTCTGATTGGTTGCAATGGACAACAGGGAATTTTTTTTTCTAGACAGTATACATGAAGGCCCTGTTGTATTTATAGTGTATTTATATGTAGGAGGCGGCCACTATAACAAATACAAATAACATCGGTGGTTTAGTGACCGGAACTTCTGCGCTTTGTCTGATTTATCTGTCAGGACGCAATTGGAAAACAGCTTCTCCTCCTTTGACAGCAGCAGCAGGTGCACATGTAAAACCATGGCCGGGGGTGGACTCACCAGCGCTACTTGCACTCACTGCGCTGGCACCTGCTGCATCCCTGGTATATTCCTCATCAGATTCGGAGTTCAAAGAATCGGAGTCAGAGTCCAGAATAACTTCAAACAGGTCAACTTTATTTTCCTCGGGACACAACACATCCAAGACACAATTAGCACGCTTGACACGGTACCAGCAATACATCTTCCACAACTCCGCTTCTCTTTTTCTACTACACCAGAATGGACCACAAAGTAGCTGTGGGACGAGGAGCCCGGTGAAAACGGCACTTCAATCTCTTTCCCTGGAGTCACGTCAATCCAGTCACGGAAATATACATCTACTAGTTCATCCACCCCCTTCTGGTTATCCTGCCCGTGTACTCGCTGGTGGCCCACTCGCTTCTACTTCAGCACGCACACTTCTGCTGAGTGTTCCCACAGAGGCTTGTCCACTGGCACTACTACTTTGTCAGCCCTCAGACTCTGGCTGATGGTCCCACGGTGATTCCTTCACCGGCTTCGCTACTGCTGGTACCTTTTTACTTCTCTCTTCCTGTCCGCTACACAGCTCGGGATCAGGGACATCCGAGCAGTTCCAGGGTCCACCCCAGACTGACTCTAACTAAGAAGTCCCTCACCCTAGTTCCCGACCTACTTAACCCCTTGGTGTCCTACAAGTCTCCACTACGCTGAATGTGCTCAATGCTCCCACCTAATGTCCTACCACTGTCCTTCACTAAACATCTAGCAACTTTCTAACTGGATCCACTGATATGCCCCCATCTAATGGCCCTTTGCAATACTACACTTACCCCAACTATAACTACTATATCACAAGTGCCCTCCTAAAATGTTCCCAAAGGATGCACTACCTTACCTAAATCTACCTAAATACTTACTTACTTACCTAAATACCATACGACATACACTGAAATACATCACTATAAAGTACATAACAATTATATACAAATACATACACATAGCAGCAAAGACATTTAAAGGGTTAAACCCTGACCCTCCTTACACACAAGGCCGTGGTCCACCATGTGTAGGACGGAGGGTACAAGCACACATGTCACTGCAAAGCAAGATGTGGAAAAGATAGGCATGGGCCTGTTGATCTGAATAGAAAGCAGGTTCTTCCTGGGGAAGGACCAGGAAGGGGTGTCTAAAGTGTGTTGAAGTGGTGGTGGACTGGAGGCATAAGGTATGACACAGGACTCAAAAGAGCTGGGAATGCTCGTGGTCAACTATTGCATTAAAGCTAGTCTCAAAAAGAGGAACAGTTTGGTTGCTTCACCAAATAGGACATAGGACACGAGGGGTGACCGCTAGTGATATTGGATTTGGAAAGAGGAG
>JARQOD010000004.1:5054434-5087137 GCA_033576555.1 Oophaga sylvatica
TTCCGGGGCCCCCGTATGGGGGGCAAATGTTCAACCCCACAAGTTTGAAAGAGGGGGGGGGAATTTGTGAGGCAGGCCGGGCTTTTACGAGGAGAAAATTTTCCCCCGAATGTGACAGAAACCCTTTTTTAAAACCCCTTGGGTGCCTTGCAGTAAACAACGGGCGGCTCATGCAGGATGGGGAGAAATGATAGTCAGACTCCCTGGTAAGGAATTTAAAGAAAAATCCGGCAGGGCCTTATTTTTGGAGGGGTCACTGGAGGCGTGGGGCGGCCTCCTCCCCCCAACCCCGGGTTTTTTTCCAGTCTTTTCCCAGGTTTTTTAAAAAAACCCTGCAAAAGGATTAGTGTTGTTCTTGTTTGGACCTGCGGGGCTAGAGGGGAAAATCCCCAGGTTTGTGTGTAGCTAACCCCGCCTGGGATGGTCTGTACCTGCGACCTTTTTCGGCCGGCGCGGCTTGTTCCCCCGGAACCCTTTTTTATGGTGTGTTTTCCCCCCTGGTACCGGAGGACTTTTCTGTTTTTTCCCGTGGTTGCTGTTTTAAAAATGTTTTTAATTTGGCTTTTGGGTATTGCCTCGTTACTGCCGGTGGAAAACCCCCCCTTAAATACTTTTCTTACCAACTAGAGCTAGTTTTTTGGGTAGGCAGGGTTAGGGTTAGGTTAGCGTTGAGCTAATTAGGATTTGGGTTTGAGTTAGAATTAGAGCTGGTTTAGGCTTTTGAGTTGGTTAAAAATTTGAGCTGGGTTTTTGGGATTTTGTTTGGCTAGGTTAGGATAAGGATAAGTTGGGGATAGAGTAAAGATTAAGCTTACTTAACAATATAACTGAAAAAGATAAAGTTTAATATTTTTAAAAACTTAGTTAAACCCACTAGAGTGTTTTTTGGGGGAGTTGGGGTTTGTAGGTTTTAAAAATTAAAATGGTTTAGAATTAAGTGGGTAGTTTTTGTTAAAAAATTTGAGTAAAGTAGGGGGGAGAAAGGGTTAGCTATTTTTTTAAAGGGGTTTTTGGTTTTAGTTGGTTTAGGGTTTGAGTTTTGGTTAGCATTTAAAAAAGTTTAAGTTAGACGGGTTTGAGTTAAATTTTGGGTTTTGTTTGGAGCTAGGTTTAATGTTAGAGTGATTAGGTTAGAGCAAGGGTTGGATCAGAGCTACGTTAGGGATAGAGCTAGGATAAGCTGTTAAGACACAAAAATGTTAATAAAATTATGTTTTTATATTTTATTTTAAAAACCCCACTTGAGCATGGTTAGATTTTGAATAGGTTTGGATAGAGCGGGTGTTAGAGTGGGTTTTGGTTAGGTTGGGTTTAGCTTTGGTGGGTTTAGTTGAGCGGGTTAGAGTTAAAGCTAGGTTTAGGGTTAGAGCTAGTGTTAGAGTTAGAGCTAGTTTAGGTTTAGAGCTAGGGTTAATGTTAGAGCTGGGGTTAAAGCTAGAGTTATGGTTAGTTATGGTTAGAGCTAGGGTTAGGATTAGAGCTACAGTTAGGGATAAAGCTAGGAAAAGAGCTAGAGTTAAGCATACTAACTGTATAATAAAATTAATGTTTTTACATACCTATTTTAACTCTACAGAGAGCTAGATTTATGGGTAGAGCTAGGGTTATGTTTAAAGCTATGTTTAGAATTAGAACTATGTTTAGGATTAGAGCAAGAGGTAGTGTTAATGTTAAACTTAGAGCTAGAGTTAGGGCTAGAGAGAGGGTTAGGGATTAAGTTAGGCCTGGTGTTAAAGCTAGGGTTAGAGTTAGAGCTAGGGTTAGGGTTAGGGCAGAGTTAGATTAGAGCTGGGTATAGGCTTAGAGCTAGGGTTAGAGTTAGAGATAGTTTTAGAGCTAGGATTAATGTTTAAATTGGGGTTAGAGCTAGAGTTATAGTTAGAGGCTTGGTTAGGATTAGAGCTATGGTTAGGTATAGAGCTAGGATTAGAGCTAGGGTTAGGCACACTAACTGTATAATAAAATTAATGTTTTTACATACTTATTCTAACCCTACACAGAGCTAGATTTATGGGTAGAGCTAGGGTTAAGGTTAGAGCTATGGGTAGAATTATAACTAGATTTATGATTAGAGCTAGGGGTAGTGTTAATGTGAAATTTAGAGCTAGAGTTAGGGTTAGAGATAGAGTTAGAACTTGTGTTAGCTTAGGATTAGAGTTAGAGATAGGTTTATGGTTAGAGCTACGGGTAGTGTTAGAGCTATGTTACAACTAGAGTTAGTCCTAGGGTTAAAGTTAGAGCTAGATTTACGGCTAAAGCTATGGAGAGAGTTAAGGTTAGAGTTAGGGTTGGGATTAGAGCTAGGGTTAGGGACAGAGCTAGGTTTAGGGTTAGAGCTAGGGTAGTGTTAGAGCTATGTTACAACTAGAGTTAGGCCTAGGGTTAAAGTTAGAGCTAGATTTACGGATAAAGCTATGGATAGAGTTAGGGTTAGAGTTAGGGTTGGGATTAGAGCTAGGGTTAGGGACAGAGCTAGGGTTAGGGACAGAGCTAGGGTTAGGGATAGAGCTAGGGTTAGATTTAGAGATAGGGTTTGGGTTAGAATTTGGTTTAGTGTTAGAGCTGAGTTAGGATTTTAGGAGTAAGTAGTAGGGAATGCTAGTAGTGTCCAATGTTTAGGAGGCGCAAAATACTTGCCTTACCTTAGGGCGCTGGCAACCCAGGCTGTACCACTGCAATCTGTCTCTCTGATGGTTTATTATCGTCATGTTTCCAGGTCCTGATTTTTTGTTAAAGGTCCTTGCTGTCCGTTGTGCGGATGCCGGGACACGTGCTGGTGGAGCGTCCTTTTGCGGAGGAAGCAGATGGCTGAACACACACTTTGTTTGAATAATTGTAAATTTGTTTGCGTTAACGTCCACTTGATTAACAAGATACCGGCCTCGTATTTCCAAACGAAGAAGCAATTTAATTGCTGTCAGTGAATGGTATATTACATTGAGGAATTGTAGCTGAGATGAATGCATCTCTCCGCGTTGATAAAAATCTGTGTCACTCCGAAGAGAAGCAACAAGAATTAGCTCATTGATTGCCAAGTGCCTGCGCGGAGCATTGGTAGAATATTTAAAGGGATTGTTTGGAATTAGAAAACGTGGCTGATTTTTTTTAAAAAAACTGCACCACACCTGTCCACAGGTTGTCTGTGGTACTGCAGATTGACTCCATTCACCGCACTTTATCCAGACCATAGACAGCATCGGTCGTGATTGAGGATCAGAAGATCGCAGCTTCTAGTCTCTCATGGAGACTATTGAAGCAAGTGAAAAGTAATAAAAAATGTTTTTAAAATATTAAAAAAAAATAAAAAAATATAAAAGTTCAAATAACCCCCTTTCGCCCCATTCAAAATAAAACAATTAAAAAAAATGCACATATTTGGTATTGTCGCGTTCAGAATCGCTCAATCTATCAAGATATAAAAATAATTAATTCAATCGGTAAACGGCGTAGCGAAAAAATGTCCAAAATGCCAGAATTACATTTTTTTGGTCACCACAACATTGCATGAAAATGCAATAACAGGCGATCATAAGAACGTATCTAAACTAAATTGGTATCACTAAAAACATCAGCTCGGTGTGTAAAAAATAAGCCCTCACCCAACCCGAGATCACGAAAAATGGAGACGCTACGGGTCTCGGAAATTGACGCAATTTTTTTTTTAAACAAACTTTCAATTTTTGTTTTCACCACTGAAATAAAAAAGAACCTAGACAAGTTTGGTATCTACGAACTCGTAATGACCTGGAGAATGATAATGGCAGGTCAGTTTTAGCATTTGGCAAACATGGTAAAAAAACAAACCAAAAAACAGTTGTGGAATTGCACTTTTATTGCAATTTCACAGCACAAGGATTTTTTTTCCCGTTCTCCAGTACACGATATGGTAAAACCAATGGTGTCATTCAAAAGTACAACTCGTCCCGCAAAAAACAAGCCATCACATGGCCATATTGACAGAAAAATAAACAAGTTATGGCTCTGGGAAGCAAAAAAACAGAAACGCAAAAACGAAAATGGGCTGTGGAGTGAAGGGATTAAACTTTTTCTTTGCACTGTATTTTTCAATCCCCAGAGAGGCCTTAAACTTGGGGTCACTTGTATTATACATTTATATAGTGTATATTGTGCAGTGTATAGTGTAAAGCATTGTCACCTATGAATGAAGCCCAGCCTGTGGTTGGGCTTCACTGGAGTACCAAGATGGCGGTGATGGGAACCTACAGCGGGCCCCTTGCTGTGATACAAACCCATTGGCACTATGCAATCATGTTGCAAAGGTTGGCCAGTTGGTGCCCAGACGGAAGATCCACTGAGATGGCACAACTTATTCGGCACCTTCATCAATCAGTTATTGATGACCTATCTTTAGGAAAGGCTATCAATGTAAAAAGTAGCAATCAACTTCCTAAGCAGCAGTGATTGGAGCTAACTCTAGTTACCGCTGTATAACATAGCTGCTACAGCTCCTGAGCCTGTTATACGCATCCTCACCCACACATACTATTAAGTAATGGAGCCAGAATAGTTCTGAGCTGCAGTACCACACACAACCTGTGCTCAGGTGTGGCGCTGTTTTTGTGAAGATAGCAGACAATGATTGAGATAGGTACATCGACTGTGGTGGCAAATTTTTGTCACTTTGTCAGCTGTGTGTCACGCTGTATAGCAGATATATATATATTGATGTCAGTAATCTATATCAAAAGGGCAACATCCTATATAACATGCGCATAGATATATGATAACATAGAATTACCTGACAAGGTCCAGTGGGTCAATACGGAATCCGTTATACACCGTCTCCGGCTAGAGGGTGACCGGGGTCTATGCTGACCCTAAACTGGGGTCCTAAACTAATCCCTCTACCTGGAGGTACTGTTAAAGGTACAGAGGTCCAGGCCACCAGCGTAAACCCTGTCTCCTATCAATCCCTGCCAACTGTAATCTAGTCCTAAGAAGGACCCTGATTACCACCAAAGGGAATGAACAGGTAACGGTTAATGAACAGAAAGACATACAAGAAAGACAAGAAATAAAGTAAATAAAGTCTTACATACAACACTCACACACAGTAGGAACACCTAAGGTCTCAGAGATAAACTATAAGCTGTAAGAGTAAAAACAACTAAGGAGCTCTTAGCTTAAGTATTCTCAGAACCGATCCAGTCTGCTAGACTACATGAATGCTTTCACCGGCATCTAACAAGCAGACTGGCAGGTATATGAAGGAATCTAATTAGAACATAATCAAAAGCAGCCGGGCGAGGCTGGACCTAGTCTTAGCAAAGAGCTAGGTAAAATTAACTCCCTCATTACCAAACACAAAGAAACAGCAACTCAGCTGTGAGAAGTCAGAGTGTGTAATCGCGACGATCCTCGTGGCGATACACCCATGACAGTACCCCCCCCTCTACGAGGGGACTCCGGACCCTCAGGGCCAGGTCTGCCCGGGTGAGTTGTGTGAAAGGTCCGAACCAATCGATCTGCGTTAACATCAGACGCAGGGACCCACGTCCTCTCCACAGGACCATACCCCCTCCAATGAACCAAGTACTGAAGGGATCGGCGACTGAGACGTGAGTCAATGATTTTCGACCCATGAAATTCCACGTTATCATTGACCACCACTGAAGGAGGAGGTAGAGGTGACGGTATGACTGGTGCCACATACTTTTTAAGTAATGACTTGTGAAACACATTATGAATTTTAAACGTAGGAGGGAGGTCCAGACGAAATGCCACCGGATTAATTATGGAACTGATCCTGTACGGCCCGATGAATCTGGGACCCAACCTCCAGGAGGAAACTTTAAGTTTTATATTCCTGGTAGACAACCAAACCAGATCGTTCACCTTCAGATCTAGACCAAAAACTCTCCCCCTATCAGCCATCCGTTTGTAACGGTTCCCCGTAACCTTCAGTCTTAACCCATCTGGAACTATCAGTCTCCCTGGAAGTCCCACAGGGGCGTCCCCCTGAGCCCCCAATACCTCCCCCTCAAGCTCAGAGCATACAGCTGACACTACAACTCCCTCCTGAGGAATAGGAACCGGATCATCCGTCTTCCCGGCCCCTGGGAAAGTACGAGATAAGGCATCAGGAAGCAACTTTATTGAGCAGTCATATGCACGATGAGGAGGTAATTCTTTACACCCCTCCTCTGAGAACATCTCCCCAAAGTCCTCCAGAAAAGGAGACAAAGTCCTAGGCACAACCGCACCGATGACCGTGCTCATGCAGTTATTCCTGCAAAATTCACCCCACTGGCTTATCTTTCTGGATTGCCAATCAATCACTGGGTTATGTTTAGCCAACCAAGGAAGTCCCAACAAAATAGGAGTAGGTAGACCCTCCAACACATAACAAGACAATTGTTCTTTATGTATTGCCCCTACTCGAAGATCTATATTATGAACAGCTTGTACCAAGCTACCTTGACCGAGAGGTCTAGAATCAATAGAGACTATAGGGACCGGTTTGGCCAATACACTCAGTTGCATACCATGCACCTGGGCAAACCGAGCGTCCACCAGATTAGCCCCGGACCCACTATCAAGAAAAACAGAAATCCTCTCAGTTCTAGTACCAATCACCACCTCCACAGGCACGAGAAACTGAGAGGGATTTGGGGACGAAATACACACTCCCAGGTTAACTCCTTTGCTCAAAGAGGCCCGGGATGGACACCCCCCAACAAAATGTCCCTCTCTCCCGCAAAAGAAACACCTTCTAGTCTTGCGGCGCACCGCCGATTCCCTCCTACAAAAAGATGTCCCTCCCAACTGCATGGGTTCCTCAGAACAGACCAGGGGAACCTCAGTATAAGGGACTTTAGTAGTAGGTGGAGTCATCACGGGAGGCGGAGTTACCTCGCGTCTTCCCCGAATTCGTCTATCAATGCGAATAGCGAGGGCCATAGCAGCCTCCAGTGATGGAGGAGAATCATACTGAGCCAACACATCTTTTAATTTGTCAGATAACCCTTGACAAAACTGGCTCCTAAGAGCTGGGTCATTCCACTGAGTATCTGTTGCCCATCTACGGAACTCAGAAGAATATTCCTCCGCTGGACGATTTCCTTGCCGTATTTTACGTAACTTTGTTTCAGCAAGGGAAACTCGATCCGGATCATCATATACCAGACCCAAGGCAGTAAAAAATCGATCCACTGACTGGAGATCTGGGGAGCCTGGAGGAATAGAGAACGCCCAAGATTGAGGGTCCCCTTGTAAGAGCGAGATAACAATTCCCACCCTCTGCTCTTCACTCCCAGATGACCGAGGCCGCAGCCGAAAGTACAATTTACATGCCTCCCGGAAAGTAAAAAATTTGTCCCGCCCACCAGTGAACCTGTCTGGGAGAGCAACCTTAGGTTCAGATCTGGTTTGCTCCGGGGGGGACAAAACCTTGGACTTAATGTCTGCAAATTCCATGGACAACCCCTGCAACTGCCGGGCCAGCTGGGCTACTGGATCCATGACAGCTGGGAGAATCTTTAGTATGGCCGGTGAAAATGTCACGCTGTATAGCAGATATATATATATGTGATGTCAGTAATCTATATCAAAAGGGCAACATCCTATATAACATGCGCATAGATATATGATAACATAGAATTACCTGACAAGGTCCAGTGGGTCAATACGGAATCCGTTATACACCGTCTCCGGCTAGAGGGTGACCGGGGTCTATGCTGACCCTAAACTGGGGTCCTAACTAATCCCTCTACCTGGAGGTACTGTTAAAGGTACAGAGGTCCAGGCCACCAGCGTAAACCCTGTCGCCTATCAATCCCTGCCAACTGTAATCTAGTCCTAAGAAGGACCCTGATTACCACCAAAGGGAATGAACAGGTAACGGTTAATGAACAGAAAGACATACAAGAAAGACAAGAAATAAAGTAAATAAAGTCTTACATACAACACTCACACACAGTAGGAACACCTAAGGTCTCAGAGATAAACTATAAGCTGTAAGAGTAAAAACAACTAAGGAGCTCTTAGCTTAAGTATTCTCAGAACCGATCCAGTCTGCTAGACTACATGAATGCTTTCACCGGCATCTAACAAGCAGACTGGCAGGTATATGAAGGAATCTAATTAGAACATAATCAAAAGCAGCCGGGTGAGGCTGGACCTAGTCTTAGCAAAGAGCTAGGTAAAATTAACTCCCTCATTACCAAACACAAAGAAACAGCAACTCAGCTGTGAGAAGTCAGAGTGTGTAATCGCGACGATCCTCGTGGCGATACACCCATGACACTGTGCTACCATCATTAACCTCCAGACACTCCGTATCCAGAATCCTCTGCCCACTGCAACTTGGAGACTCCCTCCAGTAATGATACCTTTTCATGAGACAAGCTCTTTTTCAACTGAAGCCACCATTGATCGGTTTGTCTTCCAAAATCCACCAACAACCAGCTAACATCACTGGTGGAAGATGGCTGCTCTCAGCTCTTTCTAATAGAGAGGGGCGGAATTATATAAATTTGGCTCCTGGACAGAAAGCAAAGTAGAGCTCCCTGGTTTCCATTTTTCCCTATTTTGTTCACTGATGGTCTTAGACGCCACTGGTCATCTAGGGGTTGATGTGAAATGTGGGTTCAGTCCTCAACGGTCCTCCAGGCCTCAATGGTGCCCTTTCCGGTAGCGATGCACTCCACAAAATTGCACACGTTGCATGCCCTTCAGGCTGACTCTGTCCCATGTAGCCACCTCTATGGAGTGTCTCCTACAAGACTCAGTTAAAATCTGGTTTTAATGGTACAAACCCCAATTGAAAGTAAAAAAAAATAAAATTTCCCTATTATAGAGTCCCAGGCCTTTGCCTGTGGCGGCAAACCACCTCAAGGTATACTTTCTAAAACATGAATTATAAGGAATGTCCTTTTATTAGAAATTTCATTTGAAAATTAGTTGATGGTAGGATATTCTGCTACAGGGGTTAGGGTTAAAGCTATGGTTAGAGCTAAAGTTGGGATTAGAGCTAGGGTTAGGGATAGAGTTAAGGTTAGGGATAGAGTTAAGGTTAAAATTAGAACTAGGGTTTGGGCTAGAACTAGGTTTAGTGTTAGAGCTAGGGTTATAGCTTTAGGAGTAAGTAAACGAGTTAATGACAGGATGTTCTGCTACAGGGGTTAGGGTTAAAGCTTTGATTAGAGCTAGAGTTAGGGTTAATGCTGAAGTTGGGATTAGAGCTAGGGTTAGGGATAGAGTTAAGGTTAGGGATAGAGTTAAGGTTAAATTTAGAGCTAGTGTTTGGGCTAGATCTAGGTTTAGTGTTAGATCTACGATTAGGGCTTTAGGAGTAATTAAATTAGTTGATGATAGGATGTTCTGCTACAGGGGTTAAGGTTAAAGCTATGGTTAGAGCTAGAGTTAGGGTTAGACCTAAAGTTGGGATTAGAACTAGGGTTAGGGATAGAGCTAGGGTTAAATTTAGAGCTAGGATTTGGGCTAGAACTAGGCTTAGTGTTAGAGCTAGGGTTAGGGCTTTAGGGGTAAGTAAATTAGTTGATGATAGGATGTCCTGTTACAGGAAACCCCAGCGATCACCTGTAACCTGTGGTAGAACATAGGAGTAAGTGTTCAGTTTCCCCACAGTGCCTCCGCAGGTGAAACAAAGTATTACACAGGTGTTATTGAACTCTATTGCCAAGTAGCGCACATGATGGGACCTTTTAAGTAGACTCTTTTAATTCTAGCTAATAGATGAGGGTCTTGAACCTCTTGAGTGTCCGCCATGACTGACTCTCATCATAACTGCTCTCCACTAACAGAAACAATGGCGACTCCCGTGGAACACAAGCCTCCTCAGGAATATAATTTCTCGGCACGTCCGCCGAACATTTCTAGACATAAGTAAAGTGAAATTATCCTGCATTTAATTGTTTCAGAAATAGACTTGCCCCCGCTGGAAGTGCGGTGCGGAATAATCAGTAGCTGCAGGATTAGAAGAGCAGAAATCTGCAGCGCAGGCAGAAAATACAATAATTCCAGTATTGGGAAAGGAGGAGATTTCGTTAGAAGTAGCAGCGAGCGTCGGAGAGACACAGAACGGAGCTATCTGCATTTGCCTGATAAGGAGGCTGGAGAGAGAGGAATTACTTCTGTCGTATTGTGTTGGGGAGCAGCAATGCGGGCCCTTCCATCATTCAGAGCATCTCGTTCACAGGATGTCAGTCTATAGACCGTTTTGCGCAGACCCTCCGTCCTTCGTCCCATCCAATGCACAATATTACATTAACTGGTATAAAGCAGAATATATGGCACCGCTAGTCACTGTCAGGAGCCACTGCAGATATGCAGCATTCACTGCCGGGCCGTGGTGCAAGGACAAACTCGTAAAGACTGGCTTCAGGGAGAAAACAAAAGCAACCGCAGGGACCGAACCAGGGGGTATGGGGCAGTGTCAAACTATCTCCTCAGGGGTATGAACACTGTGATTAAAGAAAAAAAATTGAAAATTGCGGCATAAATCAAATGTTCCACATAACTGTAAATACGTGGAGCACACACGCTTGACAGTTCTTACTCTTAAGAGAGGCATATGCACTTATCGGTCTTTCACCCACCCATGGGGCAACCAAATGTATCCTGTTATGTTTAGGTAGCTGAGGAGAAAAAGCAAAAACAGTAATACACCAGAGAGGCTGGAACCTATTGGATTGCAGTAACCTGAACTAACCACACAACTAGAGGTAGCTGTGGAGCGTTCCTACGTTAATCCTAGACGCCTCGTCACAGCCTGAGAGATAACTACACCTAAAGGCAGAAAGATGAAAGCTATCTGCCCCGGAGAAGATCCCCAAAGAAAATAGGAAGCCCCCAAACATGTAATGGCAGTTAGACAAGAAGAAGCACGGACACAGACAGAAAATAGAATGAGCAAACGCTGGGGCCTAATCTGTCTAGACAGAAAAGTACAGGAAAGGATTCTCACTGCAATCCAAAAAAAACCCTAAAAAATACCAACTCTTCTGATTGCAAAAACACCTGAGATCACACGATCTCTACCACCTAAATCAGATCTCTGGTGTAACAAAACTAAGCCGCAGCTACTGAAAAAACAGGAAAAAGCAAATGAACAAATAACAGTGGCTTCAGATAAACTGAGAGGAGCACAAGCCCCCGGAGGGGACCTGGCTGACCTCCACAGAAGTGCAGGGAACTATGCAAAAAGCAAGCACAAAAATAAAAGCAGAAAATATCTTCTCTGAAAGCAGAAGATGCAAGCAAGACTCAGCAAACTTCCAAATGAACCAGGAACCACAATTGAGACAAGAACAATTGATCACCGGCGACCATCATTGGAGGGAACCTCCCTTATATCAGTCCAGTCCGTGATCCCAGATTGCCATTCCTCGCTGTGAGGTTCAGTACTGTCTGCAACCACCAGAGGGAGCCTCTGCTCAGAAATCATCTCCAGCACATTCATAACAGTATCCTTAGAAAGGCACACACAATTGAACAGCACCTTGTCCACATATGTGGCGCCTGTACTTAACAATTCTTATCCTTGGAGAGGCACATGCACTTGAACAGTCTCTCATCGACACATTGGGGCACATGAGCTTGATTGTTCTTCTCCTTGGAGAGACAGTTGCAGAAATGTTTTTGACCACACATGGGGCAAATAAACTTGTTGGTTGTTCTCTTTGGAGAAGCAAATGCACTCAAACAGTCTCATATCCGCACATTGGGCACACAAGTTAGACATCACTTATTTTTTTAGAGAAATATAAGCTTAAACAGTCTCTTAGCCACACAAAGGATACATGAGCTTGATGGTTCTTACCTTTGTAGAGGCACATGCACTTGAACTCTCTCATTACAAAAAGGGATCCTCAACCTGTGGTTCTCTGGTGTTTCTTAATCTTGTCTCTCTTTTCTCAGATGTACTTCAGGCCTCTTAGCTTTAGGCGAGAAGACTAATCACAGCTCGGCTCGGACTTCTTTGGCAGGGAGTATTCTGCACTCTAATAAGAATTTGTGATCTGCAATCTTTTCTTAGAACGGTTCAAATTTTAACATCCCAAATGTTCGAGTCTGTTGCCTTTTTTTCATACTAGTAAAGATTTCTGCTAAAGGGGTTCCTCACTTTAGAAAAGTTGTGCAGGTGGGAATGGTCCCTTGGTGACAGTCGTGTAACTTGAAGCTTGTGAGCGACAACGCAAAATCTCCAAAAGGTCCCCCAACTTTCATGGTTCTTAGTCTTGGTCTTCTCGTTTGGACCAAAGTGACCTTCAAGGCTCCAGGTCCAAGGAACGATTGCAACTCCTACACCCACTACAGTTACGCCTCTCCTTGGTGATATCCTGATTATAGGTTCTCCTTCAGCGCCATCACAGGACAAATGAAGCATTACATGGTTCCAATTGCAATCAATGAGCTTTTAGCATTGCTGGACTGGGAATAAAATTCAATTCTGGCATTTGAAAGCTCAAAGCCAAGTGCTTCGACCTCCCCCCAATTTTCAAAATCGGGGTCTTTATCACAAATGTGATCATGCCTGAATTTGGAAGAAATCAAAATTTACTACAAGATTACTGATAATACCGCTATGAAAGAGTAAAAAAACACCGCAATGCTACGAGTACATATTACTACCACATAGTGGTGGAATTATTCCACCAGGATCAGTATTACCATCAATATTGCAATGCAAGAGATCAAGAATAATACCGCCAGACAATAACAAGATATTATTAACATATATGGTAGTAATAATACCACCATACTGAAAAGTCAAGCCAGAGGGCACTGACCTGAACCTGGAGCGATGTTGCGCGAAATGATCCACTTATCTGTTATTACCGCTATACAGTGTTCATAAATTGGTAGCTAACAGTCCATATACAGTGCCTACAAGTAGTATTCAACCCCCTGCAGATTTAGCTGGTTTGATAAGATGCAAATAAGTTAGAGCCTTCAAACTGCAAACGAGAGTAGGATTTATTAACAGAAGCATAAATCTTACAAAACAAAAAGTTATGTTGCTCAGTTGAATTTTAATAAATTTTAAACATAAAAGTGTGGGTCAATTATTATACAACCCCTATGTTTAATATTTTGTGGAATAACCCTTGTTTGCAATTACAGCTAATAATCGTCTTTTATAAGACCTTATCAGGCCGGCACAGGTCTGTGGAGTTATCTTGGCCCACTCCTCCATGCAGATCTTCTCCAAGTTATCTAGGTTCTTTGGGTGTCTCATGTGGACTTTAATCTTGAGCTCCTTCCACAAGTTTTCAATTGGGTTAAGGTCAGGAGACTGACTAGGCCACTCCAACACCTTGACTTTTTCCCTCTTGAACCAGGCCTTGGTTTTCTTGGCTGTGTGCTTTGGGTTGTTGTCTTGTTGGAAGATGAAATTACGACCCATCTTAAGATCCTTGATGGAGGAGCGGAGGTTCTTGGCCAAAATCTCCAGGTAGGCCATGCTATCCATCCTCCCATGGATGCGGACCAGATGGCCAGATCCCTTGGCTGAGAAACAGCCCCACAGCATGATGCTGCCACCACCATGCTTGACTGTAGGGATGGTATTCTTGGGGTCGTATGCAGTGCCATCCAGTCTCCAAACGTCACGTGTGTGGTTGGCACCAAAGATCTCGATCTTGGTCTCATCAGACCATAGAACCTTGAACCAGTCTGTCTCAGAGTCCTCAAGTGATCATGAGCAAACTGTAGACGAGCCTTGACATGACGCTTTGAAAGTAAAGGTATCTTACGGGCTCGTCTGGAACGGAGACCATTGCGGTGGAGTACGTTACTTATGGTATTGACTGAAACCAATGTCCCCACTGCCATGAGATCTTCCCGAAGCTCCTTCCTTGTTGTCCTTGGGTTAGCCTTGACTCTTCGGACAAGCCTGGCCTCGGCACGGGAGGAAACTTTCAAAGGCTGTCCAGACCGTGGAAGGCTAACAGTAGTTCCATAAGCCTTCCACTTACGGATGATGCTCCCAACAGTGGAGACAGGTAGGGCCAACTCCTTGGAAAGGGTTTTGTACCCCTTGCCAGCCTTGTGACCCTCCACGATCTTGTCTCTGATGGCCTTGGAATGCTCCTTTGTCTTTCCCATGTTGACCATGTATGAGTGCTGTTCACAAGTTTGGGGAGGGTCTTAAATAGTCAGAAAAGGCTGGCAAAAGAGATCATTAATCCACACATGTGAAGCTCATTATTCTTGGTGCCTGAACTACTTCTTAATACTTTAGGGGGACCAAACAGAATTCTTGTGGTTTGAGGGGTTGAATAATAAATGACACTCTGAATTAACTTTTAATGTTTTAAAAAAAAAAAAAAAAAATTAAAACAAAAATTTTTGCTGCAGTGCATTTCCCACTTCCAGGCTGATCTACAGTACAAATGTCACAATGCCAAGTTAATTCCGCATGTGTCAACCAGCTAAATCTGCAGGGGGTTGAATACTACTTGTAGGCACTGTACGTGTTCATGTATGTGTACGCTGCACACTGACTCCGTAGTGAAGTCAAGTAACATTTTCCAGTATCTAGACATAAACCATTAAACTAAAAAAGCCTCGATGAGTCCCTGCTGCAGTCTCCTTACAAGGAAAACACAAGAAAAATTAACTTTATTGCGATGTGAAATAATAAAACGAATACTCCAGTCGCGAGCGTTATTACCGCCAGCGGTACAGTAAACCCTCCCGAGTTAAATGGGGAGGAAAATCCATTTTGCTAAATACCTCTTTGTTTTTATTCCGCTCTCACCTGGATCATGCGGCAGCAATAAAGCGGAGAGTCTCCCGGGGTTGCACAGTATGGTGGCAGAGTAGTGCATAGGGGAGAACATGAGGTCCCTATAATGCCGCCATAGCGTTATACAGGTGGCATTAGTAACATTCTCTTGTAATGGACGTCGGAGCATATTGGAAAAAATAAAGCTGTAATGTGGCGCCTGCTCCCAGTAAAGAGTCATGGGGGCGGTCCTGGGACAAACTTTATGACTTTTTTCCCCTTCCTGTCTTGTCACGTTCCGCAAAAGTGGATGGACATAGCAAAATGGAGGGCCTAGGCCAGAAGATTGTCGTGCATGGCAGCTGACATCTTAGCTACCCCGTGGGGGATATGGATTTGACTTTCTGGAGCAAACGTGTTAAGTCGTTTGTGTCGGTTTAAGTTGCAAAATTTGGCCAAAATTTGCAATTTTATCTCCTTTTTGTGCCAAACTCAAAACACATTAAAAAAAAGTGGTCATGGTTTATCTAAAGGTCCCGGTGGGGTCTATCACTGCTCATCAAATTTACTACATTGCATAATATAGGTGAAACCCATGCCAACCTCATTTTCTTTTCTGGCATGAAGGCGACACAGAGAAGAGCCAAATTATGAAGAGTGGAGCGACTATTAATACAATTGGCTCAACTTACCCCAGCAGCTACAGGGACATGTAATGCCAGACTTCATAAATTTTCATCCATGTATCTACTGTATTTATCATCTATCTATCCTTCTTTCTATCTATCTATCTATCGAGACTTGCAAAAGTATTTGGACCATTTTCCCTTTCACTGCTGCCGACAAACACCCCCACAGCATGATGCTGCCACCACCACCATGTTTCACTGTGAAGATGGTTTTCTTGGGGTGATGAGCTGTGGTGGTTTGGCGCCAGACATAGCGTTTACTTTGGTAGACAAAATGTTCACTATTTGTCTCATCTGACCACAGCACCTCACTACTTACATTTGGGGAGTCTCCCACATGTCTTTTGGCAAACTCAAAAAGGGGCTTACAGTTTTTGTGCGTAAGTGTCATGTGTGCATCGCCACGAAGATCGTCGCGGTTGCACATTCTGACTTCTCACAGCTGAGTTGCTGTTTCTTTGTGTTTGGCAGTTAGGGAGTTAATTCTGTCTGTGCTCAGTTCTGGGACTGGGTGCAGTTTTCTCCCGGCTGCAATTAATTATTTGTTGATTGGTTTCCTTTAAATCTCTGGTTGTCTGTGTTGGGAGTTGCCAGTGAAATTCTTCATGCAGACCACAGATAGGATTGTATCTGTATAGACTTAAGTTAAAGAGCTCCTTAGTTGTTTTAAGCTCACCTTGCTTAGAGTTTAATATCCCAGATCATTTATGTTCCTTCTGTGTTTGAGTGTGTATGCAAGTCTGTGTTTTCTCCAGTCTGTCTTATATGTCTAATCTGTGTATTTAGCAGAGATCAGCCCATATCCCTTTGGTGGTAATCAGAATCCTTCTTAGGACTGATTACAGGGTTCGGGGGACTGATAGGAGACAGGGTTAGGCTGGAGACTTGGACCTCTGAACCATTATCAGTACCTCCAAGGTGAGGGATTAGTTAGGACCCCAGTTTAGGGTCAGGTTAGACCCCCGGTCCTCCTCTTTCCTGTGACAGTGTATCAAGTCCTCAAGATTAACCCTGAGTTCAACGGATATCGTGTCAGGTAAATCTATTCTATATTTACATGCTGATGTTGCTAATCTATATGTTGTATAGAGTGTTGTTCTTTTAAGAATAGTTTACTGACATCGTACACATATCATAAGACCGCGTGACATTTTCACTGGCCAATAAAATTATCCCCAGTTGCCATGGATCCAGTAGCCCAGCTGGCTCTGCAGTTGAAGGATTATCCATGGAGCTGACGGACATTAAGTCCAAAGTTTTGTCTCCCTCGGAGCAAACCAGATTTGAACCTAAAGTAGCTCTCCCGGACAGGTTCACTGGTGGGCGAGACAAATTTTTTACCTTCAGGGAAGCATGTAAATTGTATTTTCGGCTTCGGCCTCGATCATCAGGGAGTGAAGAGCAGAGAGTGGGAATTGTTATCTCGCTCCTACAAGGGGACCCTCAATCCTGGGCCTTCTCCCTTCCTCCGGGATCCCCGGCTCTACAGTCAGTAGATCGATTTTTTACTGCCCTGGGTTTGGTATATGATGACCCAGATCGGGTCTCTCTTGCTGAGACAAAATTACGTAAGATACAGCAGGGAGATCGTCCGGCGGAGGAATTTGCTTCTGAGTTCCGTAGATGGGCCACAGATACTCAGTGGAATGACCCAGCTCTTAGGAGCCAGTTTTGTCATGGGCTTTCTGACAAATTAAAGGACGTTTTGGCTCAGTATGATTCTCCTCCATCACTGGAGGCTGCTATGGCCCTAGCTATCCGTACCGGCTCCGGGAGAGGTGCGAGGTAACTCCGCCCCCTGTTGTTACTCCACCTACTACTAAAGTCCCTTATGTTGAGGTTCCCCTTGTCTGTTCGGAGGAGCCTATGCAGTTGGGAGGGACATCATTTCGTAGGAGGGGATTGGCGGTACGCCGCAGGACTAGAAGGTGTTTCTTCTGCGGGAAAGAGGGACATTTTGTTGGGGGATGTCCATCCCGTGCCTTGTTGAGCAAAAAGTCGCCGGAAAACTGTTAATCCCAGGTTGTGTGGTGGACGACAACCTGGGAGTATGTATTTCGTCCGCTAGTTCTTCTCAGTTCCTTGTACCAGTGGAGGTGGTGGTTGGTACGAGAGTGGAGAGATTTTCTGTTCTTCTTGATAGTGGGTCCGGGGCTAATCTGGTTGACGCTCAGTTTGCTCAGGCTCAAGGTATGCATCTGAGTGTATTGGTCAAACCGATCCCTATATTCTCCATTGACGCCAGGCCTCTCGGCCAAGGTAGCTTTGTTCATGAGGTTCATAACATTGACCTTCGGGTAGGGGCAATACATAGGGAACTATTATCTTGTTATGTGTTGGAGGGTCTACCTACTCCTATTGTGTTGGGACTTCCTTGGTTGGTTAAACATAACCCTGTGATTAATTGGCAGTCCAGAGATATAAGCCAATGGGGGGAGTTTTGCAAAAGTAACTGCATGAACACAGTCATCAGTGCGGTCGTGCCTAGTACTTTGCCTCCTTTTTTGGAGGACTTTGGGGATGTTTTTTCTGAGGAGGGGTGTCGGGAGTTGCCTCCTCATCGCGTGTATGACTGCTCTATTAATTTACTTCCTGATGCTAAGTTACCTAAAGCTAGGTTATATAACCTTTCTGGTCCTGAGAGGCAGGCTATGAAAGATTATATTTCGGAAAGTCTGGCCAAAGGGCATATTAGACCTTCATCTTCCCCAGTGGCCGCGGGGTTCTTCTTTGTGAAGAAAAAAGATGGAGGCCTACGCCCTTGCTTGGATTTCCGCGAACTTAATCGGATTACTGTTCGAGATCCGTATCCACTCCCTCTGATTCCTGATCTCTTCAATCAAATTGTTGGCGCCAAATGGTTCTCTAAATTGGATCTCAGGGGGGCGTATAATCTGATTAGGATAAAAGAGGGGGATGAGTGGAAAACGGCGTTTAACACGCCGGAGGGACATTATGAGAACCTTGTCATGCCTTTTGGTCTGACTACTGCACCAGCAGTATTCCAACATTTTGTTAATGACATTTTTCGTCATCTGGTGGGGCTGTTTGTGGTCGTATATTTGGATGACATTTTAATTTACTCACCAGATCTTGTGTCTCACCAGGAGCATGTGAGACAGGTGTTGCAGATCTTGCGAGACAATAAACTATACGCCAAACTGGAAAAGTGTGTATTCGCCGTACAGGAACTTCAGTTTTTGGGTTTCTTGGTGTCAGCCTCCGGTTTCCGGATGGACCCTGAAAAGGTGAGAGCAGTGCTTGAATGGGATCAGCCAGAGGATCTTAAGGCTCTGCAGCGTTTTCTGGGGTTTGCTAACTACTACCGGAAATTTATTTGTAATTTCTCATCTGTTGTCAAACCTCTCACTGACATGACAAGAAAAGGGACGGATTTTTCTAAATGGTCGGACAAAGCTTGCCAAGCTTTTTCCTCTTTGAAAAAATGTTTTGCTTCGGCACCCGTTCTCATCCAACCAGATGCATCACAGCCGTTCGTTGTGGAGGTGGACGCGTCTGACGTAGGGGTGGGTGCAATATTGTCCCAGGGTCCGTCCCCTGGTAAATGGCATCCGTGCGCTTTCTTTTCTAAAAAATTGTCGTCCGCCGAAAGGAATTATGATATCGGCAATAGGGAACTTTTGGCCATTAAGTTGGCTTTTGAAGAATGGCGTCACTTTTTGGAGGGGGCAGTCCACCCGGTCACCGTCATTACTGATCACAAGAACCTGCTGTATTTGGAATCTGCTAAGCGTCTGAATTCCAGACAAGCTCGATGGTCGTTGTTTTTTACCAGGTTTAATTTTGTTGTCACTTATCGCCCTGGATCTAAGAATGTTAAGGCGGATGCCTTGTCTCGCAGTTTCCCAGGGGCCGGGAAAATGGATGACCCGATTCCCATCCTTCAGGAGGGGGTGGTAGTGTCGGCTGTATGTTCTGAGCTTGAGGAGGAGGTGTTAGAGGCTCAGGGGGACGCCCCTGCAGGACCTCCAGGGAGACTGTTTGTCCCAAATCAGTTGAGACAAAAGGTTATTGAGGCACATCATAATTCTGCTTTAGCAGGACATCCAGGGAGTAAGGCTACTTTAGATCTCCTTTCTCGCCGGTTTTGGTGGCCTAACGTTAATAAAGATGTTTTAACTTTTGTCGCGTCCTGTGGGGTTTGTGCTCGCTCTAAGACCCCTCATACCCGTCCGTCTGGGACCCTCTTACCCTTGAAACTTCCGGAGGTCCATGGACTCATTTGTCTATGGACTTCATCACGGACCTTCCTCAGTCGTCAGGGAAGACTGTCATACTGGTGGTTGTTGACAGGTTCAGTAAGATGGCACATTTCATTGCTCTTCCTGCCCTCCCTAATGCTAAAACTCTGGCGCAGGTGTTCATTGGGGAGATTGTGAGACTTCATGGGTTGCCTTCTGATGTGGTGTCAGATAGGGGGTCTCAGTTTGTGTCCAAGTTTTGGAGGGCATTTTGTTTACGTCGGGGGATGCAATTGTCATTTTCCTCGGCTTTTCATCCGCAGACCAATGGTCAGACAGAGCGTCTGAATCAAAGCCTAGAGACTTATCTTCGGTGTTTTGTCTCAGAGAACCAGGAGGACTGGTCTTCTTTCTTGCCTCTGGCAGAGTTCGCTCTTAACAACAGGCGGAGCGAGTCCACTGGTAAGTCCCCGTTTTTTGGGGCATATGGTTTTCATCCCCAGTTTTGTACATTCAATGGGGGGGCCCTTCTGGGGTTCCTGAGGAGGAGCGTTTCTCGTCGTCACTTGCTTCAGTGTGGAGAGGTGTATTGAATAATCTGAGTGCTATGGGGAACCGTTATAAACGTATGGCTGATAGGAGGAGAGTTTCTGGTCCAGATCTTAATGTGAACGATCTGGTATGGTTGTCTACCAGGAATATAAAACTTAAAGTTCCCTCCTGGAAGCTGGGCCCCAGATTCATCGGGCCGTACAGGATCAGTTCCATAATTAATCCTGTGGCATTTCGTCTGGACCTCCCTCCTACGTTTAAAATTCATAATGTGTTCCACAAGTCATTACTTAAGAGGTACGTGGCACCAGTCATACCATCACCTCTACCTCCTCCTCCAGTGGTGGTCAATGGTAACTTGGAGTTTCAAGTGTCAAAGATCATTGACTCACGTCTGAATCGCCGGTCCCTTCAGTACTTGGTGCATTGGAAGGGGTATGGTCCAGAGGAGAGGACGTGGGTTCCTGCGTCTGACATTAACGCAGATCGTTTGGTGCGGACCTTCCACAGAACTCACCCGGGCAAACCTGGCCCTGAGGGTCCGGAGGCCCCTCGTAGAAGGGGGGGTACTGTCATGTGTGCATCGCCACGAAGATCGTCGCGGTTGCACATTCTGACTTCTCACAGCTGAGTTGCTGTTTCTTTGTGTTTGGCAGTTAGGGAGTTAATTCTGTCTGTGCTCAGTTCTGGGACTGGGTGCAGTTTTCTCCCGGCTGCAATTAATTATTTGTTGATTGGTTTCCTTTAAATCTCTGGTTGTCTGTGTTGGGAGTTGCCAGTGAAATTCTTCATGCAGACCACAGATAGGATTGTATCTGTATAGACTTAAGTTAAAGAGCTCCTTAGTTGTTTTAAGCTCACCTTGCTTAGAGTTTAATATCCCAGATCATTTATGTTCCTTCTGTGTTTGAGTGTGTATGCAAGTCTGTGTTTTCTCCAGTCTGTCTTATATGTCTAATCTGTGTATTTAGCAGAGATCAGCCCATATCCCTTTGGTGGTAATCAGAATCCTTCTTAGGACTGATTATAGGGTTCAGGGACTGATAGGAGACAGGGTTACGCTGGAGACTTGGACCTCTGAACCATTATCAGTACCTCCAAGGTGAGGGATTAGTTAGGACCCCAGTTTAGGGTCAGGTTAGACCCCGGTCCTCCTCTTTCCTGTGACAGTGTATCAAGTCCTCAAGATTAACCCTGAGTTCAACGGATATCGTGTCAGGTAAATCTATTCTATATTTACATGCTGATGTTGCTAATCTATATGTTGTATAGAGTGTTGTTCTTTTAAGAATAGTTTACTGACATCGTACACATATCATAAGACCGCGTGACAGTAAGTCTTTTTTCTGCCCACTCTTCCATAAAGGCCACCTCTATAGAGTATATGGCTTATTGTGGTCGTATGGACAGATACTCCAGTCTGTGCTTGGGAACTCAGTAGCTCCTTCAGGGTTACCTTTGGTCTCTGTGCTGCCTCTCTGATTACTGGCTTCCTTGCCCGGGCTTAGAGTTTTGGTGGGTGACTCTCTCTTGGCAGGTTTGTTATGGTACTATGTTCTTTCCATTTGATGATAATGGATGTGATGGTGCTCCGGGAAATCATCAGAGATTGGGATATGTTTTGTAACTCAACCCTGACTTGTACTTCTCAACAACTTTGTCCCTGACTTGTTTGGAGATCTCCTTGGTCTTCATGGTGGTGTGTGAGATCTCTTTGGTCTTCATGGTGGTGTGTGGAGATCTCCTTGGTCTTCATGGTGGTGTGTGGAGATCTCCTTGGTCTTCATGGTGTTGTTTAGAGATCTCCTTGGTCTTCACGGTGTTGTTTGGAGATCTCCTTGGTCTTCATGGTGTTGTATAGAGATTCTGTCCTTGTTGGTTCCTTGTCTTCGGTGGTGTGTGGAGATCTCCTTGGTCTTTATGGTGGTGTGGAGATCTCCTTGGTCTTCGTGATGTTGTTTGGAGATCTCCTTGGTCTTCACGGTGCTGTTTGGAGATCTCCTTGGTCTCCTTGGTCTTCATGGTGTTGTATAGAGATCTCCTTGGTCTTCATGGTGGTGTGTGGAGATCTCCTTGGTCTTCATGGTGGTGTGTGGAGATGTCCCTGGTCTTCATGGTGTTGTATAGAGATCTCCTTGGTCTTCATGGTGTTGTATAGAGATCTCCTTGGTCTTCACGGTGTTGTTTGGAGATCTCCTTGGTCTTCATGGTGTTGTATAGAGATCTCCTTGGTCTTTATGGTGGTGTGTGGAGATCTCCTTGGTCTTCGTGATGTTGTTTGGAGATCTCCTTGGTCTTCACGTGTTGTTTGGAGATCTCCTTGGTCTTCATGGTGTTGTATAGAGATCTCCTTGGTCTTCATGGTGTTGTTTGGAGATCTCCTTGGTCTTCATGGTGTTGTTTGGAGATCTCCTTGCTCTTCATGGTGTTGTTTGGAGATCGCCTTGGTCTTCATGATGTTGTTTGGAGATCTCCTTGGTTTTCACTGTGTTGTTTGGAGATCTCCTTGGTCTTCATTGTGTTTGTTTAGTGGTGCCCCTTGTTAATGATGTTGCAGCCTCTGTGGCCTTTCAGAAAAGGTAAAGTGTATATGCTGACCAACATGTGACACTTAGTAACAGGACGTCGCCCTGTGCGCAATCTAAGCTTGGGACATATGAAGGTAATGGCTTGCACCAGAAATTTTTAAGGGGCTTCATAGCAAAAGGGGTGAATACATATACACATGTCAAGTTTTAGTTATTTTATCCCATAAATTTAATTTATGCCTATAGTTTTCTTACTTCACTAACTTAGACTATTTAGTGCTGATGCGTCACACACAATTTGGATTGCAATAATATTTAAACACCGGTTGTAACAAAAAAGGGTAAAAATCCAAGGGGATGAATACTTTCGAAGGCACTGTATCTATTATAGATGTAATTACAAAATCTATAAAGCCATCTCATAGTTCTCATAAATGAACACTGAAGCAAGGCTCGCACTCTATGACCTTCACATGACTGTTAGTCTCGGCTGGGTCCCTCCAATGCTTCTGCTGCAAACAGGTAGTTAAACATGGTTATTTGATGGATCGTAGACTAGGCATGACTGACAGAGGGATTTGGAAGACGACTGATTTATGACCGTTGAAGAAAACCTATCACTTTGGCCACGCTGTGACCGAAAAGACAAGTAGACTGCTTGATCTCAGGCTCCAGTATAAATATTAGGATTTTATGAATTTCATAGATGTGACAGATAAGAGAGACATTTTTTTGACGTTGTGATGAAGTGGCGAACATAACGCATTGTCTTACATCACCGGACAGTTGCGGCAGAACCTCCAAATTAATATCGGTCAGATGGATGACAATATCCATGCCACAGCTATAAAAAGTTAAAATTGTGATAGGAAATATGACGTTGATATCTCCGCTTGTGACCTCCACTCTAAGGGCAAAGATATGGTGAAAGTTGGGGATCTCATAATTTTTTAAAGACCAGCAACATCCCATGATCAGCCCTGTTATGAATCACTGAGGGGGAGATATGTTGGCGTGACTTGGGTTAATAAAAGCAAATACTGACCTATAATCATTGTCAGTCCTGGAAGACACAGTGCGCTGTGGTGCTGTACCGTTACCCCAAAAATGAAGAACTCCCCTTCATAAGAGTCAGAGCTGATACTGTGACATCAGGATTAGTACATTTCTTCTGTTTATCCTTTTTATTTTATGTAATTGTATAGATCGTATTGTTTTGTTCCCATTTAGTATCATCTTTGTATATTTTTTGTAAACACTGCTTACTTTTAGGATGAAATACATAAAACGTAATAGTTCTGTTCCTCTTGCTCTGTAAACCGCACCCATGAAGCCATACGCTACGTGCAAAAGGTGTCTAATCAGCTTATATAAACGATTGGTGGTGGCAGCTAGTAATTCCTTTTGTTAATGTGGAGTTGGCAGTGACTGTACCGGGGTACATATACATATGCCATGCATTGGAATTGGAGGTATATGCCACACGCTCACTGTGAGTTCCTCAATAACTGGTCTAGTAGTGGAAGCAGCCCGTGGCCTCATCCATCATTCATCAGTCAATTGCGTAATGGTCTGATGATTGGAGGCAGACGACTGTTCCCTTGTTAGGAGGTGGCAGGACCTCTCATTTGCCCCTCCACCACACGGGGGCCTATGTGGTCCTTCCTATGTCATGTTTGCCATGTGCTATGCTGTGTTTGTCTGGTCTTAATGTCTAGTAATGTAATGCAAGTACTGTATTTGATATGTATTGTATTGTGATGTTCCCCTTTAATGACTGTAGGGAAAGGGACAGGTTAATTTAGGAGGCGTCACTTGCAGCCTCTAGGGAGAGGGAAGCTTGCATCTGTAGACAGTGTACATTATTCAGACGGGGCATTGCCAGACTCCCGGATGGGAGAGACCTGTTGCCCTGGACCCTCGGGCTTAAAGAAGGACTCTCGGACTTAAAGAAAGACTTAAGGATTAAAGGACCACGACACGGGCCCCAGGACTCTGGAAGGGCCCCAGCTGAAGGGGTTTTAAGCACCCAGATTCCAGCGAGTGGACTACTGCGAACATCGGCTACTGTGGCCGTTGTGGGTAGAGCCGTAGCAAGGGTCATCGAGAAAGCAGGAGGACAGTGTTGAATTTGTCTTTTTTTGTCTTTTTCATCACCGTTCATTAAAAGTTATTCCCTGTTGGAAAACAGCTGCATTCTTGAACTCTCATTGCCTGGACTACGGTGACCAGAGGAAGAGAAGGTAACCCGTGAGGGAAAAGCTGTGTCAGCCCTGTATTGCATGTACAAGGGGCTGGGGTGTCTTCAGACTATCTTTTTGTGGGTGAGCTCGGTCAGGACTACCACCCCGGTCGCCCTTGTTACACCCCTATTATCTATTATCTATCTATCTATCTATCTATCTATCTATCTATCTATCATATCTATATCTATCTATCTATCTATCTATCTATCTATCTATTATGTATTACCTATTATCTATCTATTATCTATATATCTATTATGTATTATCTATTATCTATCTATTATCTATATATCTTATGTATTATCTATTATCTATCTATTATCTATATATCTATTATGTATTATCTATTATCTATCTATTATCTATATATCTATTATGTATTATCTATTATCTATCTATTATCTATCTCTCTATTATATCTATTATCCTTATTCTATCCTTTATCTATCTATTATCATTATCTATCTATCTATCTATCTATCTATCTATCTATCTATCTATCTATCTATCTATCTATCTATTATCTATCTATCTATTATGTATTATCGATTATCTGTTATCTATTATCTATCATCTTTCTATCTATTATCTATTATCCATCTATCCAGACTTACATTTCTCTTTATAACTTTATCTCGGGGCTCGTTCTTTATCGTGGCGTGATGTAGCGCCATCTCACGCTGAGCCTCTCCGTGATCAGAAGCATCATTCATTCTCCTTGGCTCCCACTGCCACGAGCTAAGCCAATCGTCCTCAGTAAATGTTAGCTGCCATTGATTAGATTTTAATGAGCACTAAATTCCTCACTAACATTTTTAATGACGATTGCGATGTTTATTTGCTTTCCTACCAGCAGGTGGCGCAGCGCTCATTTATGGGAAGTGTTAAAATTCCCATCAACACTTCAAGGTGATAGTTTGAGGGTAAGAAAAAAAAAAATCACATCTAGAAAATAACGAAACAATGTAATTATCGCCGTTAAAGACACTGAATTAGAAAATCACCGCAAATGAAGAGTAATTTTGCTTCTGACTTTATCTAACTTCGATGGGACTGGAGCGTTCATCATGAGAACTAATTCATCCGAGAAGAAGACGGGCAGTGTTTTGTAATAAAGAATATTTATAGAAATTTATAAAAAATTTTCCTTCCAAAATTTGGGCTTGAAAATCACAGGTGAGAGGTGATTGGTTGGGAGATATTTTGGATTTTTTTACATCTATTTGAGGTGCTCTAGTCTGGGACATTTCTGGCAGATCGATAGGAGAGGATCCACCCCTGGGATCCGCATCTATCTAAAAAACAGGACCTCTGTACATGGCAAAAATGGACAAGTGGCCGCGCATGCGCATTTCTCTATCCCTTTTTTATGAGAGCTCTGATATAAGCCTAAGCGATGGTATCAGATATTTCAGGCACGTCGATTGGATGCGATCTAACATTAGGACTTTCATCCACACTTGGGACCTTTATCTATGTTGAAAACCGGCCCTTGGTGTGCGCGGCCGAAATGGAAAAGTGCACGCGCATGCTCTGCTCTCTCCATTAATTTCTATGTGTGATCTGATAATTGCCAAATAATGGGAAATGCATTTTTAGGATATTGATAGCACAAATAGGATTGGATCCAACCCTGGGACCTTTATCTATGTTGAAATCAGGGTCTCAATATTTGAGGGGCAAAATTGGAAAAATGGCAGCGCATGTGCTGCTCTCTCCATTAATTTTTATTGTAGATCTGATAATTTCCAAGTGACAGGACTCGCATCTCTCAGATATTTATGGAACATTGCTAGCATGAGATATGTCCTTTGGACTTTCATACACTCTTGGGACCTTTATCTAAGATGAAAACAGGGTGTCGGTGTGCACGTAAGAAATGGAAAAGTGGCAGGGTATGTGCTGCTCTCTCCATTAATTTCCATGAGACATCCGAAAATTGCCAAGTTATGGGACTGACATTGATCAGACATTTATGGCAAATCTATAGGATAGCATTTACCATTAGAACTTTCATCCGTGCTTGGGACCTTTATCTATGATGAAAACGGGGTCTTGGTGTGCACGGTAGAAATGGAAAAGTGTGCGTGCATGCTCTGCTCTCTCCATTAATTTCCATGAGAGATCTGATAATTGCCAAAATATGGGGCAGCCATCGATCAGACACCTATGGCACATCGATAGAATGGAATCCACACTTGGGACCTTCATCTATGTTGAAGACAGCATCTCGACATACGAGCCACAATTGGAAAAATGGCTGCTCTCTCTCCATTAATTTTTATGGGAGATCTGATAAATCCCAAGATTTGGGTCCTGCATCTTTCAGATTTTTATGGCACATCGATAGCATGGGATTTACCTGTTGGACCTTCATCTACGCTTGGGACCTTTATCTATGGTGAAAACGGGGTCTAGATGCGCTTGGACGAAATAGAAAAGTGGCTTGGCATGCGCTACTCTCTCCATTAATTTCCGTGATGGATCTGATAGTTGCCAAGTGATGGCTCTGACATCAATCAGACATTTATGGCACATCGATAGGATGGGATCCACACTTGGGACCTTCATTTACGTTGAAAATGGGGCCTCAGTGTGAGTGGCAGAATTGGAAAAATGGGGCCGCACATGCTCTGCTCTCTCCATTAATTTTTTTGGGAGATCTAATATATCCCAAGTGACAGGACCCGTATCTATCAGATATCTATGACACATCGATAGGATGGGATCTACTCTTAGGACTTTCATCCATGCTTGGGACCTTTATCTATGATGAAAACGGGGTCTCGGTGTGCGGAATAAATGTAAAAATGGCCGGGCATGCACTATTCTCTCTTTAATTACTATGATCTGATAATCAAGTCAAGTGATGGGATCCACATCTATCAGTCACTTTGATAGGATGGGATCCACCCTTGGTACTATCATCTATCTTCAAAGCAGGTCGTCAGTGTCCATGGCAGAAATGGAAAAATGGTCGCGCATGCTCTACTTTTTCCATAAATTTCTATGAGAGATCTGATAATTGCCAAGTGGTGGGACTGGCATCGGCCAGTCACTTCGACAGGATTGGATTCACCCTCGAGACCTTCATCTATCTGGAAAAAGGGTCACTTACATACCCCCAATATATGTTTTCTGAATAATCATACAGTCGTAAAAAAAATTACAATGGAAAATTATGGAGCATATACAGTAAAAGTGTTTTACCTCCATAGATACGGGATACAGAGCTCTGAATCTATTACATAGCCATAAAGATAAATCATGAAATTCTGGCTCACTGCAACCACCACTAGGGGGAGCTTGAGAGCTTTCTACATACAGTAAGCTCCGAGGCTCCCTCTAGTGGTGGCACTTGTGTCACCTTGGTATAATGTTAAAAGATTTTATGGCTTGCACTCGAGGCAACAAGGATAGACAATAAATTCTTAATTTTGCTAATATGACAAAAACATGTTTGTAATGATGTTTATTCCGGAAATGCATGTTTTTTTTTCCTCTCCACTTAAAACTACATTGATGTCTCATGCGGCAGTTACAGTACAATTCACATGTGGAAAATCGCGAGAAAATGACTTTTTGTTACACTCCGGAGGAACATTTAGCACAGCGGTGGATCTGAATTCTTCTGCGACCTCATAACATGTTTCTATATATTTCCACCGCAATTATGACTGAATTCTCTTTCTGCTCACTATCTCTGAAATGTCCTTCTCCTCTCGTCATCTTCTTCTTCTTCTCCTTTTTGTTAATTTTGTGAAAAAACAAATTCTGCAATTTTCTAGATGTTTACAAGAAAATAAAAAAGAAATGGCAACCTAATATAACATTAAAATGAGCCCCAGATAGAAATCATAATGGATTAATTCAAAGATAAGGCAGAGAAATATAAAATGATATGATGCCTATTATTTCCTACTGGTAATAATATTAATAATAATAATAATATAAAAGCATTAGAGCAAAGAAAAAACAAATGGCAAAATTATAAGACCTAACAAAATCTGTTAGATGTAGATATATACCTTCTAGAATACTGCCCTACGTACAAGAATATAACTACTATAATACTGCCCCTACGTACAAGAATATAACTACTATAATACGGCCCCTATGTACAAGAATATAACTACTATAATACTGCCCCTAGTACAAGAATATAACTACTATAATACGGGCCCCTATGTACAAGAATATAACTACTATAATACTGCCCCTATGTACAAGAATATAACCACTATAATACTGCCCCTATGTACAAGAATATAACTACTATAATACTACCCTATGTACAAGAATATAACTACTATAATACTGCTCCTATGTACAAGAATATAACTACTATAATACTGCCCCTATGTACAAGAATATAACTACTATAATACTGCCCCTATGTATAAGAATATAACTACTATAATACTGCCCCTATGTACAAGAATATAACTACTATAATACTGCCCCTATGTACAAGAATATAACTACTATAATACTGCCCCCTATGTACTAGAATATAACTACTATAATACTGCCCCTATGTACAAGAATATAACTACTATAATACTGCCCCTATGTACAAGAATATAACTACTATAATACTGCCCCTATGTACTAGAATATAACTACTATAATACTGCCCCTATGTACAAGAATATAACTACTATAATACTGCCCCTATGTACAGGAATATAACTACTATAATACTGCCCCTATGTACAAGAATATAACTACTATAATACTGCCCCTATGTACAAGAATATGACTACTATAATACTGCCCCTATGTACAAGAATATAACTACTATAATACTGCCCCTATGTACAAGAATATAACTACTATAATACTGCTCCTATGTACAAGAATATAACTACTATAATACTGCTCCTATGTACAAGAATATAACTACTATAATACTGCCCCTATGTACAAGAATATAACTACTATAATACTGCTCCTATGTACAAGAATATAACTACTATAATACTGCCCCTATGTACAAGAATATAACTACTATAATACTGCCCCTATGTACAAGAATATAACTACTATAATACTGCTCCTATGTACAAGAATATAACTACTATAATACTGCTCCTATGTACAAGAATATAACTACTATAATACTGCCCCTATGTACAAGAATATAACTACTATAATACTGCTCCTATGTACAAGAATATAACTACTATAATACTGCCCCTATGTACAAGAATATAACTACTATAATACTGCCCCTATATAAAAGAATATAACTACTATAATACTGCTCCTATGTACAAGAATATAACTACTATAATACTGCCCTATGTACAAGAATATAACTACTATAATACTGCTCCTATTTATAAGAATATAACTACTATAATACTGCCCCTATATACAAGAATATAACTTCTTAGTAGTGAGAAGACTGATGTGAGAGGAGACAGAATCCAGCTTTGTTGCTCATAGACCTGAGTATTAGTGAATACGGTATATTATTGCACTCACAACCCTGAGGTTCTCAGATGATATCTCCAAAACATTCCTGATGGTTTCGATCTGTCAGTGCTGGTTTTGGATTGAGACTGTGTCAGATTGATGTCCTTATCTCAATGATATAGAATCTATACTTTTTTGGCGCGGTCAGATCAGATTATCAGCCGCCTGCAAGGAAAGCGGGGCCTATGGCCAATGGTATTCTCCATGCACCTCCTATATGACAGCGGCAGACGGGTGACCGGAGGCACTACAACTCCAAGCGTTCACCAAGGACAAATACAAATCTTAACATTCAACAGCAGGAAAGAAAAGTTGTGGAAATAAGAAAATCACAGCACAGAGAGATATGTTAATAATATGCAAATGAGGGAAAATGGAAGCAACATTTTGAAAACATCTTCAATCTGAATGTTAAGAAAAAGAATAGGATATTTCATATAAAAGAAGAATTTAAAGCCTCCACGTTTCAGCGTCAAATTACAGTTAATATCAGCTCTATAAATGTAACTGTGCAGATTACATTACTGATCCTGAGTTACATCCTGTATTATACTCCAGAGCTGCACTCACTATTCTGCTGGTGCAGTCACTGTGTACATACATTACATTACTGATCCTGAGTTACATCCTGTATTATACTCCAGAGCTGCACTCACTATTCTGCTGGTGCAGTCACTGTGTACATACATTACATTACTGATCCTGAGTTACATCCTGTATTATACTCCAGAGCTGCACTCACTATTCTGCTGGTGCAGTCACTGTGTACATACATTACATTACTGATCCTGAGTTACATCCTGTATTATACTCCAGAGCTGCACTCACTATTCTGCTGGTGCAGTCACTGTGTACATACATTACATTACTGATCCTGAGTTACATCCTGTATTATACTCCAGAGCTGCACTCACTATTCTGCTGGTGCAGTCACTGTGTACATACATTACATTACTGATCCTGAGTTACATCCTGTATTATACTCCAGAGCTGCACTCACTATTCTGCTGGTGCAGTCACTGTGTACATACATTACATTACTGATCCTGAGTTACATCCTGTATTATACTCCAGAGCTGCACTCACTATTCTGCTGGTGCAGTCACTGTGTACATACATTACATTACTGATCCTGAGTTACATCCTATATTATACCCCAGAGCTGCACTCACTATTCTGCTGGTGCAGTCACTGTGTACATACATTACATTACTGATCCTGAGTTACATCCTGTATTATACTCCAGAGCTGCACTCACTATTCTGCTGGTGCAGTCACTGTGTACATACATTACATTACTGATCCTGAGTTACATCCTGTATTATACTCCAGAGCTGCACTCACTATTCTGCTGGTGCAGTCACTGTGTACATACATTACTGATCCTGAGTTACATCCTGTATTATACTCCAGAGCTGCACTCACTATTCTGCTGGTGCAGTCACTGTATACATACATTACATTACTGATCCTGAGTTACATCCTATATTATACCCCAGAGCTGCACTCACTATTCTGCTGGTGCAGTCACTGTGTACATACATTACATTACTGATCCTGAGTTACATCCTGTATTATACTCCAGAGCTGCACTCACTATTCTGCTGGTGCAGTCACTGTGTACATACATTACTGATCCTGAGTTACATCCTGTATTATACCCAGAGCTGCACTCACTATTCTGCTGGTGCAGTCACTGTGTACATACATTACATTACTGATCCTGAGTTACATCCTGTACTATACCCCAGAGCTGCACTCGCTATTCTACTGGTGCAGTCACTGTGTACATACATTACTGATCCTGAGTTACATCCTGTATTATACCCAGAGCTGCACTCACTATTCTGCTGGTGAAGTCACTGTGTACATACATTACATTACTGATCCTGAGTTACATCCTGTATTATACCCCAGAGCTGCACTCACTATTCTGCTGGTGCAGTCACTGTGTACATACATTACATTACTGATCCTGAGTTACATCCTGTATTATACTCCAGAGCTGCACTCACTATTCTGCTGGTGCAGTCACTGTGTACATACATTACATTACTGATCCTGAGTTACATCCTGTATTATACCCCAGAGCTGCACTCGCTATTCTACTGGTGCAGTCACTGTTTATATACATTACTGATCCTGAGTTACATCCTGTATTATACCCAGAGCTGCACTCGCTATTCTACTGGTGCAGTCACTGTTTATATACATTACTGATCCTGAGTTACATCCTGTATTATACCCCAGAGCTGCACTCGCTATTCTACTGGTGCAGTCACTGTTTATATA
>JARQOD010000004.1:5087237-5107967 GCA_033576555.1 Oophaga sylvatica
GAAATGTCTCCTTTGCTTTCCCTCTTCTCTCCTCCCCCTCTCACCTTCCATTTCAGTGGAGACCAAGAGAAGCGGCTCAGAGGATGAGACGTTGGAAGACGAGCGATTGTCAAGCCCTGAGTGAAGAAGAAATCTTTCAGCTGCTGATTACAGGCTGCTGACAGGCGAAACGGACCCGGAGCCGATGAATGGGGGAAAAGAGGGGCATGGAGGCTGAAGGTACGATGATGATGATGATCTACGTGTTGTGAAACAAAGGATCCGTCTGCTTGCCCATAGGGATCTTGCTACCGGAGACACAACAGGGAGGCTTTGCATTTCTTCGCTTCGAGCTCTCGTAGGAAGAAGAAGAACGCAAAGGCAACGTCGAGTTTGGACTCAATGAGTCTGTCGAAAAAGAGGATGCGGAGAACACAAAAGCTCTAAGGCTGTGGTTTCGCTCGGGCATGTTGCCCTTTTTCCCTCTACTTCCATCTCTTTGACTCTTTCCCAACAACCCGGTGGATAGGGCCGACCATGATCCATCACCCAACAACTACCTAAAAATTTGGAGGTTGACGCATGTGTTGAGACCCGTCCTTCTACATTTTGCTTTTTTCAGGGGGTGGCGGGTTTTCTGACGCGTTTGGTCCAAACTAATGACTAACCTACGTCAACGTCAAGGTCCGAGCATATTTTTGGGATTCGGATCTAAAGCCTTTTTTTGTTTTGTTGTTTTTATTTCGGGTGGTTACGGTTTTGGCCTAAGGTGCAAAAATTAAAACCGACTGAGAAACGACCACAACAACAAAAAAATGTTGATGGCTCTGTGAGATCGGAGGGATGGCTGCCGGAAGATTACTGCTCTACGCCGGACTGTCTTTAGCTTTGTGTGCCCTGGGCATGCTGGCTGTGGCTATCTGCTCCGACCACTGGTATGAAACGGATGCCAGGCGGCACCGGGAGAGGTGCAAAAGTTTCACGAATAGAAGGATCGACCCCGGATTCATCTACAATTCCAACAACAACCTTCCGCTGAGGGCGAGCAGGTCGAAGCTGGACCGCTGGGAGGGCAAGTTACTTCTAACTAGGAACAGGAGGCAGCTTTTCGCCATGAGCGCTGCTGACGAGTGCAATAGACAATATAATTCTACCAACATGGGCCTGTGGAGGAAATGCCACCGGCTTGGGTTTGATCAAGACATAGAAGATATCGTTGCCAAAGGTATGTGCATGTTACATCATTGTGCAGAATGCTGTAATATCCTGTAACCAACTGCAAAATAATGGCCAATTTCTATTATTTTTTTATTTTATTTTTTATTTATTTTTTTTATTTTTTCCATTTTTTTTTTAAATATTTTTATTTTATTTTTTTCCATTTTTTTATATTTTTTATTTTATTTTTTCCATTTTTTTAATATTTTTTATTTTATTTTTTCCATTTTTTTTAAATATTTTTTATTTTATCCATCTTTTACGCCTTTTTTTTAAGCTTTAAATCTCCATTCTCATGTTCAGAGATGGAGGAACACGACACGAGCTGCAGAAATCAGCAGCACATGGCCTTAGCTGTATACAGATGGAGCTGACCTTTCCGTAGCCGTGTGCAGATGGAGCAGACCCTACTTACGTTTCGCTGCCCCTTCCTCATCTTACGCCTTTTCACAGGGGCTGCTCTCCATTCAGCAAGTTGGGTGGGATTTTTACACTACAGTCCGCTTCACCTGTACAGCAAAGCCCATGGTGCAATACAGGCTTTTCTGGCCAGAAACAAAAGATTCGTATAGTAAATGCAATGCTGAAAAAAACACAGTCTGCTCCACCTGTATCCTGACTCTGAGGATACACTACAGTCCGCTTCATCTGTACGCTATGGTGATTCATCTCTGATGTTAAAATAGAGTCTCCTTCATCTGTACGGGGAAACTGACGACACAATTTCAATGATTTTTTTTTGGGTGATACACTAAAGTCTGCTTCATCTGTGTGCCGAAAAAAAATATGCTAAAATACGGTCTGCTTCATCTTTATGTTAAAAAAAATAGTCTGCATCATCATTTTCGGTAAAGTGATGACACAATACATGGAGAGATTGGTCGTACATGAATTCTTGATGATACACTAAAGTCTGCCTCATCTGTATAATTGAGATATGTTGAAATACAGTCTGAAGTTAAAATACAAGGAAAATGATGATGACGCAATACTTGGAGCGATCGGTCCTGCGTGATTTTTTTTTGATGATACACTAAAGTCTGCATCATCTGCGCAACAAAAAAAATATGTTAAAATACAGTAATAGTGTAGTAAATAGAAGCTAAAATACAGATGATATCCCTTTAATGGGTTGTCACCAAGCTTTCCCTGACTCCTGATTGACATCTTTTCCTATATATGCTGCAATACATGCCACTCTTCTGCGTCACTACCACATTCCGGAGCCGGAAAAAGCCAACAGACAGCCCTGTAATGGTGGCCATATTGGATGTCACCCTGTTATTACAGAAGCAGGTAGACAAATGTATGAATTTTACTGCAAGACTTGAGCCGTCTCCGTTATTAGCCGCCGTCCCCCAGCGCTTTACGACCTCCTGGGGCCTAAATGGTTTCTGTCTTCCAAGTACATTCACAATCCTGGTAAAATGAAAAGGGTTTTGTGGTGTCTGTGCGACAGGGAATTTGTCTGCCCAGTCTCCTCACTTTTCTAAACACTCGGCGCCCACCTCCTCCTCCTCCTACCTAATTCCGAGAACAAAATGTTCTAGTCTCTCCGAAAAAAAGCTGCCCCTATATAACACATAATTGCCGGCTGAATGACTCTTCAGCCCCAACCCTACTATTAATACCTGATATACTGACCCAATTAAGAAAAGCAGAAAGGCTTGTTTCACCTTTCCACTCCAAGCCACGTTTCACTTTGTGCTTCCTCAGGGGGTGTTTAGATAATTGCCGGTTGAATCAACTTTGACCCTCAATCCTACTATTAATACCTGAAATGCTGACCCAAATATGAGCAACAGTGAGGCCTGTTTCCCCTTTACCCAACTCCAATCCGCGTTTCGCTTTGTGCATCCTCAGGGAGCATTTAGATAATTGCCTGCTGAATCAACTTTGACCCTCAATACTACAATTAATACTGGAAATGTTGACCCATTTACAAATAGCACACAGACCAGTTTCCCGTTTACTGCACTCCAATGCGCGTTTCACTTTGTGCTTCTTCCAGGAGTGTTTTGATAATTGCAGGCCAAATCAACTTTCACCCTCAATCCTACCATTAATACCAGAAATGCTTGTCCAATTATGAACAGTTGACAGGTCAGTTTCTCCTTTACCTCACTGTAACATGCGTTTCACTTTGTTCCTTCTTCAAGGGGTGTTTGGATAATTCGATAGTTGCTGGTTGAATCAACTTTTACCCCCAATCCTACTATTAATACCTGAAATGCTGACACAATTAACAACAGCATAGAGACTTGTTTCCCCTTACCACGCTACAACATGTGTTTCGCTTGGATGCTTCCTCAGGTAGTGTTTAGATCATTGCCAATTGAATTAACTTTCATTTCCAGTCCTACTACTAATGTGAGTTGCTGATGTGCAGTGAGAGGTGAGGTTGGGAGGGAGGAGGCACTTCTAAAAAATGTAAGAAGACCAATTTTATATTTTTAAAAACATAAAACAGTAAGAAAGTCTTACATTGAAATAAAAAAAAAACAAGATACAAAATTACTGCTGCAAAAAGTAATCTGTGTGAGAAACAATTATCTACGCATAAAAAAGAAAACACGAAAAGTCATATTCTCTATATAATACCTGAAATACTGACCCAATTACGAAGAGCAGAGAGGCCTGTTTCCCTTTTTACCACCATTCTAATGCATGTTTCACTTTATGCTTCCTCAGGGAATGCTTAGAAAATTTCTTGCTGACTAAACTTTTAACCTCAATCCTAGTATTAATACCTGAAATACTGACCCAATTATGAACAGCCGAGAGACCTGTTTCTCCCTCTACCAAACTCCAACCCACGTTTCGCTTTGCGCTTCCTCAGGGGGTGTTTAGATCATTGCCAGCTGAATCAACTTTCACCCTAGCTTTTATTTTTAATACCTGAAATACCGACCCAGTTATGAATAGCAGAGACGCCTGTTTTTGCCCACCCCAATCCAATGCGTGTTTCGCTTGGAGCTTCCTCAGGAAGTATTTAGATTATTGCCAGCTGAATCAACTTTCACCCCCAATCTTACTAATTGCTGATATACAGCGAGAGGGGGGAAGGAGGAGGCACTTCTGAAAATGTAATACGGCCAAATTTATTTTATTTTCAAAGGTACACATAAAATAATAAGAAAGTGTTACGTAGAAACAAAAAATATACAAAACTACTGCTTCAAAAAGTCATCTTTATAAGAAACAATTAGCTACACATAAAAAAACATACAAAGCAAAAATTCATATTCTCTATGTAATACCTGTAATACTGACCCAATTAGAAACAGCAGAAAGGTCTGTTTCCCCCTTTCATTACTTCAACATGGTTTCGCTTGGCGCTTCCTCAGGGGGTGTTTAGATAACTGTCAGATAAATCAACTTGCGCCCTCAATCCTACTATTGTGACCCAATTATAAACAGCAGAGAGGCCTGTTTCACATTTACCTTACTTGAACATGCGTTTCGCTTTGTGCTTCCTCAAGGGGTGTTAAAATAATTGCCAGCAGAATCAAATTTAACCCCTAATCTTATTATTAACATGAGCCACTGATCAATAGTAAGAGGTGAGGGGGGTAGGGAGAAGGTGCTTCTGAAAAATGTAATAAAGCCAAGTTATTATTTTTTTTTTGCAAAGGTAGAATCCCCTCCAGAGTGACACATTACATTATGTGAGGATCTTGCTGAAAGAGGGCCAATTTGCACTATAATATACATGCATGGCTTTAGGGACTGTAGTCTAAGAGCAGGATAATGTAGAGACAGACCTGGATTCCAGAGCTGTGTCACTTACTGGGCTGCCTGCTGTACTTTTGATAAAATCACTATTTTGATAAAAATTACTATAGGACTAGTAAACCTGCTGCCAAATAGTCCTCCATATTCATGAGCTCTGTATAATCACGCCCCCACCACTGATTGGCAGCTTTCTGCCTATGCACAGTGTACACAGAAATTTGTCAATCAGTGTTGTGGGCGGGGTTATACAGAGCTCAGCATTCAGAAAACTGGTAGATCTGCAGCAGAGAAAACTCTAATTTTATCAAAACTGCAGCAAGTAAAACATCACTGGAATCAGGGTCTCTGCCCCTACAGCATGGTGCTCTCAGATGGGGTAGCAAAAATCTGGTGACAAATTCCATTAAAAGCATATTGAAAGGGAACATGGCATCAGAAAATGACCTGTTGTTTAAATAAAGTTTTTATGTTAAATGTATTTTTTTTATAAATAAGTTGGATGTGTTTTTCCAGGACGTCCCCCTGACAGCACTATGGAGGACGTCCCTCCTCTCTTACAGGGACAGGAAGCACACGAGAGGTTAAAAGGTCCCACTCCTCCCCCTATACCTCAGTGTTTTTCCTGTCCCTGCATGGAGGGACACAGGAGAGATCGCTGCGAGGAACGCAGTAACTTACCGGGCCCAGGGGGATCGTGCGGTTCGTCCAAATCCTTCCCCCTGTCAAGAGGTCCAGAGCCGAAACTCCCTCCTTGGGAGTCCCTCTGCCCCAAAGACCGGGGCGGACGAGCTCCCGGGTAAGAGCCGCTCCTTCCGTTGGGAGGCTCTCGGCTCAGGCGTCTTCCTCCTGGTCCAGGGAGGAACGCCGAACAGGCCTCAACCGGAAACTGAGCGTCACTTCCGGTGACGCGAAAACGTGAGGTCAGCGGGCGTTCCGGAATAGAACGCAGGAGGTCGGAAAGCGTCTCAGAGGTATCGCAAAACTTCATGCGTTCGGAAGTAGAACGCAAAAAGGTATGGAAAGCGCGTCGCGTTTGGTTTTTGCGTTCCAGGTGGAACGCAGTATGGGCGGCGCTAAAGATGTCGCAGAACGCTATAAAAGCGCGCGAAAGGTAGCGTTTGAATGCTGATCGCTAATCTGGTAACAGAGTACGTGCAGCAGCTACCATAGTAGTCCTAAGGCAGCAAAGTAAACCTTTTCTGCGGATGGACATGGAGTCTGAGAAATCCAGAGAGGAGGCAGGGGTAAGTGCGCATAGCGTAAAAACTCCACTCTCACTAAGTAATCCAGACTCAATCCTAAGTATACATATTGTTGTATTACTTAGGACAAGGATACTTCATCTACATGTGTCGACCCGCCACCACAATTGTGGGTTACCAGGGCAATGGGTACTCAGAGCCGAGCCCATGGAAGTCTATGGGGTTTGTCACAGGTAGCGGTGGCTCGGTCTGTGGCCCTGGCGGTCTGGCGTATGTTAGGGATATATTTACAGGGGATAGATTTATATACAGTTCGTGACGCCACCTGTAGTCTTCTGGTAATTTATACCAGCGCTGCTGTAGATCTCTGAGGGGATGGTGATGCAGCTAGATGTCGGGTCCCCTACAGGTGGGACTCTTCCCTCAGGTCGGTAGTTAAAGCAGGGTTGTGCAGGCATGCAAATCAATAACTCAGTCTCACACATCAGCGTCTTTCCATACCTTTACTTGTAAGATGGTAAGGCAGGTCCCAGGGAGGCTGATGGGGTTGATGGAGGATGAGCTTTGAGGCAACGGTTAAGCAAGTTAGGGGCCTCCTTTACTTTCAACACGATGAGTACAACCAGCCTACAGCGTAGTTCCCTCTACGATTCCAGCTATTCCAAAGCTGTGCTGCCCAGTCAGATTTGTGGTCGGAGCCTTCCTGTGAGAGAGTTGAATTCCTATCTTGCTGATCAGGCTCAAAGTCTTCACTCCCCCTGACCCCAGTTACGTACTGACTATTTTGGGCTGTTTGCCGCGACCTAAGGTCCGGTAAATCTCTGGTTTTCTTACCACTATGCTTGTAGCTAATAGTGATCCTTCGGTCCCCAGTGACCGGTAGCAATGTGCAGGACTTCTCCAAGCCAAAAGCACTTTTTAAATATTCCTTCCACTTTGCCCTTCGATTTGCTCGACTCTTAATAGATATCTCCGTCTGTCTTCCAGTGGGGCACAGCTCTGACTAGGCTGAGGTGAACTAGACCACCTGTACTAGCCTCCACTTTCTGAACTGCTAACAGGCTCAGACTGAACACGTCTACTCTGTCCAAGGACAGGAAACTGACTGACTACATCACTCCCTTCCACACCCCTGCTGGGTGTGTCAGAAGTGTACGTGATGTTATGAAGAGCCCTTAACTGTTACCTCTCCACTCATCCTCCTGGTATTGTGTACCAGGGCTACACATTCCCCCATGGTAAACGACAGCACTCCCGGGCTGTAAAATATAAAGAGACATTTTGTTTATGCATGAAAACATCAACAATAAACATTAATTCGTCCCATCCGGGAGGTGAGGATGTCTTGAACGTTGCAAAACAAAAACATTGAATATAGAAAAATACAAAAGTATTAAGGCATCAAAACATTCAATAAATACACAGTATTCTTGTGAAGGACCCGCACCAAACCTTCAACGTGGGTCCTGGGTGGGCTGCAGGACATCCGAATGCAGACCTCACTCAGTGCCTCACCACACGGGTTTTATGTTCAGAGGTAAGTCAAGGCTTCGTGTGAAACCATTAAAAGGCACCTTAGTGCAACTATTTACAGGATACAGTTTTTGGGCTGGCTCAGTCCTCAGCCTCTGAGTCCATTATAAGACATAATAGGGAAAAACACATATATATATATATAGACTTTTTACAATATTCACATCAATTCGTTATAATCACTGCTGATATCTAATGGGTAACTTCCCTTTGGTGATTCGCTCTGATCTACGTGGAGTAGCTTCAGGTATATCAAGTTGCGATCTGTCTGCACTGCGTAACGGCAAACTATAGAACTGCCTCAATCTTTCTATGGATCTGGCAAGCGTACTGATGGCTGGGCGGTGTGAGTCAGCTTCACCAGGGAATCCCATAGTATGGGGCGCTGCTTCAGATGATCCTTCTTGAGATTCCATAGGTTGAGGTGTTGCTGGGATGGGTAACTCCTGAACGGGCTCGACTGGCACCACGGGCACAACTGGAGGTAAAACTTCCTCTTGTGGCTGATAAAACTGCAACACCGGAACTATTACAGCATCTCCCAGTCTAGGCCAATCCGCAGGAAAATCTCCCAGATCGGTGTGTATGACCTCTTCTTTCCTTTCTTTTTGATTGATGACAGGGTTCTTGTCACAACATTTCAAGGGTTCTGGACACAATTTCAAATGGTCTCTGGACACAGTGGTTGTTGTTCTTCCTCCGTCCTTACTGACGACACAAACTTTCCTGTTGTCATATTTAGAATCTTGTATGACATAGGGTTCTTGCTCCCACTGATTATCCAATTTGTGCATCTTCCTTTTTCTTTTTAATACTACCTCTCCAGGCATCAAAGGCTTGGCAGGAGCATTTCTGTTGTAAACATCTTCCTGTTTCTCCCGTGCCTTGTTGAGACTTTCCTCCACACAGATTTGTACTCTTCTGTATTGCTCTTGCCGATTGATGTCCCAGTTTTCAACGGCGTCGTCTGCCTCCGGTTCTACCACTCCAAGTTCTAGATCCATTGGTAGTCTTCCGGGCCTTGCTCTCATAAGATAGGCTGGAGTGCAGTTAGTGGAACTGACAGGTATATGGTTATACAAATCAACCAAATCAGGTAGTAAATCCGGCCATCGATTTCTGTCTTCCAACGGTATGGATCTCAACAAATCAAGGACAATATGGTTCATTTTTTCGCAAAGACCGTTGGTTTGAGGGTGATATGGTGTTGTTCTAATTTTCTTGCACCCGTACATGTGACAGAATTCCTTGAATAAATCAGCTTCGAAAGCAGGTCCTTGATCGGTTAATACTTGCTCCGGATACCCATGCGGTCTGCAGAAGCTTGCTTGAAAGGTCTTCGCTGCCGTCACTGCGGTCTGGTCCTTAACTGGAACAACCACCAGAAATCTGGAGTAATGGTCCACCATGGTCAGGGCGTATGAGTATCCAGTTCTACTTGGCGACAGTTTGACGTGGTCCAGGGCCACAATCTCTAGGGGACGAGTCGTCCGGATAGGTTGCAGGGGTGCCTTCTGACTACCGTAGTCCTTTTCTGAGACCACAGGGTCCACAGTTCCGACACCACCTCTCGATGGAGCTGCGCACCCCTACCCAGTAGAACCGGCATCTCAACAGGGTCTCCAGCTTTCTCCAGCCAAAGTGTCCTGCTTGATCGTGGTATGCTTCCAACACCATTGGGACGTCTGCCTTGGGGACCACTATTTGCCAGACCATCTCATGGGTTCTGGGGTTGACGTATGTCCTGCACAACTTCTCACGGTATAGGAACAACCTGCTTTTCTCGTTCCACAGGAGCTTTGCTGACATAGGTGCATCCTTTTCCAAAGAGGAGCCTTCCTGTCTTAACAACTCCTTGATGCGGCTGACCACTGGATCACTGTCCTGAGTCTCTTTCCAGCTGTGATGGGGTAAAGGATTTAATGTTGCACCATACTGCTTTCTGTTGACTCGATGCTCGTGGACTACCCCATTTCGATGGAACGCAGGTAGCTCAATTTCTTCCAGGTCGTCCGATTCTTCTTCCGTGTCAGAGTCATGCGGCCTTCGGGACAACGCGTCAGCATTAGCATTCTTTCGACCTGCCCGGTACTTGATAGTAAACTGGTAATTGGACAACCGAGCCATCCATCGCTGCTCCATGGCGCCCAGCTTGGCGGTTTCCAGGTGCGTTAACGGGTTGTTGTCTGTGTACGCCGTGAACTTATTGGAGGCCAGATAGTGCTTAAATCTTTCAGTAATGGCCCAGACCAGCGCCAGAAACTCCAGCTTGAAGCTGCTATAATTTTCCGGATTCCTTTCAGTTGGCCTGAGTTTTCTGCTGGCATATGCGATGACTTTTTCTTGGCCATTCTGCTTCTGACTGAGAACTGCTCCCAAACCTTCATTACTGGCGTCGGTGTACAACAGGAACGGTTGGCTGTAATCAGGATAGGTTAAGATCTCATCACCTGTAAGGATCTCTTTCATCTTTTGGAATGCTTCAGCCTGTTCTTTACCCCAATTAAAGGGAGGGTTTCTGCTCTTTAAGGATTGTCCTACCAGGAGGTCCTGTAAAGGAGCTGCCTTCTTCGTGTAATCTTTCACGAACCTTCTGTAGTAACCCGTTAGTCCCAGGAACTGTCGCACTTCCTTAAGGTTCTTCGGCTCCGGCCACTTCTGGATGGCAGTGACTTTCTCTGGGTCCGGCGCTACTCCTTCCGAACTGACGATGTGCCCCAAGTATTGTACCTTCTGTTTGAGTAGATGGCATTTTGAGGGTTTCAACTTCATCCCGTACCTGGACAGGGACTCGAATACTTCTGCCAGGTGCTTCAGATGGTCCTCATATGTCTTGGAATACACGATAACGTCGTCTAGGTATAGCAGCACGGTTTCAAAATTGAGATGTCCCAGACAATTTTCCATCACTCTCTGAAATGTTCCTGGGGCACTGCTGAGCCCAAACGGCATTCTGTCGAACTCACAGAGCCCCATTGGGGTGGTGAAAGCCGTTTTCTCACGATCCTCCTCAGCCACAGCCACTTGCCAGTAACCACTAGTCAGATCAAGGGTAGAAAAGTAGTTAGCCGTTTTCAGAGCAGCTAATGATTCCTCTATGCGTGGTAACGGGTATGCATCCTTGTGTGTTATGCGGTTCACCTGCCTGTAATCCACACACATTCTCATACTACCATCTTTCTTTTTAACCAGAACTAGAGGTGCTGCCCAGGGGCTACAACTATCCCTTATCACCCCGGCTTTCTTCATATCATTCAACATTTCTTTAGCCTTCTGATAATGAGCTGGAGGTATAGGCCTGTACCGCTCTTTGATGGGAGGATGACTGCCTGTAGGGATATGATGTTGTACTCCCTTAATTATCCCAAAATCAAGTGGATTCTTGCTAAACACTTGGGCGTACTCTTGCACCACCCGTAATACCCCTTGCTTCTGGTGAGCGGGAGTGGTGTCCGTCCCAACATGGAGTTGCTGACACCACTCCGCCACCTGAGTTGCTGGGTCATTGTCCTCCGCTATTTGACAGGAGTCTAAGGACTCAGCCGGGAGAATAGAATTATTATCAACAGCATGTAGTTTAGCAATGGTTGCATAACGGGGTAAATTTACCTCATCATCTCCCCAATTGAGAAGCCGTACCGGTACTCTTCCATTCACCACTTCTACTACTCCCCTAGCAGTCATAAGTGTAGGTCTATGTTCTGAATGGTGGGGTTCTACTACAGCTTGGTAATTCTGTCCTCTCAGACCTATGGCTGCCCTGCACCAAATGATCATTTCACTCATTGGGGGGATCACAATAGGATCCGAGTCAGTGACCCGTACATTACCAATTTCGCCGTCTGTAAGCTTCGCTTGCTGCTGACACACCAGGCCCGGATCTCTCTTTGGATTACTCCTCCTCTGCCTTGGTCGGGCAATCTCAGCGAGCTGTTGGAGTAAGAACACAACTTCTCCCAAACAATTACCGATAATGTTAGTACCCAAAATTATATTTAAAACCGTTCTCCTCATTTACAGTCTTTACTACCAGAAGCCCCTGGTCTTTCAACTCCTCTCTGCCCACCTTTACATCTACACATTTTGTCCCGAGTACTTCCACAGGAAGACCATTAGAAGCATACACGGTAAAGTCAAGGCTCGGAGGTTTAAGACTGTCCATTGACCAGTACTTGGTATATAGGGCATCAGGTATTAGGGTCACCTGGGACCCAGTGTCTAACAATGCTGGAACAGCAATACCATCTAGAATAATAGACAGGTAGGGTCGCCCGCCCACATACCTGCGGTTCCAGTCTAGGGGCCCGACGGGTATTCTCCTGGGTGTTGGCCCTTGGACCCAGGTTCTGCCCGTTTAAAGGACACTGTGGAGACATATGACCTTTCCGGTTGCATCGATAACAGATGATCTCTCGACGAGGAGGGTGTTGATCAGAGGTCGCTCCTGGGGGTGGCGTTGTCCTCCTCCGGGGGGGCGACGTCTTCTTTCTTCTCCGGTGCATCCACGGGACGTCTTCTGGGCAGTCTGCTAACAAGATCTTCCCTTCTTCCTCTTTCCGCAGTTGCAGGGCACTCATTACAGCAGCCAGATTTTTAGTCAGCTGGCGCACCTCTGAGCGCAGACAGTCCAATTCACTAGGAGGTGTCATCTGCGCTTTGGCTTCGGCCACTAGCGGGGAAAAGGGGGTTACTGCCGGTTCCAGAGTGACTTCAGCCTGATGATGTTGGGTTGCCACCTCGGGTTTGCCCAGGGGCCGCAGCCCTTTTATTGCCATGTCCTTTAGGGCATCAAAGGTAGCATCCGGATGGTCTAAGGACCACCAGTTTACAGTTCTGCGTTCCTCTTGGGATCTCAATCCCTGTATAAATTGTTCTTTCAGCATTTTATTCTCGTCGATAGCATTTAAATTGTTAATTTGCTTGAGGGCTCTCAGGGCTCCTTGTAGTCGGCAAGCGTAGTCCCGGATGCTGTCACCTGGCTGTTGTGAACAGTGATAGAAGGCCATCCGGAGATCCGTTTCTGTGCGGTCTTCAAATATGGCATGTAGCTTAAGGAAGATCGCAGGTACCGACTCCTGATCAACGGTATCCCAAGTCTCCACTTCCCTCTCAGCAGCGCCAGTTAGCTGCCCTATTAGCACAGCAGCTTTTTGTCTCTCAGGCATGGAGTACATTTCTAGGATGCTGCATAACTTCCGCTTGAAGCCTGCTAATGTGCCTGGCTCACCGCTGTACTGGGGAAGCCATTTCGCCCCAGGCATATATGGGAGCGTTAGTGGCATGATCGGGACTACCGGACTGGGTGCAGGGCCTGCGCCCCCATCTGGCGCTACAATACCAGACGGTGCGGGATTGGGGCCTCCGGCCGGGGCCGCACTGTCAGCCGGTTGTTGTGACATCTTAGCGCCCCCTTGGTTAAACGGAGCCTACCGGTTTCAGACGCTGCTATTTCACAGGCACCGCAGTGGGAACAGGACCTTCGTCGCAGGCGCTCTGATGTCAGAGCGTTCACTTCCTGTTGCAGGACCTGCCGCTGAGTCAGAGCCGGGGGCGTGTCCAAGACTTTGCGCGCTCTTTCAGGTACGCCCACCTTCTTCTCCAGCGCCTTAGGGCGCGAATCTGGCGGCAAATATGGCGGTATTTGGCGCCAAACAACAGCAACAGTCTTTTTCACCAAAACACTCCACAGGCACACAGGGCTCGCAATGCTGCAAGTTTCGTATCCTGTTCGTGACGCCAAAGTTTTGTGTCGACCCGCCACCACAATTGTGGGTTACCAGGGCAATGGGGTACTCAGAGCCGAGCCCATGGAAGTCTATGGGATTTGTCACAGGTAGCTGTGGCTCGGTCTGTGGCCCTGGCGGTCTGGCGTATGTTAGGGATATATTTACAGGGGATAGATTTATATACAGTTCGTGACGCCACCTGTAGTCTTCTGGTAATTTATACCAGCGCTGCTGTAGATCTCTGAGGGATGGTGATGCAGCTAGATGTCGGGTCCCCTACAGGTGGGACTCTTCCCTCAGGTCGGTAGTTAAAGCAGGGTTGTGCAGGCATGCAAATCAATAACTCAGTCTCACACATCAGCGTCTTTCCATACCTTTACTTGTAAGATGGTAAGGCAGGTCCCAGGGAGGCTGATGGGGTTGATGGAGGATGAGCTTTGAGGCAACGGCTAAGCAAGTTAGGGGCCTCCTTTACTTTCAACACGATGAGTACAACCAGCCTGCAGCGTAGTTCCCTCTACGATTCCAGCTATTCCAAAGCTGTGCTGCCCAGTCAGATTTGTGGTCGGAGCCTTCCTGTGAGAGAGTTGAATTCCTATCTTGCTGATCAGGCTCAAAGTCTTCACTCCCCCTGACCCCAGTTACGTACTGACTATTTTGGGCTGTTTGCCGCGACCTAAGGTCCGGTAAATCTCTGGTTTTCTTACCACTATGCTTGTAGCTAATAGTGATCCTTCGGTCCCCAGTGACCGGTAGCAATGTGCAGGACTTCTCCAAGCCAAAAGCACTTTTTAAATATTCCTTCCACTTTGCCCTTCGATTTGCTCGACTCTTAATAGATATCTCCGTCTGTCTTCCAGTGGGGCACAGCTCTGACTAGGCTGAGGTGAACTAGACCACCTGTACTAGCCTCCACTTTCTGAACTGCTAACAGGCTCAGACTGAACACGTCTACTCTGTCCAAGGACAGGAAACTGACTGACTACATCACTCCCTTCCACACCCCTGCTGGGTGTGTCAGAAGTGTACGTGATGTTATGAAGAGCCCTTAACTGTTACCTCTCCACTCATCCTCCTGGTATTGTGTACCAGGGCTACACATACACCTTTGCAGACAGTGAAGAGAGGCAAAGCCTCGGCGAAAACTAATCGCTGTTCTACATGTCAGACGAAGCTTCCTGACTCATAAAAAAGCGGTCTGTTGTACTTGTACAGCAGCAGTCTTGGAGCAAGAAATATCTTCGTTATTATCTGACTTGAGGATCTTGATTAAGGAAGAAGTACAGGCATCATTATCAGCTAGTTCACAACAGCAGCCCACTAGTCAGGGTCCAAGCCGTAAGAGATCTAGGATGGAGTTGGAAGAGGAACCGGATCTGGAATCAGAAGAAAACATGGAGCAGTACTCGGAGCAGGAAGAAGGTGAAGTTCAGGCGGAAGTCCAGGAAAAGGCCAGGAGGTACCTGTTCCCGGTGGAAGATACGGATGATTTGGTCCAGGCTGTAAGAAGTACTATGCATATGGAAGATGTCCCACGACCCCAATCCAGACAGGATTTGATGTTTGGAGCTCTTACAGCTCAGATCGATAAAGTTTTTCCTATTAGTGACCATATAAAAACCATGATTCTGTGTGAATGGAAAGACGCAGAGCGGAGACTGGTAATGTCACGTGACTTTAAAAATCGTCTTCCTTTCGATCCTGAGGAATCAAAGCTGTGGGAAGAAACACCTAGAGTTGATGTGCCAATTGCAAAAGTGGCTAAAAAGACTTCAATTCCTTTTGAGGACTCTTCAAGTCTAAAAGATCCTATGGACCGCAAGGCGGACATCCTCCTTAAGCGGGCCTGGGAGTCTTCGGCGGCCTTAATAAGGACCAATATTGCGGCTACTTCGGTAGCTAGGTCTATGTGTTTCTGGATGAGTCAGTTGGAGGATCAACTGGCTAATAGGACCCCTAGAGCTGAAATTTTAGAATCTCTTCCTCTTATTAAGTCAGCAACAGCCTTTCTGGCTGATACCTCGGCTGAGTCAGTCAGTTTTCTGCCAGAAATAGCTCTTTATCCAATGCAGTCCGGAGGGCTATTTGGTTGAAATCCTGGTCGGGGGATAATGCCTCTAAAAATAAATTATGTTCATTACCATTTGCAGGATCAAAGGTATTTGGTCAGGCATTGGATGATATTCTGGAGGCCTCAGATAGCAAAAAAGGATTTCCAAAGGAGAAGCCTAAAAAGTTTCAATCCTTTCGGAAGAAACCAGCCTTCCGTAGACAACCATTTTATAAGGACACAGGTAGACCTAGCAGGGGAACATATAAGGGTTCCTATACTCAAAATAGAGGAAATAGGAGTTCACTGTTTGGATCTTCCTCAAAACCTAGAAAGCAATGACACCAGGCACATAGGGGCAGACTTTCGTTCTCGGCAGAGAACTGGAAAAAGGTCACCAAAAACGAGTGGGTCCTACAAACTATAAAGGAAGGTTACAGAATAGAACTGGTATCCTATCCGCCCCAGAGATACATATCTCCCACTGTGGTTCAGGAAAATTTAGGAATGTTTCAGGACATCCAAGACTTAATCTCTTCAAAAGTCATTGTGCCAGTTGTTGGGTCAGAGGAAAAGTCGGGTCACTATTCCTCTCTCTTTCCAATAATGAAACCGTCAGGAGAGTCAAGAACAATTCTGAATCTCAAACCATTGAACAAGTATGTTCGCTACAAAAGATTCAGAATGGAGTCTATAAAGTCAACAATTCCATTGATAGACAAAAATTCGGTAATGTGTACCCTAGATTTAAAAAATGCCTACTATCAGGTGCCCATCCATCCAGCCTCGCAGGAACTTCTAAGATTTGCTGTAAGCCTACCAGAATCCACCTGCCACTTCCAGTTTCAGGGTCTGCCATTCGGACTAGCTTCTGCTCCCAGAGTTTTTACGAAGCTAATATCAGAGGTCGTAGCCTATCTAAGAAACCAAGGAATTGTAGTAATACCTTACTTGGACGACTTTCTGTTAGTGGCTCGATCAGCAGAAATTCTGAATTACCATACAGAGCGAACAATGGCGGTACTAGAATTTCTCGGTTGGGTGATAAATCGAGAGAAATCTCACTCAACTCCCAGTACAAAAAGAGTATTTTTAGGAGTACTACTCGATTCAAGAGCCAGAACAGCTTTCCTGCCAGAGGTCAAGCAAAGATCTTTGAAAAAGAAAGTGGCAGAGATGGTAAAGAACCGAGTTACCATTCGAAGAGCTATGCAAATTCTGGGAGTAATGACATCATGTATACCATGCGTCAGGTGGGCTCAAGCTCATTCAAGACCCCTACAAAGAGAGGTGCTATCGTGGTGGGATCGTTATCAGTCATCCCTAGACAAAAGGATCCACCTCTCGGCAAGAGCAAAGAGGTCGTTAGTTTGGTGGGCACAAAGCAAAAATCTCAGAAGAGGAGTTCTTTGGATTCCATCCCCATATATAGTAATAACTACAGATGCAAGCGCATGGGGGTGGGGAGCCCATCTAGAAGGGAAGTTTTTTCAGGGCAGATGGCCAGAGAAAATCAGACAAATGTCATCGAATTACCGAGAGTTGTATGCGATCTGGGAATCCTTGAGAAGGAATCAGGACCGTTTAAGAAACCAACACGTCAAGATCCTATCGGACAACATGACAGCAGTAGCCTTCATCAAACAACAAGGAGGCTCTCGATACAGAACACTGCAGGACCTTGCAGAGAAGATATTTGTATGGGCAGAACGAACGATCCTTTCCATAACTGCAGTTCATCTGGAGGGTTCACAAAACCTAGTGGCAGATTATTTAAGCAGACAGAAGATCTACCCAACAGAGTGGGAGTTAAACCAGAAGGTCTTCCGGTTATTATGTCAACGTTGGGAACACCTCAAGTGGACCTATTTGCTACAAGGAAAAATGCAAAACTACCAAGGTTTTTTTCACTGAACCCAGCAGACAATCCAGAAGGAGTAGATGCCTTGAGTCAGAGGTGGAACGAACCTCTAAATTATGCATTCCCGCCAATAGCATTGATACCAGCAGTTCTGAGGAAGATAAGGGAAGACGGTGCGTCAGTGGTACTAATAGTTCCGTACTGGCCAAGGAGGAGCTGGTTTCCTCTACTGGGGGCCATGACCAGAGAGGACCCAATCGAGCTTCCCCAGTGGAAGGACATAGTGCACCAGGGACCAGTTCTACACCAGGACCCAGAAAGATTGCACCTGTCAGCCTGGATCCTGAACGGGACATTCTAAAAGCTCGTGGTCTTTCAGATCAAGTGATAACAACGATCCAGGCCAGCAGAAAACCTGTAACTTCAGCAATATATTATAAAATCTGGAAGAGGTTCTGTCTGGAAGGTGGCAGGTCTGATGTTGTAGCCGGAGTCCCGGATGTTCCGCGAGTACTGAATTTTCTTCAAACAGGGTTTAATATGGGTCTTAGACCTAGTACACTTAAAGTACAGATCTCAGCTTTAAGTACTTACATGGATTACCCTTTAGCTTCACACCCTTGGGTGGTTAGATTCGTTAAAGCAATCCAAAGATTAAGACCTACTATAAGGCAATTGTCTCCCCCCTGGGATTTAAATCTAGTTCTGGGGGCACTTTGTAAAACTCCTTACACTCCAAATAAGGATTTGCCTATTTCTCTCCTATCTATGAAAACAGCCTTCTTGGTAGCTATTACCACAGCCAAAAGAATAGGGGAAATTCAGGCCTTATCCATCAAAGACCCATATATGCAGATCAGAGAGGATCATGTGGTATTAAAACTAGACCCTGCTTTCATGCCCAAGGTAGCCTCTTTGCAAAATCGCAACCAGGAAATAATACTTCCATCCTTTTGTGAAAAACCTTCAAATGTTAAAGAACAAGCTTTACACTCCTTGGATGTTAGACAGGCAGTAATTGATTACCTGGAGGCCACTAGGGGCTGGAGGAAAGACCCTAATTTGTTTATTTTGTATGGAGGTAAAAATAAGGGTAAAAAAGCTTCTAAGCCTTCCATCGCAAGATGGATTACCACCTTAATCATAAAAGCTTACAGATCTGAAGGTGTAGTTTGTCCCATAAAAATAAAAGCCCATTCTACCAGAGCATTGTCAGCCTCATGGGCAGAAAGAGCAGGAGCATCTTTAGAACAAATTTGTAAAGCAGCCTCCTGGGCTACGATAAATACCTTTTGCAAGCACTACAAATTAGATGTGCTAGCAGGACAACAGACGGCATATGGTAGAAAAGTATTACAGGCCGTAGTCCCACCTAGGAGGGTTTCTTTGGTACTCTCCATAGTGCTGTCAGGGGACGTCCTGGAAAATGGGTATTATACCTACCGATAATTCAGTTTCCAGGAGTCCATCCTGACAGCACGGTTAGTTCCCTCCCTTGTCTATGTTCATGTATATGCTAATTCATATGATGTAATATGTTTAAGTAATTAAATATTGTCACTTGCATTGATCCATGGTATGGTACTTGTCAAATCACTGAGGTATTGGGGGAGGAGTGGGACCTTTTAACCTCTCGTGTGCTTCCTGTCCCTGTAAGGAGGAGGAGGACGTCCTCCATAGTGCTGTCAGGATGGACTCCTGGAAACCGAATTATCGGTAGGTATAATACCCATTTTTTTCTATATTGCAATCTGAATTAATAAATAAAATAAAATAGAACTTTTGCAATTCTCACTCTGGCCACTTGGGCTATTTTAAAGCCTAACTTCCTGTTGTTTCAGGAAATGTACGTTTACATTAGCCACAATGGACAGACTCAGATCCTATCTGTTGTCTTGTAGCCACTAATGAGCGTGTGCAGAAGGTTTAGTGTGAAGGGAGGGGGAGGAGGTGAGCTGTGACATCACCTAAAGTGATTGCTGGATTTTCCATTATCAATTGTGTACAGATGTGTCAACCCTGCCTCTGATGATAAGGAAACTGCTGAAAACTTTTCCTGAAATAACAGAAGTTATGAGCCTAAAAAAAAACCCAGTGGCCAATGTGAAGATTGCATGATTACCAAATTTTTTATTTTTTTTATAAGAAATCGTGATATATATGAAAAAAAAAACCATTTTAAACAATAGGATAATTTTCTGCTGCCACGTTCCCATCAAGTTTATGGAATACAATGATGAGTGCATGCACGCTCTCGGGGCACAGATGAATAAGTCAAGACCCGATTCCTTGCTGCCAAGTGTGTTTTCAGCCAGAGCTGTGTACACTGAGGGCAGAATCAGCAGATGTTTCATTATCATCAGAGGACGGGGCTACAATGAGTGCTAATATTCAGTAAACCATGATCACTGATAATAGGTGATGAGGACAGCACAGCTTCTCCTCTCTCCTCACTTTCCCAGCACAGCAACATCTGTGAATGCCGCAGAGCATGCTCACTACCTCTGCAAATGCTTCAGAGCATGCTCACTACCTCTGCAAATGTCACAGAGCATGCTCACTACCTCTGCAAATGTCACAGAGCATGCTCACTACCTCTGCAAATGTCACAGAGCATGCTCACTACCTCTGCAAATGCTACAGAGCATGCTCACTACCTCTGCAAATGCTACAGAGCATGCTCACTACCTCTGCAAATGCTAAAGAGCATGCTCACTACCTCTGCAAATGCCACAAAGCATGCTCACTACCTCTGCAAATGCCACAGAGCATGCTCACTACCTCTGCAAATGCCACAGAGCATGCTCACTACCTCTGTAAATGTCACAGAGCATGCTCACTACCTCTGGGAAATGCCACAGAGCATGCTCACTACCTCTGCAATGCTACAGAGCATGCTCACTAACCTCTGCAAATGCTAAAGAGCATGCTCACAACCTCTGCAAATGCCACAGAGCATGCCACTACCTCTGCAAATGCCACAGAGCATGCTCACTACCTCCAAATGCCACAGAGCATGCTCACTACCTCTGCAAATGCACAAAGCATGCTCACTACCTCTGCAATGCCACAGAGCATGCTCACTAAACCCCTGCAAATGCACAGAGCATGCTCACAAACCTCTGTAAATGTCACAGAGCATGCTCAACCTTTCCTCTGCAAATGCCACAGAGCATGCTCACTACTCTGCAATGCTACAGAGCATGCTCCATACCTCTGCAAATGCTAAAGAGCATGCCACTACCTCTGCAAATGCCACAAAGCATGCTCACTACCTCTGCAAATGTCACAGAGATGCTCACTAACCCCGCAAAAGCCACAGAGCATGCTCTACCCCTGTAATGCAAGAGCAGTCACACCTCTTAAAAAGTCACAAGGGATGCTCACTACCTCTTAAATGCCCAACGCTACCCAAAATCACAAATG
>JARQOD010000004.1:5108067-5129260 GCA_033576555.1 Oophaga sylvatica
CATTACTGATCCTGAGTTACCTCCTGTATTATCCTCCAGAGCTGCACTCACTATTCTGCTGGTGCAGTCACTGTGTACATACATTACATTACTGATCCTGAGTTACATCCTGTATTATACCCCAGAGCTGCACTCACTATTCTGCTGGTGCAGTCACTGTGTACATGCATTACATTACTGATCCTGAGTTACATCCTGTATTATACCCCAGAGCTGCACTTACTATTCTGCTGGTGCAGTCACTGTGTACATACATTACATTACTGATCCTGAGTTACCTCCTGTATTATCCTCCAGAGCTGCACTCACTATTCTGCTGGTGCAGTCACTGTGTACATACATTACATTACTGATCCTGAGTTACATCCTGTATTATACCCCAGAGCTGCACTCACTATTCTGCTGGTGCAGTCACTGTGTACATACATTACATTACTGATCCTGAGTTACATCCTGTATTATACCCAGAGCTGCACTCACTATTCTGCGGGTGCAGTCACTGTGTACATACATTACTGATCCTGAGTTACATCCTGTATTATACTCCAGAGCTGCACTCACTATTCTGCTGGTGCAGTCACTGTGTACATACATTACATTACTGATCCTGAGTTACCTCCTGTATTATCCTCCAGAGCTGCACTCACTATTCTGCTGGTGCAGTCACTGTGTACATACATTACATTACTGATCCTGAGTTACCTCCTGTATTATCCTCCAGAGCTGCACTCACTATTCTGCTGGTGCAGTCACTGTGTACATACATTACATTACTGATCCTGAGTTACATCCTGTATTATACTCCAGAGCTGCACTCACTATTCTGCGGGTGCAGTCACTGTGTACATACATTACTGATCCTGAGTTACATCCTGTATTATACTCCAGGGCTGCACTCACTATTCTGCTGGTGATGTCACTGTGTACATACATTACATTACTGATCCTGAGTTACATCCTGTATTATACTCCAGAGCTGCACTCACTATTCTGCTGGTGCAGTCACTGTGTACATACATTACATTACTGATCCTGAGTTACATCCTGTATTATACTCCAGGGCTGCACTCACTATTCTGCTGGTGCAGTCACTGTGTACATACATTACATTACTGATCCTGAGTTACATCCTGTATTATACCCCAGAGCTGCACTCACTATTCTGCTGGTGCAGTCACTGTGTACATACATTACATTACTGATCCTGAGTTACATCCTGTATTATACTCCAGAGCTGCACTCACTATTCTGCTGGTGCAGTCACTGTGTACATACATTACATTACTGATCCTGAGTTACATCCTGTATTATACTCCAGGGCTGCACTCACTATTCTGCTGGTGCAGTCACCATGTAGACACATTATTTGCCCTGTACTGATCTTGGCCGCAGATGTACATATTTCGTAGGGCTATGAATCCATTATGGTGGAGAGTTTTCGAAAATGGTGAAAGAGGAAAAAGCAAAGCAGTTGCCCATAACAACCAATCAGAGTCCAGCTCTCATTTCTCAGAAGCTCTTTGGAAGATGAATGCAGCCTCCTGATTGGTTGCTATAGGTAACGGTTGCACTTTTCCCTTATCACTAGGCCGGAGCCTGGAACAGAGAAATGTAAATGAGCGATTTTTCCTGGCGACACTTGCGGGGAGCAGGAGACTCCTGACATCGGCGCGGCGTGATAAATCGAGCCAACAATTAATGAAATTTAACAGACCTACAAATTGTGCGCGCGCTTATTTATGGAGTGCGATGTGTGTCGCTGCGCAGCGCCGAAACGCCAGAATAATGGGAGACATAAAGTTCTGATTATCTGTTATCGGAGTCTTATGAATTTCCGCTCTCATTACAAAGAGATGTTTTGTTAATTAGAAAGTGAGAGGCCTGTAAATCACCGAGCTCCGCCGCCATCGCCGAGGCCGCCATGGTGCGCCATTATGGGATTTTAGTCTCTTCTATACATATATAAGTCCGGTTTACACGACCGGATAGAGAAGCGAGGAAATTCAGCCCCGATACAATATAGTTTTATCATTATTTTAGATTACTAATATTATTTTTTATATATTTTGTATGATTTTAATGTAATAATATAACTTTTATTGTGTTTTTATATATTATATATATTGACTTAAAGCATTATTCCATCAGTTTATTATACATTATATTCATACTAATAATTCTTATCATAATTAATAATTTTATTATTAACAATAAATAAGCTAAAATAATTTTAATATTATTAATAATTATTATTTTATATTATTACTTTTTATTATATATTTACTATTTATTTTCATATAATTAATAATTATTATTTTATATTATTACTTTTTATTATATATTTATTATTTATTTTAATATAATTAATAATTATTATTTTATATTATTACTTTTTATTATATATTTACTATTTATTTTAATATAATTAATAATTATTATTTTATATTATTAGTTTTTATTATATATTTACTATTTATTTTAATATAATTAATAATTATTATTTTATATTATTACTTTTTATTATATATTTACTATTTATTTTAATATAATTAATAATTATTATTTTATATTATTAGTTTTTTTATAATTATTTTTATATATATTACTATTTATTTTAATATAATTAATAATTTTATTTTATATTATTACTTTTTATTATATAATTAAAATATTATTTTAATATTAATAATTTTTATTATATATTTTTTTATAATTTTAATGTAATAATATATATTTTTAATATTAATATATATAGACTTAAAGGTTTGTTCCATCATTTTCTTATATATTACATTTAAACTAATAATTCTTATCATGATTACCGTATATACTCGTGTATAAGCCGACCCGTGTATAAGCCGACCCCCCTAATTTTGCCACAAAAAACTGGGAAAACTTATTGACTCGTGTATAAGCCGGGTGTATAAACTGCCCTCCTGCTCTGTGCTGCCCCGTCCTGCTCCTTGCTCCCCCATCCAGCTCTGTGCTCCCCCATTCTCCTCTATACTCCCCCCCTCCGTCCTCTGCTGTGCTCCCCCATTTCTTCTCTGTCCTCCTGTGCCCCCCCTCCTGCTCCGTGCCCCTCTGTGCCCTCCAGCCTCCCCCCGTCCTGCCCCGTGCTCATTGTCCTCCTCCATGCTTCCCCCGTCCTCCGTTCTCCCCCCGTCCTCCTCCATGCTTCCTCCGTCCTCTGTTCTTCCCCCCGTCCTCCTCCATTCTTCCCCCGTCCTCCGTTCTCCCCCCGTCCTCCTCCATGCTTCCCCCGTCCACCGTTCTCCCTCCCCCCGTCCTGCTCCGTGCTCCTTGTCCTCCTCCATCATACTCACCCCTCCCCGTGCCATCGCTGAACGTCCCTGCAATCCTGCGTTCTCCCCGGCTTCCTGCAGCTCTCCCTGGCTTCCTGCGGCTCTCCAGCGCTGAGCGGTGACGTAATACCGCTCATTAAGGCCATGAATATGGAGGCCACGCCCATGGGAGTGGCGTCGCGTCCATATTACATGACCTTAATGAGCGGTATTACGTCACCGCTCAGCGCTGGAGAGCCGCAGGAAGCCGGGGAGAGCTGCAGGAAGCCGGGGAGAACGCAGAATTGCAGGGACGTTCAGCGATGGCACAGGGAGGGTGAGTATGATGTCCCAGCCACCGGCTCCTGCCGCGGCACCCCCTCCCCCGCTGGTTTCTGCCCTATGACTCGTGTATAAGCCGAGGGGGCATTTTCAGCACGAAAAAAGGTGCTGAAAATCTCAGCTTATACACGAGTATATACGGTAATATTTTTCTTATTAATAAATAATAAAAAAAATAATTATTTTAATATTATTAATAATTTATTATTTTATACAGTATTAGTACTATTTTATTTTGTATAATTTTAATGTAATAATGTAACTTTTTTATATAAGTACATATAGACTTAAAGGACCACCCAAAAAATGCACAGGAAACTACCAAACATAGCCTCTTTAGAGCAGGACTAGCCCCAATCATTTTTGTAGATGGGCCAAGTAAATTTTGGACAGATTGGCAAATATGTTGTATTTATATTCTATTGTTTTTATTATATTTCTATGCAGGGTATTATAATAGAAAAGTGTTTTATTTTTTTTATATTTTTTTTTATATTATCATTCTATTTGGCCTCCTTCCCCATAGAAGGGAGTCGAGACCCACTCCAGACATGACAGGTCCTGATTGCTGCTGTTTTTACCCCTTAAACTTCGCTGTTAATGGTTGGGGGGGGGCCATAAAGGCGTCCATGAATTTTCTGGTACATAAAAACACTGACCATTTTTCATCAGTGTTTTTGATCCGAGTTTCATCAGTGTTTGGTCAATGTCAGTTTTTGCCATCAGTGATTTTCACGATCGGTAGAACGAGTAATTTTTGTCCCTGACTGGGAACCTTGATCTCTATAAGGCCTCATTCACCCATCAGTTTGTTTCACGTATGAAAAAAAACGGACCAAGTTTCATCAGAGATTTTCATCAGAATTTGGTCTGATTGCCATCGCTTTTTCTCATGCTGGAAAAGAAAAAAATAAGTTTCTCCACCTTCTCCTATCTAACAGTTCATGAAAACCAGACCACACTCACATGCCATTTGCGCAAATGAACATAGCCCCGCCACACGGATGATGCCAGCTATATTAAGTGTCTGGAATCTGTGTCTAACAGCCAAGGGAGGAGGCTGTTAATCATTTAGTTGCTGCTGTCAATCTCTGACAGCTGCTTTCAAAAGATGTCACAGATGGCACATGCGCACCGGCTCCTACTGGCATGTCGTGACGAATTTGCGGCACGCAAATGGGGTACTGTGACAGCCCGAAGCCTGCTGAAGGCTCCCAATGCTGCCATCTTGGTCCTCTTCTGATGCTTGGCTATATTAAATGATTGTAAGTTCAAGTCCCCTGTGGGGACTAAAAATCATGTAAATATAAAAAAATATAAAATTTCAAATCTCTTTTTTTTTTCCACCATTAAAAATAAAGAAATAATCAAAAAATAATTATATTTGGTATCATAAAAGTATATCAAAATATAAAATTAATTATCCTGATTGGTAAATGGCGTAAGGAGAAAAAAACTATCAAAATGCCAGAGCTGCGTTTTTTCGCTCATCACACCTCCCTAAAATAAATACAATAAAAATGATCAAAACATCTTATGGACCCCCCAAAAAAAGTCCTCACACGCCACCATTAATGGAAAAGTAAAAATGTGATAGGTCTTGGAAAATGGCAAAGTAGACAAAAAATTTTTTCTACATCATCACCCCAGCAGTATGGCGAACACACTAGATATGTAATTGTGTGACGCTCACCTATAGGACTGCTGGCCATTTTATATATATAGATGGTTCTGGCTTTTATCGTACCCTCTGCTCAGTATCATCAGTGCTGTGCACATGTTCTGTCTTATGTCGCTTCTTTTAACAGTTTCAGTCTATTCTGATCTCCTCCGGTGTGAGATGTGATGAGACCCTGATCTGCTCTCCCTGCATATGGAGTACAAGTTACTTGAGCACAACAGACATAAGTGTGATCACTGACACATCTCTGTACAGGCAGTGTGGGGGAAAGGGAAGTACAGCAGAGGTGAGAGTGCTGTCAGAGGAGTAGAGCTGTTAGAAGGGGTTGTAATGTGACACAGCTAAACTCAGTTGTGCTGCCCCTCCCCCTACACTGACTCATGCAGGTGGTTAGACTAGGAGGTCAGACTACCTGTCATACATCTCACTCACTGAGAAACCTGCTCTAAGCTATGGTGGGGCAGTGTTCTTCTTTCTCCTGTGCAGCGTCTGACTGGAGCACCTTGGGCCCACCAGAGAAAATCATTCTTGGGGCCCACTATGTAGCTACATAGAAATAAATACAAGACCACCAATTGTGCGGTAAAACGCGCTAATATCAGGGTATAATATAAGGTAGTACACGTCTTAATTATGTAGCAGGGTTTGGGTAGCCCCCTCATAGAATATAAAGTAGCCCCCCTCATAGAATATAATGTAGCCTCCCTCATGGAATATAATGCAGCCCCCCTCATAGAATATAATGCCGCCCCCTCATAGAATATAATGCAGCCCAGCTCATAGGGTATCATACAGCACCCCACAAAATATAATGCAACCCCTTCATAAGTTATAATACAGCCCCCCATAGAATATAATGTAGCACCCTCATATGGCATAATGCAGCCCCCCTCACATAGTATAATACAGCCCCCACAAAGAATATAATGCAGCCCCAAACAGAATATAATGTAGACCCCTCATAGGGTATAATGCAGCCCCACTCAGTGTATAATGCAGCCCCCTCCACCTCCATCATTGTCCTCATCACCACCTCCATCATTGCCTCCTCCCTCACCACCATTGTCCTTTCCACCACTACCATCATTGTCCTTTACACCACAACCATCATTGCTTTCTCCCCACCACCCCCATCATTGCCCATTCCAACACTTTCATCATTGCCTTCCCCACCAACATCATCGCCTCCCCATCACCATCATTGCCTCACCATCATCACCATCATTGTCTCCCCATCATCATCATCATTGCCTCCCCCCACCACCATCATTGCCTCCTCACTGCCATCATCATTTCCTCCTCACCTCCATCATCATTGCCTCCTCACCGCCATCATCATTGCCTTCTCACCACCATCATTGCCTCCTCACCACCATCATCATTGCCCCTCACCACCATCATCGTTGCCTCCCCCACCACATCATCATTGCCTCCTCACCACCATTATCATCATTGCCTCCTCACCACCACCATCATGCTACCCCCACCACCATCATCACTTCCTCCCCCACCACCATCATTGCCTCCTCCCCCACCACTTTCACACATACAGCACCACACACAGACAGCACTGCAACACTCTCACACACACACACAAAGCACCGCACCACATACAAACACGCAGGAAGGCAGACAGACAGACACACACACTCACCCACCTATCCGCACTTGCCCCGCAGCCGCAGCACATCCTGGCAGCTTCCTCTCTGAAACAGCCACGCTGAATGATGATGTCATCCAGCCGCGCTGTGTCAGACAGGAAGTGCCGGGTAGGTGAGCAGGAAGGAGGACAGCGTCGGATCCCTGCAGCTCCGCTCCGGTCCCAAGGGATCGCAATTAGGGTTCGCCGTCCTTTAGGGGCTCACCTCCGGGGCCCCGATTCAGCAGCACCAGCGGGCAGTGTTAGCCGCAGCTTGTGGCTAACGCTGCCCGCTATTAAAGAGAAATGGTATTCAATCCTTTCCACACCCATAGGGGCGTGGGGAAGCGTGAATATTCATTTCTCTTTAGCAGCGGGGTCTCCAGCTGCTGCTCCGCTGGCACCGGGAGGACCCCCCTTGACTCAGGGGCCCCATAGCAGCTGGGTGTGCTGCTATTAGCGACATGCCACTGGCTGGGGGGGGCAGTGGTGGTCCTAGGCAGCTGCTTGCCAATATGCCAGCAGGTGTCAGAGCCTGGGCCCACCAGAGAATCCTCCGAGTCTCCGGTGGGCCAGTACGACCCTGCTCCTGTGTGTTGCTGCCTGCTTATGATTGGTCAGCTTCCTACAGGGAGAAGAAGTACACGCCCCCAGGGAAAACTATCTGATAACACCCCCTTAGACTTAAAATATTAACTCATTAGGTGACAAATACTTTAACTAGCAATATCTCCACATCGGAAAGTCAAAATAAAAAAAAAATAAAAAAAGGTTTTGATCCGCTTTGCAGCCACTATTACATTGTGTGTCTGGTTCAGCATGAAAAATTTGGTGAAAAGTCCTCTTCAACAGTATTGAGCAAAAGCTGTTCAGAAAAATGATGTCTTGAAGAGGCTTGCCTGGGAAAACGCTGGCGCCTATATGGTGCCATGTGAACATACCCTAAAACTCCTTGTTTTTAACCTCCTCTAAAAAAAAACCTCGGGCTCTGCAGCTACGATCACAGGGAGAGATGTCCTGATCTGCAGGATACTAAAGAGGCCAAACGTCTCGTGCAAAAATGTGGACCTCGCGAACCGAGAATTTAGGATTTCAAAGTTTTGTTTTATGTCGGCAGCTGAATGCTCTAATTGTTAAAATGATTAAAAAAAAAGTGCCTGCTCCGTCTGATTGTGGAGACGCACTTGACAATGGTGGATGCGAACACAATGCCCTGTGTTAATCTCCGGCTTCCCTGACAATAGCGCCGGCTGCAGTCCCTGAAAACTGCAGCTGTCACATAGAATGTGATCCCGCAGGTTAATGAATGCACAGTGAATAGGCTCGGGCCTGGCCTCGGCACCGTGCTGACAGGTGGATGACATGTTCACACTGGTCTCATCCAAAATAACCCAAAGCTTGAATGTGATGGGAAAAAAAATCACGTTTGCAATTTGCTTAACACAAGTCTAAAAAAAAAATCCATCTTATCGTTTTAAGTAAATGTCCATCTCTTCACACCATGTCATTTTTTTTAATCTTCTTTGCTGCCCTGATTTTTTTTTCACCTTTATAGGAATATGGACTTGGTTTTTCTGATATAGAGCTCCAAATCCTCTGAATAGACATAGAGTTAAAATACCAAATTGTGTCTTCTTGTAAACACCTCTAGAGGGAGCTCTTTGTATACCCTTTTATTATTGAGTTGAATGTACTGACAGTATGCAGTAACCTCCTGAGCTCCCTCTAGTGGCAGCTGCAGAGGCACAGATTATTTTTTTTACCAAACAGTGAATGCCATAACCCCCCACTCCCTCCCAAAAATGACAAAATTGTATTTTTTTTCAAATTTTTTTCCCACTTGAATGTTTTCATTCAAAAATACAACTTGTTCTGTTAAAAATGAGATATAGTAAAAAATGAATGAAAAAAAATTAAAAAGTTACGACTTTTTGGAAAAAGGGGGTAAACAAATAAGAAGCTTAAAAAAGGAAAAATAGCCCAGTTATAAAGGGTTTTAACAAAATGGATTTCAAGGGTTGACTTTCACTAGGGCCTCTAACTTTACATAAAATTGGCCTATCCGAATAATATTATTTAACGCCAACATATTCATCAGAGAGATATGTTTTTTTAGAGCACGCTCAAAAATGTGGGGGCTAGGTATTAATCAGATTGTCTGGGGTAGTGCATTTTTGAAAGCTTGGGCAGCACGAGAGAAGTCTCCGAGAAGAAGGTCCTCTTGTAGGCCCAATATTGGGACCTTAAGGTTTAGAAGATAATCCAATTTGGATGTGATTGGAGCAGCTCATTTGCCATTATGGTGAATGTGCATCACAACTAACTTATTAGATTGAATTAATGATGTCCTTGGTGTACAATGATGGTAACAAAGAATGCAATGGAATTAAAAGTCGATGTCTTCTGTATACACAGAGTTTAGTGTCACGGGGCAGTAATGGGAATACAGGGGACGAGGAACCTGGGCCCCTGAACTGCCCCTAAGGCTAAGGGAGGCCCTGTCTTTCCTTAACTTGGGGGTACACTTAGAGGTAGTGAGGCCCAAGTCACCGACCTGTCCCTGTCTCCTGTTTAGCCCTGGGCTAAACCCCCCAACCCTTTCACCAGGAGGCGAGACAGGGAATAAAGTGAATTACACCAAAACAACAAAAGGAAAGACAGACACCTAGGGGTTAAATCAACTAAACAATGAAACTTAGCTTTCTCTGCTGTAATGCACCGCACAGCAGAGTAAGGCACCAGATGAGGGAAGCAACTGGAGTACAACTGCTCTCAGCAAGCTCCTGACTCCAGCTTGGTTGGTCTCCAAATGGTAGAAATATCACCAACAGTCAGCTAACGCCTCAGGAGACCTTTTAAAGGATGGTGTGAGTGGTCTCCACCTTCTCCTGACAAGTCAGCAGCAATGTAATTACACCAGCGGCCAACCGGGGGAAAAGACTGAGATTAACCCCCGGTTGCCTGAAAGGAAAAAGGTTTTAGTATGCAGAGAGAGAGATCTGCCACAGATCCAAATGTGGATTGTGACATTTAGGTCATAGAAAAAAAAACCTCTGGTGGGCCTAACGCATTCCCGAATCTGACACAGGGCTGTCCTTTGAGTATCTCACTCAGACAAAATATTAATACTTGCTATGCATCCCAACTACCCATTGACATTCATTTTTTGACTGATCTGTTTTCGTCTTTTGGACCTCATCAGCACACAGCAGTGTTCGCGTTGGATGAAATGTGCCTCATCAGAATAATCTCCTTTAGTGGTCCTAAGGTTTCTTAGTCTTGTACATGGTTAAGTCAATATCTACCCCGGAAGAAATCTTGTTACTTGATATGGATCCTTACTACACACTGACACTTATGTGTTGACCGATCTGTTTTGGTCTTTTGGACCTCATCAGCACAAACCAATATTCCTGTTAGTTTCTATGATATTACAGTCTGACACATGCCTGCCCGTTAGCTTACTTAATTCAGAAGAAACATTTGGTATGGATCCTTCCTGCCCATTTTCACCCATCTGTTGTCCTATTTTGGTTTTTTGGACCTTATCAGCACAAAATAGCGTTTTTACTAGAAGGAGGCAGGCGATCAGAATCGCCTTCTTTGGTTGGTCTAAGGCCCATATGTCAAAGTCAAGGCCCGCGGGCCAGATCCGGCCCGCGAATTGATTATCTATGGCCCCCTGGCAGGCGGGGCCCTGAGCAGGCGGGGGGCCCACTCGCAGTCTGGCACCCCCGCGCCCGTTAGTGGAGGAGAGCGGTGTCAGCGCCGCCACTGGGCCCCCCCCCCGCCTGCTCAGGGCCCCGGCAGCAGCTGGCAACAATACTTACCTCTCCCGTGCCTCCGCTGCCGCAGCTCCGGGCTCCAGGGGGCGCCGGCGCTTCCTCTCACAGCCGGCCGCTGAATGACGTCATCATTCAGCGGCCGGCTGTGGCACAGAGCGCGGGGACGCTGAACAGGTAAGACGTCTCTGTGTGTGTGTCTCTGTGTGTGTGTGTATGTAGTGCGGTGATTTGTGTGTGTATGTATGTGTGTGTGTGTATGTATGTATGTGAGAGAGTGCTTGTGTGCTGTCTGTGTGTGATGATGGCAGGCATTGCTGATAATGGGGAGGCATTGATGATGGGGAGAAGATGATGATGGGCAGGCATTGATGATGATGGGGAGGAGATGATGATGGGCAGGCATTGCTGATAATGGGGAGGCATTGATGATGATGGGGAGAAGATGATGATAATGGGCAGGCATTGATGATAATGGGCAGGCATTGATGATGATGGGGAGGAGATGATGATGATGGGCAGGCATTGATGATAATGGGGAGGCCATGATGATGATGGGGAGGCAATGATGATGATAATGGGGAGTCTTTCCACAGCGCCCTTTCCTGAGCTGTAAAAGTGCAGAACGCAGTACAGCGCAGAGGAGAGCTCCATATTTTGTATGGAGCATTATATGGGGACCAGTATCCTGTATGGAGCATTATATGGGGACCAGTATCCTGTATGGAGCATTATATGGGGACCAGTATCCTGTATGGAGCATTATATTGGGTCCAGTATCCTGTATGGAGCATATATGGGTCCAGATCTTATGACATTATGGGTCCAGTATTCTGTATGGAGCATTATATGGGGGGTGACATCCTGCATGGGGTATTATATGGGTGATGAGGGGGAGACTGTGGTGCCCATAATATTGTATGGAGGACTGTACTGTCCAGTCTGTACTGTGCGCTGTGAGGATTTGGCGGTTTTTGAGCTATTGTAAATTTACAATAGATATCACTCATGTAATGGAAGAAGTGAAGTATTTGGCATTGTACTGTACCCATATTTCTCTGCCGTATCTGTGCATCATGAATCGTGGTCTGTGTTAAAGGGGCCCACTGAGGCTCTTTCGCCCGGGGCCCATAAAAACCTGGAGCCGGCCCTGGCACCAACACTACATTTCCCACAATGCACCGGTAGCAGGGCCGGCATCAGTCCGGCCCTCGGCTTGTAGCAAATTTTTTTTTTTGGCCCTCGGTGTGTTTGACTTTGACATCCCTGGTCTAAGGTATCTCAGTCTGTTACATGGCTTCATCACACAGAAGAAATGTAGGACTTGATATAGATCTTATGTACTCATTACTGACTCATTATTAACCTTTTGGCTTCTGTTCTGTTTTGGTCTTTCAGATCTCAAACAGCACCGAAGAGTGTTTTTTTGTTAAGTGGGTGGTTAGGTCTTCAAAATAATTTCCTCTGATTGGTCATATGGCTGTCCTTTAAGTCATTGCCTCACTCAGAAAAAAATCATATAGAACTTATCAACACCTTGGCACCCATCTGTCTTCTGTTCCGTTTTGATCCTTTGAACCTCATCAGCACAGAACAGTGTTCTTGTTAGGTGAAGGGTAGGTCTTCAGAATCATGGTACCTCAGGCAGCCCTTTAAGTAATTGGTTTACTCTTGAGAAATCTTAGGACTCGGTTTTCATTTTACCAAACCTTTAACATCCATCTTTTGTTTTGTTTTGCTCTTTTGGACCTCATCAGCACACAACAGTGCTCTTGATAGGTGGACGGTAGGTATTCAGAAATTCTGACACGTGGCTGCCAGTCATTGCCTTAATCTGGCGAAATTTTATGACTTTGGTTTGCATCTTACAAACCCATTAACACCCATCTACCTTCTGTTCTGTTTCGCTCTTTTGTACCTCATCAGCGCAGAGCAGTCTTCTTGTTTCCTTATTAATGTTCGAAGAGTCTTTTTTTGAAAAAAAAAAAAAAGAAAAGTTAAACATCTCATGCTAGAAGTGGTCCTTGATTTTATCCGCACTCTTTCTTAAATCCAGTTTAATTCTGAAAAGCAATTTGACTCGCACAAAACATATGTAATTGGTTCTTTTCTGGGAGAGTCTCAGGGCCGAGTGACATTTGTGTCAATCCAAACACAATCACGGGAAGCCACTTCCTGACCTCTCCACAATTCATGCTTCACCGTTATGGCATCCAAAAAATATGGCGATGCATCACTGCCCGTAATTAGTTGTTGGTCAACCACAAGGCCTGCTTTGTGTTTTTTTAATAGGTACTCCCACTCAATTTGTCCCTATGAGAATATTTTAGGATGAGCGTCTCTGTGTACTCTTATTCAGGACTCGACAATCTAGACAGGCTTTTTTTTTTTTTACCACTTTTATTTAATCCGTTCTTCTCCCAGAGTCCTCCTGTCAATCTTATTCATGGTAATCCTCTCACAGTACAATAGCCGGAGACTCGGTGCGGTGGAAGTGTGGTCTGCATGACGTTATTGCAGAAAATGGGATCTCACTAGAGCCGTAGATGAATCCTACAGCAATGCAGACATATCATCGCGTAGGGCAAGCCTTGGTAGAAGTCATTCCTTACTTTTTTCTCAGGTTTCGAAGACTCTTAAGTCGGTGGTAAGATATTGCTGAATGACCTGAAAACATGAAGACAAGTTTTCCAAGCTGATATTTTCAGGTGCCCGTAGAACTTTCATGGGAGACCTCCTTAGAGGTTGGACATGGATCTCATGCTTGGACTGGTCTACCAGACTGGCCTAACACAGTATTTTTTCATGACCTTTTCTCGCTTCCATTTTTCCCTATATTTTTAAACTGGGGAGAGAGGAGTGATTCGTCACCCTGCAGTTGCATCGTTGGGACTGTTGGGGTATGACTGTTCTTGGCATTTGCACCGTTTAAATGCTACTGTTTGAAATCGTGAGCGGCTCTCAAGTGGTTAATCAGCAGCGATCGACGTTAGCTCTGATCGCTGCCGTTAGAGGCAGGTGCTGGCTGTTAAACAGGCGTCACCCGCCCTGTGCGGGGTGTACATGGCTCATGAACCCATATATGCTAATATGTTACACTTTTGAAAAGTGTTAAAGGGGTCGTCCAGTTTGGATAACAACCTGTTAGGAAATTCTGAGTTAATTAGAGGAGGATCCTTTCCTTAGGAACCTTATCTGAGTGGAGAAGAATTTATAGAGCATCTCTATCTCTGGTAGACCTCTCCTGTCCTGCATCCCACTGATTTAAATAGACATTGTGTAATTCTTAATTTCCCCTCTGGAGGCGCTGCAGTGAAATTGAACACCTACTATAAGATGATCCCACAGATCACAACTGATTGCTGGTGGTCTAAGCAAGGGGGAAACTTTGTGATCCGCCTATTGTCAAAGCAATCAAGAGATTGTGCCAGAGAAGTCCTTTTTAGTTGCTCTACCATTTAGCGTATACATATTTGACTCCAGAAAGGTTAATACCTCATACCACAAAGAACTTATTAAAGTGTAAAAGTAAATATCCAGCCATCTTGAAAATCCAAGAAAGACCAATGTAAATTAATCTCCAAAAATTTGTGTAATTTGGATATTTTTCTTACGTTTTGGATATGTATAGTCCTGTCTCCACGCCTAGATAGTCTCTTCCTTGCGTAATTATAGGACCTGTAGCCAATTTGAAGTCTCCTGGTTGCAGCCTCTTCTCCCCTATCGCAGCACACAGTCTCAGAATGAGAAATACTGCTGATGCATCTCCCGCCTCACTGACGACAGTTTTACATTAGAAGGATATTTTTGATGACCGAGGGCATTTGTACATATTTAAAAAGAGCAGAAGGGCAAAGTGGCAATTAGGTGGGCATGTAAAATAGCCTCTTCCATCCCAGTCATCCGCCAAAGCCAAGAAGGATGACATGACATAGTTGCTTGCAGTTCTAACTACTGAGAAACGAGGTCTGCGGCTTGGTTGTAATGAGTTGATTACCTAACGCCCCCGTACATAAAGCCCTGTAAAGATGTTGTCGAGTTTTAATTCGGAATGCACAACCCGTCCTCATCTTGTGACACCGCGTCCTAAAGGGTTTTTCGGTATAATATTTTAATTAAAAACTCTCCATATTAGACAGGCCCTCTGTACATCTGCGATGTCAGCTCACGCTCCGGAGCACAAGCTGCATTAGCAGAAGTGTACATTTCGCTCCATTGATTTTGAAATGAAAGTTATCGAGTGGGTATTGCACTGAGAAACGCTGCCAATAGCCGCCACGCTCATTGCTAGCACTTCCGAGGCTGTTTTGGGAAAAGTCCAGTCAACAGATCCACAGAGGATGGTTTGAGGGAGACACCGAGATGTTTCAGATGAGCAGGAAATCAAATTTCACAGAACTGAAAAAAAATAAAAAATATTGAGTTTTTATAACAATAGGAACTGGCCCTGGTGGACTTATGAGATAGAGAAGCGCGATATCGACCCAAAAGTGTAGAAGCTGCGCCGGGATTGATTAAGTCAACCATACACTGTCATCCGTTACCATTCTGCCATCAGGGATATCTGTTACCTTACTGGATGGCGGATACAACCACCCCAGAGGAGGACTGACAACTTTGTCATTGGGGCAGTGTCCATCACCCAATGAGACCTGCAGGTCCCTTGGTATCTAGAACACTAGAAAATATAAGATAACTGCACCTAAAATATTTATTATTAACCCAGATCTCATGCGTCACTGTTATGTTTTGGTAGCTGAGGAGAATAAGCAAAAACGGCAATACACCAGAGAGGCTGGAACCTATTGGATTGCAGTAACCTGAACTAACCACACAACTAGAGGTAGCCGTGGAGCGTTCCTACGTTGATCCTAGACGCCTCGTCACAGCCTGAGTGATAACTACACCTAAAGGCAGAAAGATGAAAGCTATCTGCCCCGGAGCAGATCCCCAAAGAAAATAGGAAGCCCCCAAACATGTAATGGCGGTTAGACAAGAAAGACGACACGACAGAAAATAGAATGAGCAAACTCTGGGGCCCAATCTGTCTAGACAAAAAAGTACAGGAAAGGATACTCACTGCAATCCAAAAAAAACCTAAAAAATACCAACTCTTCTGATTGCAAAAACACCTGAGATCACACGATCTCTAACACCTAAATCAGATCTCTGGTGTAACAAAACTAAGCCGCAGCCACTGAAAAAACAGGAAAAAGCAAATGAACAAACAACAGTGGCTACAGATAAACTGAGAGGAGCACAAGCCCCCAGAGGGGACCTGGCTGACCTCCACAGAAGTGCAGGGAACAATGCAAAAAGCAAGCACAAAAATAAAAGCAGAAAATATCTTATCTGATAGCAGAAGATGCAGGCAAGACTCAGCAAACTTCCAAATGAACCAGGAGCCACAATTGAGACAAGAACAATTGATCACCGGCAACCATCATGGGAGGGAACCTCCCTTATATCAGACCAGTCTGTGATCCCAGATTGCCATTCCACGCTGAAAGGTTCAGTACTGTCTGTAACCACCAGAGGGAGCTTCTGCTCAGAAACCATCTCTAGCACATTCATAACACGTCACTTATTTTCCAACTGTCCCAAAATCTCCTGGAAAAATCGTAGGTTTTGCGGATTCCTGGAACAGTTTGCAAATTTCCATGGCTCTGTAAAGTGCGGCAGAGAAATAGTCGCGACTAAGCTGCTGTCCGGTTGCACTCTGGCACTTTACAGACAAAGAGTGCAGTCCCAGCTTGCTGTAGGGTGTGGGGTGCATCACACTCACTTGTAGGCCACATTTCTTCACCGCCTCCAGGCTTCTATCCTCAGGAGCTGCCGCACACAATGCATGGGACACCAAGTTATTGGTAACAGTCAAAACTTTTACTAAACAGTCCAAGTTCATCAGGTAGTTACAAGTGGGATAGGACACAGCATTTCATGTTTTCTTCCTCCTTAGCACAAAAACTCTTCAGCCCAGCTACTTGTTCGTCCTGGACTACCCCCAAGCCAACTGACTCCATCAGCCTCAGGTGTTGTGAATGGGTTTGAGATGAGTTCTGAGCAGAGGCTTCCTCTGGTGGTTACAAGCGGTGCTGGTCTGTCCAGTGAAGATTGTGGGGACTGGGAATCAGGTGTTACTGACTGGTCTTATATAAGGGAGTCACCTTCCCATCAGGGTTGCCGGTGATCAATTGTTCTGGTCTGAATCCTTCATTCCTGTTTCCCTTGTAGCCTGCTGTGTCGTGTCTGCATCTCCTGCTAACAGATAAGACATTTTCTTCTTTTTGTTTTTGTGCTATATTTTTGCATTTTGTCCTGCACTTCTGTGGGGGCCTTCTGGTCCCCTCCGGGGCTTTTGCCCTCTCAGTTTAGTTCAGCCACTGATGTTTGTACTTTTGCTTTTTCCAGTTTTTTCAGTTGCTGCTGTTTTGATTTTGTTACACCAGAGAACTAATTTAGGTGGTAGAGGTCGTGTGATCTCAGGTGTTTTTGAAATTAGTAGAGTTGGTGCTTTTCAGGGTTTTCTGGGATTGCAGTAAGGGTACTTCCTATCCTTTTCTATTTAGTTAGTTTGGGCCCCAGCGTTTGCTCATGCTATTTTCTTTCTGTGTCAGTATTTCATCTGTCTAACCGCCATTACTTGTTTGGGGGCTTTCTATTATCTTTGGGGTTCTGCTCCGGGGCAGATAGCTTTCCTATTTCTATCTTTAGGTGTAGTTAGTTTCTCAGGCTGTGACGAGGCATCTAGGACCAACGTAGGAACGCTCCACGGCTGCCTCTAGTTGTGGTGGTTAGTCAGGGTACTGCAATCTCATAGATTCCAACTGCTCTGGTGTATTGCCTTTTTTACCTGCACTCCTCAGCTACCGAAACATAACACTCAGGGAATACTTGTCCACTTGAGCAGTGCACCCGGGAACGCCCACCTGCCCCCACATAATTACATGTCCACCGACCTCAAGATGTTTGAAGACCAGGCCTGCTCCTTAGTGCCTGGCCCGAGCCATAGGCTTCAGATGTTACAGGAATGTCCATCATGGATTTCAGATTGGCTTTCCACTGCCTAGAACGATTAACACATGCTGCTCCTAGCAGCCCACTGAACCTGGACTTGGACCTGACACTGCACTTCTCCTAACTCCATCTGAACTCCCCCTAACCAGGAAGTGTCCCCTTTTATTAATACTAGTGCCCACTCACTGGGCTAGTTCTATCCTCATTTCCTATCTCATATCCTTAACCTATTATCGTTATTCTATATCTTATGCTATCCTAAGCTTATCCTATGCTATACTCTGTAGCACTATGGCCGGCGCTCCTGCATGGTGTCCCCTTCTCACTCCATGCAGCGATGCCGGCTTACCGCCCCAGCCCCAGCATGACCCTTCTGCTTCATGGTGTGCACGCCATAGAACACGCTCGGTGCCTAGCACGTGCCTGCTTCCTGTTCTTAAAGGGTCATGCCCCCTTTTCAGATCATGTCCCTTTACACCCATTCCATGCCCCCTACATGTTACATTACATACCCCCTGAATTTGTGTGTGTGCAAGTTTGATAATGGATCGTCCCAGTGTAAAACTTACGAAGCCTTGCTTTTCGGGAGGTTTGGCGGTGCCATGGTGATTTGCCAACTCATCAGGGCATGGGTCTAACTAACATCCTAAGGTCTTTGGGCAACTTCTGGACCTTCTTCCTAAGCTTGTTGCTAGAATCTTAATAATTTATATAAATTCTTCCCTCCTGTGTCTGTCTGGGGTCCCATCTGGCCCCAATCGCAGTTACGACCTCTGTGACCTGCGATCATTATGCCACTGCCTCTTGGAGTTCGGAAAAGTCTCTGTCTGTGTTTCTAAGATGTTCCAGGAGAGTTGGCAAGTTTGGGTAGAATTTCTGTGCCAACTCATTGTGTGACCCATATGCTACCATTCAAGATGTAGATGGTTTGTAAGACATTTCAACCATTCTTTGGAGACCCTCAATGTGGATGTTTAAGGATGATTAGTAAAACCTTTGCCTTCTGTTTGAGAAAAAGGATTGACTTGACTTATCCAACACAGATTTTCCAATACTAGAACTTTCCATGTTTAGTAATGGTCAGAAGAACCCATCGTCAAGTTCCCTTGAAATTTTTGGGTCAAAAAATAGGCAATTGTGTGACGAGAAAAGACAACATGAAAGAGAAGGGTTGTAATTGTCCACATCTATCAGCTATGTATGATAGAAGTCGGACTTACTCAAGCCGTAGACCAGGCCAATGGATATGGTAGCTTTGTTATACTTAGTGGTGGACCAGTTGACTAATTCCAGTCTAGTAATACGTCCATGACTGGTACATGATCTCGTATGTACTGTAAGGGATATAGTGATCAACTGGTCAACATTGAGTAATCCACAACAGATGAGCGTAGAAAAGAGAACATTTACATCCGACCATAATGTGCTGTCGAGAGCGATGACCTCCGGAGGTGGAGGTAAAGCCCTGGTTTTTATGTGTAAATTCGGCACCACTCTTGGAAGGCAGAGATTACTGTCTCTTCTAATTGATTCCACAATTTATTTCTACAGAAGAGAATGTAATTCTTATCTCACCCAAAGCTTAACCTTAGTCATTAGCGACTCTTCTATCAAGCTTCAAGCTCGGTGACGCATCGCATTTGACTAATGTTCCAGTCAAAGCTTTCAGTAGGTCGGTGTGGTCCAGGCCTCAGATATTATCACTCTCGTACGTGCCATGTGGCGTTCGACTGCAAGGCCGGATTACTGTACCGTACATGTCTAATGCCATAATAGGGGTCTACTACGCTCTATCTGCTTAGGACAAGATCCACCACTGGAAGACTGAAGGGCTGTCATCATAGAGACACCGATGATCAGCATGAAGGAAAACGTAAGGAGATTTATCCTATGAGACAGTCACATTTTGGGGCTGTCCCCTCTTGTAAAGTGATCACATCAAACTCCAAAAATGCTGGAACATCCTAACAATAGGCCATCACTTGATAAGATAGGAAGGCTCGTTAATGGACACAATCACTTGATTGGAAGGGTTGTCAGAATGTTTGTATCCTTAATTAAAGATAAAATCGTTTTTAAAGACTGCCACATGTCCTGCTGGCTCCTCCAGGGCGTATACCTGTGTCTCTTAAAGGAGCCACATCCTTTTTTTTTTACTCCTTCTATGTGCAGTAACCTGATCGTGCTTGGTGAATGGGAGCCTTTAAAACCAGACAGCACTTTAGCATAGTTACAGATACTTCTGATTGTTCAAAGGGTTTATCCAGGATTAGAAAAAAAGAATGGCCGCTTTTTTAATGGAAACTGCGCCACATCTGTCCATCGTTAGCGTGTGGTATTGCAGAGAAGCTCCAAAAAGTGAATAAAGCTGATCTGCAAAACCGAAAATAATTGCTTTCAGGAGAAAGTAGTCATGTCTTTCTAACCTTTGTACACTCTCTGCTGACATGCCATTTCTTACATGATTATCTTTACAGACACGCTATTTCTGCTGCCAACCGCCGCCATCCACACAGATTCTATAGCATACCCATCTCCAATTAATTGATGAGAATAAAGTATAATTAAAGTTACTGAGATGAGTTCCCACTTTGATAGCGTCTGCTCCTGAGTTGTGATCTGCTGCGCAACCTGCCGCCTATCCCCAGACAACAGATTCTACTATAAGCAACTACCCATCTCCCAAATTAATGTGATGGAGCAATAAAGGTGATAAGATTAAAGGATTCATGGAGGATGGTCAAGTTTCCCTACTTGTGATCTAGCGTTTCTTACTCCTCGACTGGTTGCTGATTTCTGCTGCTGCAACCTCCCTCTATCCCCAACAAGCAGATTCTAAACTGAACCTTTTTTCCCAAATTAATATGGCGGAGGAAAGCGGATGTAAGATGAAATGGATATGTAGACATTGAATAGTTTCTCTTCTTTTAATCGAGTGTCTGTCACTCCAAGCTCGGTGTATTACTGAATCCTAACATTCGCACGGGATGAACAAACCAGGAGAGATGTGAAACCGGCACAACATAGGTTCCTATAAAGATAGGGAAATCCCTAACTTCGCCCTGATTTGTCCCTACCTGACCGAGGAGGTTGTCACCCTAAAATTACGAAATGGCGCCCCCACTCAACGTCGGATGACCCTGACTGTCCTTAACTGCATCCTCAACTAAACGTGTGTGAAACCCAAAACAACAACAACAGAACATAATGCACACAGACCGAAGGTGAGACACAGGTCTTAGGACGTGTTCACACAGTCATACAAGAAAGGAAGAAAAAGAAAGGAGCCCAAAAATGACCTCTCTATACGTGGAAACCCGCAGCAAAATGGGAACAGTACTGAGAAGGGGAACATGCAAACCAACCACAGGAGAAGCGATAGAGAAAACCTCAGAAAGATAATCCTTGACTGGCGAGCTGGGACTCCAAACATCCATCAAACTTGGAA